>ML058359.1:3600000-4200000 GCA_003013855.2 Liriodendron chinense | reverse complement strand
CCACCGGTTCTTGCAACGGTACTGGTGTGGGTACCAGATCTTCCTCGTATGGAGCTTTTGCCTTGAGGACTACATTGTTGCCTGTGCTGAAGGGAAAATATCGAGGCTTGTCTTCATAGATCACATACGGTCGCGGTCCTGGCTTGACCGTTCCTGAAGCAGGAGGCTCCCATGGAATGAATACTGGTCCTCTTGATATGGCAGGGGGTTTCTCTGTTCGTCCCAACTGCCGTAGTGTGATTGACACGCCTCCCGGGTTTGCCCCTTGCAATTTGACTGGCTCAACTGGAGGAGCTCCTTCCAAGACAATGGGCTCTTGCTGCTGATGAGTATAATCCCTCCATTGCGGATTGGATTGTTCTTGAATTGGAGTTGCCCCTTGTAAGATGACAGGTTCGTATGTGGGCTCGATGTATGATTGTGTTCCTTCCAGGACGACTGGTTCCCAGCATGAATGGTTGTAAGGTGCCCCTTGAACAACTGGTATATCATATGGAGGTGCTCCTTCGAGTACTAATGGCTCGAAGACTGAAGGAGGAAAGGGACTTGCCCCTTGCATGATTGGAGGAAGATTTGTTGGCTCATAAGTGTAGGCATGAATGGACTGGATAGGGGAGAAGAAGCGATCGAGATGCCCTCCTTCTTCTATACTGTTGACTGCAGGGCCACGAGACGAACTGAGGTCCGTCGAATGCTGAGGCAGAGGATTCCGAAGGATGTTGGTGGAAGCTGCTGCAGGAGTTCCAGGGACCGAGATGACGATCTTTCGGTCGTCGATCAGATCTTGTATGGCATTTTTCAAAGTAAAGCATCGATCAGTGGCTTGCCCACGTCCTTGATGGTAGGCACAGTACTCATTTTCTCGGTAGTTCGGAGGCAGAGGATGAGGAGGAGGCCTGGGTGTCATTAGAGTGAGTAACTGATTTTGTACCAGCATAGTCATGACTTGACTAAGTGGTTTAGTGAGTGAAGTGAACTTCCTGAACTCCCTGTAATTCTGCCTATTCTGGTATGAGTATTGACCGTTCGCTCTGAATTGCTGCTGTTGTCGAGGTGGTTGTGGCTGTGGTTGAGGATTCGGTTGTGGCTGATATCGCTGAGGTTGGTGCTGGGCCTGATTCTGCTGATACTGTTGCCGTCCTTGTGGGGGAGCATGTTGATTACCCTGAGCAGTGGTGCTGATGTTGTTTACCTCTGTCGGGCGGGGAGGAGAACTGCTTGTGGTTTTCGTTCCCATATCCGATGGGTCTTCCTTCCACTCTGTTCCTCTTGACTGGAGCGGCTTGATGAGGCCATAGAGAGATTGTCCCAGCACAGATCCCTGCTTCAACTTGCTCTCCGGCACAGATCAACTGTGAGAAATTCGCGTATGGATGCGAGATGAGATATCCGAATATGCCTGGATATGTTGAATGACCAATCATGGAGATTTGTTCTTTATCGTCGATGGGTGTCCGCATTCTGGCTGCCATAGCTCGCCAACGTCCCACGTAAGCTGACAGTGTTTCATCACTCCTTTGCCTGAGAGCTGCGAGGTCGGCTCTTCTGGGTGCCATGTTGAGATTGTACGCGAATCGGTCGACGAAGGCCTGGGAAAGTTGTTCCCACGTCCTGATGCGGTGGCAGTCCAACGAGGTGTACCAATCTAGGGCATCGCCTTTCAGGGACTTTTGGAACAAGCGAATGATGGCCCCTTCATTTCCTGAGATTGCACTCAGCTCTCCACAAAAAGCCTTGAGATGTGCTGTGGGACAATCGCTGCCGTCGTATCTTTTGAATTTTGGTACCTCAAAGTTTTGAGGTACTTGAGCATCTGGGAAAGGACACAAGTCTCTGAACTTGGTCGAAGGTAGATCGATTGCTTGTTGTCGCTGAAGCTGATTTTGCAAGATCTGAAACTGCTCCCACAACTTGTCCAGTCCTTGAGTGATCTGTTCGAGCGACTGGTGCTCCTGGAGTAAGGCACGTTCTTCTTCGGCATAGTGGTCGATGTCTTCGACCCTATGGGCTTGCTGAAAAGCAACTGCAGGTTGCTGAAATTGATTTGATGACTGAACTGGATTCTGATGAACTTGTGCTTGGAAGGATTGTAACTGAACTGGAGATTGTACTGAAGGTTGAACTGGAACTTGCTGGGAATTAACTGGAGTTTGCTGAATTGAAGATTGCTGGAAATTAACTGGAGTTTGCTGAATTGAAGATTGCTGGAAATTAACTAGGAGTTTGCTGAATTGAAGATTGCTGGAAATTAACTGGAATCCCATCGACGGGGATGTGCTGGAATTGAAAAGTGCTCCTGTTTGCAGGAGGCTGAGATGCTGGGAAGTGACCCCCTTGTTGGGTATTCGCCACTGTCCGCTGATTGATGTGGGCTTGAGACTAACCCCCATTGTGGGCATTCGCCAGTGCTGTCCCTGTTGCTGGAAATTGAATTGAAATCCCATCAGTGGGGATGTGCTGAAATTGAAAAGGGGTCCCATCGGCGGGGACATGCTGAGATTTACTGAGGCTGTTGTTTGCAAGATTGACTGGAAGCTGACTGGAAGTTCATGCGACAAGAGTGCTCTGAGGCGGCCTTGTCGGCGCGGGAAGGTACTGGGGAGGATGCCCCATAGCGAAGGGCTGAGATGGCTGCAGTCGGTAGTCCTGGGCAGACTCCGATGGTTGTGCTTGATTTGAACTGGAGGCCGGAGGAACCCGGCATGCCTGCTGAGATTGCTGAACTGGGCCAACCTGATTGTTGGCTGCTGTGGTAGCTTGTGATTGCATGAATTGCAAGAGCATTTCTTGCATTGCTCTCATTCCTTGTGCCAATTCTTGTATGATTGGCGTATTCTCGATTAGCTGGAGGTTACGCTTCGGTCATCTCAAGAGCGGGGAAGAGATGAGTTTCTTCTTCGTGGTCGGACATGGCTTGCTGAGCCCGAGTGCGGATTATGCTGCGGAAGGGAAGTTGTTTCCGAACACGTTGAGCCCGAGGAGGCGCAATGGTGAGGACTGTACTCTTTTTGGGTTTGTGGATTTTCTATTTTTTTGGTTTTTTGGGTTTTGGGTAGAATGCTATGCAGATGAGATTGTATGAGGACTAATGACTTTCAAGTACGGGAAGGATTCTGTTGTTCAAGTCGGATCACGACTAGTGGGACTAGCTAATCCCCAGTGGAGTCGCCATTCTGTGGACCCTCGCCGTTTCCGCGCTCCCACGACGTCGTCCTCCCTTTCCTTTCGGAAAAAGAAGAAGAAGAGGTGCGTGCGTGCGAAATCGCCGTTTGTACCACTGGCTTGCCTCGTTCTCGAGGGCTTTGTTTGGTTGTCGTGTTAAGCTGGATGTGTTAGATGAGTTTATATAAGACCAGAGTCGCCACTAGCCAGTTACTTCGAATCTACAGTTGGCTAGACCCCGTAGAAACGTTAGAAAAGGGAATCCGAAGATTTCTTCCTCTAAAATGACTCCTTTTGATCTGCGGCCAAAGATTTGAGGTAAGGGATCATGGTTACGGGGTGGGAAGAGGTTAAGCACCCCACACACTGCCCGTACCGAAGTACGGTCCACTACGCCAATTTTGCAAAAAAACGACGGACCAAGTCCGTCGTTAATCGTCATTAACGACGGACTTCGTCCGTCGCATGGTCACACGTTCTTTTGCAAGTCGTTAATCATAAACGACGGACCAAATCCGTCGGTAAATTATGACGGATATAGTCCGTCGTTAAATAAACGACGGATCTTATCCGTCGTAACCTCCAAAACCATCATCGTTCCAGCAACGGATTCTATTCGTCGTTGTAAAAAGAACGACGGACCAAATCCGTCGATAATAGTAGGATCTGTTAGTTTTCTCATGACATCGTCGACGGATCTGGTCCGTCGTTAATGTTTAAAAAATAAAAAAAAAATTAGCACGTATTTGTTGCATTTTGAATTTCTTACACCTGATATCATCAAAGCAGTACAAACCAATTCAATACATAAACTAAACTAACCATTTCTAATTCACACATCCATCACTTATTGCATATTGAATTTCTTACAGCTTGCGAACTAGCTGCGGACATCTTAAATATCCGATTACATCAACAAGAAACTATATTAGTCTTTCAATCAACAATGCAGCAACAAAATCTTTTGAAATCCTCCAGTTAAGCTGTCTTTCTAAAACAGTAAGGCTTTTAGTGTGCATGGGAAAATTGTGGGACGACCCCATTCGAATGAGGAACTCCTAGCAAACCGCAAAGCAAAACCTGAAATCATGATTTTGAAAGAACTAATTAAGCTATTGATAAAATAACGATAATGATGGAGTTTACATAAATGAATTGGCGATATTCAAAACCAGACATATACCATGAACCCGAGAAATAAAATGTCATAATGACAAGCAGGCGAGTTTTTCATATTGAACTACCTCCGGTTGAGCCAGCTGTGATTGAAAAACTAAAGGCTGTACAGCTGGTATTATGATAGCAATGATGTAAACTGGTGGAACTTGCATCAGATCCTGCAGTTTCAGCACATGAAGCAAACAATTAGTAAAATAGTAACAAATGCTTGCATAGAAGGTTTCAATGGTCGGCATTTCTATCCCCACTGTTTTGTGAAGTGTGGCCAACTTGAGTTTGGGATCTCCATCATGTTTGGGCTCAGATCCTAACACAAATGTCATGGTGGGTGCCACAGATCCTAACATCGGGTTACAAGGTGAGATCCATCCTATCAATCCTTGTCACATGGCTGTGCAGCCGAAAACTTATGGGCCCCAATGAAGTTTTGATGGTGGATGTTCAATTCCCAACAATTCTTGTGGCATGGCCTACTGAGTTTTGAATGTTACACAGACATGTGGTGGGCCCCACAGAGTTTTAGCTTACACGAGGGACGCGGATTAGCTACTGACAGGTTGAGTAGCTACCTCCCTACACCAACTTATGTGGGCCCCACCATGATATATGTTTTGTATCCACACCATCTATCCATTTGGAGAGATCATTTTAGGACATGAACCAAAGAATGAAGCAGATCCAAAGCTCTAGTGGACCTCACCAAAGAAAACAACGGGGATTGATCTCTTACCATTAAAAACTTCTTGGGACCATAGGAGTTTTCGATCAAGCTGATATTTAAATTTTCCCTTCTTCCATGTCTGTGTGAACTTATGAACAGGTTGGATGTCAAATAAAAATCATGGTGGGACCTAGGAAGGTTTCAACGCTCAGCGTTACTGTCCCCACTGTTTTCTTTTGTGGAGTCCACTCGAGAATTTTGGCTTACACGAGCACCATGTAAGAAGGTTGCGCGCAACTAGTGTCCTGCTTTAACATCTCCTCACCATCAAAGATAAGGAGAACAAAATCATCGCTATGAAGGTAAAATATTATCAAAATCTCAGTAATATCAAAGTGCTCTTACCTTTGAGATTTAGGGACCCATTGAGCCAATTATCTCCCAAATCCAAAGCCTCCAGCTTGCTCAAAATTGCCAATTCTGCCCAAATTTGAAAAATAATAAAAACATTAAAGGGGGAGTTTGTAAATGTGATTGATGCTATCAATTTTGGTTTAATTTCTGTGCAATTAATCAACAATTACCTTCAAAGGACAAGGAACCCTCCAATTCATTCATGCTTAGATCAAGACTCCTGAGGGATGAGAGTGCACCCAAAAATGAGCTTTCAAAATGGTTGGACGGTGTGGATTTAAGGCACATACATCTCTGTGAGCAAATCAATGGCAAAAGCTAACATAAATGGTAGATTGAAACTAGCAATAGATCCAAAACCTTCAGAAATTGCACAAGATTTCAAAAATCGAGCCAAACGGACCTAAAGAAACGCCAATTTCGCTAGAAACAAAACTGAGCCATGATGCATGCTATTGTATGTATGTTTCTCCATTTTGATAAAATCTTTGCATTTGGATATATCTATCTCTGTTCCAGGAAGCAACAGACAACACTAAAAACCAAACGGAGAAATAGTTCAGTCGTTAACAGAAAAAAGGTGTCAAGAAGCATACATTGATGGACCAACTGTTTAACAGAAAAAGGTGTCAAGAAACAGTTCACTCATTAATAGTTCACACATTCAAATTCCTATATTCTAGTTGAAATGTTAGCAATTCAAACCAAATCCAAAAGGCAAAGTTCAAAATTTGAGATGAAAAGGTTAATTTGTAATGTTTCTTGTTGCTGTAAGTTGATGATTTTTACCTTTTTTTCTATTGGGTGAATATATCTGGTTAGGTGAAGACAGCTTTGAACTATCATTATCTTGGACAAATCTTCTGCGTCCAACCTACAAACACCACAAGATTCAGCCCAAGAATGAAAAAAAAGAAGAGCGATTATTTTACAAACATTCAAAACCATATCAATAAGCCTACCTTCTTAATGCATAAGTATATAAGTTGTTGTGTAGATTCTCCCAAACCAACCGAAAGACATCAATGGAGTGGCCGCTGAAACATTTCTCGTCTGAAGTCGATTTGCATTTCACGCTCACGAACTTGGGATTTGCATTTTAGCATAATACATATGTATGATTCATGTGTCAACAAGCTCCCGGTCTAGAGATCCCAAGTTTGTCTGCATCTTGTTTCCAAGCAGATCCATGCCTCTGATGCTAAGATTGCCTGAACCAGCTGATTTTTCTGGCTTGATTTGGACCATTGTCCAACTTGTTTTGTAAGGACTTAGTTTTATCCTGCAACAAAGCGACTATTACAGCACTTCATTGATAGTAAAGGAAAAAAATTCAATGCATGAATTCTTTTTCAACACTCTAAATATTCATGCTGAAATATCCATCCAGGCAAATGCAAATCTGATCCAAAGTCTTCTAGATGGCTGTTTGGGCAAGGAACATGATGGACAACTCAATCAAAATCATCCAAATCATGGCCCCCACACTTCATAATCCAAAAGTCATATTGATTGGATGATTCTAATCATCCAGCCAGTGGCCATTAAATGAACAACTAATATGAAAAATGGTCAGCAGTCCGAATTCAACTAAAAAATATTATGGCTTAGTTGATCTGTCCACTTGATGGCACACAAAAGTGGATGGACAAACAAAAGTAGTTGGCCCACAACATGATGTAGGTGATTGGTTCTCATGATTAAATAATGCATGTCTGCAAACACAATACATTTGCACAGATATTACGCCATCTATGCCTAGGCCTAAACTACCGATGCCATGTCTTTAACTTACAACCGACAATTAGCTGGATTCAGAGGGCACGACAGAAATGCCTCACTTGATACACTGAAAGTAGAAAATATCCATGTTAATTGGATCCTAGAATAATAGTATATTGTAGTGAAAATACATGAGGCCATTACTAAAAAAGACAAGAAATAATACACAGAATATGGGAAGCTTCCCACTTGACTACTCTACAATAACCAACCCCAATAGCTCCAGACAAGGCTGTGATGATGACAATGACAATGATATAAATTATACAGAATGGATATGTTTGTCATTTTGAAATGGTCGACGAATTCCGTCATTTCCCAGAAGCTAAGTTATTTGTCATTTAAACATGAAAGCTATGTTTGTCATTTAATGCACAGCAATGTCCTACTATTCTTCACCAGTGAATACTTTTAAATCATAAAGAGGAAGAAATGATAACACTGCAAGTATATTAACCCTCTTCAACAACTTCCCTTGTAGCATTTAAAGCATATATAACCCCATCTTTCCTCTCTCCAACTTCTGCCTCATTGGCCCACCAATCTTTAAAGCATATGGTCAGTTACAATAATACGAGGCCCATTACCCATACCTACAATATAAGGGACATGAATACACCTTGAGAACAGCAATGCCCCTAAGAACTTTGAATGCCAAGAATCCATGTGCGTTCAGGCATTCCATCGAACACATGGTGAGTGTCCTTCATGCTCCCAGAGAAACCCATCTTAAATTAAACTCCACCTTCACAAATTCAGACCATCCAGTATAAAAAAAAAAAAAAAAAAAAACAGAGAGAGAGAGAGAGAGAGAAGAGAGTGAGAAGAAAACTCACTGTTGCCGCTCGTCGCTACTGTCACTGATTGCGTCGACACTCCTCATTTCCGTTGATTCCACAACCCCCACACTGTCGATTCAAACCACTCAAAATCCCCAATCGCCGCTGTCTCCATTGATTCCGACGAGCATTGACGCTCGTCGCTGCCAAAAACAACCCCCATTCCTGCCTCACACCCACGGTGATCTGAACCGTGTCCACCACCACCATTAGATCCAAGCGAATCCATCATAGCAGAAGAGCACCATTGACTCTGGAAGCGAAACATCACAGAGGCGATCTCTAGTCCCTGAGCCCATCGCGTCCAATTTCAGTGGACAGAAACTGGAAAAAATCCGAAATCGAGAGAGAGAGAGAGAGAGAGAGAGAGAGAGAGAGAGAGCCGAGAGGGGTTTTGGGAGGGAGCGTGAGAGGGAGAAATCCCTTTCTAAATTTTTATTTTTTCAAGTCCCGCTATGCGTTTTCAATGGGAACGAATTAGATGTTACCCTGGTAACACCTTAGTGGGTGTTACCCCTACCGTGTGGGGCCCATCTTGATGTATTTTTTATATATCTATGCCGTCTATCTGTTTTCTCGTATCATTTAGGATATGATCCAAAACCTTAAGAACATCCAAATCTCAGGTGGATCATACCACTAGAAACAGTGATTAATAACCATTAAAAACGTTTTGTGGGCCACAAGGTTTTGTGGGCCACAAAAGTTTGGGATCAATCTGATATTTATATTTTCCCTTCATCAAGTTCTTATTGACATTATCAAGAGCTTGGATTGCAAATAAACATTACCAAAACCTTTCCATGGGCTCTTTGGAATTTTTAATGGTGGAGCACTCAATCACACTGTTTCCAGTGGTATGGTCCACTCGAGATTTGGATCTGCATAATTTTTTGAACATTATACTAAAATGGGCTGTATAAACGGATGGACGGAGTGGATATACAAAATAGCATCCATGTGGGCCATACGGGAGGGGTAACACCCACTAAGCTGTTCCCGGGGTAACACCTAATTCGCGCCCGTTTTCAACACGCTGCCACCTACTGTGTGGACATCAGTATGATGTATCTGTTTTATTTGTTGTATCCACGCCGTCCATCCATTTACCGAGATCATTTTATGGCATGATACTAAAAATCAGGCAGATTCAAAGCTTAAGTGGACCTAGAATAGAAAATAGTGGGAATTAAACGCCAACCATTAAAAAATTCTTGGGGGCCACCTGAGCTTCTGATCTGCCTCATTTTTGGTATCATGCCCTAAAATGATCTCTCCAAATGAATGGACGGAGTGGATACAACACATACATCATGGTGGGGTCATTACTACACCCGCTGTAGCTAGCGTAGCTAACTCGTGGGTGTAGCAAAAATTTTCTCGTCAGGAAACAGTGGGGATTGAACGCTTACCGTTGAAAGCTTCTTGGGGGCTATAAAAGTGTTGGATCAAG
This sequence comes from Liriodendron chinense, assembly GCA_003013855.2. Lineage (NCBI taxonomy): Eukaryota > Viridiplantae > Streptophyta > Magnoliopsida > Magnoliales > Magnoliaceae > Liriodendron > Liriodendron chinense. The sequence goes on along the minus strand of ML058359.1, from coordinate 4,190,510 downwards.
ATGATATTTGTGTTTTCCTTTCATCTAGGTCTGTGTGATCTTACGAACAGGTTGGATGATAAATAAACATCACTGTGGGCCCTAGGAAGGATTCAACAGTGAACATCATTCTTCCCACTGTTTCCTATAGTGTGGTCCACGTGACTTTTGGATCTGCCTTATTTTTAGCATAATGCCCTAAAAGTATCTGGAAAACTGGATGTACGGTGTTGATAAAACACATACATCATGGTGGGGCCCACAGAGCCTTCACACCAGCTAGCTGCCTGGTGTTCGGGTCACTAGCCAAACCGCGTCCGCACCAGCTGATCCCCTTCCATTGTTCCCGGGGTAACACCTACTTTAGGCGCTGATTTCCAGCGAAAGCCTTGCGTTTTGGGAGCTGCACTCGGAACCAAGGTGGGGCCCACAGTGATGTTTTTCAATAAATCCACCTCGTCCATCTGTTTTGGGAACTCATTTTAGTACATGAAAACAAAAATGAACCGGATCCAAGACTCAAGTGGGCCTCACTAGAGGAAAAGGTGGGTAGGTAAATTACTACCATTGAAACCTCCCTGGGGTCCACAGTGATGTTTATATGACACCCATACCGTTCATAACGTCACTACTACTGGGATGAACAGGAAACACAAATATTATCCTGATTCGAAACACCTGTGGCTCTACAAATATTTCAACTGTGGACGTTCAATCCTCACGTTTTCGGCCCACTTGAGTCTTGGATCGGGTTCATTTTTGTTCTTATGTCCTAAAATGAGCTCCCAAAACGGATGGACGGGGTGGATTTATCAAAATAATCACTGTGGGCCCCACCTTGGTTCGCTGGAAATCCCAAAACGCAAGGCTTTCGCTGGAAATCCGCGCCCCCTTTGGAAGGGGGAGCGAATTAGATGTTACCCTGGTAACACCTTAGTGGGTGTTACCTCTACCGTGTGGGGCCCATCTTGATGTACTTTTTATATATCTATGCCGTCTATGTTTTCTAATATAATTTTAGGATATGATCCAAAACCTTAAGAAGATATAAATCTCAGGTGGACCATACCACTAGAAACAGTGATTATTAACCATTAAAAACGTTTTGTGGGCCACAGAAGTTTTGGATCAATCTTATATTTATATTTTCCCTTCATCAAGATGTTATTGACATTATCAAGAGCTTGGATTGCAAATAAACATTGCCAAACCTTACCATGGGATCTTTGGTATTTTTAATGGTGGGGCACTCAAGCACACTGTTTCCAGTGGTATGGTTCACTTGAGATTTGGATCTGCATAATTTTTGGAACCTTATCATAAAATGGGCTGTATAAACGGATGGACGGAGTGGATATACAAAATATCATCCATGTGGGCCATACTGTAGGGGTAACGCCCACTAAGCTGTTTCGGGGTAACACCTAATTCGCGCCCGAAGGAAGGGGCGTGGCTTCGCTTAACCCCATATCCACCGAGGTGCATGGATCCCTTACCGTGCCGTCCATTGTGTGATGTCTTTGTGTTACATCCACGCCGTTCATTCATTTTGAATACACATTTTAGAGCATGATTAAAAAAATGAAGTACATCCAAATCTCAAGTGGACCATAATACAATAAACAATGGTACTCAACCATTAAAAGCTTATAGTGGGTCACAAAAGTTTTGGGTCAAGCTGATATTTGTTCAGTATCTTCATCCAGGTCTTTGTGACCTTTTCAACAAATTGGATGGAAAATAAACATTCCAGTGGTCCCCATGAATTTTTTAATGGTGGGGATTCAATTGCTACTATTTCATGTGGTATGGTCAACCTAAGATTTCATGCATACTCATTTTTTGGGTAATGCCCTAAAATGAGCTTTCAAAATGCATGGACGGTGTAGATGTAAGGTACATACATCACAATGGCCCCACAATTGGAGATCCACCAACCTTAGCGGATCCAGGGATCCACCTAAACCGCGCCTGGATAAAAGGCTTGCGTATTGAGTAAACTCTGTGGGGTCCACACCTTGATTGTGGGGCTTACAGTGATGTATGTGTCTTAAATCCACACCATCCAACCATTTTGAAATATCATTTTAGGGTATGATACCAAAAATGAAGCTGAGTCAAATATTAGGTGGACCACACCATAGAAACAGTCGTGATTGAATCTCTACACCTGAAAACTTCATGGATTTCACCAGAATGTTTATTTGCCATTTTTTCCATCCAACCTATTTGTAAGGTCACAAACACCTAGATGAATAGACCACAAAAATATCATCTTGATCCAAAGCTTTTGTGGCCCCACAGAAGGCTTTAATGGTCAATCAGCACTGTTTCCTCTCCTATGTCCCATCTGGGACTTAGAATTGCTTCATTTTTTGGAACACGCCCTAAAATGAACTTTCAATATGGATGTACGGCGTGGATGTAGTCACATTCATCAGAGTGGCCCCACAGTCAGGGTTCTCACCCACCAGGATCTGAGTTCTCACCTTTTTTTGTATAATGTCCTAAAATTATCTCACAAAGTGGATGGACCGGTATAGATTTCTTAAAATATCAATTTTGGTATAATGTCCTAATGTCCTAAAATTGTTAATTTTTTTTAAATAATACAATTTTATTTTTCAAAATTACATTTTTTAATAAACTTGTCAACTTTCAGAATTCAAAATGTCAAATTTTTTTTATCAAATTTCTCAAAAATTTTCAATATACAAAATCCTATTTTATTTATAAAAATTGTAATTTTTTTTCACACTTATAAATTTTATTCTATCTTCGCAGTTTTTTTTAAATCTTAATTTTTTAAGAATGACAAATTCTTTTTGGTTCTTCGTAAATCCCGAAATTCTTTTCAAAATCTCGTTATTTTAAATCTTAATTTTTCTTAAACATTATTAGTTTTATTACAATTTTTTTTCAAACTTCTTAATTTTTTCTCAAAATCGCAATTCAATACATAAACACTTTTTTCAAAATGTCAATTGTTTTTTCAACATTTCATTTTCTATCAAATTTCTCAATTTTTTTTACAAAATACAAAATCTAAATTTCTTTTTAAAAATCACAATTTCTATTTTGAAAATATATTTTTTCAAACCGATAAATTTTATTCAAAATTCTTGATTTATGTCAAAATGCCAACTTTTTTTAAATCCTTTTAAATCCTAATTTATGTCAAAATTCTTTCAGATTTTTTGTTCCTTTTTAATTCTAATTATTTTCAAAATTTTGATTTTTTCTACATTTCAATTTTTCTTAAACATTATTAATTTTATTACATTTTTTTTCAAACTTATAAATTTTATTCAAGATTAACTCAACATTTTTTCAAAATCACAATTTTTTAAACTTTCCGATGTTCGTTTTCAAAATGCCAATTTTTTGACAATCTAATTTTTTTTATCAAAATATGTCAATATCTTTCAAAATGCAAAACCTCAATCTTCCTCAAAGTCTACATTATTTCAAACTTATACACTTTGTTCAAACGTCTCAGTTTATTTCAAAATGTCAATTTCTTTCAAAATTCTATTTCTTTTTAAAATTTAGAATATTATTTTCAAAATCTCGAATTTTTCCGAATCCCATTTTTTCTTAAAGATTGTTAATTTTTATTAAACTTGTCAACTTTTTTTTAAAAGTTATTAAAGAAAAGAAATGATTTAAAATGAATTGTGAGATGTATAATTTTCAATTGACGACGGACTACATCCGTCGTTAAATCCAAGAACGTCCATCGATAAATCCCAACGTCCCGTCTTCGGAAGCAGAATTTTACGACGCAGGAAATCCTCCTTGAATCACACTACTTTACGACGGATTAGATCCGTCGTAATCTTAACGACGAACTATATTCGTCGTTAATTCAGAGTTATCGACGGATTCTGGTCCGTCGTACAATTTTGTCGATTAAACGCCAAAGCCGGAGGTGGTAGTAGTTAGCGACGGACTGTTTTCGCCTTCACGACGGATATAGTCCGTCGTTAAAGCAAGGCTTTTTTAACGACGGCTAAAGTCCGTCGTTAAACCAAGCATTTTTGTGTCGTTTTTCACTGTTTTGGCGTAGTGGTCTCTACTTCACAGAATCGACCTAATACTTGAAAGTCTGATTTAATCCTCGTATATTCTCATAGATGACATGATGCATGAATGCAAGTCTGAACAGTAAGAGTTTCTGATGGGCAGGTTTCCATTAACAGGCAAGCCCAGAGCATATGCTCGAACTGACAGGTGCTTTATGCGAGATGCATGCTATATGTCTGAATGTTCAAAGTGCTTGTAGTGGTGCGTACATGAATGCAGGTCTGAACAGTAAGAGTTTCTGATGGGCATGTTTCCATTAACAGGCAAGCCCAGAGCATACGCTCGAACTGACAGGTGCTTTTTGTAGAATGCATGTTGTGTGTTTGAATAATCAAAGTGCTTGTAGTGAAGCAGGGGGGGTGGAAGAAAAGTAAATGTTGCACTTATGCTAGATGCGAATGAGATGATGCTCGTAAAAGAGTAGCTAGATGGACGGAGGTGTCACAAGGTTTGCTTCGAGTGGCTGGATCAAGACTTGGATGGCTTGGGAGACTTGGACCAGTGGTCAGGCTAGGCTGGACTAGGGCTAGGCTCTCCTCACACGGGGTCTCCTTGGTGGAAAAATGGGCTAAAGAGGGATGGAGGGAAGCTCAGAACGGACGGGTCACTCTGGGCTTGGTCCTCTGCTGAAATGAGAAGGGGAGGGGAGTATTTATAGCAGAGGGCAGTGGAAGTTTGCGTAAATAATTTTGGGCGGCCCCCTGGGGGACGCCCGTACGGACACTCCTCGGTTTCCAGCGCGTGGTACGGTCATGTCTCGGGGCTACTGTTTTGACTCAGTGGGTTGACTCGGTGGGTTGACTCAGCGGGTCGACTCGGTGATTTGACCCGGTGGGTTGACTCGGCGGGTTGACTCGGTGATTTGACTCGACGGGTTGACTCAGCGGGTTGACTCGGTGATTTGACTCAGCGGGTTGACTCAGTGGGTTGACTTAGTGAGTTTGACTTTTTTTGGATTTTTTGACTGGCTTTTCTTATGGGGGGTTTTTCAGGCTGATGTTTAGGGGCGGGTTGACTGGGTTCAGGCTTGAGTTGGGCTATGGATTGGGGCTTACAAGGGTGAGTTTGGCTGAGTTTGGACTTGAGATTTGGGGGTATGGTCCTCCATTCATCCAGCTATCTCTACGAACAGTGTAGCCGAAGGTGGGGTGTCTACTCTTGGCCATGGTGCCAAGCTCATGGCACCCGCTAGAGCTGGCTCCAGCCGATTCGTAGCTGGTAAGAGCGCCCTACGCCGAGCTGATATCGCAGAGAGAGAGGTTCAGCAGTTACGGTTCGTCGTCGATGAGATTAAAGAGTAGTTGGAGAGGCAGAGGGAGGAGGAGCAGAGGCATAGGAAGGAATAGAAGATGCAGAGAGAGGAGGAGGAGAGGCGATGGGAGGAGCAGGAGAGGAGGATCGAGGAGTTGCTGGTGGAGCATGAGTGACGGATGCAAGAGATATTTCAGGCTCTCGCTGCACGCTTTAGCACCGATGCCCTACCACCTCCACCTTCATCTTCGTGATTTTTTTTATGTACGAATGTTAAACTTATATGTATTTGTGCGTGGATGAATGTGGGTTATATGTGGATGTGGATAGGATTATTTTTGTATGAATGGATGTGGTTTGTGTTTGTTTGTATGTATGTGGTTGTGAATAGGATAAAAATGTATTGTAACAGGTTTATTTACAGGTGTATATTAAGAATTTTTTACTGAATTTTGAAAACAAATGGCTGGGAAAGAAAATACTATTACCGACGAAATATTTCGTTGGTAATAGGAGGATTAAATCTTATACCGACGAAATATTTAGTAGGTAATAGAGGAGCAAAAAGTTTTACCGACAAAATAATTCGTTAGAAATAGAAGAGCCAAATTTTTTACCTACGAAATCTTTCGTAGGTAATAGTTTTTACCGACGAAATATTACTATTATTGACGAAATATTTCGTCGGTAAAAGCTATGTTTACCGACAAAACATGTTTTCTCCTACCAAAACTAAAATGCTTTACCGATGATTGTAATCGTCGGTATTTTTTTTATCATTACCGACGAAGTGAACTTTTATCGAGAAAAGCCTTTAGCCATGATCTTTTTGCGACGATATTTGCCGCGACAAATTTCGTCGATAATAATAATTACCGACGAAATATTATAAAATACTGACGAATTATTTCGTTGGTAAAAACCCAATTTCTTGTAGTTACCTAGATTCCTCAAAATTTAGAATAATTATGATTTAACATTCACTTATGCATGATGATACTGGAGTACCTAAAGTTAACGGTTGTGTAAGTTAATCTATTCACTCACCTCCAATCATCCTTATGTTCACAGGATCACCTCGAACACTAGCTCACCCGCCTAATCTTTACATCACGCATTTGATTATTTTTTTTCAATTCTCATAGATATAACACTATTCTCTCACCCTACTTCATTGGACAACTAAAGAATTCAAAAGGCTTACTTCAGACTGACTAAAACATAGCAATAGTAACGACTCAGGATCAAGTCCCAGCTTCAAATTGCCAGCTCTCCTACAGCTGACTGATTTTTTCTCATAATATTTCTTTTAGGCTAAAGCTTACTAGCCTTAGTTTACCTATAAACTTAAGGCTGTGAAGTTTATAATTCAACTAACTATACTTCCATTAACTTAGGCATCAAGTGTGTTATGTGAAAAATGAGCGTCAAATACTAATATATTCTAACTTATTAATTAACCTAGTTAACTTATTAATGAAATTTTTCAGTCCTTGCAATCTAAATTCATTAAATGCCTTTGTTAGTTGTAAACTACATTCTAGAATCCATGTATCCTTTTAACAAGTCATATTACACAATTTCTGAAAAAATATTTGAAACAAAAAATTTCACACATTTTAGGCATGATGATGACTTAAACTTACAAAAGTGAAAATAAAATGACTCAAAGAAATCTAAAAATTGACTCAATTTGCATATTCCTGGCATACTCCTTATCCCCCTTTCTAAAATTTACAGTGTCCACAATGTAAATGATAAAGCATATAATGCAAAATAAATGAACAAAGTAAAAACAAAGTGACATGGATGAGTATTACCTGAAAATGAAGAACCATCTGCAAAACACTAGCAAAACAAAAGTAAAAAATTAAATTAAATTAAATTAAAATGCACCAGTGAAAGGAAACTAGCCCTAGTCCTAAACTAACCTAAAATTATTCTTCTATGAAAGTGTTTGAGGTCAATTAGAGTATTTTGGCTCATGGAGAGTGATGGACTCCTCTCCCAAATAGAAGTTTTCCACATATGGCTTTAATCTTTGGCCATTCACTTTGTATATGTTGTCATTACATGGATTTTCAATTTCAATGGCCTCATGAGAATGAACATTTTTCACTATGAATGGGCCTGTCTATCTTAATCTCAACTTACCTGAAAAAAATTGGAGTCTAAAATTATAAAGTAGGACCTTTTACTGAGGTTCAAAGGTCTTCCTCAGAATGTTTTTATCATGAAAGGCTTAGTCCTTTCCTTATAAATTCTAGAGTTTTTATAGGAATCTCTCCTCAACTCCTCCAACTCATTTAACTCTAATTTCCTTTGCCCACTTGCTTGGTCCATGTCAAAGTTGAATTTCTTAATTGCCCAATATGCCTTATGCTATAATTCAACGGACAAGTGGCATGCCTTCCCATACACTAATCTGTACAGGGACATTCCAATCGGGGTCTTATAAGCAGTCCTATAAGCTCAGAGAGCGTTAAATAGTTTAAGAGATCAATCCTTCCTATCCAATTTTATAGTCTTTTCCAAAATTCGCTTAATCTCCCGATTTGAGACTTCGGCCTGTCCACTTGTTTATGGATGGTATAGGGTACTCACTTGATGCTTTATGCTATATTTCTTCATCAAGGTTTCAAATTACCTATTACAGAAGTGAGACCCGGCATCACTAATGATGGCTTTAGGGGTTCCAAATCTAGAGAATATATTATCTTTAAGGAATCATAGGACCACTTTACTATCATTGGTCCTACATAAAACTGTCTCAATCCACTTGGAGACATAATCCACACTGACGAATATGTAATGAAATCCAAAAGAAGGTGGGAATGGTCCCATAAAATCAATGCCCCAACAATCAAATATTTTCAATAATAATATTGGAGTCAATGGCATCATGTTGCGCCGAGACACACTCCCCAACCTTTAACAACGGTCACAAGCAATACAAAAAGCATGAGTGTCTTTAAACATGGTGGGCCAATAAAAATCACACTGTAGAATTTTTACAGTGATTTTCTTAGCAGAAAAGTGACCACCACATGCTTTCGTGTGGCAAAAGAAAATGACACTATGGACCTCGTCTTCCGGAATACACCTGCTAATGATTTAGTTAGCCCCGTACTTATATAAGTACGGGTAATCCCAAAAGAAATCACCTAGATTTCAAACCTCTTTTTATCTTGTGCCTTCCAATGATGTGGTACTCTACCCATCACGAGATAATTTACTATATCTGCATACCAAGGGAGGTGGGAGACTACAAATAACTGCTCATCAGGGAATGTGTCATGGATATGTGTCTCCTCAATGGAGTTGTCTAGGACTAATCGAAAAAGATGATCGGCCATTACGTTCTCTACTCCTTTCTTATCTTTAATTTCTAAATCAAATTTCTAGAGTAGAAGGATCCAGTCTCAAAAGTCTTAGTTTTGCATCTTTTTTAGATAATAAATATTTCAAAGCTGAGTGGTCGGTGAACACGATCACTTTGGATCCTAACAAGTAGGATCTAAACTTGTCTAAAGCGAATACTACTGCAAGCAACTCTTTTTCAGTTGTCGAGTAGTTCACTTGGGCCGAATTTAAGGTTTTACTCGCGTAGTGAATAACATAGGGCTTTTTATCTTTCCTTTGGCCTAAAACAGCCCCTATTGCAAAATCACTTGCATCGCACATCAATTCAAAAGGAAATATCCAATTTGGTGGTCGCATAATGGGTGCAGTGGTAAGAGATGTTTTCAATTTATCAAATGTACTTACACAATCATTCATCCCATCAAATGGGACATCCTTTTGGAAAAGGTTACTTAAGGGTCCAGCGATGGTGCTAAAATCCTTAATGAACCTCCTATAAAAGCCAATGTGCCCAAGGAATGATCGCACGTCTCTAACTAATCTAGGGGTAGATAGATTGGCAATGAAGTCTATTTTGAACGATCTACCTCAATTCCATTTTCAGAGATGACATGGCCTAAGAAAATTTCCTTTTGGACCATGAAATGACATTTCTCCCAACTTAACACAAGGTGCTTCTCTTCGCACCTAGATAAGACTAAAGACAAGTTATTTAAACATTCTTCAAAACCAGAACCAAATACAGAACAATCATCCATAAAAACCCCCCAAAAATGCCCAACCATATCAGAGAAAATGCTTATCATACATCTTTAGAATGTGGCTGGGGCATTGCACAGTCCAAATGGCATTTGTTTGTAGGCAAACGTGCCAAATGGACATGTGAACGTGGTTTTCTCTTGGTCTTCCGGGGTGATTTCTATCTGATTGTACCCGGAATATCCATCTAGGAAGCATTAGAAGGAATGACTTGCTACCCTCTCTAAGATCTGATCAACAAATGGCAGAGGGAAGTGGTCCTTCTTAGTGACCAAATTAAGCTTCCTGTAGTCAATGCACACACGTCAACCCGTGGTGACACGTGTTGGTATGAGTTCATTATTGGAGTTTTGCACAACGGTTATTCCAGATTTCTTCAGAACCACTTGGGTTGGACTCACCCACTGGCTAGCAGATATTGGGTAGATGATACCCACATCCAACAGCTTGATCACTTAATTCTTGACAACCTCCATCATATTTGGATTTAATCTTCTTTGAGGTTGTCTAATTAGTTTGGCATTCTCATCCAGGTGAATGCGATGGGTGCATATAGAAAGGCTTATACCCTTTATATCAGAGATAGTCCAACCTATGGCCCCTTTATAGTTCCTTAGAATATTCAACAACTTGATCTCTTGCTCCTTATCTAGGAGAGAAGAGATCACCACTAGATATGTTTCATTTTGACATAAATAAGCATACTTGAGCTCATTGGGCAATGGCTTTAGATCAAGTTTAGGAGCATTAGTCAGTGACGGTAGAGGTCGCAAGTCCTCAATGGTTTAAACTTCATAACGCGGCCTTCATCAGTATATACTAATGTCCTTAGTGGTGTTTCTATCAATGGTTTCACAAAATTCAGCAATAACATTTTCAAAATCAGATTTTTTTCAATTTGCCAACAACATCATTTAACTCCTCAAATAGGCTAGACTCACATTCCCCTTCATCTAGCAAGCAGTCCACAAAATTCAGCTCATGTATTTCATTTTCACCCACAGGCTATTTGCATAGAATGAAAATATTCAATTCCAATGTCATGTTGCCAAATGATAGTTTCATCGTTCCATTCCTACAATTAATAATAGCATTTGATGTGGCTAGGAATGGCCAGCCTAAAATAATGGAAACTTGAGCGATAGAATTCACACATGGCTCAGTGTCAAGCACAATAAAGTCCACAAGGAAATAAAACTTTTCAATTTGGATTAACACGTCCTCTACTATTCCCCTCGGTACCTTAATTGAGCGGTCAATGAGTTATAATGTGATTGTGGTTGATTTTAACTCACCCAACCCCAATTGTTGGTAGACCGAAAATGGCACTAGATTGACACTTGCACCAAAATCTAATAGTGCAAGCTCAACCCGAAAATTTCCAATTATGCAAGGGATAGTGGGACTTCCCGGATCCTTTGGTATTTGATGGGAAGGTTATTTAAATACCATTAAGGGGAAGGTTATTTGATTGATTGAGGGTATCTTTTGGTAATGATCCATCCATGATGAGGACTCTTAGATCAGTGGCCTAGCTAGATATACCAACCATGGCCTCAAGTCTACAACAAGTCTACTATTGCAATTATAAAAAATCCAGCACATTAAGGGATCGCAGACCGGCCCAACATCCCAGTCTGAAACAATTCAAAATTCAGGCTGAGACCTACCCTAGGCCAGCCGTTAACAACCCTTACAACAAAATATAGGAAAATTGGCCTCATATAATTAAATAGTTAGTTGAGTAAAAATATCATTACCCAAATGCTTTCTAAATGTATTGCAGGGGAAGTTAGAGGGCGACCCTGTCCCAAAAGAGTGGGTTCTTGACTCTTTCAATAATAATAAAAAAAAATTTAAAAATGGAGGGATAACAAATCCACTTTGAAAAGGAAACACTATGGGCCTTATGAGGGCGATTCGAATGAGGCTAAGAAGCACTGTCCACTGAACATCGATTAGACAGAGTGGAATTGGATGGTCAACTTTTGGAATAGTGAAGTTGTAAAGGTATGAGATAGCTATAATTAATTGCATATTCTTTCATTTATGTTATAATAAATTTTAACTTTTTCATTTGTCACCTTGTAGATATGCGGATAGAAAAATAAATAAGACCTTGCGATCCAAAAGCTTCCCCACACCACCAGCAAGAAGAGCTTCATAAGGAAGTGGGAGGAGGTAAACTTTGATAAATTAAAATAATCGACGAGCCTATGTCGCTTTCACATTTTACCTAAAGGTGAAGCGACATGTAGAGCAATGTTATACCATATTTTTTACCATTACTAGAAGAACCAATCAGGAGAAGACACATGTCATTGCAGGAGAAGACACATGTCATTGCATGAGAAGTATGTAGCACGCTAAAGATTTATGAAAATATTTAAAGCGGGTTTTGCAGAAGCACAACTAGCACTAATCGAGCGATACACGTCATCCAAATTGAAGCATGACTGAGCATAAATGTGGCCGAATAGGAATAAGCTATGCAAGCAATTTCTAGGACGTGTCAAAGGGAAAAGAAGGGTCTGGAAGACCAGTTGTGCTGAAATAATTGTTGTAACTTGTCAGACATGTGAAAAGATAATGCCTATAAATAGCAGAGGATTTTAACAAAGCAAGGGGTCTCATACCAACCAAATCAAATCAAACATATCTTTTTAATCACCTTAGCATAATTATGTTCCCCTTAGTGTAATTGTTTTCTTAGCACAATCAGTAGCTTAATTATCTTTAGGAGTAGCAATAATATTCCAGTATTTGTAATCTTTAGTTATAATCCAAGTCTATGCTTATATGTTAGATGCATTATTATTTCAATTCAAGCAAGTTCTTCATTCAAAAAAGTGTTTCGTAGTTGCTCTGTACAATTGGTTGTAAGTGTTTCTTTTTTCTTTTTCTTTTTCTTTTTTTTTTTTTTGTCTCTGTTTTTTTAAGTTCTTTCATACGAAAGGCTATCTGCAACCCGTTTACGGAGGACAAACCCCACCCTCTAATAATCACCTAATCATCTTAAACAATATATTGTAAGCGGCTGAATAGGCGGTTGATCTTCTCATATCTTGATCATATGTGGTCATCTGCATATCTCCGTGCTTGAGGTCAAAAGTTATTCGGTTTGAATCAAGCCACACAATTGGTTATGGCAGGCTTGTACACATTACATGTGAACAAGTCTATTGTCTAAAACCGAGCCAACAGGCTTGTGCCTAAAAAATGAAGCATATCCAAAGCTCAAGTGGACCACATTATAGGAAACAATGTGAACTAAAACGTAAAAGTTGAAAATTTCTTAGTGCCCACAAAAGTTTTGGATCAAGCTGATATTTGTGTTTTCCCTTCATCCATGTTCGTGTGATCTTATGAACAGGTTGGATGACAAATAAATATCACTGTGGACCCAAGGAAGGTCTCAACGGTGGAAATCATTATTCCCACGGTTTCCTTTTGTGTGGTCCGCTTGAGCTTTGTATATGCTTTGATTTTGGGCCCAACCCCTAAATGAGCAAGAGAAATGGATGGACAGCGTGGATAAACCACGTACATTGGCGGTGGGCCCAACAGAATTTATTCAGTGTCATAAAAGCTTACTTGGTTGCTCAGTAATCCGATTTTGAGTAGATGGTCCTTGTCTTGTTAGTACAGCAACCTTGTCATCTTTTTAGAAAGAAATTCCGGCAAAAATATTCCTCGCAAACGAAGACTTTACTAAATAATGCCTCTATCTACGGAAATCTCAGGGAAGAGCATTTTTATCTTGAAATTACCAAAATGCCCACCTTACACTTTTCTATTAAAAAAAAAATAGTGAAGAGGACAATTGTGGGGCTTACCTGATATTTTTAAGATATCCAACTTGTCCAATAAATATAATCCCACATAATGTTCAAGAAAAAAAACCAAGAATTTAGTCAATCTAAAAATAAGATAATCACACCATAAAATAAATAAATAACATACACCATTTCAAAACATCAAAATACATGTGCAACTCATCAAATAATTGAATGAAAAAAATGGCTCGACTGTGTGATTTATATATGGTTGGGTGCATATGTTTAACAGGTTAGATGTCATACACATGTTTACTGGGCCTCAAAATTCTCTGACAGAAATTTCATATCGAGCTAATATTTGTATTTCACTTCAGCTAAGTCAGTACAACCTCACAAATAAATTTGATGGAAATAAACATCACAGTGGACCCTAGGAAGGTTTCAATGTAAGCATCATTGTCCCCACTGCTTCCATGGTGTGGTATACTTGGAGCTTCGGATCTACCTCATTTTTTAGATTACTATCTAAAATGATATGGTAAAATTGATAGACTAAAATTGATAGACGGTGTGGATAAAACATATACATAATGATGGGCCTAATAGAGCTTTGCCATGTATACACACAGCACCATGCAATCGGGGTCTATTAAGCTTGTCCTACAAACATTTGTTGTGGATCCACCCACTCTCTCCATAGAGTAATTTCAAAGAGAAGCTGCAAGACATCAACTACAAGACCAAGATGATGTTGTCCATGGAGGAGGATGGTCGCACGCACAAAGCGGCAAGCAATCCAAGTATGGATTGGTTGATTTCCATATTTGACAAAGATGATCCGGAACCCCACTCAAAACCACGGATACAGAAGGTACCGGCCAGATTTCGCGAGAATGAAAAGAACAACAAGTACTTCGATCCTCAGGTGGTGTCCTTGGGACCTTACCACCGCGGCGAGCCTCTTCTTGAGCCGATGGAGAAGCACAAGATCACGGCAGCTAAACGATTCGTCTTGTACAACAAATCAATGTTGGAGCCAGAGAAAACTCAAGTGATGGAAAGGATCTACAAAAAGATCATGAAGGTGATAGGGGAGGCGAGAGAGTGCTATGCTGCAGAGACGATGTACAAACTGAGCAACGAATCATTCGCACGTATGATGTTCTTGGATGGTTGCTTCGTTTTATATTTCATTGAATGCATGAACAAGGGAAGCATCAACTTGGAGATAAGCAATGGCCTTATTCCTTTCATTGTTCGGGACATGTTCTTGCTTGAAAACCAGCTCCCATTCGTAGTCCTTGATGCGTTGATGAGCTTGAGATCCGAGTCTATCCGGAAAGTGAAAGAAAAGATCGTGGACTTCATCAACTGGGAAGTCCTCCTTCCCATGGTGTTGGCAGACATTATCCCTCCACAGAGGTCTATTTGGAGCAGAGATAATGCTCCGCTTCACCTCCTCGACTTTCTCCGGACCATGTTGCTAGGCTCTCCTCTCTCGCAGAAGGACAAAAGGTACAGGCTCCACAACTTCGGCTCTGTTATGGAACTCAAGGAGGCTGGAATCAGGTTCGAGAAAAGCGAGACGAGATATTTGAGGGGTATCTGGTTCAAGGAACACTTCTTCTTCCCACAGCTGTTGCTTCCAACAATAGTCATCAACGATGCCACCATATCTCATCTGCTGAACTTGACTGCCTTCGAGATGTGCTCCGACAGTCATTACGGCTGTGGTGTTTCCTCCTACATTTGCTTTCTGGATTCTCTCATCAACCATGGTGCTGACGTGAAGGAGCTCAGATCCAAGGGCATACTCCACCACTCCCTCGGCAGTGACGAAGAGGTGGCTCGTCTATTCAACGAGTGGCCCATCAAAGGGATGCACGATCTCAACGTGTATAGCAATGTAAAGGAACGCATCCACTTGCACCGTGATAGTAGAGTGAAGATATCCATAGCCAGATGGCTGCACACCTATTTCAAGAGCCCGTGGACCGCCATCTCCTTCGTTGCTGCAATTCTCCTTCTGTTCTTCACATTCATTCAGACAGTCTTTACTGTATTCCCTCGACGTTAATTAAGGATGCGTTTTCCCTGTGACTTTTTCATAATTTGTGATTCTAGAAATTCTATTTCTCTAGTAAAGATTTCTATCATAAATGGTGAAATGACCCTCTTTCTGTGTTTGCACGGTGAAAGAAGAGATCTTCTCTGTCCTCACGAGTGTCGGTCGTTTCATCATTCCCACCCTAATGTTGGGGTCGTTTGCAGCTACGTTAAGTTTAAATTATCTTGCATACTATCCTGCATGCATCCGTATTGGTGACCACTATCATATACGATATGATACGTATTTCTTAGTTGGGATAACCCATTTATCCGGCAAAATATCAAAATAAGCCGTAGAAGGAGGGAGATCGAAGGCTCGAGTGGACCGCACCACAAAAACAGCAGTGACAATGACCACCACCATTGAAACCTCCATATGGCCCACCGTAATATTTATTTTCCACCGAACCTGTTAATAAGGTCACATAGACCTTGATGAAGGGAAAACATAAATATAGGCTTGATTCAAAACTTTTGTGTCCCCCTCGAGATTTTCATTGATAGGCATTCAATCCTCACCGTTTCTTTACTTGAGCATCCTATCTAACACTTTTTTTTTTTTCGCTTATTACTTAAAATCATTTGTCAAATTCAATGGAACAGTGTGAATAAAACACATACATTACCGTAGGCCCCACAAGACCCTGACAGGACTATCATCTCTAGCTTGGTCCTGGTGAGGATAGTAGGGTGTCAATGGGCCAGGCTTGGGCCTGAAAAATCAAATTTTTGAATAATGCCAGCTAGACAGCCCGATCCAAAACATTCCCACAGAGAGGACTTGGAAGACAAGACCTATAACATATTTGGAAGCTTTCTGAACTAAAATGCATGTTTGGATGTGTGTGATCTACAACTTGTCAGTTTTCCAAATCATGCATATCAAATGCTCGAATAGATTGGAGTTTTATTGATTTTACAGTTGAGTGGGTTTGGGTAGAGAATTTCTCCAGATCCCTCTCTTGAAACAAGCATCACGCTATTATGAGGCATACCATTGTTCACCCAGCGCGAGAACTAACTAAATTCCTTATATTTCAATGAGTCTGTGAAGTAGAGACCATGGAATAATATGGGTAGAGAAGGTACCCAAAACCTTCCTCTTCTATCACTGTGGCTCCTTCTCTAGAATTCTAAGTTGCAGATTAGGAGTCAATTAAATAAACAAATCATTGGATTCTCTAATTTACCGATTGTGAAAATTTAACTTACTTGCTAATGGCGACTCCAAGTCAAATATATAACACTTTGAATTATAACTATACAAAAAAATTTGAAACAGCCTTATGATCACGATCCACCGACGATCCAGCATCCACAGGATCATGTACCACTATTGAGGAATTGAATCTTAAAATTGGATGAATTTATAGCCGTCCAACCTTTTCAAAATTGATTTTTTTTCTTATAGAGATTTGTTTTTTATTTGGTGAAAATGGAAGGTCTGGAGCCGTGCATCTACCTACCATTTGGTTCACACAGCCGCCTTGCTTGCAGCTCCTATTGCCAAACACCCCAATATTATAAGTGCCCTTTTACTTTTTCTTTTAGTTGGACTTAAAATCTTTATATAATTTCTACAATGTGGCAGATAATCTCAAATTAAAACCATTTGTTATTGTATTTCCGGTGCAGTTTGGAGGCTTTTTAACGGCTGGGATTCTTGCATTTTCTGGGATGTAAGTAGGAACAGTTTTTAATGTGTTTTCTTTTAATTACAGGAGCTTTAGAACGGACGATCATTGCTTTGATGAAATCATAGCGTTGCAGGTTTTTCGTTTCTTCAATTTTAGTGTATTGACATTCTTCCTCTAGTTTGTTTAGTACCATTGGTTGATCTGGTCAGTTCAATGGAATGTAGGCAGGTGTGTTTGGATGCACTATTCAATTGAATAGCAATAATGCACTCGATGGACCATAAATGGTTAATTCGGAATAATAAGAAGTAGATCTCAATTGGGAGTTGCATGTCTTTAAAATCAAACTTGTATGTAAAAACGAAGTGCCAATTGGTCAGTGTTTCCACGTTATGGGACTATTTATTATTACAATTCAATTGAATTGTGCATCCAAATGCACCATAAAAGGCATAATTTTCCGTAGTACATAACATTTGAGTTCTTACGTTGACATTTCCATTGAGTTGACCCAGTTTCATGATTTTGGAACACGGTTGTTCTGTGTGATTTTTCATGAATTGCCCATAAGGCTCCATTCATCTGGTGGGCCCCACTGTATCTGCTGTGTTCTGAAAATCAGGCTGGTCCTCTCATCAGGTGGGCTATACAGTGCATTGAATGTGGAATGTTGGCTTCTTTTCATTCTTCACATCGACTTGCTGGCCTGAACCACAACACAGACCATGGGGCCCACCAGATGAATGACCCAGATATTGCAGATGACACATTGCCACGCGTTCAGGCGGTATAGTTGGAGAATCAGAATCCGATCAAGACCCAAGAATTTCACCAAAATAGCGGTCTTGGTCGCTCATTTTCTTTCTAAAATGATTTCCTGTTTATACAGATGGGACCCACATTTATGTGATCTAGACTGTTCATCTGGTGGGACCATCTAAATTGGTTCATGCCCCAAACATGCACACAAATATGAACCATCGGCTAATCCATCCACTTGTTTCCTACCAATCAGAGAGTGCAGATCATCCAACAGAGGACCCTACTAACGAACAGTCTAGATTACCAAGAAGTGGGTCCCGCCTGCAGTCCCGTATTATTGTTGGGGCCATCATCGTTTGGTTGTTTTAGTTATTTTATAAAAGCATAAAGATTTCTATTCATGGTCATCCGAAGTCCATGATCCAGCGGCCAGGATTATCCAAACAGTGTGATTTTTGGCATATGGCCAACCCATACCGATACCCAGCAAATGAACGGTCTTGATTCCATATGATCTGATTAAACGAACTCGACTCCTCTGTTTGGTTTTGCAGGTGTTACACTGTAGCAGTCCTTGAGGACAGGAAGTATGCACTCGTCGCACCGTACGGAGGTTTATCGTTCATCGCAGCTTGGGCGAGCCTGCTTTTCTAGGCCAGCGTCGGAATTCAAAGAAGGCTGCTCTGTGTGATGTGTGGCATTGTAGAAATTTCATGGTGAGTGGAAAAATGTGAGTAACCCTACAATGCTTGGTAGCTTGTGTTTGTGCGGCCTATCTGATTTATACATGTAATGTATTTCTGACCGTCCATTTAAATGCATTGTTATTCATCTCACTGATCACAAGGGGGCAGACATTGGGCTTCAGTATTGTACTGGGCTGGTTTGGCTACAAGCACAGTTTGGGTTCAAGAACCACAGGCATCTTGGGCTAAGCATGCAATGGGCTGGGCTCGGGTTTAAACTTTAACCCATGGTCTGGTCTTGGGCGATCTTTGGGCCTAAAGATAAAATGGGCTTGGCTGAATCTACATTGTATGACATTTTCTGT
Source organism: Liriodendron chinense (assembly GCA_003013855.2). Classification (NCBI taxonomy): domain Eukaryota; kingdom Viridiplantae; phylum Streptophyta; class Magnoliopsida; order Magnoliales; family Magnoliaceae; genus Liriodendron; species Liriodendron chinense. Next base: position 4,171,734 of record ML058359.1, on the reverse strand, counting down.
TTGGATCCACATGAGCCTGAACCTAGACCCATTTATATCTGCCATGGCCCAAAGTTGGGCTTAACTTTCAGCCCCAATTTTTCAACTGGACCCCATACGTGCCACGTTGGCTTGATATTGCAGTAGAATTCTCGTAAAATGGGAAAGTACTGTCAATGGGCCATGGTCTATCTAAGCCTGGACCGTGGCAGGGCAAAACAAATGGGTCGGAGTTCAAGCGTCCAGTTTGTGTGAGGTACAGGCAGTTTATTTGGTGCGCCCCAATGTGCATGGTATGTTACAATATATTTGTACCTAGAGTTGATCTGAGTGGTAATAACCCTATGAATGGTTTGGATGGCATATAGCTCCAGGAAGATTTCAATAGTGGACATTTAGATTGAACTGTTTCATTTGGCGTGGCCCACCTTAGATTTGGATCTGGCTGTCTACCAAAACAGATGGATGGAGTGGATTTACCACAGACATCTCTGTGGGCCCCACACAGCTCTGGGCACAGGTATATCTTTGTGCCCGGTGTAACAGGCGGTTCACACAAAAGACAAAGAATGCTACACACAACTTCGGTAGGGTACCCGCTTTCCAACTAACATGTAACTTAGGAAGGACATCAGTACCATGAAAATTGTAGGCCCCACCATGAAAATTACCTTTAAAAAAAACCAGGCTGATCCACTCGCTAGGTGGGCCAGACCTGTTCAGACCGTCTGTTAGCATTGATTCCAATCGTGTGGCCCACCAATTGATCGGACTGACCTGATTTTGTACCAGGTGATAATAATGGTGGCACCTGATGTTTTCATGGTACCGATGTTCTACACAAATTGTGGTACATTGCCTGTAGGTGATCAGTTCTCGATGAGAAATGGACGTAAATCCTGTCCGTTGCCTTGAGACGATGATCCCTGGCTTGTAATGACAGCAACTTCTTCATCGTTTTAAAAAAGGAAAATAAAAACTCTAGATTATGTGCGATGCCAAGCGTGATATTTAGAACAAGAAAAGTTGATCACTTATTCTTCCAGCCGTACAACGTATAAACGTTTAGACGGTGAGCTTAACGAGATCGGATTAGCTGTTATACTAACAGTGTAGGGCTTATCTTGATGCATTTTTTATATATCCACTACGTCCAACTGTTTTAACTTCTCATTTTGATACGTGATACCAAACCCTGAGAAAATCCAAATCTCAGGTGGACAATGCCACTAAAAACAGTGATGAATGGTCATTATAGACTTTTTGTAGACCACAAAAGTTTTTTTTATCAAAATGATCTTATATTTTTCCTTCATCCCGATCTTCTTGACATTATCAACTGGTTGGATTGAAAATAAACATTAATAAAACCTTAAGATGGGTTCTTTGGAATTTTTAATGGTGGGGGCACTCAATATGGTCCAGTTGAGATTTGGATCTGCATAATTTTTGGAACCCCATCCTCAAGGATGAACGGAGTGGATATACAAAATATCACCCATGTGAGCCACACGGTAGGGGTAACACCCACTAAGCTGTTCCCCGCGTAACACCTAATTCGCTCCGGAGCTTAACCTGCAAACGGACGTGTGGGGCCGTTGTGATGTTTCAAATATGACACGTTAAGCATCCATCATCCTCCAAAGGCGGATTGCGTGATGTGCCACCGACGTGGTGGTGTGTTCACATGGCAAAGTTCTGTGGCCCACAATGATGTATGTGTTATACCACACGATCCTTTAAGGGCATAGGCCAAAAAATAAGGCAGATCCAAAGGTCGAGTGGACACCAAAGTGGGAATTGAATACCTACCAATGAGAACTTCTTAAACCTCCACGAGCTTTGGATCTATTTCATTTTTTGGCTCGTGCCCTAAAATGATCTTACAAAATGGATGGACTGTATGGATATAACGCATATATACATCACGGTGGGTCACACAAAACTGTGCAACATCAACCTAGGGTAGAGAACGGTGGTCTGTGGACTGTGGCACACCAGTACACCACGCAATCCGCTTCCTGTTCTAATGTTCACCTTGGTTTAAAAAACACAGGTCGATCCAAAACTCATGCACGCTGGATCGTATTTGGGGCTAACTGTGTTTCTTATATGCTATTTAATCTATTCACAAGATGTATCCAACCGGGATGAATGGACGCCCCGAAATTCAGGTGGGATACAACACGTAGAATTTAGAACCCTTGGTCATGATTTTACATGGTGCATCCCACCTGAAGGAGAACATGAGGGGGCACACGTGATGGACGCATTGGATTATCATCAAAATATAAGGTGGGCCTCACAAGTCAATTTGCATTTTAAGATTATCCTACAACATTTGTTGTGGATCCGTCCTCCTATATAAAGACCAGATCATGCGACACTCGCTGGCTCGCTGCAAGACATCAACTACAACGAGACCAATTGAAGGTGTTGTCCATGGAGAAGGCAGCAGGAAATCCGAGTGACGAGTGGTTTATTTCCATATTTGGCGACGATGGCCTGAAGGATGATTCAAAAGCTGGGTCCAAACATCGGCCGATACAGAAGGTACCGGCCAGAATTCGAGAGTATCAAAAGGACAAGAAATACTTCGATCCTCAGGTGGTGTCCTTGGGACCTTACCACCACGGCGTGGATTATCTCATGCCAATGGAAAAGCACAAGATCACAGCAGCTAAACAATTCGTCGACCAATCGATGGTGGAGCAAGACAGAACTCAAGTGAGGGAAAGGTTCAAAGAAAAGGTCAAGGAAGTGATAGGGGTGGCGAAAAAGTGCTACACTAACGAGGCGGTGGCCAATCTGACCAACGATGCTTTCTCAAGAATGATGTTCTTGGATGGTTGCTTCGTTTTATATCTCATCCAAGGCATGAACGAAAGAGACATCAACATGGAGGTAAGCAATGACCTCATCCCTCTCATTGTTCGGGACATGTTCTTGATCGAAAACCAGCTCCCATTCGAAGTTCTTGATGCATTGATGATCTTGAGATTCGGCTCTAGCGAGAAAGGGAAAAAAGCGATATTCGAATTCATCAACTGGAATGTCCTCCTTCCAATGGGGATGTTTTATGGCGATAATTACTCTCGGTCAATTAGTTGGAGTAGAGATGGTAAACCGCTTCACCTCCTTGACGTTCTCCGGACCATTTTGCTGGACTTCCCTCCCTCGGAATTGGCGAAAAAGCAGAGCTACAGGCCGCCCAACTTCGGCTCCGTTATGGAACTCAGGGAGGTTGGGTTCAGGTTCAAGAAGAGCTACCGGAAAGGTTTGATGGGCGTCAGCTTCAACGAAAACTACTTTTTCCCACATCTGTCGCTTCCACGAATGTTCATCAACCATGCCACCGTATCTCAGCTGCTGAACTTGACCGCCTTCGAGATGTGCTCCAACATTCATTCCGGATGCGGTGTTACTTCCTACATGCGCTTTATGGATTCTCTCATCAATGATGGCGCCGACGTGAAGAAACTCCGGTCCAAGGGCATACTCCAGCATGCCCTTGGCAGTGATGAAGAGGTGGCGCGTCTATTCAACGAGTGGCCCGTCGAGGTGATGAACGATCTCAAACTGTACATTGATGTCAGTACGCGCATCCGCATACACCGTAATAGGATAGTGAAGATATCAATAGCCAGATGGTGGAGCAGAAATTTCAGGAGCCCGTGGACAGCCATCTCCTTGGTTGCTGCAGTTCTCCTCCTCCTCCTTACATGCATTCAGACGTACTTTTCCGTCTTCCCTCTAAGCTAAGGATGCGTTTCGCCTGTGACCATTTCTATATATTTTTCTTGTATTTCCAAAACAGCTGTGAAAGAAGAGATGCTCCTTCATTGTCCTCACAGTGTCCTTTCATAATTTTATTTCCCTGCATTGTTGTGATCGTCTGTGGCTACGTTTAAGTTTCAAATCATCATGTATGGAAATATATGCAGCCGTATTTGTGACGTATTTGGAAATGTATTTGCTTTTTCAATAAAAATAAAATAAAAATTTCCTTCATGTATTGAGCGTTGCACATGGTAGTGCGTAATGTCTTGATTTTTGGAAAAGAAGCGCTGAAGCCTAGACCTGGCAAACCCGACTCAGATTTTTATGGGTCGGATTTGGGTTAAAGGTGACCCGCCCCAAATCATATAGGGGTTAAGTAGACTATTATATATTGATTTTCTTATTAGTTGAATAATACATAGTTTTTTTTCCCCACACACCCTGCTACGAACGGTCCACATGTTTGTCAATTTAATAAACACATGCAAATCAATTATCACATTTTATGACAAGTAAAACTAAAATATTATGAGATTTTTTATTTTATTTTTTATGCTCATTTATTGGAGAATTGAAATGGTAGCTAATGGTCCATAAAATAAATTAATAAAATTATCTTAATGGTTATATTTATATGATTACTGATAGGAATTTATTGGACGGTTAAAATGAAAGGATCAAATGGTTCCATATCAATAATTGTGTCCACAGTTTAACTCTTTAAAAAAAATATATCAAATGGTCTTGTTGATTTGATCCAATGGCCAAAAAATAAAAATAGAATTGTTGGACATTAATTGGATGCTCCGGATGAAATATTAAATGTCAATTTCAAAAAGTTTTATGTGTAGGACTATCAAGTACGTGCAGGAGTATCAAGTACAATTCTCTTCGATGCATTTAAAAAGGCCATTATAAATTCTCTTTTTCGAAAACCCTAACCGCAGGTTGCAAAGAGAGGGCTTCTTTTAGCCGCACAAGATAGAGAGGAAGCTGTTGCGAGAGAGAGAGAGAGAGAGAGAGAGAGAGAGAGAGAGAGAGATCACTAACACCCTTTGCAAATCCTCTTCAAATCCTCCACTTAAGCAAATTAAGGTATTTAAAAGAAAAAGACAGAAGACTAGCCCCCGTTAAACCAATGGCCTAGATCAATTTTTGTGCTCCACTTGTTTAAACTAAAGGTCTGAGGTTGCTATTCATAATATGGGGCTGATGATTATAATTTATATGATTCCTTTATAGTTAAGATTCTTTTAAAAATATATTAAAGTGTGCATTTAGATCGATCAAAAGGCTAAACTATATGCATTTTAGTATTTGCATAATAAAAATATTCAATAAAAAAAGCCTTGATTTTGTTTTATATATGGGCACTTACATACCTTTTAAACATAGATGGCTTAGTTTTCAATTGAATGCTAGTGTTATATACATCTACTTTAATCTACAAATTAGTTAGTTAATCATTAAAATGCGGATCAACCCAACCCGATCCGGTTTAATTTGGGTTGGGTGAGGGTTGGGAAAATCCAACCAGAATTCAATTTGGGTCGGGTTAGGGTTGAGGTGGAAACGACCCGACCCATTGCCGCCTCTAATCTGAACAATGTAACCCATCTTATGGGAGGTTTAGATCTCACACGAGTTCCATATGGACACATGTAACTGCGTGTAAATAGGTAGGGGTAATATCAAACCTATTCCAACCAAACAATTTCCTTATACTTTTAAGGTGGTTGTAGACAGAGCTAGGAACGGGACTCGTCCAAACCGATTAGACTCGACTCGAACCGCTTCGACAAGAACAGACGGACCCAGATTGAGTATTCTAGATAGGATCCGAATCCAGATCGAGTCGATCGGGTCCGGATAAAGAATGAAAGGAATAAACAATGAAAGGAAGAATAAAAACTGAGATATCTCACCTAGCACGAGGACGTAGAAGAGTAAAGATGTCGACTACGAAATGGATCACCTCCAATAAGCAGAAATCTCCATCATATAAGCTTCCTCTTTCTCTTTTCTCTTTCTCTTTTTATCTCTCTCACACCTTGGACATGTAAAACACCTTATTAGAATACCTAATCTCGAATTAGAAGCTTTCTTATAGCCCCATGCAAGAGATAGAGCCCAAATAGGAAACTGCATATAGCAGTCCACGTGCACTGTCAATCGGTTGGCCAAAGCCGTCGACTGGTTGAAGACATCTAAAAATAGTCCAAAGAGTTTGAAGGAGAAAAATCATTTTTCAGACCTGTCTGTCAACCGGTCGGCCAAGACCCCTGACTGGTCAAACGACCGGTCGGATTGGACAAAAACTGTCCAGCATGCAGCAGCCATTCTGGTTGAATTTCAGATCAATCGACCAGGGGGTGTCAACAGGTCGAAGACAAAAAAAAATTGCACATCTCTCCTCAACACTGAGGAGGAAAACTCTAACAAATCTCCCCATTTTCGACTCAGGAGGAGTTCACCATCTTCAAGCCAGCCCAACTTCTACAAGCCTCAAATATTCCCTTGAGCAAAGCCTTGGTCATCATGTCTGACCCATTATCACCGTGTGGACCTTTTCAAGCTGTACCACCTTCTGTTCCAAAGTATCCCTGATCTGGTGATACCAAACATCTATGTGCTTCGACTTGGAATGCTGACTTGAATTCTTACTCAAGTGTAACGCACTCTAACTATCAGAATAGACCACATGCTTCTCCTGCTTCAAGCTAAATTCCTGTAGGAACCTCTTCATCCAAAGCATCTCCTTGCATGCTTCTGTGACTGCAATGTACTCGGCCTCTGCTGTGGAAAACGCTACGACCTTCTTAATTTATACATATTCTAACCCCATTGCATCGCATCTTATGTATGATTTCCATGTTTAAAAGAGTATCTAATATATGTTTTGTGGTTGTAGGAATGAGAGAGAGACTTCACCCATTTGATGATTAAAGAACACATTTAGAAGCTCTTTGATGATGACTAAAGTTGGGCCAAAGAAGAAAGAAAGAAGCAAAGAGAGGAGACAGAAAGAAAGAAAGAAGGAAAGTAATGGGCTAGATCGGTCTTGACTGGTCGTTATATATAAGAAGAAAACTTAAGTATGATATACTACATATATGTCATCTCTCATTAAATGACTACTACTTAAGTATAAAAATAACTTAAAATGTCATCTCTCATTAAATGACTGCTACTTAAGTATAAAAATAACTTAAAATGTCATCTCTCATTAAATGACTACTACATATATAAGAAGAAAACTTAAGTATGATATAGTGCTTCTAGGGTGTCCCAATTTCTTAGTGTACCAAGGGTTGCATCATTAGCATTTCTAAATGTCTTCTTTTTGCCTTGTGATAATAAATGTGAATTTATAGACTTAAAAACTTTCTATCACACTAGTCTTTAGGCTTATGTATATCTCAAATGAATAAAAATATATAAATAAATAGAAACAAAGGTAAACTGTCAATTTTATTAATGTCTGAAAATACTCGTTACAATCGACTATATAACGATTAACTAAATAAATTATAAACGAAAAGTAGAGATAAATACCTGATGTGTCTATCGGAACAGACGATCGAGGTGGGTGTTTTGGAGGATGTGGCCGATTTGTATGATCAACTAAATCAAAACTTAGAAGATCATGATCTTATAACTTAAGGTCAAGGATATTTAATCTACTCCTAAACTACTATAGCGAGAGCAGGTATGCAATATCCATCTATGCTAAGCTATGCTAGGGTAAATTAAGCAAAAGGTAAATGTAAAGTAAAGAGATAGATGTGTTTCGTGTGCTACTTTTATAGCTTGTCGAGGTGGTGAAAACACCTCGTTGGGCTTCTCGTTGCTTTTAGATCCTTCACAATCACATCGCAATTCTGGATATGAGTATCTTCTTAATTGATGTAGAATTGCCGGCTTGCATTGGAAAGAAAGGACTCCAATAGGATCTGAACTCGTCGGCTTCTCAAATCTTCTTCTCGTAGATGATACTAATTCGAAGATGTTTGTGGCCCATTAATGATTAAGCCTGAGATCACCAGAGATTCTTTGATCCAGGCCATTAGGCCAAGATCTGGGAACCTCATGGGCTAATCTCGATTGATTGTGGCCACTCAACATCTATTGATGGCCCACCTTATCCATTTTAAGATGTTAGATGGTCTAAATAAAACCACCTCCTGCATTTGATGAGGGGTCCTGTTACGTAATGGTTTGGAATGCTGGAGAGGATAAATGGACCAGTACCATTAGATTCTGATCTATTAATATCTTGATCCCGATCGAATCACGATCCTCGATGGATTTCTGGGTGATCTCTCTATTTCTTCTGCTCTCCATTTTGTGGATGGACCAGATTTGTTTGATCCGACTTGCTATTGTACGTTAATTCCAATTAACGTACAGAATGGGACTTGATCAATCTGATGTGTGTCCGGACTAGAGTTGGATTGGCTTGGTCATTAGTCTGATCTCTTGATCTTCAGAACCTTCTCGAGTGCTACTAGCTCCCTAAACATCTCTGGAAAGATCTCTCATTTTGGAAGGACTGCGAGAGACAACCACGCTGATAAGATCATAGCCAAATACGTGATTCAATACATTCTCTCAATGGGTCTTTTATAAATGTGCTAGGTATGTTACCTCATTAAATGGGCACATTGATCGTGGCCATGTGGCATGCGATAATTCGTCTCTTTATGTGTTTGATAATACCCAGGCTGACAAGATCTTTGATATGATGTTGGCCGAGAAATTCATTAAAGTTCTCATTAACCATAAAATACCTACGGTTGAAGAGTTAAAAAAAAAAAAGATAGAATATTGTAAGTAGCATAGAACCCATTCTTATTCCACTAATAATTGCGTGGTTTTCAGGAATATCATCCAGGACAACATTGACTGGGGATTGCTGAAACTTCTTAAGAAAGAAAAGAAAGAAATGCTTATCGACACTGATCCATTTCCACCTAACCTGGAGGTCAACATGGCCACGGTCAATCTTCAGAAAATGGCTCGACCATGATAGAAGGTTGACCTTGGGCTTATGACCACCAGGTTGTGGTACAACAAATAACAGGAGACACCATACATCTAGTCCGACGACCACAAGTATAGAAACATGGCCAAAAGCAGCGCCAAGCATCTACCACAAACCACAGCTATGCAACTGATGTACAAAAGTAATGCAGTCGACCAAGGTGTCACCACATCCAGCTAGTTGAATTGGGTCCTGGTCTTCGTAGAGGATCAAAATAACCGACTCCTGTCAACAGTGAAGAATGTGTAAACCTCGCATGACTAGTCTCGGCTGGCTCCAACACTTAGATGTAGGATTGCCAAGCTTTGGCCTACCCAAGAGGAGATCTAAAGGAGGGTGTGTCACCACAAATTTCCAACCATGCCTAAAGGGATGGCTCGCACTCAAAAGCAGCGTTGGCAATGACGATAAAGTGCTAGCTAAACGAAGGAAATTAGCCCGTGTAGACAATGAGCTTTAGTTGGAAGCCATGTGACCATGCCAAATGCGAAGGATTCCCTAGGCGACAGACGAGTAGTTGATTGTGCATGCAGTCGATTTGGTTGCAAAACCTGTTCTGGATGATCCTACTATGAAAAGCTAGTTGTGCGTTAGTAATATCCAGTAAATTAATGCAACAGACAAAAGAGACGTCGAAAATCTCAAGGACTTAGTCAAGTATCTCAGCGATGAATGCTTCTCGGACGACGACATGTTGATCAAAGAACTCCTTGCTATAGTGAAATTGTTATAAGGCACCCCACCTACTCCTGAAAAGGCAGGGGCAACCCCGATGATGCATTACTCAGACATTGTACCCATGGTAAAAAAATGTTGAAAAATAATAGAATTTAGAAATGTCTGGGGGCAATGTCCAATTCTGTGATAGTGTTTAGATCTCTCCAGTTGTGATGGATTGCAACATGGTACTTACACTCCCACTGAGTTTTCAAGCCAAGTCATCTCAACCCAATGAGATGATGGGGACATGGAGGAGTTGGGTCCTCTACTGATCACACAACACAGTTCCTTCTACCCTGAGGAGGAGACCAAGAATATATTGACCGTCACCATCGAGCTAGGTACATTCTCTAAGAAAGTGGTCATAAAAAGGCCTGCCATTAACATGAACCAACACCTGAAATCATTGTATATATTTGCCCATTTAGAATGGTGTCCAGTCACCAAAATACTGGTCGACAATGGGGCAGCAATGAACATCCTCTCCGCTAGAGTAATGTCGAAATTGAAAAAAAATCACAACTGAATTAATCCCACTTGAGGTCGGGTCAACAATTTTGCTAGGGGATAATGAAAACACATGGTGTCCTGCCTATTGAATTGATGGTACGGACAAAGAAACCGTTGTGGTCGATACTTCTTCTAATTATAATGTTTCGTTAGGGAGGGATTGGATACAATCTTTCTCATGTATTCCGTCATCCTTGCACTAATTCGTAATTTTCTAGAACTAAGACAAGGTGGAATTGGTGTTGGCCTATAATAAGTCATTCTTGGCTACATCTAATGCGGTCGAAGCCTGTCTCTACAAAGATGAAGTTGGGCCCGTACATTTCATTAGGAGGAACAAACATGGATGCCCAACTAGAATATTTGTCTCAATTAATTCAGACAATATAGTATAAGACATTGTTACCATGCTTCGCCTAAATAACGATCTGCTGAAGGCTATAATACCCTATCCGGCAATTGCGCATTGCATTATAGAAGAAACCCATGACTAGTACACCATCAATCAACGGGAGTACGGCCGAGTTCACGACCAGAATAAAGAAGCTTGAGGAGAGCTTGAAAAAATATTATAGTGGGTGCTTTGTTAACTTGATCGAGATAGTAATGTTAGCCGATCAGGTGGCCGAAGATGGTATAGATTTGAAGGATCTAAAGAGTACTCTAGAAAAGCTGGATGATTACCAAGACCAAGTTCAAGATCAACTGGTCGAAGTAAATTTGGGATCAAAGCAGAATCTCAAGCTGACTTTCATCAACGGTTTACTGGAACCAAGAGTCCAGGCGGAGCTCACTCACTTGCTTAAGGAGTTTGCCGACTATTTCGCATAGGATTACCATGAGATGCCAAAGTTAGATCAAAATCTAGTCGAACACAAGTTGCCAATAAAGGAGGGGTATTAAACGCACAAAAAATCACCTAGACGAATGACAACGAAAGTTACCAGAAGATTAAAGAAGAGATCGAGTGTCTATTGAAGGTAGGATTCATTAAGCCCATCAAATATGTTGAATGGATCTCTAATGTAGTTTCAGTCATCAAGAACAATGGTAAGCTCCTAGTATGTATCAATTTTAGGAACCTAAATCAAGTCATGCCTAAAGATGAGTAGCAATGGTAATGGCCGACCAGTTGGTCAACCGAGCAGCTAAGCATCAGATGGTTTCCTTTATGGACAGGCCATTTGAGATAACCAAATAAATATATTACCCAATGATGTGCAAAAAATGACGTTCATATGCTCGAGACCTTTAGAACTTATTGTTAGGTGGTTATGTCATTTGGGCTCAAAAATGCAGGGGCCACTTATCGAAGGGTAATGATGTTATCTTTCATGATATGATTGGCCACTTCATGGAAACATACATAGATGATGTGCTAGTCAAGTCGGCGGATATTCCAGAGCATTTTGCCCACTTGCACAAAGCATTCCAGGGAATGAGGCTCCACAGACTGAAAGTGAACCCCATAAAGTGCACTTTTGGTGTCTCGACCAGGTAATTTCGTAGGATTCCTTATGTATCAACAAGGAATCGAGATAGATCAAAACAATGCATGAGCAATTATAGATGCTAAACTACCGAGGAACAAAACAGAACTGTAATGTTTTCTCAGTCAGATTAACTTTATGTGCAGATTCGTTTCTAACTGTGCGGAAAAAACTAACGTATTTTCTTCGTTAGTAAAGTTGAAATAAGGAGATGAGTTCCAACAGAAAGCAAAAATCAATTGGATTTTGATAAAATAAAGGAGTATTTGACGAAGCCACCAATGTTGATGTTGCCAGTCAAAAAAAGCAGAACATCTCTCTTTATTTCTCTCTCTAGATCAACCAAAACTCATTTCTAAGAACCAAAATCAAGATACATGACACAACCAAACATACCCACCTCTCTCTCTCTCTCTTAACCAAAACCCATTTCTCAAAACCAAAATCAAGACACATGAGTCAATCAAAACATTCCCACTTCCTAAGGGTGGTTATGGGCCAAGAAACCCGCTCGGCTGATAAGCCCAACCTAGCTTTAGACTTAGGATTGGACCTATTCACTTCCCGTGGGCCAGTCTTAGGCCTAGCATGCATGAATGGTTGATTAATTTTCAGGCAAGCTTGGGCTCAAGTGATTTTACCCTGTATGGCCTGATCGAACCTAATATCATACGCACGTGTCTTATATACTACAAATACATCATTTTAATCCTTCATTAGGTAACTCATGCATCTGCGCAAAAGGTGGGTCGTGTCATAAAGATCCTAGGCCGAAGCAGGATGGCCAACTGATCAATGGGCTACACTACTTACACTATCGAAATCAATGGACAGGCTTTAATCTGACCAGATGTATGGGTATGGTGCGCCCGGTGAGTGGATGGTGTTGGGTGCATTTCACAAAACGTTAGGATCTCGCCCCCCAAACTACTTGAATTATGGGATATTATAATGCAATGAACTAAATCAAAACATAGACCACACGACACAAGAGACTTTTACGTGGAAAACCCTCGAATAGGTAAAAACCATCAGACCTAGTCCAGATCAACAATCCACTATGAAAGAGAACTATTACAATCGATCACAAGCACAAACCGCTTGTATCAAACCTTCTTCACTCACGCAGGAGTGGATAAATAATAAGAGAATGCGAAAACTGAGAGATCTCACCGATCACGAGGACGTAGCAGCGCTGAGACGTCAACTGCGCAGTAAATCACCTCTACAAAGCAGTTTTCCCTCCACAAGCTTCCACTCTCTCTCTCTCTCTCTCTCTCTCTCTCTCTCTCTCTCTCTCTCTCTTCTCTTCTCTTTTTCTCCCTCCTTGGACGTGGAAACCACCTATTAAGATAACATATTCTCATTTTGGAAGCCTTTAAATAGACCACCGGAGGAATTAGCACCAAAACAGGAAACTGCGGATTCGCAGTCCGCGCATGGTCGGGCGCCTGGTTCGAACCCGTCGGGTGCTCGCCCAACCCAAAATTTGTCCAGAGAGTTTAGATAATATTTTACAGATTTTCGGTCGCCCGACCCAGCATGGTCGAGCGCCCGGTCAACAGACTATCGGGTGTACGACTGTTCTAAAAATAGTCTAGTGACTTTTCAGTCCTTTCGGGTGAATTTTGGTCACCCGACTAAAATCAGTCAGGCGCCCGACCACCCCTGTGCTGCACCACTCTCTCATTTACACCTGAGGAAGGAAACCTCATTAAATCTCCCTCTTTCTGACTCAGGAGGAATCTACCTTCTTCAAGTCAGCCAGACTTCTACAAGTCTCAAATTTGCCCTTGAGCAAATCCTTGGTCATCATGTCTGACCCGTTATCATCCGTATGGACTTTCTCAAGCTATAACACCTTATGTTCCAAAGTATCCCTGATCTAGTGATATCGAATCTCTATGTGATTCAACTTAGAACGCTGACTTAGATTCTTGCTTAAGTATATCGCACTTTGGCTATCACAATAGACTACGTGCTTGCTCCTACTTCACACTAAGTTCCTATAGGAACCTCTTCATCCAAAGCATCTCTTTGCATGCTTTTGTGACCGAGATGTACTCGGTCTCTGTCGTCGATAATGCTACGACCTTCTGTAAGCTTGCTCTGCCAAGAGACCGCTCCCGCTGCAAACGTGAACATAAACCCTAATGTAGACTTCTTAGAGTCTATGTCACCTGGCATATATGCATCTGTGTAGCCTTCTAACACAGGCTTTCCATCACCATAGCATAGGCTCAACCTGTATGAGCCTCTCAGATACCGTAATATCAACTTCACCGTTGTCCAATGTTATTTGCCAGGATTGGTAAGATATTGGCTGACTACACCAATCACATATGCTATGTCTGAGCGCATACACATGTTGAGCTCTTAAATGTGTATATTCTAACCCCATTTCATCACTAGCTATGCATGATTCACTAAGTTTAAAGACTATTCTAATGCATATTTTGTGATTATAGGAATGAGAGAGAGTCTTCGTTATTTTGAGGCTTAAAAGCCTTTCTTACATGCCTTAAAGATCAAAGGAGTGAAGGACCAAAGGTGGAGCAAAAGAATGAGAGAGAGTTCACCCGATTGATGACTCAAAGAACCATTTAAAAGCCCTTTGTTGATGATTGAAGGAATAAGAGAGGGACTTCATTAAATTGGTGTCCAAAAGAGCACATTTAGGAGCTCTTTGATGAAGATCAAAGGTGGACCAAAGAAGGAAGAAGAAAGAAGGAGAGAATAAGGAGAAAGAAAAGAAAGAAATAAGGCTAGACCGGTCTTGACCTGTCGACCACCATACCAGCCCTCCTCCCAACTCTCTGTACAAAGGACCAAAGTGGTCCAACCAGTTGGCCATAAGCCTGCACTCTCTGGACCTCTATCAGACGGGTTCGACCGGTCAAGTCCGATCGGCCATGCATATTTTCAGCAGCTTCTCATTGAAGCTCAGTTTTCCATGCGCAATTGCGTAAGAGTTGCGCAAATTTAAAAGTTTCTGAGTCAGTGGGACTCCAAATCTATAAAAGGGCACCTAGGTTTCATTCCTAGGGCATCCTAGAAGAGATCTACGACGGTGGAAGGTGGTAAAAGATGGATTCTAAGTTCTACAACTCCCTTCTCTAGTTTGCTTTCTAGTTTTCATATTTTTAATTGATTTCATGTTTCCTTCGATCATGATCGGCTAAACCTCTTAGCTAGGGCTAAGAGGTGAAGCTTGTAGTGAATCTAAGATGCTTTAATTCATTTTATATGGTTTCAAGTTAAATTCTTATTGAAGAACAATGGTTTATTGAAGTTTGAATAAAGTTTTAAGTAGTTTTTTTCTTAATCTTATGATGACTCATGGATGATTGGAAGAATTGCTTTAGTTCTTAGTTATTTTGTATGGATCTAGATCTATACGCTCCGAGGAATCGGATTCAATACGCTCTATACTTGGATCCTCATGTGGGAACTTCAAACCAAAGTTCTACTTTTTTGTTCTAAAGTCTGATTTAGGTGTTGCTTATGCATGTGATTTGAATGAAGTTCAAATCATGATATAGTTAAGCTTTATGACAGGGTTTGATGATTATTATGATTATGATCTTAACCTATTGGAACTAGGATTGACCTATGCAATTGAGTGTGCTCAAGTCCTAACTTGAATTGAGGGAATCATGTTTATGAACAACACATGAATTGGACTGTTTTGATGAATTAACCGCTCTATCATCCGGCTAGATAGGATTTGATTTCGATTCTAGTTGTGTAATTGGAAAATTCACAGCGAATTATGCATCAAGGATTGCTATAAGTGGATCCTTGAACCCCTAGTACTCTTTTATATTAATTACATTTACTTTTAATTACAGATTCTCATCTATATCAAATTATCAAAATCTGTTTAGTTTGTCTCAATTAGAGAATATTAGAAGTGGTTTTGTGAATTCCTAAATAAGTCCCTGAGAACGATCTCGGTTTCTATCGAATTATTACTACATCGCAACTCTACACTTGGGGAAGTGAACAACACACCATAGCATACATTAAACTTCTTACTGTCGACGTGTAGGGTATCTTCTGCATCTCATCTGCCTCTGCCTTCGTTTTAGGACACTGCTTGTTGCTTAATTTGAAGTGACCATCTAGTGGAGTACTGACCGGCTTCGCTATATTCATATTGAACCGCTCTAGGACTTTCTCAATGTACCGCTCTTGTGACGACCAAAACTTTCTGCTACTTCTATCACGGGTAATCTCCATTCCTAGGATCTGTCTAGCCAAGCCCAAATCTTTCATATCAAAAGACTTACTCAACTCATATTTTATCCTATCAATCTTCTTGATGTCTTTTCCTATAATGAGTATGTCATCAACGTACAATAGTAGAACTAAGAAATCACCATCTGAGAACTTGCGAGTGAATACACAGTGGTCTGACTCTGTTCTGCCATAACCATGCTTTAACATGAATGAGTCGAGCTTCTTGTACCATTGCCTTGGAGTTTGTTTCAACCCATACAAGCTCTTCCTAAGCCTACACACCATGTAATCCTTGCCATTAACTTCGAACCCCTCTGGTTGGTGCATATAGATCTCTTCTTCCAGGTCACCATGAAGGAAGGCAATTTTGACATCTAACTGCTCTATCTCCAAATCCATGCTAGCTGCCAACCCGAGCAATATCCGAATGGACGTCATCTTTACCACCGGTGAGAATATCTCCTCGAAGTCGATTCATTTCCCCTAACCAAACCCTTTTACCACAAGTCTAACCTTGAACCTCGTCTATGAATTCTTCTACTCAATCTTCTTTTTGAACACCCACTTGTTACTCAGAGCTTTCTTGCCCTTAGGCAATTTCACCATATCATAGCTGTGGTTCTTATGCAATGATTCCATCTTCTCTTGCATAGCTTTCAACCACTCCCCCTTATGCACGTTGGCTAGGGCCTCAGAGTAATCCTTTGGCTCACCCTCATCGGTAAGCATAATGTACTCATACGACGAGTACCTCTTAGACGAGTGTTTATCCCTAGATGTCCTCCTCACCTGTGGCTCAACAGGTGGATCAAGTAGGGGGCTGCTCCCCTGGTCCATCTTCTGTAGAAACTCTCACGTCATCTACACCTTGCTGTACTCCCCCGTCATCATGCACTGCATGATGAGCGATAAGATCCATGTCTTCTAGCTCACCTGAATTGGGTTGAGACTTCTCTGACTTTCCAATGTCTTTAATACACTGTTCTTCAAAGAAAACCACATCGGATCCTACAATCTGTAACATAACTTTTCATCACCGTACCTCAAGAACACACACTGCCTAATCTTCGTATCGAGATTGGACCTCTCATCCTTTGGTACGTGAACGGATGCCCTGCATTCAAACACCCCAAGATGACTGTACTAAGGATCACATCTATCAGGCGCCCAACTATTCTAAAAACAGTCCAGTGAGTTTTTAGTCCTTCCGGGTGAATTTTGGTCACCCGAACAAAACCAGCAAGGCCCCCAACTACCTCCAAGCTGCACCACTCTCTCCTCTATACCTAAGGAGGAAAACCCCATCAGATGGTTCCCATTTTTCCAATCCATCAATCATGGGGTCTTACTATGAAGATGCTTTGATCCGCGAATCAGGTCAGTACACTAATCCCATTTTTATGAAACTGATGTAGGGCTTTAAAAGACTTGGGATGAAATTTTCTAAGCCTCCACCTGTTTCTAACATCGTGGCCCGTCTGAGCAGTGTACCATCTTGATTTCTAGATGCAAATTTCTTCAAAATTCGACTCACCTGATGGACAGCTTGGAGATATTGCACGTGTCTGCCATGCTGCCACATGTGTTGTCGTGTAGATATCTTCACGCACGCGCGCACCCAACCACCCACCCTCAACCGTCCAAACTGTAGGATCACAACAGTGGGTAGTAGCCCAAATTTTCAACGATAAATGATTCTAACCATCAAATAAGGGGCCATTAAATGGACGGTTGAATTGGGAGAACCAACCCTCCAAATTCCGCGGCCAGGATCCTCCAATCAATCTGTTTCTGCAGCTATAATCATTCAGTGTGTCGCACGATCTAGACCGTTCTTTTTGAGGCATAGTATCCTTGAATTTCTCTTATACGTTCAAATGTAAACACGTATTGCTGCTCTTTGCCTTGGCACGTATGGGAACCATGTCTACGAACCCCAAAATGAAGCTTACAAAGAGGTATGTGCTTTTGGATTTCTACACCCATGATCTTCCATCATCTCATCCACTCAATTTGCCGGTCCTTAGATAACAAACGGATCAGATTCGCCAGGCTTGAGAAACAGTTCATGTGTGTGTTAAAAAAAAAAAAAAAAATCATGTCCGTTCTTCTGGGCCTAAATTCAGGACCCAATGGATAAATGGGTCTTGATAAGGATATTAGGGTCTGACCGCTTTCTGACGGAGTTCCATCTCGAGACCAGGTCCTGGCCCATTTACGGCATTGTGGGCCTAGATTGGGCTGATTTTAAGACCATATATGATATTGGACCCAGCTCCAAATTCTTAAATTGGCCAAAGTCTGCAACTGATTTCAGATCTAATCTGTTCACAAACCTGAAAACTACACCCAGATCCATAGCTCAAGTGGTAGACTGAGTGAAGATAACCCCAAGTAAGGGGTGGCTAACTTTGCGTTGTGACTAACAATTGGGTGTGTACTAACCCATAAAAAAAAAAAACACAAAAAATTAAATAAAATAAAATAAAAAAACCTTGAGTCAATGATTAGCCACGCCAGGTCAATGAGTCAGTTGACTCGGAACCGAGTCATGCTCACTGAGTCAAGCTCGAGTCACTGGTAAGCCATGCCAGGTCAATGAGTCAGTTAACTCGGGACTGAGTCATGCTCACTGAGTCAAGTTTTAAGTCGAGTCACCAAGTTTTAGAATTATGGTTTTGACTAAGCTTGAATTCATAAGATGGTCCAAAACATTCCCACCGAGAGGACATAATTCAAAGCTTTCTAAACTAAATTGCACGTTTGGATGTACTACCATTGAAGAATTGAATCTGGAAATTCGATGAATTTCTAGCCGTCCAACCTCTTCGAAACTGATTTTTCTTATACAGATTTGCTTTTTATTTTGTGAAGATGGAAGGCTTGGAACCGCGTGTCTATCTATCATTTGGTTCACACCGTTGCCTTGCTTGCTAGCTCCTATAGCCAAACACCCCGATATTGTAAGCGCCCTTTTTCATTTTTTTTTTTTTTTAATTGACTTAAAATGCTATATGATTTCCACAATGTGGTATGGTCGTAGATTATCTAGAATCAAAACCATTTGTTATTGTATTCCTTATGCAATTTGGAGGCTTGTTAACGGCTGGGATTCTTGCATTTTCTTGGACGTACGTATAAACAGATTTTGATATGTTTTCTTGTAATTACACTAAAGTCCATTGATGCTTTGATGAAATCGGTACCGTTGCAGCGCTTTCGTTTTCTTCGATTTGGGGCGAATCGAAATTCTTCTAGTTTGACTAGTACCATCGGCTGACCTAGTCAGTTCATTGGAAATGTAGACAGGAGCGTTTGGATGCACTATTCAATTGAATTGCAATAATTAATTTGATGGACCATAAATAGCTAATTTCCAATGATGACAAGTAGATCTCAAACTGAAATTTCATGTCTTTCAAGCCCAACTTGTATATAAAAATGAAGTTCAGTTTTTTGGTCTCTATTTTTTTTTTTTTCCCCACGATATGGGACTATTTATTATTACAATTCAATTAAATTGTGCATCCAAACGCATCATAAGGGCCCGTTCGGATGGTAAGATACTTAGATAAGCTACTTAAATCTCTTATTAACTTATCTTAGTTTCTACTTATTAAGCAAATAAGTATGTTTGGAAAACAAGATATTTATCTGAACCACAATTTACAGATATGGAGCACCTCTCTTCTCAACATTTCTTCGAACAAGCCCAATGCATCATCTATCTTCTTCATTTTGGTGGTGGGACCAACATCTCCACGTATGATCTGTTGATGAATGGTAAGTGGAGTATTGGACGGCTACAATGAAAATGGATCAACAAGTGGTGAGATCTAGTGGGGCCCCACCCAAAAATGAATGTCAAACAACCGGATCTAGGCCTATTAAGGTTAAGCTGGGGCCTAACCCAAAAATGAAGCTTGCAGCAAGTTACAAATTAAACCGAAACTACAAACAAGCCAGAGAGAGATGGAGACAGATGAATGGAACAGATCTTGTGGACACATATGCTACATTGCCACGCGATCAGATCGCATCCTTGGGGAGTCAGAATTCGAACAAGACCAAAGAAATTCACCCAAATACCCATCTTGATCGCGCTCATTTTCTTTCTAAAATGATTTCCTGCTCATCCAGGTGGGACCCCATTTATGTAATCTAGACTGTTCATCTGGCGGGCCCCATCTGAATTGGTCCATGCCCCAAACATCTACACAAATATGAACCATTGGCTAATCCATCCACTTGTACGCCACCAATCAGAGAGTACAGATCATCCGACAGAGGAACCCTACTGCAATAGTCTTGGGCCCATCATCTTTTGGTTGTTGCAGTTTGTAACTGCACAAAGATTTCCATTTATGGTCATCAGAAGTAGTGATCCAGCGGCCAGGATCATCCAACCAGTGTGATTTTTGGATATAGCTCACCCATAATGAGGCCCGGAAAATGAACGGTCTTGATCGCATATGATCTGCACCCAAATTTAAACGAAGCCGAATCCGCTGTTTGGTTTTTGCAGGTGTTACACTGTAACAGTCCTTGTTGAGGAAAGGAAATATGCATTCGTAGCGCCGTACGGAGGTTTCTCTTTCATCGCCGCCTGGGCGAGCCTGCTTTTCTAGGCCGGCGTGGGATTTCAAAGAAGGCTGCTCTGTGTGATGCGCGGGCCAGCGCAGCATTGTAGAATTTTCATAGTGAGTGGATAATTGCAAGTAGCCCTACAATGCTTAGTAGCTTGTGTTTGTGGGACCCATCTGATTTATACCTGTAATGTACTTCTGACCGTCCATCTAAATGCATTATTCTTCATCTCACTGATCACAAGTGGGCCTGACATGGGCTTTAGTATTGTACTGGGCTGGTTTGGCTACAATCACGAATTGGGCTAAAGAACCACGGGCATCTAAATCTCGAGCAAAGGCTGCCATGGGTTGGGCTGGGCTGGGCTGGGGTTTAAACTTCAACCCGTAGGCTGGTCTCAGGCAATCTTTGAGCCTACAATAAATGGGCATTTTCTGTTTGGATCCCACGTGAGCCTGAACCTAGGCCCATTTACATCTTCATGGGCTCACTTGGGCTTACCTTTCAGGCCCATGGGCCAAGATCAAATTTTCAACTGGACCCCTCACGTGCCACATCAACTTAATATTGCAATTGAGTTCTCGTAAAATGGTGAAGTTCTGCCAAGGGGAAATGGTCTATCCAAGCCGAGACCGTGGCGGGCCAAAACAAATGGGCCGGAGCTTAAGCGTCCACTTTGTGCGAGGTATAGGCATTCATTTGGCGTGCCCCACTATGCATGATATGTTGTTACAAAATACCCTTGTGTGGATACCGGATCGCTCTCGCCCACGTGGGTCTATTGTTTCCTTGGAGTGTATTTGGAGTGAGACTGTGGTTGCAATGATTTGTTTACTTTGCCTTGATTTGCCTTAGTTGTTCAATATCTTCCTAAAGATGACAGAATGACGTTCTCGGACTTGGTATATTTGACAGAGTCGCCACAAACCGAAAAGAAGCCTTAGAATCCACGGTCGGCCAAAACTTGTGAAAACGCCTTAATGACGAGGGTATTCCGAAGAACCCTTGGTCCTTAAATGACTCCAAGTTTGGTAAGTTTGGTCTGCGTCATGGATTCTAGGTAAGGGTCGCAGTTACGAAAGGGGAAGGTGTTAAGCACTCTTTTATCGCTTATGCAATACACGGTCTCTACTTTGCGGGGCTTAACAATTTATAGGGAGATTTTAAAGAGCATTTATGCAAAGTTAGGCCATACTTCACAAGCTTTTTTTTAACCTGGGTAAACAAAAACAAAACACAATAGCAAGATTATAGAGTCAAGCCGAACCGCGTAGGCCTTTTAGAGCACATGTTGACAAAAAAAAAAAAAAAGAAGCGAAAGTAATATAAACAATAAATAAGTGCTAGTGTGACAATGTTTAAAGGGAATGTGCAGAGTGAAACACGGTTTGATTTCAAAATGTAAGAGGGAAAATGAGAAGTCAGACACCCTTTCTTGTAAGAAAGACAAGAGATGATCAGACATCCCGAATTTTGACCCTACTTGTTGACTTTGACTTTAAGGATATTGCTTTGGATTTGTGGACGAAGAGCGAATGCTTTGAGATGTGAGAAAGAAATGGGAAAGTCAAACACCCCTTCTTTATAGAAAAGACAGAGGATGATCCATCGTTAAAGAGAGGCCACAAAATCAATCGTTAGGTAGGGTCCGTAGAATTGCCTAGGAAACAAGCGTAACTCGAGGGATCCTTGGTCTTAGATGACTCCAAGTTTCATCTATGCCGTGGATTTCGGGTAAGGGCCACGGTTACGAAAGGGGAAGGTATTAGTTGGGCACCCCCTTACCGTCCGTGATGCGCACGGTCTCTACTTTGTGGGGCTATATGGGTTTTGGGGGATTTTGGCGAGCTTATTATCCAACAAAATTAAGCCATACTTCGCAAGCTTCTTATGGCCCAGGTAGGTAAAAAAAATATCAAAACACAATACTAGGATTAACTGGGTTAGGCCATAGTTCACGGGCTTTTTAAGGCTCGAGTTAGCAAAAACATAAAAGAAACAAAAGTGAAATGAGTTGTGAGTGGGTGTATAGGGAATGTGCGAAGTGAAATATGGTTTGATTTTGAGATGTGAGAGGGAAAAGGGAAAGTTAGACACCCTTTTCTAATGAAAAGAGGTGAGATGGTGGGACGTCTCGGATTCCAACCCTACTCGTTGACTTTGGCTTCAAGATGTTGTTTAATTTTAATTTATCAATTAAAGGAGAAATGGAGACAAAAAGACGTTGGTCAGTTGCCTGAAGCTTTGGAAGGAGGGAGACTCGCCCTGCTAGTATTGGATGAATGTTCGGTTGGGCAAGGCTTTTGTAGATCCTCTTTCCCAAGCTTCTGGACTGCTATGAACACTTGTTTCGCCTTGCTGTATGTTTCTCAGAGAGTCTTCCCATCTCTGTCTTTCTGCCTTGTGTATTCTCTAAGTCCCGAGCTTCGCTTAAATAGACGGTCGGAGGATGAAACATCCTCATCCGGATGATTCCCTGATGCGTGGCACGGTCAAGATTGGCCACGGGTGTATGTCGGAAGGACAGGTGGCGGTGGTGGATTGAATCTACTCGAAAACAATGTCCGGGATCTCATATCCCCAAATACAGTTACCCCAAGACCATTTTCGGGTGTTATTACCTCCAGTGTTTGCCGCTCCATCAGACTAAGTGCTCGTTTGCTTTTTGAAATTCCTGCTAGTGACCGGTGTACTTTTCGGCTCCTGTGCCCCACCTACCCCATTGCCTTCATGCTTCACCATATGGTTGATCTGAGCCGTCCATTGCTTTGAGAGCGCATTTTTAGCCGTACAGTGGGCCCACTTAAGACCTACCCAAAGCTAATTTGTGGTGTATAGCTCATATGAATGTGGCGTGTCTGCAGGGAGAAACTAGTACAAGACCAGTCAAGATGCGTATTAGTTGAGTGGGACACGAATTTCTTGTGAAAGCCTTCCCCAGGAAGTTCCTGCACTGGGAACCTAGGTGGGGCCCACCGTGATGTTTGTGAGAAATCCATCCGTCCATCTATTTTGTGAGCTCAGTTTAGGACGTGCGACAAAAAATGAGCCAGATCCAAGACTCAAGTGGGCCGAAAACGTGAGCATTGAATGTCCACAGCTAAAATATTGCGGGGCTACAGAAGTTTCGAATCAGGCTAATATTTGTGTTTTTGGTCCATCCTAGTAGGAATGACATTATGATGGAATTGATGGCGTATAAACATCACTGTAGACCTAGGGAGGTTTTAACGGTAGGAATTTCCCAACCCACCTTTTCCTTTAATTCGGCCCACTTAAGTATTGGATCTAGCTCATTTTTTGTCACGTGTCCTAAAATGATCTCACAAAATGGATGGACGGTGTAGATTTCTTACGAACATCACCATGGGCCCCACCTAGATTCCCAACACAGGAACTTCCTGTAAAAGGCTTTCATAGGAAATCCGCGTCCAGTTGAGTGAGGGGTAACAACTTAGAGGGTTAAGCCTGAACCACGTTGCTATAAACAAGAGACAATGTCATACAGCCGCCTATCTTTTCAGCCAAAGACAGATCAAAGCCTGTTTTTGGGTATTTCCAAATTAGAGCCTCTAATTTTGAAAAGTCAAATAACTAAGGGGGCGTTTGCCATCTCTACTCTAATTCAATAAGAGTTTTTTGAATAAGAGATATTTCAATAAGCTCTTTTTATTCTAGCCCTTGTTTTAAATAAGCCCGTTTGGTAAAATCTCCATACAAAAAAAAAGGCTCTTATTTAAAATAAGCACGTTTGGTAAAACTTTGAAATAAGAGTTTTTTTAAGGGTTGTTAATGTCATTTTTAAGGATTACAACAACTTAAATATAAGAGCAATCTAAATGGTTGTTTGGGTGGACCGTCCATCATGTGCGGCCCAACATCAATGCTAATTGTCCTTTATGTGGGGGCCCTCAATGTCCACTACCCACCACCATCAGGTGGACTCCACATTTGATGTGTTCATAGTGTAGGCCCTACCTTTGAAGTGTATTGTCCATCATGTGGGGCCCAGTTTTGATATACCATTCATCGTGTGAGGTGCACCTTCTATATGGATCATCCATCATACGGCCCACTTTAAATATGGGTCATCCATCATGAGAGACTTTGGATGTGGACCGTCCATTAGGTGGGGCCCACTTGATGTCAACTATCCATTATGAGGGACCACACTTTTATGTGAGCCATCCATCATGTGAAGCCCACTCCGTCCATTATGTGGGCCCACCTTGATGTGGACCATTCTTTGTGTGGGGCCCACCTTAATTATGGGTCGTTCATCATGTGAGCCCATCTTTGATATCAACTAATCATCATGTGGGCCCACCTTCAATGACCATCAACCATCATGTGGATCCCACCTTTGACATGGACAACCATTTAAATGGGACCTACTTGATGTGCATGTTCCATCATGTTGGGCCACAATTTGATGTGGGCCATCTATCATGTGGGGCCTACCTTTGATGTGAGCCTTTCATTACGTGGGCCCACCTTAATGTGGGGCCCCATTTCAATATGAGTCATTCACTATGAGGGGCCCATCTTTGATGTCCACCATCCATCATGTGGGTCCTACCTTTGTTGTGGACCACTATCATGTGGGGCCCACATAAAGTAGGTAGTCCATCATGTGGGAACTATTTGATGTCCGCCATCCATCATGTGGATCCCACCTTGGCTATGGACTGTCCATCATGTGGGGTCAAACCTTCAATATGGGTCATTCATCATGTAGGCCCACCTTTAACGCCAACCTTCCATCATGTGGTCCCGCATTAAATATCCATCATCCATCATTTGGATCCTACCTTTGATGTGGACCATCCATCATGTGGGTTCCACCTTTGTTGTGGACCATCTATTATGTGGAGCCCACTTGATGTGGATAGTCCATCATGTGGGACCCACCTTTGATGTCCACCATCCATCATGTAGGTTCCACCTTTGCTATGGACCATCCATCATGTGGGGCCCAACCTTCAATATGGGTCATTCATCATGTGGTCCCATATTTAATGTCAATCTTCCATTCTGTGGTCTCACATTCAATGTCCACCATCCATCATGTGGGTCCCATCTTTGCTATGAACCGTCCATCATATGGGGCCCACTTGATGTGGATAGTCCATCAATCATCCGGGGCCACATTTTAATGTGGGTCATTCATCATGTGGGACCCACCTTTGGTGTTCACCGTCAATCATGTGGGGCCCAACTTCCAATATGGGTTGTTCATCATGTGGGCCTACCTTTGATGTCAACCTTCCATCATGTGATCCCACCTTCAATGTCCCCCATCGATCATGTGGGGCCCACCTTTGATGTGACCCTACATTATGTGGGCCCACCTTATTGTGGAAACCCACATTCAATGTGGATTGCTCATCATGTGGGCCCACATTAGAGATATTTTAAAGAAGAGGAAGGCAAGATGGGAATTACTTAAAAAGTTGAAGGACAAACTTGTCCAAAAATTAATTAAAAATGTCTACCCGCTTAAGCTAAATAAGCTCTTAAAGAAAAAGTGACCTCCTTATCACTTATTATTTAAGAGCTTTTTTGCTAGTTTTTAAAAAATAAGCTCTAAAATGAAAGCTCTACCAAACGGTCTATTTTCATAATAAGAGCTTATTTTTTTAGAATAATCAAATAAGCTCTTATTAATAGATTTGCCAAATGCCCCCCTAAGTGTTGTGTAAAATAGATATATATAACATATGTTTGTATATCATATTTTACAAAAAAAAAGAAAAAAAGAAAAAAATGCCCTTCGTTATTGTGAATGCGGAACCAACACTAGGTGGGACCCTAAATATACGGCTGACCTCAATGCATGCATTATATATCCACACCGTCCATCTGTTTTGCTAACTTATTTTAGTGCATGGTTTAAAAAATGAAGGAGAAAAATTTCAGGTGGACCACACCATAGGAAATGGTGGTCATTGAACGGCCACCATTTAGAACTTTTCTGAGTCCATTGTAATGTTGATTGACCATCTAAGCTATTAATAAGCTCACACGAACTTGGATGAAATGAAAGAAACAAATATTAGCTTGATCTAAAACTTTTGAGCCCCCAAGAAGGTTTTGAATGGTCATTAACCACTGTTTCCTGTGGTCATGGTCCACCAAAGACTTATATATGCTTCATTTTTTGGAACATGATCTAAACTAAGCTAGAAAAACAGATGGGTGGCGTTGATATACAATGCATACATCACAGTGGACTCCACAGCTAGGGTCGCACCCACATGACTGGTTCCATGGTCGCAGCCAAGTCGGTTGGGCTAGTGCAAAATGCCATTCCTTGATGGATGTATCCATCAATTAGATTGAGCATCCATCAACAAGATATCCACAACCCCTTTCTCCATGGAGATATGCATGAAGAGGTGTGCATGTCCATTCTCTCGAATATGCTAAACAGGGGAGCATAGTGTCTGTCACCTTAGCAAGCTTCCCTGTGGCCTCAAACAAGCCTCAAGAAACTAGTTCAAAAAGTTCCCTCCACTTAGACAAGCTGGCTATTATTAGTCCTTGGAAGATTACCCTCTCTTCACTCACAATGATGGATCTATATTCACAATAGTTCGTCTATGTTGATGATATATTTTAACTGAGAACGATCCATCTACCATACTCGCCTTAAAGAATTTTCTTTAATATTCCAAGTTCCACATCAGAGATCTTGGCCCTTTGAAATATTTTATAGGCATTGAAGTAGCCCAATCCAATAGTGGAATCCTTTTTAATCAATGCAAATATACACTCGACATTTCCGAAGACATTGGGCACCTTGGAGCTTGACCAGCGGCTTTTCTTATGGAATAAAATTTACGTTTCACCGATGACCACAAAGATCTTCTTCATAATCTTACTGTCTATCAACGAATTATTGGGCGTCTCAAATATTTAACCATCACCAGATCGGATATTAATTGTTTATTAGGTTAATATTCATAGCCATTTCATGCACCAACCTCATTAACCATATTATGATGTCGTTATTCGAGTATTGTGTTACATCAAGTCTTCTCCTGGCAGAGGCATTCTTCTATCTTCTACAAGTTTTCTTCAACTCTCAACATACTTAGACTCTAATTGGGCTAGTTGTCCTAAAACTTGGCAATCTACTACAAGTTATTCTACCATGCTTGGCCACAGTCTTTTATCTTGAAAAACCAAAAAGCAATCTACCATTTCATGATCATTATCTGAAGTTGAATACTGTGCCATAGCCAATGTCACTTGTGAACTTATTTGGCTTCAAACCTTCCATGATCTAAGGATCCAGCATTCTTCACCAATGCAACTTTATTGTGACAATCAAGTCGCCCTTCATATTGCCAACAACCCAGTGTTTCATGACCATACCAAATATATCAAAATTGACTATGACATTACTCAAGAAAAGCTATCCTTCCGCATTCTCAACACATGTTATATCCCCAAATATCATCAACTTGCAGATATATTTACAAAAACTCTTCGTCGAGAACAATTCCACTTCCTAATTAGCAAGTTGGGCTTTACATATTTTCACACGCTAACTTGAGGGGGAGTACTAGGAAATCTTCAATCAAAATTTGTATATTAGGCAAATTATAAATTGAGGAAAATCTTTCATCTATAAATTCTTCTTTTGTTATCTAGATTAGGGAATTGATTCCCTCTCTACTCTATGAATTCATTACATTGTAAAGAATTTTTATATAATGAATAAATAATTTCCAAAATTCATTTCTCACCTTGATTTTTTTCACACAATATTTGACAGTCAAATGCATGTTTTCACGGGACAAATAAAGTAGAAATTAAAAAACCAAACATGCCCTTAAGTTCATTTGATTATCCTGCTATTGGGATTCTGGATAGTAAAAAATAAAATATATCCAACAGTCCTATTTACACAAACAAGCATCTACAAATAAAAGGGTAGGATTTTTTTTTTATATTATTACATGCACACTCACACCCCACACACCCACGCACTCTCATGACCATAGTGGGATTTCACCCAATGCGTACTCGAACCCATGAATAAAAGGGTTGGTCCTCGATCAGATCAACGCTTCTTGCATGCGTGTGGTGTGTGCGCAAGCATGCCAGAACTGACTGTTTGGCTCGATTCCAACCGGTTTAACTTTGACCTCAAGCGCCAAAATAAGCAGATACGTGTTGAGTCATGAATTGTGCATATTTTAACCCCAATTCATAACACAATTGCATAGTTTAAGTTGTTAAAGATAAGAACTTATGCCTGTTTGTGTGTTTGTAGGTAAAAGAGAGAGATGTCATGGATTTAATGGTAATTTAAAGGATTTGGAGTGACTAGAAGACCAAGCTTTGATGAACCAAAGAAATGAAAAAAAAAAGCCTTGGAGAAATCAAGTTGCAGACCTAGAATGGCCAAAAAGTCAAATTGCAGAGCTGCAGGGCTATAAAAGAAAAATGTAGAAAGTTCAAGAGATAACCCTGTAGAACAGGGAAAACTGTATTTTTGGCCTTCAGTCACCCGACCATCACTTTTCGAGTGCCCGAAATTCAGATAGAAACTTCAGTTTCTTGCTGGACACCTTCTAGACATGGTTGGGGGCCCGATAAAGAGGTTCCGGGCGCCCGAAATTAAAAAAAAAAATTCAAGAAACTTAATGGATTATTTTATGGTATGGTCGGGCACCCGACCAATACTTGTCATGCGCCCGATAATCAACGTAACTGCGTAAATTCTTACACAAAAAGAGGCAGTGCTCGATTTTGGTTATAAAAGGAGGACTCCTCTTCCTTCCTAAAGCATGCTTGGACATGGAAAATATCAAGGAGGCTTAGGAGAAGGATTCTACTTCAATTTTTCTTATTTTTCTTCTATTTTCTAGTAGTTTTTCATGTTTTCTGAGATTTTAGTTGAAGGATGTTAGAGATGAACTAAAATCTTTTAGCTAGAGCTAAGAGGTGAAGCTTTTTGTTTGTTTTTTATTGATTGATTCAACCTAAGTTTCGTTTTGATGAATTAATGATGAACAATGGTTTGGTTTAAGTTTGAATAAAGTCTAGTGTTAGTTCTTCTCTTGATGACTCCGGGCTCATGTGATGCTTGGATGATCTTATTCTAGTTAGTTATTTGTTTTGAATTGTTTAGATTTATAAATTTCCTTGATCTACCATAAACTACAGGTATGGTAAACACTTTGAATTTAGTGTGATCTAGATAATTGTTCTTCATGTGGGAACTATTTCAAACCGATATTCTAATCTTTTGTATAAATTTGAGATAGTTGTTTTTGCTTGTTGATTTTGGTTTGATTGAAGTTCAAATCATATGTTCTAGTCAAGTTTAGTGACAGGATTTGATGAAGGCTATGGTTGTGGTCTTAACTTGATTGGATAAAGGATTGGCCTATACGATTGAGTGTGCCCAATGCCTGAGCTTTAATAAGGGAATCAAATTAATGAAAAAACATATGTTTTAAATGTTTTTATGATTTAACCACTTCATATTCTAGCCGGATAGAAATAGGACTTCGATTTCGGTTGAGTAATTGAGAGACCTAGTTGAATTGATAATTAGAAATAACCAAAAGTTGATCCTTAGCGCTCTAGTGTTTTTAGAATATTACTCTTCACCTTTTTACTCACTATTTTAATTCCACAATCATATAACTCTAATTTTCAGATTTAGTTTCCTTAGCATAATCTTAATTTTAGGTTATTTTTTAGAAAATTCTGAAAATATTCGCATACAAATCCCTTTGAGACAATACTCGGTCTTTCCAAATTATTACTACTTCGCAACCCTGCACTTGAGGAGTGAACAATACGACGCTTTCAATCGTATATGACCAAGACCAAGAAGGGTTGGTCGCCTACTTAGCCACCTGCTTGAACGATACTTGTTCACTCCCCAAGTGTAGGGTTGTGAAGTAGTAATAATTCGGAAAGACCGAGTATCGTTCCCTCAGAGATTTATGAATGGGCATTCTCAGATTTTGTCTAAAACAACTAGTAATTAAGATCCTGTTAAGAACTAAAGCTAGAAAATAGTAATTTGGGTTTAAACAGTGAATGTGTAAGGTAATTTCAATCTAAAAAGGCACTAGAGCGCCAAGGATCCACTTTTGATAAGTTTCAATGCATCAACACAACTAGATCTCACATAACTCAATCGGAATCGAATTCATATCTCTATCCGATCGGAATATAGAGCGGTTCAATCAACAATTATCTAAAACAGTTGCTTATTCATTGATTCAATTCCCACATCAATGCCCAGGCCTTGGGCACACTCAATTGTGTAGGCTAAGCCTCTTTCCAATCTAGTTGAGATTCACAACCATAGCTTTCATCAAATCCTGTCACTAGACTTGATTACAACTAATGATTAGAACTCTAATTAAATCAAAATCAATCAACAAACAGCTATTCCAGATTATAACAAAAGATAAGAACTTTAGTTGAATGAGTTCCCACATGAAGATTGGACCATCATACACAAGGCAATCAAAGGATCTACCATGCTCGGAGTCGGTGATAGATCAATGAACTACACAAGCATAAACAATGCTCAGAAGGTAAGCTACCAAGCTTAGAATCACTAAGAATCACATGAGCCCGGAGTCATCAAGAGATCAAAGTAAAACCAAACTAGTACTTGATTCAAACTCATATTGAATTAAAATTCTTCAATTAAAACATAAAAGGAAACCTAGGTTACATTAATCCATCAAAAACGAATTAAAAGCTTCACCTCTTAGCCCTAGCTAAGAGGTTTTAATTCATCTCTAATATCCTTGAACTAGAAGCCTCAAAAACATAAAAAAACTACTAAAACAGGAAGAAAACTAAGAAAGCTCGAAGTAGAATCCGTCTCCTAAGCAATCCCCACAGTCCTAGCATGATTTGGTATGAAGAGAAGAAGTCCTTTTATAGCTTGGAGGCGTCCATTGCATAAGAATCTTCCAGAATTCTCGTAAGAATACGCACTTGCGCAGAGAATTTCGGCGCCCAAAATAAAAAGTTACTGTATTACGCAGGGCCGACCGGTCTGGACCTGTCAGACTGGCCTCGCCGACCGGTCTTGATCGGTCAGACCTCTTTGTTTGATAGTCCAGGGAGTGCAATAGAAGGGCGTCCTGTTGGCCGACCGGTCACGACCGGTCAAGCTTCCTTGGCCGACCGGTCAAGACCGGTCGGACTGCTTTTCTTTCTCCTTTTTCTTACTTTCTTTCTTATTTTCTTTCTTTTCTTTTCTCTCCTTGCTTTCTTCTCTCTTTGGCCCACCTTGGGTCTTCATCCAAGGCTCCTAAATAAACCCTTTTAGTTTCCTATTGGGTGAAGTCCACTCTTATCCCTGTAATCATAAAACATGCATTGAATTAGTCCTTTAAACATGTAAACCGTGCATAATGAGTGATGAATTGGGGTTAGAATATGCACAATTAAGAGCTCAACACACCCCCAACCAGCATTTTGCTAGTCTCAAGCAAAACATGCGTGAAACAAGTTTCATCCTCCAAAACCTAACTCTCCTCTAGAAACTATTCTTCTATACATCCCATGACACACAAGCGTAAAAATAAAAAAATTAGGTGATATAGGTTGAAACCTTAAACTCCCAAAACATAATAAGTGTTCATATGAAATACCCGCTGATTGATTAATGAATAGAAAAACTTGAACGAATTCAACCTAGTGTGCATAGTGAAAGTTCATCTCATGAGTTTCCGGGATTATCTTCTTCATAGATCAACTAAACTATAGATCTCAAGGTGTATATAGCAACAACAAGCCTATGATAGGAATTTGCCTTACCGTCCTTCCGACGGCTTTCACACTACGTCTCATTTCGGCTTTGGTTACGGGTAGACCATCCACCGGTTGGTAGTAGGTAGCCCTAATTGGAATTTTCCACCATTTTTCCATCATTCCCAATTTTCATCCTTCCTTTCCTTTTTCTTTTACATTAGATAGGATTTTTAGAAATCCATATCTTTCGTTATTTTTCCATGGACAAGGATGGACAAAGTACCCCGGCTTAGTTTCTCAATACCTCAAATCTAAGTCTAGTCAATCCATAAATCACATAATCCTTTCAAATCATGAAAATCGTGTAATGTGAACTAGGTGTAAATGTGTTCAAATTTTCTATCAATCATAAAATAGGGGAATTCACATATATAACCATTATATTAAGAGAAATTCAAAGCTTGCAACATCCCTCACTTCGTATCTCCTCTTCTTATAATCATATCATCTCAAATGCATAGAACTAAAGTTTTCCAAAAGAGTTTTGAATTTTATAAAAATCAAAAAAATTTCTACATCATTGCTCGAAATGTCACAAAAGCTCTAGTAGATTCATCTTAGGAATCTCTCACCCCCCAACCAAAACTTTACATTGTCCTCAATGTAAGAAAGTTTACAATGAATGCAACACATGAGAGCAATGTCAAAATAAAAAGGAAGTGAGAAAGAGAGATATCACCTGAGGAATATATTTCATGGCAAGATTAGCTTTTGGAGATGGATTACTTCACAAATAAATCAACTGATCAAAGCAAATCCTAAGGGGAAATCATTCTAGAAAACTATTTAAAATCATCCTCCGTTAGACTAGGAGGTTAATCCCAACAACTCATCCAAAAGCATAAAGTCAAACAGAATCATTAGATGGATCAAAAGGTTTCGCAATAAAGTCATCCAATATCCTGCTTTACAATATACATGTGTGTGAGTGATCCAGATAAGCCACTGAAAATCCCAAAAAGTAATTTCAGTGGGTTCCTTAATGTGTTCACCACATGTATAAGAGGAGACAACATAATATTTATCAGAAAAAATATGTCTCCATTCAAATTTACCGAGGCATTGATATTGCAAGTATGGATCATCCCAGGATTGGTGGAGTTCGGTGTGTATGATCCACAAAGGTGTGAAAATATGAATTGATTTCTTAGCACAACAAAGTGTTGTTTCCACATTCTTCTCTCGGCTAACGTCATATGCCGATACCGACTCTAAAAGTGTGACCATATCCCTATCATATCATCATTCTTATCAAGGGAGTAAGTCACGTCTTTGTCTAAGTGACCGGAGTAAAAAGGTAAGAGAGACTCATCTTCCACAATAGAATTGATCATGTTTATTTCGTGGACCTCCTCATCTTCATCCTCTTGTTGGTTGTCAATATTGAAAACATTCAACTCAATTGTCATATTGCCAAAAGACATTTGTATGACCCCACTCCTAATATTGATGATAGCGTTTGATGTAGCTAGGAATGGGCGGCCAAGTATGATAGGAATTTGGGGGCCAATATTAACCATGGGTCGTGTGTCCAACACAATAAAGTCCACCGGGTAGTAAACCTTGTCAACTTGGACAAGGACGTCCTCAATCACCCCTCTCGAAATACGAATCGATCGGTCAGCAAGTTGTAATGTCGTTTTGGTGGGTTTTAATTCACCTAAACCCAATTATTCATAGACCGAAAAGGGGATTAAGTTCACACTTGCCCCTAAATCGAGTAAAGCATGTTTCACCCGGTAATCTCCAATTACGCATGATATTGTCGGACAACCGGGATCTTTGTATTCTTGGGCATCCCGTGGTTGATAATGGCACTTACATTCTCTGTCAAAAATGCCTTCTTTTGCACATGTATTTTTCTTTTAACCGTGCAAAGGTCTTTTAAAAATTTAGCATATGATGGTATTTGTTTAATGGCATCCAATAATGAGATGTTGATTTTGACTTACTTGAAAACCTCAAAAAATTCATGATATTTATCTTGAGGTTTGGCTGAAATCAAGCGTTGGGGGAATGGAGCAACGGGCCTATATTTTTTCAATGGCTCTTTTTCATTCATGGCGGTACTAGGTCCATCATCCTCTTTGGAAGATACCGAATCATTAGGCGTTGAGACCTTCACTGGGTCGGATTTTTTAATAATTTTACCACTTCTAAGAGTAGTGATGGCCTTAGCATGTTCCATGTGTTGGTTAGAGGAACTAGGCATGCTTATTTCGCATTGTGATTTCGGATTTGGTATGGGTTGGGCTGGAAGAATTCCTTCCCTTGCGTTTAAGCGAGCCTTGATTTTCTCCACCGAATTTTTAAGCTCAAGTATTATCGTATGGTTGGATTGATTTATTTGAGCTTGACCTTCCATGAATGCTTTCAATGTATCCTCTATAGGCATTTGAGGTGGGGCCATAGGAAATTGCATTGGGGGCCCCTTTTGAGGATTATTTTGGTTGGTTCCATTCGCCCAATTGAAGTTAGGGTTGTTTCTCCAACTAGAATTATTCGTGTTTGAATTTGGAGTACTAAAAGGTTGTTGATAACTATTCAAAGCATTCGATTGTTCATATAAAAGTTCTCGAAACGCATAAATTGTTGGACAATCCGGCATTTCATGCACATTGGAAGCACAAATACCACAAATAGTTTCAACAATCCCCCTTTGTTGGGTTGTGTCCACTTTCCTTAATTCCATCTCCTCAACCTTTCGTGTGAGATTAGCCACTCTAGAACCTAGATCATCTTTCTCATTTAAAACATAAATTTTTCCATTTTCCTTGGTTTGCGGTTGTTTTTAACTTGTTGGCTTAAATGTATCTCATGCTTGTGTGTTTTCAGCCAACATGTCAAAATAATCCCAAGCTTCCTCCGTTTCCTTGTTCATGAACTCCCCATTGCATATCATCTCCACAAATTGGCGCATGGTTGAGTTTAATCCATCATAGAAGAAACTAATCAACCTCCACCGTTCATAGCCATGATGTGGGCATGCGTTTAATAGCTCATTATATCTTTCCCAACATTGAAAAAATGTTTCATCTTCTTTTTGGGCGAAGTTCATTATGGCCCTTCTTAGTGCATTGGTTCGATGAGTAGGGAAGAATTTTTTAAGAAACTCTTGAGTCATCTCAGCCCATGTCCCAATAGACCTTGGCCTTAAGGAATGTAGCCATGATTTGGCCTTCTCTTTCAAGGAAAAAGGGAATAATTTGAGTTTTACAGTGTCCTTGGTTACATTGTCAAAGTTTATTGTGGCAATAACCTCTTCAAACTCCTTAATGTGTAGATAAGCGCTTTCGGAGTCGAGTCCATGGAATCTAGGAAGAAGTCGGATCAACCCCGGTTTAAAATCAATATTTCCCACATTGTGAGGGAAAATTACGCAAGAGGGAGTACTCGTCCTAGCTGGTTGTAAATAGTCACGTAAAGTTCTAGGTTGAGGTACATCCCCCACTTCATTCTCATCCAATTCAGTAAGGTTTTGGGCTTGATTTTGATGTTGATTAGCCCCTTGATTTGGTTGATTTTCAGCCATCTCTCTAGTAATTTCAGGAAATTTTGACGTTTTCTGGCACGAGGCTCTCTATCAATCCCTTCAACAATTACTCCGTCACGAATGAGTTGGTTATTAGATCCCCGAGCCCAATGTGGCATGCAACTCCTAAAAGAATGAAACAAAATGAATTCTTCCTTCATTCCTTTACTCCTCTCTAAGACCCAAGCACAAGGTGTCTTGTAATGGCTGAGCCAGAAGCAAGGATGGAAACCGATTTCTCCTGATCAATAGGGGTTCAGAGAACTCCTCACCCACTCTTTGAGTCTTTTGAGAAAAGTGCAGAAAAAGAAGAAAGAGGAATAGGTTTGAGAAGAGAAATCTCTGAGCACAAGGTGATCCAAGACGGCAGAGCCTGACCAATAAGAATCAAGGCGGCACAAGGCCAACCTATCAGAGATCGAAAAGGAGTCTCCACCCACTCTACAAGAGATGAATATGGTAGGAATGAGTAGGAGAAGAAGAAGAGTAAGGTTAGAACGATAAAACCTGATTTATGACTTAAGATGCCTATTTCTTCTTCAACTTCCTAAAAATCTCTGAATTAGACCTATGTTAGAATCCTGCAAAATCAAAACAAAATAAGTTAGTATTTAGAAGAAAGCTTATCCCTAAAAAACAAAACAAATCCTAAACCTATCTTAACACAATCTCAATTAAAAGTTATTTCAGACAATTCTAAAAATACCGCATAGAAGTTCCTCGGCAATGGCGCCAAAAACTTGTTCACTCCCCAAGTGTAGGGTTGCGAAGTAGTAATAATTTGGAAAGACCGAGTATCGTTCCCACAGAGATTTATGAATGGGCATTCTCAGATTTTGTCTAAAACAACTAGTAATTACGATCCTATTAAGAACTAAAGCTAGAAAATAGTAATTTGGGTTTAAACAGTGAATGTGTAAGGTAATTTCAATCTAATTGGGGTTAGAATATGCACAATTAAGAGCTCAACATCGCCTATTCAGAGAGATTGAGCAATTGATAGAGGGTAGGGTTCTTCCTTCAGAAATGGGTTGTGCCTTGCCTTTCAGAAAGGACTTTCCTCCAGGTATTTGATCGACAAACAACTGGATGATTGATTGCCAGACAAACAACTCTACATGAGTAGAGTTGCTTGTGTAAAGATAGGTTTCCCAACGAGCGTGGATGAGCAATTATAACTAAGAAGCCTAGCGAGCGTGGAAGAGCAATTATCATTACTCCTACATTGAAGATTGCTACGGATATGCTAAGATAAAGATCAATAGAGTTTGTTGTTTGATTTGGTGTGAGGCCTCTTTCTCTGTCAATTACATTGCCTATTTAT
The DNA here is from genome assembly GCA_003013855.2 of Liriodendron chinense. Lineage (NCBI taxonomy): Eukaryota > Viridiplantae > Streptophyta > Magnoliopsida > Magnoliales > Magnoliaceae > Liriodendron > Liriodendron chinense. The sequence continues at coordinate 4,134,718 of ML058359.1, read as the reverse complement.
TTATAGGTTGATTAGAACTATCTATTGGGGTTTGTCTTTAATCTTGGACACCATGGGGCTTTGGCGACCAATGGGATCAGATTGGGTGCCCGAAATTACTCACGAGCAGCTTCTGAAATCTGACACTGATGGATCAGAAGGGGTGGGGGGGTCATTAGTTGCCCAAATTCCCCAGATAGGAACTAGTTACTCTCTGAATTATTTTGGCCAACTTCGGTGGCCTGATGACGTCGGGTTGGGCGTCTGATGACCCGTGAACTGTATAAGTCGGTTGCGCAATTTTACACGGGATTTGTTTCTAATTTCGGTTGTTTTTTATTTAAAGGGGTATAATACGAGATTAAGGTAACACATGGAGTCCTAGACTTGGTCAAGGGGTTGAGAGAGTTCTAAGGTGAGAGAAAAAGCTTGTGGGGCTTGGGTTTCTCTTGTGGGGCTTTGGATCCGGGTAAGTTTTCTTCATTCTCTTGTAACTTCGATTTTCATAGTAGATAGTTCGCTTTGTGACGTGGTTTTTTTACCCATGAGGGATTTTTCCACGTAAAATTGAATTGCCTTCTTGTGTGTGTTGATTTACTTTGTCATTGTGATTATCTCATTTGATTTCTCGCTTCCGCTGTGGGCCAGTTTTCCCAACAAGTGGTATCAGAGATAAAGTTTGGAGGCAGGAAGAATTTAAGACGAGGCATCAATGGGTTCTAGCATGAGATTTAACATAGATAAGTTATTCGGGAAAAACAACTTTGAACTTTGAAAGGTCAAAATGAGGGGCCTCGTAGTTTAGCAAGGATTGGAAGAAAGCACTCCTTGGAGAGTGACCTAAATCTATAAAAGAAGAAGAGTGGAAGAAGATGCATCGGAAAGCCATGATCTCAATCCAGTTATGCCTAATGGATGACGTCATGCACAATGTCATGAGGGAGAAGACTGCGAAATATACATGGACAGAGTTGGAGAAAGTCTACGCAAAGAAGTCTCTTGTGAATCATCTATATCTGATGATGCAGTTGTTCAATTTAAAGATGGCAGAGGAGACTGATGTTGAGAGCCACATTAGCAAGTTCATTAGGCTTATTTGTAAGTTGTTGGATCTAGATGAACTGATGAAAGACGAATATCAGGCATGCGTTTTATTGAATTCGCTTCCTTAATCATATGAGTCATTCAATGACTCTTTGTACGAGGGTAATGAGACTATTAGCGTTGAGCCTGTTATCTCAACCTTTCATGCGAATGCGATGAGAATAAAGAGCGGTAACGTGGTGTCATCCTTTAACGAGGCACTGATTATGAGGGTAAGAAATTCTAAGCGGGGTGGGGGATCTTTGTCATCGAGATCTAAATCTAAGAGCAAAGGGAAGAGCAAGGTAAGGTGCTGAAATTATGGGGAAAAGGGGCACATGAAGAAGGATTGTCAAAATCTGAAACAAAGACAAGAGAAGTCTAGAGATTCTTCTAGGGAGGGGGCTAATATCGCGAAATCCATGGAAGATGAGTGTGTTGTTTGTGATTGTGGACCCTCACCGTTCCGCGCTCTCGACGCCCTTTCCTTTCAGAAAAAGAAGAAGAGGTGTGTGCGTGCGAATCGTCGTTTGTGCCACTGGCTTGCCTCGTTCTCGAGGGCTTTGTTCAGTAGTCATGTTAAGCTGGATGTGTTTAGATGAGTTTATATAAGACCAGAGTCGCCACTAGCCAGTTACTTTGAATCTACAGTCGACTAGACCCCGTAGAAACGTTAGAGAAGGGGATCTGAAGATTCCTTCCTCTAAAATGACTCCTTTTGATCTGCGGTCAGATATTCGAGGTAAGGGATCACTGTTACATGGTGGGAAGAGGTTAAGCACCCCACACACTGCCCGTACCGAAGTACGGTCTCTACTTCACAGAATCAAACTAACACTTGAAAGTCTGTTTTAATTCTCGTACATTCTCATAGATGACATGATGCATGAATGCAGGTCTGAACAGTAAGAGTTTCTGATGGGCAGGTTTCCATTAACAGGCAAGCCTAGAGCATACGCTCGAACTAACAGGTGCTTTATGTGAGATGCATGCAGTGTGTTTGAATAATCAAGGTGCTTGTAATAGCTGATGTATGAATGCAGGTCTGAACAGTAAGAGTTTCTGATGAGCAGGTTTCCATTAATAGGCAAGCCCAGAGCATACGCTCGAACCGATAGGTGCTTTATGCGGGATGCATGTCGTGTGTTTGAATAATCAAAGTGCTTATAAGCAGGGGGTTGGAATAAAAGTAAATGTTGCACTTATGCTAGATGCAAATGAGATGATGTTGGTAAAAGAGTAGCTGGATGGACGGAGGTGTCGCAAGGATTGGCTTCGAGTGGCTGGATCAAGACTTGGATGGCTTGGGAGACTTGGACCAGTGGTCAGGCTGGGCTGGACTAGGGCTAGACTCTCCTCACTCGAGCTCGCCTTGGTGGAGGAATGGGCTAAAGGGTGGAGAGACGGATTGCACTCGGGCTGGATGGCTTCGGAGGGATTGGATGCTGAAATGAGAAGGGGAGGGGGGTACTTATAGCAGCGGGCAGTGGCAGAACCCGTAAATAATTTTGGGCAGCACCCAGGGGGCAGCCCGTACGGACGCTCCTCGGGATCCAGCGAGTGGTACGGACATGTCTCGAGGCTGCTGCTTGGGACTCAGTGAGTTGACTCGGTGGGTCGACTCAGCCGGTTGACTCGGTGATTTGACTCAGTGGGTTGACTCGGCGATTTGACTCGGTGATTTGACTCGACGGGTTGACTCAGCGGGTTGACTCGGTGATTTGACTCAGTGGGTTGACTTAGTGAGTTTGACTTTTTAGGATTTTTTGACTGATTTTTCTTATGGGGGGTTTTTCAGGCTGATGTTTAGGGGTGAGTTGGGTTATGGATTGCGGCTTACAAGGGTGAGTTTGGCTGAGTTTGGACATGGGATTTGGGGGTATGGTCCTCCATTCATCCAGCTATCTCTACTAACAGTGTAGTCGAAGGTGGGGTGTCTATAGATGCCCCTCTTTGGCAGAGGTTGCGTGCAACCGAATGCCAAAGTGAGTGGACACCCCACTTCTGACCCGGTCATTCATAGATCATGGTCTGAAATCTTTGCTTGCCTTTGCATCTGTGCCAGTTGATCGTCTGGAAATCGATCACTCGCACATACCGCGGAAGTTTGGAGAAAACGTTGCGATTGTCCCTGCAGTTTGCTGCAACCTGGGTACCCAATCGCAACCCTTCCATTCTCGATTGGTACTAACATCAGAAAGGTACAGTAGAGCCTCTGCGTCGTAGTCTTACGAGGTTGTTGACCCTGAGATTGATTGTGATGTTTGATATTTTCCCGGATCACTCCAGGAGTACTTGTTTCGCTTGACTGTCAAAGTGGTTAGATGCCCTGCGTCATGTAGTCTTACGGGATTCTACTATGCCAACTTGGACTCAGTCAAGGTACTTTAGGCATCCACGCCTAGGTATGTGCGGGTGGACTTTTTCCACTTGATCTGCTGGTTTTGATGCTTGGTTTGCAATTCATTCTTTCCTAGATTGTGGTCTGAAATCTTTGTTGTCCTTTGTATCTGAGTCAATTGATTGTTTGGAGATTGATAACTCGCACATACCGCGGGAGTTTGGAGAAAATGGTGCGATTGTCCCCGCAGTTTGCTGCAACCTGGGTACCCAATCGCAACCCTTCCATTCTCGATCGGTACTAACATCGGAAAGGTACAACAGAGCCTCTGCGTCGTAGTCTTACGAGGTTGCTGACCCTGAGATTGATTGTGTGATGTTTGATGTTTTCCCGGATCACTCCAGGAGTACTTGTTTTGCTTGACTGTCAAAGTGGTTAGATGCCCTGCGTCATGTAGTCTTACGGGATTCTACTACGCCGACTTGGACTCAGTCAAGGTACTTCAAGCATCCACGCCTAGGTATGTGCAGGTGAACTCTTTCCACCCAATCTGCTGATTTTGATACTTGGGTTACAATTCATCGTTTCCACCTGTTCAAATGGTTTCTTTGACCGAGCCTTTTGGCTTTCATTTTTTCGTATCTTGGCATGTGGTACGACCGCACTGACACTGGAGTTCAGTTCGACCGTACTCTGAGTGCATTGGATCCGATGGTCTCCAGGGAAACCGCGAGACATCAGATCTTATTTGATTTTTGCGTTGGCTCCTACCCAGAGATATGGAAGATCTCCTGGTGTTTTGGAGGCAGAACGCTCTACTGAGAAAATATTTTTAGATTTTTAAAAAGATACCCACTCTGGGGAGTGATACTCCGTGGGGTTTTTATTTGTAAATAAAAATATTTTTTTTGTCTTTTTGAAATGGAAATCTGGTTTGCATGCGCCTCCACTAGTGATGCCTGTGGGGTCTTTAGCTAACCGACTTTTATTTTGAAAGCAGGTAAACATGATGATTGATGCGATGGATGCTGATGCATGGAGATGCATATTTGATAATGGATGCATGACTTGGCACATTCTCTTTCAATTCAATGATTTTGCTTTTGCTGGGGATGCAGAGAGCTTTGAGCTTATTGCTTGAAGGGTTGTGCTCCCCTGGGGATTTCTTTCTTCTTTTTGCGGATGTTTGGTCAGCGGGTTGGTCAAGATCCTGACCCGTGGTCGATCAGGTCCATCGTCCCAAGATGTTGTTTCTTTGCTAATGAGAATGTACAAAGATGTTATCCAACTTCAAGATGTTCTTCTGGGCATAAATGCGATTAAGACGGTGCTTGGTCGCTAGTTTTGGTCAAGATTCCAATTTGCGGGCGATCAGATCCGTCATCCCAAATTGTGAAGAGAGCGGAGTTCGAGACTCCTGAAGTGTAGTGCTGGGGATAGTGACAATTTTTGTGATTTTTGCAAATATTTGGTCTGAATCCTTAATTGAGTGGTCAGGATAGAGATCGGTTATTGAAAACAAAGGATATATATATATATATATATATATATTTGAAAATATTTGGTTTGAAAGCAAGGAAAATATTTTGTGATTTTTGAAAATATTTTGCAATGTTTTGGTATTTTGTTGGATTTTTCTGAAATGCAGGGAAAAGGTATGGAATTTTCATCCATTTCCAGCTTCTACTGCTGGTAAGGCACCCGATCCATTTTACGTCAGCGAGCAAGACGAGTCTCACACAGTTAAGTGCCGTAGTTTTACATCTTCGGATGAGGGGATTTTGAGGGTTTTTAGTCGACACACCAACAAAGTTACCTGTTTCTCATGTGCAATGCACATAGACCACGTATTGTCCGACGGACTCCTTCGGCCACAGAATGAGCCACATCCTCACATTTCCCTTTGTCAATCCAGTTTGGGGCCTTACGTTGCTCACAATTCCGTGAGGGTGCGCTCCATCTCCCAATAACCTTAATCCCCTTCATGAATTTTAGGAACAGGGAACATCCGTAAGATTCAACAGCGACTTCCAAATCAAGGTTGTCTATAACGGTGCGTTCAACACGAACAGGATTGCGGGGTTCTGCCCGCCTCAGCCTTTACCTGTTTTAAAGATTCCGGACACCCGTACGATAAACTGTCAACCATGTCCAGAACAGGTTGGGGAAGAAAGCCCCCGAGAAGTTAATCCCAGTGTAGTTTTAGGTCTTCGGACCGCTGGGGATGAATTTGTGAAATTGATGGTGATTTTTTTTGTTTTGAGAAAGTTTCAGTCTTCGACTCGAGCGATCAAGATTGATACTGCTTTTTATGGAAAGCTCAAAATGTTTTTGGTATTTTTGAAAATGATCCGGGTTATCGAACCTTGATCCCAGCGGTTGAGGCCGATGCCAATTTTTAGTTGAAAGCAGGAAAATGTCCCCCGAGAAATTAATCCCAGTGTAGTTTAAGGTCTTCGGACAAAAAATATGTACATGCTGAAAATACAATTTTTTATGATTTTTTGAAATGTTTCAGGCTGTTAAATCTCAATTTGAGCGATCAAGATTAACACTGGTTTTTATTGGAAATCTCTCGGGATTTTGTTCCCGACGTAGTTTAAGGTCTTCGGACCAAAACTTTGTACAGAATAGAGCGAAACATTTTTTTTATTTTTGAAAAATGTCCGGAGTCGTTTGATCTTTGATGTGAGCAAACAAGACCGACACCGATTTTTATTGAAAATCTCTCGGGATGTCGATCCCGATGTAGTTTAAAGTCTTCGGACTAAAACTATGGAGCGGGACTGGTAATACATTTTTTTGTGATTTTTGAAAAATGCTCTGAGTCATCGATTCTGATTTTGATGGTCGAGATCGATGCCCATTTTTATTAAAAATCCCTCAAGATCTTTATCCCAACGTAGTTTAAGGTCTTCGGACCACAAACTGTACAAGCAAGGCAAACACTTTTTTTTTGGCAAATGTCCGGTGTTAGCGGATCTTGATTCGAACGATCCAAACTGCTACCGGTTTTTATTTAAAAAGTCCCTCGGGATCTTGATCCCAACGTAGTTTAAGGTCTTCGGACAAAAAATATGTACATGCAATATATATATATATATATATATATATATTATATATATATATATATATATATATATTTTCAGAAAATGTCCGGGGTCGTCGGATCTTGATTCGATCCAGACTGATGCCAGTTTTTTTTAAAGTCCCTCGGGATCTTGATCCCGACGTAGTTTAAGGTCTTCGGACCACAAAACTGTACCAAACAGGGCAAACACATTTTTTTTTGGCAAATGTCCGGTGTCAGCGGATCTTGATTCGAACGATCCAGACTGCTACCGGTTTTTATTTAAAAAGTCCCTCGGGATCTTAATCCCTACGTAGTTTAAGGTCTTCGGACCATAAATTTGTACAACCAAGCAGCAATCAAGGTTGGAGATTTCGGGGATGCTTCTTAGAATGGTTCAGATCATCAGGTCATGACCTTGGATGGTTGAGATCACTGTTTGACCAAGTCAATTCTTTTTCTTTTTCTTGAAAAATTTCATGGAACTTTTTCCACATCATCAAGCCAATTTCTCACCAATTTCTCACAAGATGAGATTTTGGTGAGATTCCTTACTTTTTCTCATCATTCTCTTCCATCACTTTATTCTTAAAAGGAGGTACAAGATTCACTTGCAACCACCCTTCCCAAGGAGGAGTTCTTCCCAAGGAGAGAGGGTGAGGAGTCGTTTCAAGTAGGTGGGAGGGAGGACGGCCCCCTGGGCGCCGCCCGGACCATCTCTGCCCACTGGTTTTTCCAGTGGGTCGGGTGTAACGCCCCAGATTTTCGAGATTTATTTGAAACTTTTTGAAAATTCATTTTTAATTTATTTTTTATTAATTATCGTACATTTACTGTTGATTTGCGAATAGCGGGACATCCGTAGGAGATCCGATAGGGGACCCTTTACAAAAGTTGCTTAGAATGATCCCATAAACATCGTAGAAAGATCAGATTTCAAAAATCAAGCACTTTTTAGATAATTACGAAAATGCCATTAGTTAAACTTAAGTTAAGATACCATTTTTAAGTATTATAGTTTCTGACGATCACTTTCATGCAAAACTCTGGATTTAAGCATTTGGGTACATATTAACCATACACATCAAATTTCAGCCCTTAAATCATAGTAGAAGTGGTCCGATTGTCAAATCAGCCCCTTAACCCTTGATTTTCATGTCCATCGAGTGAGGAAAGTAGATGGTTAGTCGTAGTCGAATATTTCTCTTCATATGAGTGACTTGGATCGTCTTTATCATGGACCAATAGTGTGATTTGAGTGCCCCACCTTGATAAGTCTCTTTCTTATGGGCGAAGTTATCCCGTTCTAGAAATTAACGAGTTACCAACTCTTTTTAAATTTGAACCTTTCAATTTACCCACTTCTCACCATCAATCGCTTCTCAAATTTGGATCACTTATTATACTCATATGACTACGAGTTTACACAAAGTTTGGACCCCGATCTATAATCCTACACCGTTGAACCACAAAGCCAGCACCTTCCTCTTCCGCCAAAAATTGAAATTTCAGATCTAGGCATTTCTCACCATCAATCAACTACTAAACTTTGTACAATTGTTTGCCTATCATGACTACATATTTTCTCAAAATTTAGGCCCTGATCATCAAGCGTAGACCGTTAATTGAGATCAAGCCCATTTTAGCACCCGTTAGGCCATTTTCAAGGATCGGCCAATCTAGAATGTGGATCATCAAGAAATTTACGTATTCTGACTCTACTCTTCGAGCTTGATAAGATGAACGGATTAGAATTGATCATAGATCATCCAAATATTGAGATTTGAGAAACCCACCTCAAGAAGTTGTTACACAAGAACTCGCGTGCACATCCCTCTCCATATTTCTACTATGTACCTCCAAAACCTTCTCCTAACCCTAGCCTCCATGCCGTAGAGAGAGAGAGAGAGAGAGAGAGAGAGAGAGAGAGAAGAAGAAGAAGAGAGTTCTTTCTCATATTTTTCCAGCGGCTAGGATCTTCTACAACCATCTTCTTCTAAGTCCATCCTAAGGTGAGGATTTTCCTTGAAGCCTTTCATTAATAATATTATGATTATCATAAGTTTCTTTTGTGGCATGTGAAGTTGTTTTGTTTTGAATTGCTGATCCATATAACATGAGGTTTAATGTAGGATTTGTAATTAATATCATTATATAATGATGTGATTCATTGTTTAGATTTTTGACTAAGAAGCATGTGTATTTGTGTTATATATCTTTGTGAAATCTATGCCCTTATTTTCTTAGTCCATGTATTACAAGTAATATTGATTTTCATATTGTGATATGAAATATGTGTATAAGATCATTATATGGACATCCTATTATTGTATACTCTTTGTCCCTAAGTTGGTAAAATTATTCGATGTAGAGAGATGGAACCCATGAGAGGTGTCCATGATGGAAGAATATCTCTTGACTTAACAGAGAGAATGAATTGCTTGTTTGTCAATGGATCCTTACATGTACATGATGCTTGATTTGATCCATTTACATTACATGGGTATTTTAACGAATTTGGTCATGATGTACAACATTGGCTTTTTGGGACATGATGAAATCATAAAACGGGACAATGAGTGTACACTAATGGTATACAAATTCTCATGAGCCGGGGTTGGTACTATGGACACTAATCTCGTGCTGTCGGCCTATGCTGGGTTGCTTGCGACTCCCCATAGTGACCATTGAGTTTTATTTAAATCGGTTGTATGCGAAAACACTTAAATAAAGGTGAAACTAAAGTCATGCATTCACTTGGCTCCATGTGGGTGTACGGAGTTGAGAATAGGCTAGAGCGTCCTACTTCTCCCGTACACTGTCACGTGTAGATTTGGGCTATGAGCGTCCCATTTCTCACGTGGTCGGGCAAAACTATGGGCTTGTGCGTCCCAAGAACCTCTGGTGACTAGTGGCTAGCATGAAGTCGTAACAGGGAGTCTCCCACTTCATGTATTGTGATTCTAGCCAGGGTGCCTTAGCCAGAGCATGCATTCCATGCATCGCATTAACAAAGATTTTTAGTTGGTTGTTTTGATTTGATTAAGTGATAATATACTGCTTGCGTTTACTCTGTACCGTTATTATTATTCTTGATTTTCTTGGAGGAAATATTCCCCACTATGATAGCGTTTAACGCTATCCCAAACACAATTTAGATGATGCAGGTGAAGATCCAGGTATTGAACCCGATTTTTAAGGAAAAGAGTTCGATGGTTCGTACGATCACATGGCGGATGACGATGTTAGAGAAACATAATTGATGCTATCATTTATTAAATATTTCTTTTGAGTAGTTGATACATTTGTGGAATTGTAATAAGTCTTCAAGAGAAGACATGGTTTTGTATTTTAATTAATCAGTATGGATATTGGTTGGTTCCCTTATTTAAACATTGATGATGACGTAGTAAGTTTGATAGAATAAGATGATAATTGTTTCCGCCATTGTGCTTGAATGCTATATTTTATTATTTTATAAATTAATTATTCCATAAATTACTTGGAAATTCGGCCGTCGTGCTATACACGAGAGTCGAAAATCTCGGGTCGTTACAGTTGGTATCAGAGCACAATCGGGACCTCTGGGTGAGAAGCCCGACCATTTTCATAATTAATATCCCTTAGGGCTTAGATTCCCATGAAATAGAAACAAAAACACCTAAGTTCATCCCCCATTGGATGCATGAGATGTTATGAATCTAGAGACTCAAACATAGGCCCCTTAAAATCATTAGGATAGTCGATGAACGTAAAACATATGAAATTTTAGGATTTTTGAGAAGTGGGTTCTCACTTTTTCTAGAAGTTTTGGAGCTCTCATCATTTTCTCATATTTAGATCAGCGTTACACTGAGTCATGGGAATTATCTCCCTCAAATTTTAAGGATAACTATTTTATTTTGAATTATTTTTGGTAGGACAAATTTCCTGACCCTTTGGCAATGTCACCACTAAGAATTATATTTTCGGAATTGATAAATTTTTAAAAATTTTTATACATATTTTTAACTCATTACCCAACACTCCCATAAAATTTTAGATTAATCTGACTTCTAGATAAATCGTGAAAATTCTATCAGTAGAGAAAATATTGCACTAAAAACTGCTGGACTGTTACGTTTTTCAGACTTTTAGAGGTCGGAATCATATCTTACCATAGGAATTTAATTCTGAGAAAAATTACAGTGATTTCTCACCTAACCTTCATATTACCCTCCAAATTTCAGGTAAAAAGCAAGTTCGGTTTGAGAGATAAAATTCTAAGAGCGCTTATAAGTCCTGTGTTCCAGATTCAACACTATTCTAGTTCCTTAGCTTTGAAAACCTCTGAACCCCTTGTTTAGGCTTAGTTATTGTAATATGGCACCCTTAGAAGTACTTCCTAGCATATTCTCATACATCCCTACGAATTTTAGGCCCAACTATGTTACTTTAGGTAGATTATCGTAACCATAAAATGCTATTTACCAATCCCTCACATAGATCTTCGACCATGTCTAACAATGAAAGTAAATAAGATCTCGTAAGGTTTTAATGTTTTATATTGTTGGATTTCAATTTAGTGATCTTTGTTGATGTTTTCTTTGTTGGAGAATACATGAAGGTCCCCACAATGTTAGACTAAATCGGCCGCACGGGAGGGCAAAACCATACCTAATATATTGTGTAAGTGATTGGATCTTCGTTCAAATCCCGAGGGTCGACACTCGGAATTTCGAATGGATACTAATGAACTCAATGCTCAGGTGCGAGTAGAAGATCTAAGTATCGGATCTGAATCTACTTGAACTGTTCACCCGTGATGTCGACACAATACAAATTGCATCCTTGTTCTAACTGGAAGACTTTTGTGCATTCTCTTGGAATGTGTGTAATTGTTTTCTTTGGATGACTAAAATAAGATAGATGTATAGACGACCCTAGGACGTAGAAGCTTAGCCACTTAGACCCTATAAAGAGTTAGAATACAGTATCCCTAACCTCACCTTTCTGTCGCACTTTCAACTATTAAATAACTGTCGATGATATATCATTCATTTTGTTATCTGCTTGTTTATTCACTCATTCACGTGACCATTCGATCATGCCAACCTAATCAAACTCAGATCTATCCTCTAAACTCCCGGTCAGTCATCACATTATCGATCAAACATCCTTAGTAATCATCTAACCCTAATCATCATTTTAGATCCTTGACTATAGGAGCACCCCCAGACCTAAGACATATCAGGGCATCAGTTAGACCCATCGTTATGTATAGAACCATCTAGGAATCAGAGTGCGCAGTGGAAGCATGATAGGAAAAAAATTTGGGGGAGCATGTAAAAATCGATGTCGACTACGGATTTATTTTTAAGGGGGGTGGATTGTGATCGCGTCTGACCCGGAATAGTTCAGAAAGTTAGACGAGAAGTCATAAACTGAGATTGCCCTCAATCTTTTATCGACGATGCTTAGGAAACTTCGGGGACGAAGTTTGTTTTTAAGGGGGGTGGTTTGTAACGCCCCAGATTTTCGAGATTTATTTGAAACTTTTTGAAAATTCATTTTTAATTTATTTTTTATTAATTATCGTACATTTACTGTTGATTTGCGAATAGCGGGACATCCGTAGGAGATCCGATAGGGGACCCTTTACAAAAGTTGCTTAGAATGATCCCATAAACATCGTAGAAAGATCAGATTTCAAAATCACGCACTTTTTAGATAATTACGAAAATGCCATTAGTTAAACTTAAGTTAAGATACCATTTTTAAGTATTATAGTTTCTGACGATCACTTTCATGCAAAACTCTGGATTTAAGCATTTGGGTACATATTAACCATACACATCAAATTTCAGCCCTTAAATCATAGTAGAAGTGGTCCGATTGTCAAATCAGCCCCTTAACCCTTGATTTTCATGTCCATCGAGTGAGGAAAGTAGATGGTTAGTCGTAGTCGAATATTTCTCTTCATATGAGTGACTTGGATCGTCTTTATCATGGACCAATAGTGTGATTTGAGTGCCCCACCTTGATAAGTCTCTTTCTTATGGGCGAAGTTATCCCGTTCTAGAAATTAACGAGTTACCAACTCTTTTTAAATTTGAACCTTTCAATTTACCCACTTCTCACCATCAATCGCTTCTCAAATTTGGATCACTTATTATACTCATATGACTACGAGTTTACACAAAGTTTGGACCTCGATCTATAATCCTACACCGTTGAACCACAAAGCCAGCACCTTCCTCTTCCGCCAAAAATTGAAATTTCAGATCTAGGCATTTCTCACCATCAATCAACTACTAAACTTTGTACAATTGTTTGCCTATCATGACTACATATTTTCTCAAAATTTAGGCCCTGATCATCAAGCGTAGACCGTTAATTGAGATCAAGCCCATTTTAGCACCCGTTAGGCCATTTTCAAGGATCGGCCAATCTAGAATGTGGATCATCAAGAAATTTACGTATTCTGACTCTACTCTTCGAGCTTGATAAGATGAACGGATTAGAATTGATCATAGATCATCCAAATATTGAGATTTGAGAAACCCACCTCAAGAAGTTGTTACACAAGAACTCGCGTGCACATCCCTCTCCATATTTCTACTATGTACCTCCAAAACCTTCTCCTAACCCTAGCCTCCATGCCGTAGAGAAAGAGAGAGAGAGAGAGAGAGAGAGAGAGAGAGAGAGAGAGAGAGAGAAGAAGAAGAAGAGAGTTCTTTCTCATATTTTTCCAGCGGCTAGGATCTTCTACAACCATCTTCTTCTAAGTCCATCCTAAGGTGAGGATTTTCCTTGAAGCCTTTCATTAATAATATTATGATTATCATAAGTTTCTTTTGTGGCATGTGAAGTTGTTTTGTTTTGAATTGCTGATCCATATAACATGAGGTTTAATGTAGGATTTGTAATTAATATCATTATATAATGATGTGATTCATTGTTTAGATTTTTGACTAAGAAGCATGTGTATTTGTGTTATATATCTTTGTGAAATCTATGCCCTTATTTTCTTAGTCCATGTATTACAAGTAATATTGATTTTCATATTGTGATATGAAATATGTGTATAAGATCATTATATGGACATCCTATTATTGTATACTCTTTGTCCCTAAGTTGGTAAAATTATTCGATGTAGAGAGATGGAACCCATGAGAGGTGTCCATGATGGAAGAATATCTCTTGACTTAACAGAGAGAATGAATTGCTTGTTTGTCAATGGATCCTTACATGTACATGATGCTTGATTTGATCCATTTACATTACATGGGTATTTTAACGAATTTGGTCATGATGTACAACATTGGCTTTTTGGGACATGATGAAATCATAAAACGGGACAATGAGTGTACACTAATGGTATACAAATTCTCATGAGCCGGGGTTGGTACTATGGACACTAATCTCGTGCTGTCGGCCTATGCTGGGTTGCTTGCGACTCCCCATAGTGACCATTGAGTTTTATTTAAATCGGTTGTATGCGAAAACACTTAAATAAAGGTGAAACTAAAGTCATGCATTCACTTGGCTCCATGTGGGTGTACGGAGTTGAGAATAGGCTAGAGCGTCCTACTTCTCCCGTACACTGTCACGTGTAAATTTGGGCTATGAGCGTCCCATTTCTCACGTGGTCGGGCAAAACTATGGGCTTGTGCGTCCCAAGAACCTCTGGTGACTAGTGGCTAGCATGAAGTCGTAACAGGGAGTCTCCCACTTCATGTATTGTGATTCTAGCCAGGGTGCCTTAGCCAGAGCATGCATTCCATGCATCGCATTAACAAAGATTTTTAGTTGGTTGTTTTGATTTGATTAAGTGATAATATACTGCTTGCGTTTACTCTGTACCGTTATTATTATTCTTGATTTTCTTGGAGGAAATATTCCCCACTATGATAGCGTTTAACGCTATCCCAAACACAATTTAGATGATGCAGGTGAAGATCCAGGTATTGAACCCGATTTTTAAGGAAAAGAGTTCGATGGTTCGTACGATCACATGGCGGATGGCGATGTTAGAGAAACATAATTGATGCTATCATTTATTAAATATTTCTTTTGAGTAGTTGATACATTTGTGGAATTGTAATAAGTCTTCAAGAGAAGACATGGTTTTGTATTTTAATTAATCAGTATGGATATTGGTTGGTTCCCTTATTTAAACATTGATGATGACGTAGTAAGTTTGATAGAATAAGATGATAATTGTTTCCGCCATTGTGCTTGAATGCTATATTTTATTATTTTATAAATTAATTATTTCATAAATTACTTGGGAATTCGGCCGTCGTGCTATACACGAGAGTCGAAAATCTCGGGTCGTTACATCGGGTAAAGGGGTGCACTTCCCTTTTCTATATAACATGGGGCACCCTTGGACCCTCCAACGTACAATCTCTCTTTTCTCTCTTATACTCTCTCTTTCTTCAACTTTTTCTCTCTCTCTTGGTGGTTCTTTGCTCTTTTCAAGTGGTGGGCCTTAGTGAAGCTTTGGGACAGCAAGGTGGTCTCCCTTTGGTGAGTGGTAAAGGTATGGACCACTCCCTTTCTTTCTTGTCTTTTTCCTTCTTCATTGTCTCTTCTCATGACTCTTTCTTTTTCCATGTAGCTATTCCAAAAGGAGTGAAGGTGGGTCCAAGTATTTCTGGCCTTTTTCAAGATCTCAAATCTCTTCTAAAGGTGGTGTATGGAGAAGGACCTTGCAAGCTTCCATTTTATTCTTTCTTTTCTTCTTTCACACTCCCTTCATGTGTATGTAAAGGGTAATTTTGCCATGTCCATCAAGTGTGCATGGCAAAATATCCCATCTTTTTCCATGGGAGTTGGACCATTTTTCATATGTATCAAGTGGGCTCAAAATGAAGTCATGGCCCTTGGTGTATTTGATGGGCCCAATGCTTCATTTTGAGCTTCCTCTTGCTTTCTTGCCCTTGTCATTTTTCCTTAGAACTTTTTCTTTTCTTTTCCATCTTCTTTTCAAGGTTTAGGCCCATGGGAATAGTAGGGCCCACCTCAAGTTTTGGGCTCATGGGGCTCACTTTGGGTGGCCTCATGTTTCCTCACATGTGTATGGACAAAGGTGACTAGCCCATTCTTCATTGGGATCTTCAAGTGGGCTAGATCTCTTAATTGGGCCTTTATGGACAAGTGGCCCAAATCCCCCACCATCTCTTGATTATGATGTACATCCTTATGTACAAAGTGTGGTGGGCCCCATAGGATTTTCCATATGGATGGGCTTTTGGGCCTTCATTGAAACTTGGATTTCTTTGGACCATGTGTGCACTACTACACTTTGTTCATGTAAGATTTTTTCTTTTATGCTTTTTCTTCTGATGGATGGAGGACTTGAGTTTCTTGATCATCTACAAGTCCCATGAATGAGTTGTCTCAAGAATCTCACTAGGTTCAAATGGTTTTTCCATGTGGTAAGAAAGTGGTTCTCAAGAGTTTCCCTTTAATGTTGTCAACCTCAAATGGATGATCCTCCTTCAAGTGAGCTATCCATGCAACCATAGCTCCTTGAACTTCTCTTTGGGGTGCTTGGTGGGTCATCCACCATCATTTTCAAATATGAGTGATTTTTCTTTCAATTTGTGAGAAAGAATGATACCCATAAGTTGCCCAATTTTGTCCCATGCTTTGGGGCATTTTGGATTTTGATCTTCAAGTGGGCTATGTATACCATTCTTAGCCATTTTCATGATGGTTGGGTGACTCATCAAGCCATGCCTTCTTGTGCTCAAATGGTCCCCCTTTTTTGTAAAGAAATTGGTGCACATAAGTTGCCCAAACTTGTCCTTACATGGGCATTTCCAACTTTGATTCTTCATGTGGGCTATGTGCATCCAATTTTTACCATTAGCTTCTTTGATTCATATGTTTGTGGGTAGACCGCAATGTTGTACTCTCATAGTCAAGACTTTCATCAAGATGATGCACATAGGGGTGCCCATGGTTAACCCATGAATGGGTCCTCATGTTCTTTAAGTGGGCTATGTGCTCCCTTCAATCCATTGAGGTGAGGCATTTGGGTTGCTCTTGGGGGCCCATTTCCTTCCTATTCCCCACTTGTCCATGTACATGTGTAAAAAAGATGGAAACATCTTAGATGAGAATCATGGCCTTGGTATAGAAAGTGGATCAATCCTTGGCCACATATGGACTTTGAAGAGGGACTTCTCATGTGAAGTAAGATCCTTATCCCTTGTTGATCTCATGGTACTTGGGTGCATTTGTTGTCCAAAGTGTGACCTTGGATGATGGACTTTCCTTACCTAAGACATGACATGCAACCTTCTTTAAGGTGGGCCTTGATTTCTTCAATGGGCCCAACACATATCCTAGGTAACACATGGAGTCGGACTTTGGATTTTGCATTTGAATGTGAGCCTAATCCCATGGATTTCCTGGATGATAATTTGGATTTTAACGGGTAAAGGATAGGGACTTACCTTGCCAAGCTTGTAGGATTCAATGGCGGACGGTACAAGAGGACGTCGGTTGATTGATGAGGATGATCCCGCCTTCATCATCCGCCGAGGGGCCCATATGTGTTCTTTAGATCAAGAGCACCAACCTCTTCCCTTCATCAAGGGTCGAGGTACCAGAGATCATTGGGATAACTGGGTGAAACACCCACAGCCTTTGCTTGAACGAGTTCTGGCTGACACTCCTTTTGCTGGCCTCCTTACCTTACGCTTCCATAATAACATTGCCAACCGCATGTTGCTTGCGGCTCTTTGCGAGAGGTGGCGGGATGAGACCCCCACCTTTCAACTCCCTTGTGGCGAGTGGGGAATAACTCCCCTGGATATATATATATATATATATATATATATATATATATATATATATATATATATATATATATATATATATATATATATATATATATATATATATATATATATATATGCAAATCGGCTTTTCATTTCATGGGGCAGTTGTTCCCCAAGTCGGCTCTCTTGTTCCCATCACTTCCACTGATTGGCTATGGCTTCTTGGGGATGTCCCGCCTGAAGATGAATTCCAAGGCCATCAAGTAAAAATGCGATGGTTCTACAACACCTTTGCTACCGTCACCCCTACTACCGAGCTAGAGGCTCTCCACAAAGCACGAGCCATGATTACTTATGCCTTCGGGGTCCTTCCTTTTCTGCCACGCTAATGAGAGGGTCGATCCTAAATTTCTTCTCTTGGTTGAGGATTTTCATCATCCCTACAATTGGAACGGGGCTATCTTAACTCATGTTTTCCATGGTTTGGATAAGACCTCTCGGAATAGCCAGTCCTTCACAGGTTTCTGGCCTGTCGTTGAGGTACTTCTTCTTTAACCTTCCTTGGAGACATTTGTCTTCTTTTTTTCTCTGATCGTTAGGTGTACCCTTGCCCAGACTTACTTTTATGACCATTTTGCCCACCTCGCGGCGAGGATGCGGGATGACATTGAGCCACCTTTGTATCGTCACATGTATTGGCATCAACAAAATCGTCAGCGGAACTCTCGAGTCTCTGGGGACAACTGGCATGCTGACATAGATGGATTGACCGTTGAAGATGTAAGTATCTTGCTTTCCTTATCCCTCATGCTGCACTGTAACTAATCGTGATGACCCCCTTTGCTGTAACTTGCTCGGATGCCGTATGCCAACTTTCCTCTCTACTACACCCCTCAGCATGTGGAGACCTATGATGCTTCATGCCTCCGGATCATGCTTTCTGACGCTGAATCATTTCAGTGGTATTTGGGTGAGAGGCTGCTTCGACAGATTACCGGAGTGGCTAGAGTCCCTTGTTCTGCACCTCCTCCAACTACTTAGATCCCAGCTGATGAGATAGCTGATGCTCTTGTGGGCCAGCCCGGGTTTCGTTTCACGATCCCGGATCGCGACTATGATGAGTGGTACTTGTTGTACGGCCAAGGGCCTCTGCTTCCTCTGCTCTATGTTCCTAGGGGCCGTCGCAGATATGCTGGAGGCTCAGTGACAGCTCCTTTGATGGATCTTCATCGTCGAGAGCGGGACGAGAGGAGGGATGACGACGATTATGTTGGTGACCTGTAGCCTGCTTTTGTATTCAGCTTACTCGATGTATGACCTTCTTCTTTTTGCTTTTACCCTCTTTTGTATCAAAATCTTCTAAATGAATATACAACCTTTGACTTGTCTCAAATTACTTGATGATGGCTACATGCTCTGAATGATTTATGGAAGATGAGACTTTTTAACTGCATGGATGATGACTTGAACGGCTCAAATTGCTTGATTTGGCCCTGTGGGCCCCTTCAGGTCTCAGCTTTGCTTTGGAGCACCCTTTCTTGATGTTTTGTGAGGCTAAGGAGGCTTCTCATGGTGCGGATAATGACTTCAACGGCTCAGATCACTTGATTTGGCCTTGTGGGCCCACTTGATGATCAGATCTTGGGTTCT
The DNA here is from genome assembly GCA_003013855.2 of Liriodendron chinense. Taxonomy (NCBI): domain Eukaryota; kingdom Viridiplantae; phylum Streptophyta; class Magnoliopsida; order Magnoliales; family Magnoliaceae; genus Liriodendron; species Liriodendron chinense. The sequence goes on along the minus strand of ML058359.1, from coordinate 4,115,817 downwards.
GGCCTTCTTTCTTGATGATCAAGCCTTTGATCTTACTATTTGATGGCTCATGCAAGCTCTTCTATGGTTTAGATCATGATGATCTAGTCTTTGAGTGGCTCAGATCGCTTATGGGCCCCTCTTGGTAAATTTTCCTTCTCTTTGACCTGATTAGGCCCATGTTGGCCGCATGACTTCCTGATTGGATAGGTGGGGTACCTTCCAAATGATTCTGATCAACCTCAAACGAAATCTGGAGTGTATTGGGGCCTTGGGCGGCCCTTAGGGTGCCATCTGCTGATGTGGACTGTCAGCCTCACCTACCAACGATCATGGAGCCAATCCAGCAGAGAGAGAGGAAGTGCATCCGTACGGGCGGCCCACAGCGGGCCGCCTAAGATTCGCCTCTTGTGTGGCCTGGGCTGGCTCGTGCTAGGACATTCTCCACAGTCCACTGTCCCTGTCCCCACATTCTTTGTACTCTCAGGTTCGATTGTAGCCATGAATCTCCCTTTTGTCTCCTCTTTCCTTCTCTTTTTATTTTTTCTTATTCTTGGGCAGCCATTGATGATGGCTTGGGGGCCCTTGTGGGAGAGATTGATGGGTCCCATACTTCAGCAATTGATGAAGGCTTTAAAGATGGTGAGATGCCTTTGATTGATGGTGTAGATGAAGCATTGAATGAGGGCATTGATGGGGGTTTAAGGATGGTGGTTGGTGGAGTTTTTAATGACTCCATTAATGGTGGGATGGCTGGAATTTCATATTTGGGTAGGTCTTTGATTATGGGAGAAATGGATGGTGTGGATGAGATGAGGAGATGGGACATAGGTGAGGCTATGCATCCCTTAAATGGGGGCCATATGGATGATGTGATTGATGGTGGTGATGGGGCCATGATGGACATGGATGGGCTGATCTCATGTTTGGATGGTATGGATGGTCCAGACGATACCTTTGATGGTTTGGATGCTCTTGATGATGGCCGAGATGTGCGGCATACTTGTTTGGGTGGACTTGATGTGATCATTGATGATGTCCCCTTGATGATGGATGATGTAGATGCATCGATGATCCCTTTGATTGGACAGGATGATGATTGGATTCACTGACTTTATGCTGGAGAGGGCCGCAGGTCCAGATCTGACCGTTGATTCTTCGATCGGGGTTGCTGGGACCCTTCTTGATGGTTCAGATACATTTTTCGACAGTCAGATTGGTTAGGGTGCCACGATGTGTGGTGTGATCTTTGCTGATAGCCCTTTTGATGGAGAGTGTCGTCCTTCTCCTGATCGTCAGGTCCTTTGCGCACTCTGTTCATGAGGTGGGCGAGTCTTCTCATGCGGCTAAGGTCGTGACAGTTTCAGACAGTGATGCGACTATATCAGACATAGCCATTACTGGGGGCAGGTCAGGGGCTGTTGAGTCTGCAGAGGTTCCAGCTTTTTCTTCTCCTTCGCCCATTGATCTTCCGATCCTCGATGAGTTGTCATTGTTTTCTGGGCCTTTTGTTCTGGAAGGGGTACCCGTGAGGACCTATCAGCTGCTTCCTCGTCCTTCTTGCTCGCCACGACTGCTTGCTTGGCTTGACGGCTTGTCAACTTATGAGATTCGAGATTTTGAGTCCTATGGCTTTGGCAGTCTGATTCATATGGCTAGAGTTGACATTGACTGGAGGATGCTCGGAGCTGCACTGATTGACTGGGTCCCTTCGTTGAACTTGTTTGCGTTCAATGACATGGAGATGGGACCCTCTTTGGAGGAGCTTGCGGGCTTGATAGGCCTACCTTGGGATTATACTCAGTATTTTTCACCGAAGACATTGCCGAAGACTGCCACACCGCAGAACTGGTTTGGGATCCCCTATCTGGTTCAGCCTGCAGCTGCCGGCCAGGATGCTGTAGTGTTCTCCTTGGACTTGTTGTATGATCTTTTTTCGGGTCCTCGGAGTGTGGCCGGATCTGTTCTTGCTCAAAACGCACTGATGTTCTGCTTGATAGCTGAGGTGCTATTCTCGGGATGGCGCAGGTCCCAGACTCCTTTGCTTTTTGAGGTGATGAGCCGAGCTACCCGACGGCAGGGGATCATTTCTCTCGTCCTGGCCGAGCTGTTTAATGGGCTGACTGACTGTGCCCTGGGCCGCACTCGGGTCCTTCGAGGCTGCTGTGCCTTTCTTCAGGTATCTTTTCTGCACCTTTCTCTTCTTACTTTTTAGGAATTGCTTTGCTCTAGCTGAACTTCTTTTCCTTCTTGTGATCAGGTCTGGCTATGGGAACGCCTTTCGCTGACTGTTCCTGTACCATTTCCTGACACCCGTCGCCCAGACCTTATGCGACACATCATGGAATTTCTTCCTCATACGGCTAGGATGAGTGAGCCCTTGTATCGCAGGATGTTCGCTGATCTTCGTGACTGGAATGTTCGTTGGGAGTCATCTTGGCTTTCACTTCCTCCAGTGCTTTGCGATGCGCACCGCCTTCCTCTGATGTTGGTAGGCTTTCGATCTTACTTTTCTTATCATCCTATCCGGTTCCTACGGCAGTTTGGGTACGAGCATGATGTTCCTCTTTTTGCTTTCACGGGTATCGGGGGTCGAGCGCTTCCATTTAGAACCTCTGACTTTAGGACTCGGGTCGATGGATCCTGGGCGAGTTACTTGACTGCCGATTTGCTTGGCTTTGAGCTGCGGACTTTTCCGATGGAGACCGCCCCATATCAGTACTGGGTTGCTGAGCAGTCTCTGTATCGACGTATCCCTTGCTGGCACCAGACTGCTAAGGAGGATGAGCAGGATATCCTTGGAGATGCTGGCTCTTCATTTGGTTCATATGAACCCTTTGAGGAGCGCCCATTTATCAATCCTGGTTTCCTTTTGGCCACTCATGGTCATTTGCTGTCTGAGATTTCCGCACAGTTCGGTATCATTGTGAGATGATGTCGAGGAGATTGGCTGCCGATCAGAGGTTATCTGATGAGGAGACAGCGATCCGCAGCCTTGAGCGTGATGAGGTAGATTACCTGCGTATGGAGGTGAGCAGGTTGAGAGCGAGACTATTTCATTATGAGTCAGAGGACTTACCTGATATGGCCGAGGAGGAGGGTAGAGATTGATTGTATTGGCCACCTGCACATTCCTTTTTGCATAGTATATGATTGATGATGATGCATTTTTTTGTATCTTTTTTTTTTTTTTGAAAAAGATGACATGATATATATAAAAGAAATATGCTGCATTTAATAAAAAAAGGGGAGGAAACTATTTGAAAATCTATTACGCCATGAGTTGCCTTGTGAGTGTGTGTCTGGATTTTGTGTCGGGATATAGGAATCAGAATTGGGGCTCGACCAATGCTTTGACGGATGTCTCGAGATTTAACTTGTGTGCTCCTTTGTTTCCCTAAAGGTATAGGCAATGGAGACTGTTACTTCCTGAGATTGTCAGAGTTTGTAGAGTTCTTCGTTCCTGACTGCACTTCTTCTTGTTCTTGAACTGTGACTGCTTGAACCGATCTGGACTGTCTGATTTCTTGGTACCTGCACTTTTCATTTTTCTTTTTCTATTTAAGCCATTTTTGCCTACAGCACTCTTTCGAGTTTTCACTATAGCCGGCCTTTTCCCGTCATTTTTGCCCGTGGCGCCCTTTCGGGTTTTCACCAAGTCCCGGGCGTTTGATCTTGCCTGCCCCTTGGCAGCTATGCTGTTTTAACCCTCGGCGCCCTTTCAGGTTTTCACCAAGTCCGCTGTATGCCTACTGTTTTTACTCGGAGTGCCCTTTCGGGTTTTCACTCCGCCCTCTTTGTTTAGGCACACATTTTCTTTTTTTCTTTTTCTGGATCTTTGGATAACTGCAGCGGCTAGAGGTCAGGAATCTGTCGTTGCTAGCCGATGGCAGTCTTTCAGCCTTTATCCTAAGTTACGATGATAGAGCTGTTGGTCTTAGCAAAAGACCCTTCTGAGATGAATGCATGGATGACTGTGTTTCTTCTTGGGTTGATTTTTTTCGAGTGCCTTACTTTGGCCTCTCTTTTTTCTTTTCTCCATTTTTTTTTGTTTTTTTTCCTTTTCTCTTCTCTTTTTTTTTTTGTTGAATTCCCTTATTTAAAACACTTGTTGGTGGACGGAAATGATTTCTCAGAGGTTTTAGGTTCGACTTCTTGACTTCAGCTCTATTAAAGTAACTCTTGATAAGGTCAGAATGACTTAGCATGAAAGATCTTCACTTTGTCGGCGTTGATTGGCTCAAGAAGATCCACCCCTCTCATGCTGGTGAGTCTGAGGGCGCCTCCGGGAAGTACTTCTCTGATGATCAGCGGTCCGTCCCATGAGGGTTTGAACTTTCCTCTGGGATCCGGAAGGTGCGACGGTAGAATCTTCTTCATGACCATGTCGCCTACCTTGAAACTTCTTTTTCGGACTCTCTTATTGTAATCCCGAGCGATCCTTTTCTGATAACACTGAGAATGACTTAGCGCACGCATGCGCTTCACATCTGCTAGCTGCAACTGATCGAATCTGGCCCGTTGCCATTCTCCTTCTTCAACTCCGCTTTCTAGTAACACCCGTAGTGATGGTATTTCTACCTCGGCTGGTAGAACTGCTTCCATTCCGTAAGTAAGCTCGAAAGGAGTAACGCCCGTAGCAGACCGTACAGACATTCGATAGGCCCAAAGTGCATATGGGAGCATATCTGACCAATCTCGATAGGTCACGACCATCTTCTCGAGTATCCTGACGATTGTCTTGTTTGCGGCTTCTACCCCACCATTCATCTGAGGACGGTAGAGGCTTGATCGATGACGTTGAATCTTGAATTTGCTGAGGAAGTCATCCATCTTCTTGTTGACGAACGGGGTCCCATTATCTATGATGATAGCATTGGGGATTTCATACCGGCATATGATGTTGTTCTTCATGAATTTGATTACCTAAGATGCTGCAATCGTGGTGTAGGAGGCTACTTCTACCCACTTAGTGAAGTAGTCGACTGTCACAAGTATGTACTCATGACCGTTTGATGCTTTGGGACTAATCTTGCCGATGATGTCGAGTCCCCACATGGAGAAGGACCAGGGGGTGGTCAGGTTGTATAATTCTGATGAGGGGGCATGGATTTGATTGGCATGCTCCTGACACTTGAAGCATTTTCTAACGTGCTGGTAGCAGTCTGTCTCCATGGTGAGCCAATAATAGCCGAGTCGTAGAATCTTCTTTGCCATCATGTGCCCATTCATGTGTGGGTCACAAATTCCTTCGTGTATTTCTTTCATGATCTTTGCAGCTTCTGCTTCATCGACGCATCGAAGGAGGATGTGATTATAGGATCGCTTGTAAAGAACTTCGCCACTAATGGCGAACTGGCCGACCAAACGCTGGATGGTTCGGTGATCTGTTGCTGTTGCTGACTCCGGATACTCCTGGGTTTCGAGATATTGCTTGATGTCGGCATACCAGGGTTTGTCAGGGACAGCTTCAGCTTCTTCTATTTGCAGGCAAAAAGCAGGTTCATCTTGAGTTTCGACTGTGAGCTCCCATTCTGAAGCTCCTTTCGGGATCTCGAGCATTGACGCGAGTGTGGTGAGAGCATCTGCAAACTGATTCTTGGCTCTGGGCATGTATGAGAAGGTGATTTCTTTGGATTCTTCGATCAGATTTTCAAGATACACATGATATGGTATCAACTTCTCATCCTTGATTTTCCATTCGCCATTGGTCTAATTGATGATAAGTTGTGAGTCTCCAAATACTCGTAGCTTCTTGACGCCCAAGATTATGGCTTCCCTTAAGCCAGCGATGCATGCTTCGTACTCTGCCATATTGTTGGTGCACTCGAATGCTATGTGCCTTGAGATAGGAATAGGGACATCATCTGGAGAGTAGAGGATTGCTCCAATACCACTCCCTTTAGAATTTGCTACGCCGTCGAAGAATAACGTCCAGTCATCTTTCTTCTTCTTTTCATCCCCTTCGATAACTAAGAGATCTTCATCAGGGAAGAATGTCTTGAGCGGTTGATAATCCAGGAGGGAGTGGGCCGCAAGATGATCGGCGAGGGCCTGTCCCTTGATTGCCTTCTGAGTGACATAGGTGATGTCGAATTCAGACAGGAGTAGCTGTCATTTAGCTATCCTTCCAGTGAGTGTCAGTTTCTCGATTAAGCAGATCCATGTGAGCGAGTAGGAGAATAGAGAATGCAATCATGTATTGACGGAGTCGCTGAGTTGCCCAGACTAGGGCGAGGCAAGTCTTCTCGATCGAGGAATACCTGGTCTCGTAGTCGGTAAACTTTTGGCTCAAATAATTGAAAGTACGTCGGTAGTCTAACACGACACCCACGTATGTGCGGAAGCTTAAAGAGCAAATAGAATTATGGCTAAACCTATACGAGGGGGTGATTAGGACCTTTTTTGAAATTCTTTTCGCCTACTTATATAATTCAACAAATCAAACTAAGTAAGCAAGAATACCTCAGCTTCCAAGCCTAAGTAGGTCCAATCACAAGACTAGCATATGATTAAGCAATAAATAACCTAGTCTAAAGCATGCATAGGTAAACAAAAGATTTAACTAATCAAGCTCCTAACCTATGCAACCTAAGTAGACTTATGAGAATGGATCAATGAGCTCAAGTCTACACAACTAGTGAAAGTACATCTTGTGTGTGGATGCCTAATTAGTGCCTAGCATACATTCCTATCAAGCATTCATAATTAGACAATTAAACTAACAATGCTAAGATATTAATGTGCTCAATTCAATCACAAACACAAGCATGTATAGTGGTTCGACTTTGGGTCTACTCCACTCCCGGTTCAAGTACTCAACTCCTTTGAGCACACCGGCATTCACTATCGGAGGTTTTAAATGAGGTTCACCTCTCAACCTTTACGCGGAGGTTTTACCGGTTCACCTCTCAACCATAACCGGAGTTTTGGACAAAGGGCTAACTCTCAACCCAAATGGAGTTTTGGACATAGGCTAACTCTCAACCCGACTTACGTTCACTCCCGTGATGGAGGCTCCCCCTTGGAGACTTAGTTTAGGCTCGGCAAACGGGCCAAGGAACGGCTAACGTCCCTAGCTCGAGTTTGACAAACGAACTCTAAATGGACTCTCAAAAAGGACAACCTTACTTGTCGGATGAGCCCCTTGTTTAGCGCCGGTTTGGGTTGCTTGATCTCCACTCTCCCGTGCTTCAATCAGCTTCCCTTGCTCCCACGATCGTGTTGCCGTTGCGTCGTCAATGCCTCAGCCACACTTGATCAAACACCTTGCATGTGATGCCTTTGAAATGCCCAAGGTGCTAGGAGGGTGGGTTTGAGATCTCTACAACTAATGGGAATGGGTTGCCTAGAGGTTCTCTCCTACAACGATCTCATCTTAGAGTTTTGGACAAGGATTTGCCAATCAAGAAGATTCTAAACTCTAGAGATCAAGAGGGCATGAAGGTCATCTTCTTCATGAGCTTGGAATGCTCTAATCTTGTGTTAAAGCACAAGGAAGATGCCTTGCATAGGTTGGGAATGAGCCTCAAATGGTCTCCAACAATGGTGGCTTCACTCCTCTCGAAATCCCTCTTCCTACCCTTCAAAACAAGCCAAGCCCATTTATAAAAGAATGCACAACGGTTTGAAAACGGGCAAATAATGGCTAGTGCCGACTGGTCGCACGACCGGTCGGCCAGGGGCCACGACTGGTCGTCCATGGTCCACGACCGGTCGGCCATAGGCCAGAGAAAAGACAGAACACGCTGTCTTAAGGAGGATGGTCTACAGGACCTGTCGTGACCGGTCGGTCAGGGGTCCACGACCGGTCGTCCAGGGTCTACGACTGGTCGGCCCTATGGTCCTCCATTCCAACAGCCTGCTGTCAACTATAGACTGTCTGTCCGACCGGTCTTGACCGGTCGGACAGGCCTGGGTTCAGCCAACTGTTTTGCTGACCCATCCATTCTCCAACCCTCTCACTTAGGCCAAGTTTTAGGTGATGTTTTAGGACACCTAGGGCCAATCTATGATGACTAAAGGTTTCCTAATATGGTCAAGGTCATCAAAGAGGTTAAGGGGTTGGGTTTTGGTCAAGGTTAAGGCATCAAGGCATCACTTTTACCTGATTCTTCTTCCTTGATACAGTGGGGCCATCTGAGTCTTCGGTCTTCGTCTTCATTGGGCTCAACCGACACTAGACTCACTGATGTAAGTGATTGACAAACAAGGTGCACTAGTATGCCACAGAAAAGTGCACTAACAATAATATGTTGCTTGTTCCTTCTTCCCGGTCTCTTCGTGCTGGCCGAGGACACAGCCAATGGCTTCTGCTGCTACCGAGATGTATAACAATAGTGGACGTCCAAGAGTGGGCGGCACTAGGACTAGAGGATTCATGGGATACTTCTTGATGCGATCGAAGGCGACTTGGCAATCATTATTCCATTCTTTTGGAAAGTTCTTCCGAAGGAGCTTGAAAATGGGCTCACAAATAGGTGTGAGCTGTGCGATGAAGCGACTGATGTATTGAATTCTGTCGAGGAAGCCGCGAATTTCTTTCTCTGTTCTAGGAGGGGGCATCTCGATGATTGCTCTGGTTTTGGTCTCGTCGACCCTGATGCCATCCTCGCTCACCATAAAGCCTAGGAGCTTGCCTCCCATTGCACCGAAGACACATTTCTGAGGGTTGAGACGGAGCTTGTACTTTTCTAATATGTTGAATAACTTATTCAGATCTTCAAAGTGTCCTTCGACTATGTGAGATTTGACGATCATATCGTCCACATATACTTCAAGCTCTTTGTTCATCATATCGTGGAATAGTGCTGTCATTGCTCGCTGATATGTTGCTCATGCATTTTTCAGACCGAACGGCATTACCCTGTAACAAAAAGTTCCCCAGGGAGTGATAAACGATGTCTTCTCGCAATCTTCGACAGCCATCTTGATCTGATTGTAACCTGAGAACCCGTCTATGAATGAGAAGATCTTATACCCAGCAGTGTTGTCGACCAGAGTGTCGATATGTGGCAAAGGGAAGTCATCTTTAAGACTGGCCTTGTTCAGATCTCAGAAGTCGATGCACATTCGAACCTTGCCATCCTTCTTTGGTACTGGTACGATGTTGGTGAGCCATTCAGGGTAGTTGGAGACTACCAAGAATCCCGCATTGTACTGCTTGATGACTTCATCTCGGACTTTCAGTGCCCATTCTGGCTTCATTCTTCGAAGTTTCTGCTTCACGGGCTTCATATCTGCCTTGGTTGGCAGATGGTGTATAACGAGCTCTTCATCGAGCCCTGGCATGTCTTCATATGAGAACGCGAAATTGGGCAATCTTGGAGCTAGGAACTCTATCATTCTCTGTTTCATCTCAGGTGGCAACAATTTTCCAATGCGTACTTCCCTAGGGATCTCAGGTGTCCCCAAGTTCACTATCTCGAAATCATCGACTACAACATTGGCTTTAGATTCAAACTTTTTGAGGAGATCCTCTAGTTTAGGAGCTGGATCATCATCTTCCTCATCCCGAGCTTCGTCCAGACCCATGAGCTTGAAGTCTAATTCGATGTCAAAATCATATGATTCGACTTCAAACTCATGCGACTTTTTAGACAAACTTGGCACACTATTGAATGCAGGAAAAGAAATGTTTTTTGGTTTTTGAGAATTTTCTGAAATTGAGATGCTAGATATTTTTGGCTTTTGAAAGTTTTTGATTTTTATGGATTTTCGAAATTCACGGGACTTTGAACAAGCGGGCATTACAGACCATGATTGATCCCAGCTTGTTCCAAAGTTCCGATCGCTGCTTAAACAGGCGTTTTTTTTGGAAGCCGGAGCCCTTTGATGGCTCTTTGGCTGATTCAAAAGTTAGGGAAACGGATGACCATTCAGGACCCCACACTTCCTCCCCTGAAGAGGTGGGGGTTGATGACTTAGGCGAAGAATCACAGTCTGGCCCAATGACCATGATTTCTCGCTGGTTGGGTTCGAGATCTGAGTCGTACTCAGTCCCTCCCGGATCACTTACCTCGCATTGTAGTTCGTCTGGTTCCACAGTGAGACACGATTTCGAATCTGGACATCGGACCAATCCAGGGCTGGCCATTTCCCTTTCTTGGTCCAATGGATGGGCTGCTTTTGCCCCTGGCCGGCGATTGATGATGTTGATTTTGTAAAGATGGATGGGCTGTGCCCTTTGCTGATTGATGCTGAGATGGGCAAGTTGTGCCCCTGGCTGGCTGGAATTGAAGCAGGCAGGTCATGCCCCTGGTTGATTGATGCTGAAATGGGCAGGTTGTGCCCTTGGTTGGGAGCAGGTATCAGAGTATCCTGGTCCTGAAGCTGCTTGTATTTGACTTTCTTCTTCATCTTCATCCTTTCCTTCTTCTTCTGGAGGCTTAGACGGTTCGAGAATCTGATCCCATCAAATGGGGGGCCACGTGGCCCAAGCTAGGCTCAACGAGAGGCCTTTGTGTAGTGCAGTCGATTGATTCCCTCCTGGGTCTTTGCAAGGTTCTCCTGGCTTGACGAATTGGATGGGCGAGCACCGAAATTTCTTCCTTCTTTTGTCCATGAAGATCGCCCTGTATCCAAGTCCCCATTTACGTTGGTTATATACCAGCGGTATATTTATGGACTTGAAATGATTCTTCATTCGGTATTTGAGGCTCAGAGGTTCTGTTGGTGAAAAGACACGGTCCACCCTTATCGGTTCCGGATTGGCGATAGAGTTCACAGTCTTGAATTCGAAACTATGAAACGGGATGTCTTCTTCAGAGTGCTAAATATCGATGACCGGGATGTCTGGTTCAGTGGCAGCAGCATTAGAAGGAATGATGAGTTCCTTCTCTACATGGATAGAGATCACTTGATTTTCACAGATGTATTTCACTCGTTGATGCAGGGTTGATGGCACAGCCCCCACTTTGTGCAGCCAAGGTCGTCCGAGCAACATGTTGAAAGGGACTGATATATCTAGGATTTGGAATGTGATAGTGGAGATTTTCGGACCTATCTGTACCTCTATGTCGACCTCCCCTTTCATTGATCGGCCGGTGTTGTCGAATGCTCTGACGCATATGGTGCTGGGTCGGAATGAAGAAGGACTGATTCCTAGATGTTCCGCAGTCTTGAGTGGGCAGACGTTTAAGCTTGAGCCATTATCGATAAGGACCAGCGGGACACATAGGTCTTTGTATCGTAAGGCTATGTTGAGGGATCACCCATGATCGCGTCCTTCCGGTGGCAACTCATTATCTGTGAAGGTGATGGCGCGCGGAGCCAGGAGTTGTCCAATCATCAATGTTATCATCTCTGGTGCCGTATCAGAGGAGACGTGAGCATCGCTCAGGGTTTTGGCAAACATTTCTCTATGTATGCGAGATGTGCAGAGTAGCTCCCATACTGAGATTTGAGCAGGGATTGACTTGAGCTGAGTCGCCACATCATATGCAGCTTCATTTTTGTTGCCGAGGCCTGAGAGAGCACCTTTGGGATCTCCTCTGTTCTGATTATCTCTTCGGATGCAATGCCCATTGGGATTCATATTCCCTACTTCCACACATTCTAGATAGCGCCATGGGACCTCTTTATAATTTTCCTCACCTTTGCCTTCTAGGACCACCGGTTCTTGCAACGGTGCTGGTGTGGGTACCAGATCCTCCTCGTATGGAGCTTTTGCCCTGAGGACTACATTGTTACCTGTGCTGAAGGGAAAATATCGAGGCTTGTCTTCATAGATCACATAAGGTCGCGGTCCTGGCTTGATCGTTCCTGGAGCAGGAGGCTCCCATGGAATGAATACTGGTCCTCTTGATATGGCAGGGGGTTTCTCTATTCGTCCCAGCTGTCGTAGTGTGATTGACACGCCTCCGGGATTTGCCCCTTGCAATATGACTGGCTCAACTGGAGGAGCTCCTTCCAAGACAATGGGCTCTTGCTGCTGATGAGTATAGTTTCTCCATGGCGAATTGTATTGTTCCTGTGCTGAAATTGCCCCTTACAAGATGACAGGTTCGTATGTGGGCTCGATGTATGATTGTGCTCCTTCCAGAATGACTGGTTCCCAACATGAAGGGCTGTAAGATGCCCCTTGCACAACTGGCACATCATATGGAAGTGTTCCTTCGAGTACTACTGGCTCGGGGACTGAAGGAGGAAAGGGACTTGCCCCTTGCAGGATCGGAGGAGGATTTGTTGTCCCATAAGTGTAGGCATGAATGGACTGGAAAGGAGAGAAGAAACGATCGAGGTGCTCTCCTTCTTCTATGCTGTTGACGGTGGGGCCACGAGATGAACTTGGGATCCGTCGGATGTTGAGGCAGAGGATTCTGAAGGATATTGTCAAAAGCTGCTGCAGGAGTTCCAGGGACCGAAATGACAATCTTTCGGTCGTCGATCAAATCTTGTATGGCATTCTTTAAAGTAAAGCATCGATCAGTGGTATGGCCACGTCCTTGATGGTAGGCGCAATACTCATTTTCTCGGTAGTTTGGAGGTAGAGGATTTGGCGGAGGCTTGGGTGTCATCAGAGTGAGTAACTGCTTTTGTACCAGCATAGTCATGACTTGACTAAGTGGTTGACTGAGTGGAGTGAACTTCCTGAGCTCCCTGTAATTCTGCCTATTCTGGTATGAGTATTGACCGTTCCCTCTGAACTGTGCTGCTGCCGAGGTGGTTGTGGCCGTGATTGCGGATTTGGTCGTGGTTGATACCTCTGAGGTTGGTGCTGAACTTGATTCTGCTGATGCTGTTGACGTCCCTGTGGGAGAGCATATTGATTACCCTGAGCAATGGTGTTGATGTTGTTTACCTCTGTCGGGCAGGGAGGCACTACGCCAATATCGCAAAAAAACGACGGACCAAGTCCGCTGTTAATCGTCATTAACGACGGACTTCGTCCGTCGCATGGTCACACGGTCTTTTGCAAGTCGTTAATCATAAACGACGGACCAAATCCGTCGGAAAATTACGACGGATATAGTTCGTCGTTAAATAAACGACGGACTTCCTCCGTCGTAACGTCCGAAACCATCATCGTTCCAGCAACGGATTCTATTCGTCGCTGTAAAAAGAACGACGGACCAAATCCGTCGATAATACTAGGATCTGTCAGTTTTCTTATTACATTGTCGACGGATCTGGTCCGTCGTTAATGTTTAAAAAATAAAAAAAAATCAGCACGCATTTTTTACATTTTGAATTTCTTACACCTGATAGCATCGAAGCAATACAAACCAATTCAATACATAAACTAGACTAACCATTTCTAATTCACACATCCATCATTTATCGCATGTTGAATTTCTTACATCTTGCGAACTAGCTATGGACATCTTAAGTATCCGATTACATCAGCAAGAAAGTTTATTAGTCTTTCAATCAACAATGCAGCAACAAAATCTTTTGAAACCCTCTAGTTAAGCTGTCTTTCTAAAACAGCAAGGCTTTTAGTGTGCATGGGAAAATTGTGGGACGACCCCATTTGAATGAGGAATTCCAAGCAAACCGCAAAGCAAAACATGAAATCATGATTTTGAAAGAACTAATTAAGCTACTGATAAAATAACGACAAGGATGGAATTTACATAAATGAATAGGTGATATTCAAAACCAGACATATACCATGAACCCAAGAAATAAAATGTCATAATGATAAGCAGGCGAGTTTTTCAGATTGAACTACCTCCTGCTGAGCCAGCTGTGAAGCTATGCTGTGATAAAAAAAGTAAAAGCTCTACAACTGGTATTATGGCAGCAATGATGTAAACTGGCGGACCTTGCATCAGATCCTGCAGTTTCAGCACATGAAGCAAACAATTAGTAAAATAGCAACAAATGCCTGCATAGAAGCACATTTTCTACAAGAATATGAAATTGTGTTGTTTGGTCAAGAGTAATAACACAAAGATTTGTAATTATAAGACTGGCCAAGGACGGAAAAAAACCATAGTTTTTTCTGGTCAAGTTTAGCTGAAAAATGATAATTGGATTAGTAAGGTCCTGTATATCATTCATGGGGGGCCCACCTATTAGTGATCCAGACCTCAATCAGTTGGCTGAACATATATATGGTTAGTTGCCTCTCATCCAACAACTTAGGCTGCAAAAATAGAGATAAAAGATTTAAAAAAATAAAAAAAAAATAAGATAAGTTTGATGTATACTACTGCAAAGCACAAAAAAACATCTGTTAAGTAACAATGACATTGAAAATGAAAATAATGACCGTTGTATGTGAAAGTAACCATGTGATTTTACCATTAATGGTGAAAATTCCTATTACAAACAAACAAACAAGAAGGCTTGTTCTGACCCAAAACCAAAACAGAAGCTTCCAGCTTCTTCACTTAGTTGATGACTGTGGCTAATCTGGGCCCTTGGATTACTAGAGCCTCAACTTCCACCAGTTTGGATACCCAAAGCATTAAAAAAACAAAACAAAACAAAACAAAACAAAACAAAAATCAAGAAAATAAAAAAGATCACTTTCATTATCAATGTACCTTTTTATCTCTACATTTAAAACTTGATGGCAACCACGAGTCTACTTACAACAAAAAATTGGTGGCTTCGATTTACCATCGTATGTTTCCGAACAGGCGTGAATTCATGGAAGAGCTTAGCACATTGATGATACTGATCACCGTATTTTAGCTAGGTTGGCCTCATCATGTATAGGCCAAGTGGAAAGGACAACAAGCACAACAAGGCAAAATATGATATTTCACAGGTGCATTCTAACTTTTATGGCTAAGGCTGTCAGCTAGTCGAGCTTAGGTTGGGCCAAAAGTACATCCTGATTAAATTTCATACCTGAACTTTAATATATGCTAAAGATTGGCCCAAGTTTGGTCTAGGAAGATGTAAATTGGCCTAAATTCAAGCTTGGGCCGAGCTTAAAAAAGAGAATGTTGTTAAATTCAAATATAGGTGCTTTCTATTCATGTTTTGAGTTGAAAAGTACCGTGAGCACGGCCCATTGGCCTAAATGGTAAACCTAAGCCCAACCCATGAGCAATTTGCCGAAAAAAAGACCTATGACCTAGAGGGAAACAAAACAAAAAAAATGTGAAGGATCAAACCGTTATCGAGTGACAAGGCCGGAAATAGAACACATAAGGAAACAAATAACAAGTTTGGATATAGAATAAATACACATGCAAATATGCCAATAAATGTATGTAGTTTATTTTCTCAAAGAAGAACAAAGGTATGAATGTACTAGAATTTTTACACTTCCAAAATCACAAAGCTTGACTTGTTGGTCGAGAGGATCCACCTGAAACACAATTTCAACTTAAATTAATTTGAAGCCCCACTGTATGGAGTATAACCCAATTTTCACTGTGAAGATACATACTATTTAGCATCTCATTTTCCCTTTGAATTTGGCCCGTCCACTATTTACTTTTAACCATTCATTTGAACCCAGTAATTAGATGTTCAGGAGTGCTTGATCAATGAGATTTTACAGGCATGCCCCATTCACAATGGGATCCACAATTTCGATGGTCTGGATCGCTGATTTTGGATGGTCTGGATCACTGCAAATCAGCGCCACATTTAAGAGTCTATACATTCAAAGGAAATGGAAATTCTGGTTACCAATGAAAATTCAAAAACAAAAACTCTAAAAATTACGAAAAGAAAATCCAATTCAAAAGAAATGAAAAAATAAAAATGCATAATAATCCATTTAAAAAATACACAGAAAGAAATCAAACTGAAAAAGAATGAAAAAAATAAATAAATAAACCATGAATAATATAACAAAAATGTAATTAAGCATACCTCCCATAGAGTCATTGCATCTTGATTTATCCCTTTACTTCCTGGTTGTGTGTACATTGATGCAAACCTGCATGACCCATGCAACCTCACACGTGCCCCTCCATCACCCTCACGTAACTCAACATTATCTTCATAGTCCTCCTCTATCCACACCAACCCTTCAAATTTCTCATCCTTACTACAACATCCTCCCATTTCCAATAAAAAGAGACCAAACCCACGAACGTCCGATCAGCACCGACAAAACTCCAGCCAAAAAAGTACCAGAATCTGACCCACAAGCCAGTTTTCCGACCACCCAAGAAGAAAGAAGGAGAATTCAAAATGGTGGGTTGGATTTAAAGAGCCTGAAAGCATGCATTTACTCACAAACGTCCTTTGTTTCAGGCAAGAGAAGGATGCCTTCTTGTTTTTTTATTGTATTTTTTTTCTTTCCTTGTATTTCTCTATCGGGGATGGATCGGATATTCCGATAGTTTTTATACCAAACATATAATAAAGTCAAAAGAGCTGTCTCCAAAAACTACTAGAAAACGAGAATGCAATGTTTAGAAAACCAGGTCCGGCCCACCAAAATCGGTGTGCAATCACGAAAATTACATAAATGCCCCCCAACTTGTCCTTGTATGTTGGTGCAAATTACAATTTTGGGTTGAAAGATGGGTCGGGTCCAACCCGAACCCGATTGGCCCAACCCGAAATTTTGGCCTGTTTTGAGTTGGCTTGTTTAATGACCAAAACCAATTCAAAAGGCAGTTGGGAGGACGATTGCTGATGTTGAAGCTGGGGAGTTTTTGCATGAATGATGCTCAATCTGATGCTTGTGGTAAGGTAGCAATTAGCATATTCTTTCTGTCACTGCCATGGGCTTGGTCTTTTCCTTATGTAAATTTGTTGGGTTTCGTGTGGACTACATGATGAGGCATGATTCTTTGAAAAAATAAAAATAAAAAAAGAAAGAAAGAAAGAAAGAAAGAAATTTTGTCATAGCTTATGACAAACAGTCCACATTCAATGTTCATGTGTGTTCCACTTGATTAGTGCACTGGCCCAATTTTTGCACAGATGGTGGAAACCAAGTTTGTTGTATTATACATCCGGACAATGTTTTACATTGGAGTTGGATGGGTCATACCCAAAAAGGATTCAAGTTTGGAACATGCTATCTATGGCCCACCAGATCAATGGTTTAAAAAACAGTTCATGAAAAACTCAATATGCAGTAACTTTGCCTTTGACATCCATTGACAGTGAAATGTATGAGAGCATTTCTCCACAAAATACTCTTCATATGACGACCTGTATTTCAATCCTTATCAAATCAATGCATTCCAAGCAATGCTATGTCTTTGGGGCATTTCATCAAATAGATGATGTGTGGAGGAAATGCATCGGCATTTTACATGGAAGTCTTTAGCTTCTTTTTTTTAATCTCAACTTTCAATTCAATATCAAACCAACAGAATCAAATGCTACAATACAAAATCCAACCACAGAAATAGCATCAAAATGTCAAGAAACCAAAACTATCCAACTTTGGAAGAAACACGAGTCAACAAAACCAAGACACGAGTTCACTAGCCGTACGTGTGCTCAACATCTCACATCTATGCGCTCTGATGTTTCGATCTGATCAAAAGAAATTGTAACCCTACATAAGATCTAATCAGATCCCACAACATCAAAAATCCACCATAATCAGGATCTAAATCATCCAAAAGCGATGAACAACATAGAATCACAAGGAAATAAATAATTTTGAAAAAACAAAAGGGAAAAAATTGGAAAAGAAAATCAAGACAAATGCTCCATGAAAATGCTCGAGAAAGCATCAGATCAGCAGTGGAAAAGCATCTTTACAAGGAGAAATCCACCAAAACCCTAGGTTTTTTCCTAGATCCAACATGAAAATATGTAAAAATCGGGCGTGGGGATGGATCTGAGGGTTTCGTACCTGTTCTTGGGATGGGATCTGAAGAGAGAGAGGATCGAAGTGAGAGCGGAGGAGACAATGAAAGGGGGGAGTTGGAGCGAGTGAGAGGGAGAAATTTGGAAAAAACCCTCTTTTGAAATCAATTTCTGATTTCAATTCCGCAGGCTGTGAGTTTTATGTTAACAAAGCTTTATAATGGGTCATCAGCCGTACATTTAAGAGCCCACCTAATAGACGGTTAGGATTATATTATGGTACAAGTGATATGAAAATAGCTATGACTTTTACCATTTACAAGTGGACCCACTATTTGGATGGTCTGGATAACCCTACATCATTGTCACAAGTGATATGAACGAGTCACCACCATTTAACATTGTTGCATAAACTAACAAATTAATTTAATTCTTCTGTGTAGGGGGGTTTGGCTAGCGACACTGGTCCATGTTGTACGGGCCCACCAGGATGTATGTGTTTTATCCACGCCGTCCATTTATTTTTACATATCATTTTAGGGATTGATCCAAAAAAATGAGGCAAATCTAAATCTCAAGTAGACCGCACCACGAAAAATCTACTTTTTTTTTTTTTTTTTGAAAATAAGAATCTCAATTGTTCTTAAAGTATCACCTTCTCCATTTTTTTTTTAAAATGTCCGTTCTTTTCTTACTACTCAATTTTTTTCAAAATTTTAATTTTTCTTCGAAATCTCATTATTTTTATCAAAATACAAAATTTTAATTTCTTTTTAAAAATCACAAATTTTTAATAAAATATAAAATCTTAATTTTTCTCAAACATTGCTTGTTCTTTATCTAAACTTTTCAATTTTTTTTCAAAATCGCAATTTTTATAAACTTTTCAATTTTTATTTTCAAAATGTCAATTTCTTTTTCAAAATCTCATGGCGAGCGGATTAGTTGTTGCATGGTAGGGCCCACCAAATTAGTGGGGTGTTACCATAACCATGTAGGGCCCACCTTGATTGTGGGGCTTACAATGATGTATGTGTCTTAAATCCACACCATCCAACCATTTTGAAATATCATTTTAGGGTATGATACCAAAAATGAAGCTGAGTCAAATATTAGGTGGACCACACCATAAAAACAATCATGATTGAATCTTTACACCAGAAAACTTCATGGATTTCACCGGAATGTTTATTTGCCATTATTTTCCATCCAACCTATTTGTAAGGTCACAAACACCTAGATGAATAAACCACAAAAATATCATCTTGATCCAAAGCTTTTGTGGCCCCACAGGAAGTCTTTAATGGTCAATCAGCACTGTTTCCTCTACTATGTCTCATCTGGGACTTAGAATTGCTTCATTTTTTGGAACACGCCTTAAAATGAACTTTCAATATGGATGTACGGCGTGGATGTAGTACACATCCTATTTTATTTTTAAAAATTGAATTTTTTTTCAATTTATTTTCACACTTATAAATTTTATTCTATCTTTGCAGTTTTTTTCAAAATCTTCATTTTTTAAGAATAACAATTTCTTTTTGGTTCTCTGTAAATCCCGAATTTCTTTTCAAAATCTCGTTATTTTAAATCTTAATTTTTCTTAAACATTATTAGTTTTATTACAATTTTTTTTCCAAACTTCTTAATTTTTTCTCAAAATCGCAATTCAATACATAAACACTTTTTTCAAAATGTCAATTGTTTTTTCAACATTTCATTTTCTATCAAAATTCTCAATTTTTTTTACAAAATACAAAATCTAAATTTCTTTTTGAAAATCACAACTTCTATTTTGAAAATCTATTTTTTCAAACCGATAATTTTTATTCAAAATTCTTGATTTATGTCAAAATGCCAACTTTTTTAAAATCCTTTTAAATCCTAATTTATGTCAAAATTCTTTCAGATTTTTTTTCCTTTTTAATCCTAATTATTTTCAAAATTTTGATTTTTTCTACATTTCAATTTTTCTTAAACATTTTTAATTTTATTACATTTTTTTTTCAAACTTATAAATTTTATTCAAGATTAACTCAACATTTTTTCAAAATCACAATTTTTTAAACTTTCCGGTGTTCGTTTTCAAAATGCCAATTTTTTGAAAATCTATTTTTTTTTTATTTATCAAAATACGTCAATATCTTTCAAACTGCAAAACCTCAATCTTTCTCAAAGTCTACATTATTTCAAACTTATACACTTCATTCAAACGTCTCAATTTATTTCAAAATGTCAATTTCTTTCAAAATTCTAGTTCTTGTTTAAATTTAGAATATTATTTTCAAAATCTCAAATTTTTCCAAATCCCATTTTTTCTTAAATATTGTTAATTTTTATTAAACTTGTTAACTTTTTTTCTAAAAATTCAAAATTCTTGATTTATGTCAAAATGCCAACTTCTTTTAATTCCTTTTAAATCCTAATTTATGTCAAAATTCTTTTAGATTTTTCGTTCTTTATTAATCCTAATTATTTTCAAAATTTTGATTTTTTCTACATTTCAATTTTTCTTAAACATTATTAATTTTATTACATTTTTTTTTCAAACTTATAAATTTTATTCAAGATTAACTCAACATTTTTTCAAAATCACTAATTTATGTCAAAATTCTTTTAGATTTTTCGTTCTTTTTTAATCATAATTATTTTCAAAATTTTGATTTTTTCTACATTTCAATTTTTCTTAAACATTATTAATTTTATTACATGTTTTTTTCAAACTTATAAATTTTATTCAAGATTAACTCAACATTTTTTCAAAATCACTAATTTATGTCAAAATTCTTTTAGATTTTTCGTTCCTTTTTAATCCTAATTATTTTCAAAATTTTAATTTTTTCGACATTTCAATTTTTCTTAAACATTATTAATTTTATTACATTTTTTTTTTTCAAACTTATAAATTTTATTCAAGATTAACTCAACATTTTTTCAAAATCACAATTTTTTAAACTTTCCGATGTTCGTTTTCAAAATGCCAATTTTTTGAAAATCTAATTTTTTTTTTTTATCAAAATATGTCAATATCTTTCAAACTGCAAAACCTCAATCTTTCTCAAAGTCTACATTATTTCAAACTTATACACTTCATTCAAACGTCTCAATTTATTTCAAAATGTCAATTTCTTTCAAAATTCTAGTTCTTTTTTAAATTTAGAATATTATTTTCAAAATCTCAAATTTTTCCAAATCCCATTTTTTCTTAAATATTGTTAATTTTTATTAAACTTGTCAACTTTTTTTTCTAAAAATTCAAAATTCTTGATTTATGTCAAAATGCCAACTTTTTTTAATTCCTTTTAAATCCTAATTCATGTCAAAATTCTTTTAGATTTTTCGCTCTTTTTTAATCCTAATTATTTTCAAAATTTTGATTTTTTCTACATTTCAATTTTTCTTAGACATTATTAATTTTATTACATTTTTTTTCAAACTTATAAATTTTATTCAAGATTAACTCAACATTTTTTCAAAATCACAATTTTTTAAACTTTCCGATGTTCGTTTTCAAAATGCCAATTTTTTGAAAATCTATTTTTTTTTTATCAAAATATGTCAATATCTTTCAAACTGCAAAACCTCGATCTTTCTCAAAGTCTACATTATTTCAAACTTATACACTTCATTCAAACGTCTCAATTTATTTCAAAATGCCAATTTCTTTCAAAATTCTAGTTCTTTTTTAAATTTAGAATATTATTTTCAAAATCTCAATTTTTTCAAATACCATTTTTTTCATAAATATTGTTAATTTTTATTAAACTTGTCAACTTTTTTTCTAAAAATTCAATTTTTCTTAAAAACTTATTAAAGAAACAAATTTATTTAAAATGAATTGCGAGATGTATAATTTTCAATTTACGACGGACTATATCCGTCGTTAAATCCAAGAAGGTTCGTCGATAAATCCCAACATCCCGTCTCTGACGCAGAATTTTACGACGCAGGAAATCTCCTTTGAATACATTACTTTACGACGGATTAGATCTGTCGGATTAGATCGGTCGTAATATTAACGACGGACTATATCCGTCGTTAATTCACAGTTATCGACGGATTCTGGTCCGTCGTACAATTTTGTCGATTAAACATGCCAGAGCCGGAGGTGGTAGTAGTTAGCGATGGACTGTTTTCTCCTTAACGACGAATGTAGTCCGTCGTTAATAATATAAAACGTCGTTAAACCAAGCCTTTTTAACGACGGACCAAGTTCGTCGTTAAACCAAGCGTTTTTGTGTTGTTTTTTCGCTGTTTTGCCGTAGTGAGGAGAACCGCTGCGGTTTTTCGTTCCCATATCCGATGGGTCTTCCCTCCACTCTGTTCCTCTTGATTGGAGTGGCTTAATGAGGCCATGGGGAGATTGTCCCGGCACGGATTCCTACTTCGACTTGCTCTCCAGCATGGATCAACTGTGAGAAATTTACATATGGGTGCGAAATGAGATATCCAGATATGCCCGGATATGTTGAATGAACAATCATAGAGATTTGTTCTTCATCGTCGATAGGTGTCCGCATTCTGGCTGCTATAGCTCGCAAACGTCCCACATAAGCTGATAGTGTTTCATCACTCTTTTGCCTGAGAGCCGCGAGGTCAGCTCTTCTGGGTGCCATGTTGAGATTGTATGCGAATCTGTCGACGAAAGCCTGGGAGAGTTGTTCCCAAGTCCTGATGCGATGATAGTCCAATGAGGTGTACCAATCTAGGGCATCGCCCTTCAGAGATTTTTGGAATAAACGAATGAGGGCCCCTTCATTTCCTGAGATTACACTCAGCTCTCCACAGAAGGCCTTGAGATGTGCTGTGGGACAACCGCTGCCATTATATATTTTGAATTTTGGTACCTCAAAGTTTTGAGGTACTTGAGCATCTGGGAAAGGACACAAGTCTCTGAACTTGGTCGAAGGTAGATCTATTCCTTGTTGCCACTGAAGCTGATTTTGCAAGATCTGGAACTGCTCCCGCAACTCGTCCAGTCCTGAGTGATCCGTTCGAGCGACTGGTGCCTCTTGGAGTAAGGCACGTTCTTCTTCGGCATAGTGGTCGATGTCTTCGACCCTATGGGTTTGCTGAAAAGTAACGCGGGTTGCTGAAATTGATTTGATGACTGAACTGGATTCTGATGAACTTGTGCTTGAAAGGATTGTAACTGAACTGGGGTTTGTACTGAAGGTTGAGTTGGAACTTGCTGGAAATTGACTGGAAACTGCTGAATTGAAGATTGCTGGAAATTAACTGGAGTTTGCTGAATTGAAGATTGCTGGAAATTAACTAGGAATCCCATCGGCGGGGATGTGCTGGAATTGAAAAGTGCTCCTGTTTGCAAGAGGCTGAGATGCTGGGAAGTGACCCCCTTGTTGGGTATTCGCCACTATCCGCTGATTGATGTAGGCTTAACACTGACCCCCATTGTGGGCATTCGCCAGTGCTGTCCATGTTGCTGGAAATTGAATTGAAATCCCATCGGCGGGGATGTGCTGAAATTGAAAAGGGGTCCCATCGGCGGGGACATGCTGAGATCTACTGAGACTGTTGTTTGCAAGATTGACTGGAAGCTGACTGGAAGTTCCTGCGACAGGAGTGCTCTGAGACGGCCATGTCGTCGTGGAAAAGTATTAAGGAGGATGCCCCATAACGAAGGGCTGAGATGGGTGCTGTCGGTAGTCTTGGGCAGACTCCGATGGTTGTGCTTGATTTGAACTGGAGGCCGGAGGGACCCGGCATGACTGCTGAGATTGCTGAACTGGGCCAACCTGATTATTGGCTGCTGCGGTGCCTTGTGCTTGCATGAATTGCAAGAGCATTTCTTGCATTACTCTCATTCCTTGTGCCAATTCTTGCATGATTGGCGTATTCTCAATTGGTTGTTGCACTGGAGGTTGTGCTTCGGTCATTTCAAGAGCGGGGAAGAGGTGAGTTTCCTCTTTGTGGTCAGACATGGCTTGCTGAGCTCGAGTGCAGATTATGTTACGGAAGGGAAGTTGTTTCCGAACACGTTGAGCCCAAGGAGGCGCAATGGTGAGGACTATACTCTACTCTCTTTCTTTTTTTTTTTGGGTTTTGGGATTTTCTATTTTTTTGGTTTTGGGTAGAATGCTATGCAGATGAGATTGTATGAGGACTAATGACTTTCAAGTATAGGAATGAATCTGTTTTTCAAGTCGGATCACGACTAGTGGGACTAGCATATCCCTAGTGGAGTCGCCATTCTGTGGACCCTCGCCGTTCCACGCTCCCGACGACGTTTTCCCTTTCCTTTCGGAAAAAGAAGAAGAGGTGCGTGCATGCGAATCGCCGTTTGTGCCACTGGCTTGCCTCGTTCTCGAGGGCTTTGTTCAGTAGTCGTGTTAAGCTGGATGTGTTTAGATGAGTTTATATAAGACCATAGTCGCCGCTAGCCAGTTACTTTAAATCTACAGTCGGCTAGACCCCGTAGAAACGTTAGAGAAGGGCATCCGAAGATTCCTTCCTCTAAAATGACTCCTTTTGATCTGCAGTCAGAGATTCGAGGTAAGGGATCACGGTTACAGGATGGGAAGAGGTTAAGCACCCCACACACTGCCCGTACCGAAGTACTGTCTCTACTTCACAGAATCGAACTAACACTTGAAAGTCTGTTTTAATTCTCGTACATTCTCATAGATGACATGATGCATGAATGCAGGTCTGAACAGTAAGAGTTTCTGATGGGCAAGTTTCCATTAACAGGCAAGCCCAGAGCATACGCTCGAACTGACAGGTGCTTTATGCGAGATGCATGCAATGTGTTTGAATAATCAAGGTGCTTGTAGTAGCTGATGTATGAATGCAGGTCTGAACAGTAAGAGTTTCTGATGGGCAAGTTTCCATTAACAGGCAAGCCCAGAGCATACGCTCGAACTGACAGGTGCTTTATGCGAGATGCATGCAATGTGTTTGAATAATCAAGGTGCTTGTAGTAGCTGATGTATGAATGCAGGTCTGAACAGTAAGAGTTTCTGATGGGCAGGTTTCCATTAACAGGCAAGCCCAGAGCATACGCTCGAACAGACAGGTGCTTTATGCGGGATGCATGTCGTGTGTTTGAATAATCAAAGTGCTTGTAGTGAAGCAGGGGGGTTGGAATAAAAGTAAATGTTGCACTTACGCTAGATGCAAATGAGATGATGTTGGTAAAAGAGTAGCTGGATGGAGGGAGGTGTCGCAAGGATTGGCTTCGAGTGGCTGGATCAAGATTTGGATGGCTTGGGAGACTTGGACCAGTGGTCAGGCTGGGCTGGACCAGGGCTAGACTCTCCTCACTTGGGCTCTCCTTGGTGGAGGAATGGGCTGAAGGGTGAAGAGACGGATTGCACTCGGGCTGGATGGCTTCGGAGGGATTGGATGCTGAAATGAGAAGGGGGGGTATTTATAGCAACGGGCAGTGGCAGAACCCGTAAATAATTTTGGGCGGCACCTAGGGGCCCGCCCGTATAGACGCTCCTCGGGATCCAGTGCGTGGTACGGACATGTCTCGGGGCTGCTGCTTCGGACTTAGTGAGTTGACTTGGTGGGTCGACTCAGCGGGTTGACTCGGTGATTTGACTCAACGGGTTGACCCAGCGGGTTGACTTGGTGATTTGACTCAGTAGGTTGACTCAGTGAGTTTGACTTTTTAAAGATTTTTTTACTGGTTTTTCTTATGGGGGGTTTTTCAGGCTGATGTTTAGGGGTGAGTTGGGCTATGGATTGGGGCTTACAAGGGTGAGTTTGGCTGAGTTTGGACATGAGATTTGGGGGTATGGCCTCCATTCATCCAGCTATCTCTACCAACAGTGTAGCCGAAGGTGGGGTGTCTACAGTGATGTATTAATTGTATCCAGTAAGGGGTCTCTCGGTGGAGAGTGACTCTTGGATTTAGGTGCATCATGTCACATATGTCCTGATTGGAGTTCATTCATGATATACGGGAAGTATGATAGTGGATCAGTGTTTGTGGGCAATGGCTACGCCTGCAAGGTGGTGGGTATTGATACAGTGCACATTAAGATGTTCGATTGGATCGAATGAGTCCTAGAAGGTGTGAGGCATATCCCTAGGCTAAAGAAGAATGTGGTCTCTCTTGGTGCACTCGAAGCGATGGGGTGCAAGTTCATCAATTGTGATCGGTACTATAAAGTGGCAAAAGGGGCACTCGTGATGATGAAGGCACGGAGGTATGACAATATTTACAAGTTAATTTGGAGCACTTCTCATCGTAGAGCTGCAGGATCGATAGCAAAATCCCCCATTGCTCGTATGTAGCAAGTGCGAAAAGGCCACATGAGAAGAGCAGGGGGTGTGAAGGTGCAGGAATAGAGTCGGTAAGAGCATGAGAAGTGGTGGAGTTATGAGGGGGACGAAGTAGAGATGAAGGATGGAACTTAGGAGTAGTAGAGCAATAAAGATTGAAGTCATGATGGTGATTGTTGGGGTTTATTTTCAATCTTAGACACCAAGGGTTTCGGGCGACTGAAATTGTTCAAGAGTGGCTTTTGGAATCTGACACTACTGGATCGGAAAGGCAGGGATCATTGGTCACCCGACAGGTAAGATTGAGTGCTCTAAATTCCCTAGATGGGAACTAGTTACTCTCTGGACTGTTCTGGCCGAGTTCGGTTGCCTGATGGGGTCGGGTCGGGCGCCCGACGGCCCGCGAACTATATACGTCGTTTGCGCGGTTTTACATGGGATTTTTTTTTAATTTCAGTTGTTTCTTATTTAAAGGGGTGTAATATGGGATTAGGGTAACACAAGGAGTCATAGAAATATTCAAAGGGTTGAGAGAGTTTTAGGGTGAGAGAAAAAGCTTATGGGGCTTTGGATTCGAGTAAGTTTTCTTTATTCTTTTGTAACTTCGATTTTTATAATGGCTAGTTCGCTTTGTGCCATGGTATTTTACTTGTCAGGAGTTTTTCTACAAAAAATTGAATTATCTTTTTATGTATGTTGATTTGCTTGGTCATTGTGATTATCTCATTTAATTTCTCACTTCCACCATGGGTCGATTTTCCCAACACTATCTAGACCCGTAATTAACTCAACTGTTACAATTCTCATCTTCTTAAATTTTCCTATGACTCTTCATTTTCTTGCAACTCTTCAAGTCTCTTAACAATATCATTCTCAAACATCTTCGCTTCAATTGTTTCCTGCATCGCTTCCTACATCGAGTGATGTGCTCCAATGGCCAATTGCCAGTTGTTAGTATCCCAGCAAATCTACGGATTAGGTTCACGAGCTTAGGACAGCTTGACATTGCAGTAAGTTGTCACATTTGTATGGGTGATGGGCACGTTGTCAGAAGAGACCTTTCACATTAGCAAGCCTGACACAAGCATGTCACGTCTCCTCTCCCCTCAGTGCCCATATGCCACGTACTAGCCTGTCCGGACAGGCTCAGTTAGTACCTAATCCACGCTTTGAATCTACTCACTACTCTGGCATCCTTATACCATTCATCTGCAATACCACGTGTTTTCATTCCATTCATCTTTCGAAGCCTGAGTAAAGAACAGGTTACAACAAGTCAACCAATCCCATCAGACGATTTTGACTCTACAAGAGCTGAAGCAAATTTCAACCCGACCCGCTAACCCGACCCAATTCGGTTTATTCTAGTTTAGGGTTGGAAAATTTGACCCGAATTCAATTTTTGGGTTGACCCAACCCGACCTGGATTTTTATGGGTCGGGTTAGGGTTAAAGGTGACCCGACTCGACCCGTATCATATAGGGGTTAAGTAGACTATTATATATAGATTTTCTTATTAGTTAAATAATATATAGTTTTTTCTCACATACTCTGTTCGGAACGGTCTACATGTTTGTAAATTTAATAAACATTGCAATGGGCCCTAAGACTATATATTGATTTTCTTATTAGTTAAGTAATATATAGATTTTTTCTCAAACACCCTGTTGGAACGGTCCACATGTCTATCAAGTTAATAAATCTGATTGATGTGTCTGAAGCATCATCCCATCACTCTAACTACGTTGATGCTTAAAGTGATATGCTTTAAATCTGCACTCCATTCTATCCATTTATTTTTCTCTTTCAATATTTGCGTAATAGAAATACTCTATAAAAAAGCCTCGGTGTGTGTGTGTGTCTATATATATATATATATATATATATATATATATTAACACCTCATGGGAACTTTGTATGGCCCCACTATTATGTGTGATGAGCATCCGCACCATCAGTCGGTTGCACCATTTTGTGGTGGGCCATGGGCTACAACTCAGGCCTATTCATGACTTGGGTGCGCCACACCATAGACAACAGTTAAGAGTGGATATCCACCATTGAAAATTTGATGATCGTTAGGATGGAATGAGATATGGTTGAGAAATCCAGCCCATCCATTGTGTGTGTCCCACTTAAACAAGAGGTCACACCAAGTTTCAGCCATATCCAAAACTCACGAGAGCCCCAACAAGTGCTTTTAGATGTTGTAGCATGATTTTACACTCTTTCAGTTGGTATAGCCCACTTGAGTTGGGGATGCGGTTGATTTTTGAGATATCCCATAACCAATAGGGGACCCACCAAACGCATGGTGCAGATGGCCATCACACATCACAGTGGGGCTCACACAGTCAACTGTATAACCAATAGGGGACCCGCCAACCGTGTGTGTGTGTGTGTGTGTGTGTGTGTGTGTGTGTGTGTAAACATAGATGGTTTGGTTTCAATTGAATGGTAATGTTATATGCATCTAGTTTAATATACAAATTAGTTAGTTGATCATTAAAATGTGGGTCAACCCGACCCAACCCGGTTTAATTTGGGTTGGGTAAGGTTGGAAAAATCCAACCCGAATTCAATTTGGGTCGGGTTAGGGTTGAGGTGGAAATGACCCGACCCGAACTTGACCTGACCCGAATCCGACCCGACCCGACCCATTGCCACCTCTAGAGCTGACTACACAAAGTAGCTGGTTTTACTCTACAAAGCAGTCGGCTTTACTTGAGTTTGCATGACTAATTTTCGAGTGCCTGTGTATTAAGTAATACACATTCTGAGTATCACATAACTCTTTTAAATTTGCCTCGGAGAAGACCCTGTTGACTGACCAAAGATCTTGCAGGCGGACTAATATTGTATTATTTTCTCCGCGAGTCAAAATATTCAAAAGGAGAGAGCAGATTAGGGGAGACTCCGGCCTCACCCAAGACGGTGCGGCCCTTACTGTGGGACCCACGTTGATGTATGTATTATGTATCCACGCTGTTCATCCGTTTTTCCACATCAATTGAGGGCATTATCCAAAAAAAATAAGCAGATCCAATTATCAGGTGGGGTTACCTTGTGGCCACCTTGATGTATGTATTATGTATCCAGGCCGTCCATCCGTTTTTCCATATTAATTTAGGACGCCGATTATGTGAGACCCGGCCTCAGCCAAGACGGAACGCGTCCTCCACTTAATCCGCTCTCTTAAAATGATGGAAAAAAGGACGAGGATAGCGCTCAAGTTGTAGCATATTAAGTAAACTCTGTGAGACCCACTATGACGTATGTGTCTTATCCATGCCATCCATCCATTTTAACAGCTTATTTTAAAGCATGAGTAAAAAATTGACTCATAGCCAAGGCTTAAGTGGAACACAACACAGGAAACAGTGGGCATAATGACATCCACCGTTGAAACTTTCCTAGGACCACACTGATTTTTATTTGTCATCCAACCTGTTCATGAGGTGACACAGACGTTGACGAAGGAAAAGAGAGAGAGAGAGAGAGAGAGAGATAACCTTGATCCAAAACTTTTCTTGCCTAAATAAGTCATCAACAGTAACCGTTCAATCCTACTGTTTCTTGAGGTATGGTCCATTTAAAATTTGGATCTGCTTCTTTTTTTAGATCATGCCTTAAAATGATCTTGCAAAATGGATGAACGGTGTGGATGTAAGGAACACACATAAAAGTGGGCCCCATGATTTGCGATCCAACGATATGATAAGCTTAACGGACTCCATATGGGGAAAATTTTTGCTACACCCACCCACGCGTTAGCCACGCCTGGCGTAGCAATGACCCCACCATGATGTATGTGTTGTATCCACGCCGTCCATCCATTTGACGAGATTATTTTAGTGCATGATACCAAAAATGAAGTAGATCCGAAGCTCAAGTTGATCTCAAAAAGTTTTTAATGGTTGGTGTTCAATCCCCACTGTTTTCTATGTTGGGTCCACTTTAACTTCGGATGTGCCTCATTTTTTGTACCATGTCCTAAAATGATCTCTCCAAATGGATGTACGGCGTGGATACAGCACATACATCATGGTAGCGTCATTGCACACCCGGTGTAGCTAGCGTAGCTAACTCGTGGGTAGGGCTCTCAATGGAGCGGGTTAGATCCGAGATCCGATTCGCTCCGAATCCATATAATGCGGATTTGGATCTTAACATAGGTCCGATTAGTTAAATGGACCAGATATGGATCTTAAAATAGGTCCGATTACTTAAATGGAGCGGATATGGATTCACAAGAACATATCCGAGTTAGATCCGAATCCGATTAAGATCCGACTCATTGTCATCTTACTGTATATGTTATATTCTTGCTGGCCATCCGTTTTACAAATTATTTTAGGATTTGGACCATACCATAGAAAATAGTGGGATTTGCATCATTTTTCTACTAAATTAAATATATTATATTATATATTTTATATCATATATTATTCAGATTTGTAATGGGGGTGCATTCGGACCTAGATCCGAACCGAATCCGATGGTTATATGGATTTTGGATCGGAAATGGATCTAACAATTTATAAATGGAGCAGATATGGATATCACTTTTTGGATCCGAGTTGGATCCGAATCCGATCCGAATCCGTCAACAGATATACAGACTTGGAGCCGGATCCAACTGGATCCGATCCAGATCCGACCCATTGAGAGCCCTACTTGTGGGTCTGGAAAAAAATTTCTCATTTGAAGGTATCAGGTGTGTGAGGAGAAATTTTTTGCTACACCCACGCCTTAGCTAGCTACGCCAGATGTAGCAATAACCCCACCATGATGTGTGTGTTGTATCACACCGTCCATCCATTCGTAGAGATCATTTTAAGGCATGATACCAAAAAATAGGCACATCGGAAGCTCAAGTGGCCCCAAGAAGTTTTTAATGGTTGGCGTTCTATCTCCACTATTTTCTATGCTGAGTCCACTTAAGCTTTGGATTGCCTCATTTTTTGTGTCACGCCATAAAAGTGTCTCTCCAAATGGACGGACAAAGATACAACACATACATGCATCATGATGGGGTCATTGCTACACCCGGCGTAGCTAACTCGTGGGTGTTGCAAAAATTTTCTCGTATGTGAGAAAAGTAGAGGAAGTGCATTGTCCCCTCCCACTGGGATCGTCAAAGAACCCGATCGAGAGGAACGCACACAGAGCTAATCCAAGTATGGAGTGGTTGATTTCCATAATGGAGAAAGATGAACCGGAACCCCGCTCCAAACCTAGCGCTCCATACATAGGGTGCCGACCAGATTTCGCGAGAACGGAAAGTACAAGAAGTACTTTGATCCTCAGGTGGTGTTCTTGGGACCTTACCACCATGACGAGCATCATCTTGAGCCGATGGAAAAGCACAAGATGACGGCAGCTACGCGATTCGTCTTGTACAACAAATCGATATTGGAACTAGAGAAAAATCAAGTGATCGAAAGGCTCTACGAAAATATCACAAATGTGACAGAGGAGGCGAGAGAGTGCTACGATGCTGAGACGATGAATAAATTGAGTGAAGAAGCTTTCGCATGCATGATGTTCTTGGATGGTTGCTTTGTTTTATATTTCATCGAATGCATGAACAAGGGAGACATCAACTTGGAGGTAAGCAATGACCTCATTCCTCTCATTGTTCGGGACATGTTCTTGCTTGAAAATTAGCTCCCATTCATAGTCCTTAATGCATTGATGAGCTTGAGATTCGACTCTATCCAAAAAGTGAAAGAAAAGATCATGAATTTCATCCATTGGGAAGTCCTTCCTATGGTGTTGTCAGACTTTAGCCCTCATCTGTGGTCTACTGGGAGCAAAGATAATGTCCCGCCTCACCTCCTCGAAGTTCTTCGAACCATGTTACTAGGCTCCCTGTAAGATTCTGTGTATTGCGGAATAGAAGGACCGTCTGTGCATCGAGTATGTAGATCGAATAACTGGAATAAAGACATACCTGTTTGGTGGGCCATCTCCGATATCTGAGATCTGGATCTTCCTCTCCTAGGATTGCTGTAGAGAAAACCTTAGATGTGGCTTGTTTTCAGTGTAATCCCGGATTGGGGACCCAGCACCCTTTAAATAGGGTTTGTAGATAGTGTGGCAGTGTTTGAAACCCACCAAAACACTGCCACCCTTACTCCACATAAATTTGGGCAACAAGAATCCATGTTCAACTACAATACTGCCACAGGAGTGTAGACGCGCAACCCCTCTTAATTCTGTAAATCACAACTGTATTGGGGTTCACTGATCAGTCCATACATGAATCTGCATCTGTATTCAAATCTGGACTATTGATCAGTCGGCCCACTATATAGAAAGCTTACATGCTCCCACTTGGGCCATAATGTTCAATGTCATGGATTTTAATTATACTTAAGTGGTAAACCAATATGTCAGATTCTGTGGACAACGTCTTTTCCAATCTAATCCATCAAGACTACTAATACTGGATCGTGGTAGTCTACACAACATTAATGAGGCGAAGTGAGATGAATCACGGTCACTAGTATCATCAATTTTAATGACTTAGATTGTGACCATGGTCGTATGGTATGAAGGTTACACTCAAGTGTGATCGAAAGCGCCTAACTTCAAGAGGTCTTAGGAGCTTTCTTAAGATGTCTCCAATGAAACAATACCAAAATTCTACTATTCTCAAAACATATTGTGCACACCAAATGAGAAAAATGGTATAAACCAAAAGATGGAATCATCAAAGTAAATGAGATCTCCACGAGTTTCTGAACAAAATAGATCTATACTGAATCTAAAAACTTCCACTAACTGAATGTATCTATGAGGTCATGACTCCCATAGACACTACATACTCCTGAAATGGCGCCACAGGAAACCCTTTAGTGAGAGGATCAGTTACAATCTCTTTAGTACCGATAAAGCTTAATAGACACTTGATGATCCCGCACTCTATCATTTACAATATGATACTTTACGTCGATATGCCTCGACCTTGATGAGTGCTTGCTGTTGTACGAGAAATGTATCGCAACTGAACTGTCACAAAAAAAAATATTCTCATAGGTTTTGGGATATGCTCCAAGACCCATAAACGAATGAGAAAACCCTATAGCCACACCTGCCTGATTTGTAGCTTCGAGACATGCAACAAATTCTGCTTTATAGTGGATGAAGCTGTGGTGGATTGTTTTACACTTTTTCAAGACACAATTCCTCCATTTATAAGAAAGAAATGTAACCGGACGTGGACTTTCTTGTGTCGACGCAGCCAGCATAATCTACGTCTGAATAACCGACCAAATCCAGATGGTCGGCTTTTCAGTAGGTGAGTTCAAAGTCTTTCGTTCATTGCAGGTAGCGCAATGCTTTCTGCAGTTACCTGCCCAATATTCCAACCATAAAAGTAATATCCGGGCGCGTACAGAACTGAGCATACATTATACTCCCACTGCTGACGCGTACAGAATTTACTTTATGCGATCTTTTTTCTAAATCATTCTTGATGTACTAAAAAAACTTCCGAACTTGTCACCTTTAACTGTAGGTCATCAAGCATGAAAATAATTTTACATGCCGAATCGCTCGAGTATCCTACCAATGTAGGATCTCTGTAACAAATCAAGCAGTCCTCGATATCTATTCCTATGAATCCTGATGCCTATGACAAAAAAAGTATCGCAAAAGGAAGAATCTGATTTCTCATTTATTAGGTTCATGAATCTGTAGCGAAAGTAGTTGTTTATAAAAGTGATAAATTATTTGTGTCCACTCCATGAGTACTAAGGAATGGACCACAAATATCTGTATATATTACTTATAGTAGTTCTACATTTCTGGTTAGTTCATTTTTCCTGATTCTAGTATGTTTTCTATTAATGCAATCTGTACAATCTTTAAAATAAAAAAAGTCCAATGATTGAAGTATTCCATTCCACACAAGCCTTTCCATTATTTCATAAGAGATATGGCGTAATTGCCTATGTCATAAGATGGAGAAGACTTCTTTCCTCTTTCTTCTCCTTATTCCTGCTCTATTATGCTGCAGGTTTATGTTTAGAACGTTTGCGGTATGTAGGTTCAACTGACATAACTCATTCATAAAAAATTATGGCCAACTAAACTCAAACCAAAGTAAATATTAAAACTTTCATTCTCAAATTTAAAAGTACATCCACATTTAACTGAAAAGAGAAATAAGAAAAATTAAATTTCGCCTTATAAAAGGCACATAAAAATATCTATTAGGTCTAATAATGGCTATTTGCTAATCTAAATTTGTACTCCTACTGCCGCAACGTTCACTTTTACACCTATTGCCAACGCACACTGATCGTTCCGTGTCAGTTGGTATTCGGCTCTGTAGTATATCTTGCATGAAAGTGCATATGTGAATAGAAGTGCTATAGTCTATCCATCAGGAATCTGTAGATACTTCAGTCAGATTGTTTTTAAAACAAACAAGATCATGATGATTACCTTTCTTTACCAACCATGCTTTAAAGCCTTCGCAGTCCTTTTTCTGATGTCTTGGTTTATTGCAGAAGAAGCATCCATCATTAGGACCCCGTCTTTTCTTCTTTGCTTTGCCTTTAGATTGTGGCTGATTGCCATCTGTAGGATTCAAAGAACCTTTTTCTGAATTATGTTTCCTTTTCTTATTCTTCTATTTTCTCCCTTGTCCTGGGGTTACGAAATTTATATTATGTACGATGCCTCCCTTAGCTAACCTTTCCTCCTCTTGGAAACACTGAGAAATCAGTTCGTCTAATGTCCATTTGTCCTTAATATTATTGAAATTCACCTGTAACGTACTGTATTGAGGAGGCAGGGAAATCATGATCAGATAGACAAGATGATCATCATCAAATTTCAGTCCTAAGTTGTGTATCTTGGATACTACTTGGATCTGTTCTATAATGAATTTTCTTATATTTCCTTTACCGTTATAGGTTGCACGGATCAGTTTGCTGAGTAATGAACATAGTTCAGCCTTTTCTGATTTCGTGAAGCACTTGCCTATCTCGGTTAGGAAGTCTTTGGCCTTATTTGTATTAGGCATGACACCCTTCATGGCCTCTGAAATTGCGTACTTCATGATTTTGAGGCACATTATATCGGCCTCTGTCCAGGCCTTATAATAAGCTTTTTCCTCTTCTTTACTTTCAGATAAGGCTTAGGAGGTTATGGCTCTCTCAGGGCAATGTCCAACTTCATACAACCCAGGACAATCTTAATGGACTCCTTCCATGTGGTGTAGTTGGAGCCGGTCAAAAGGGGTACTGTATTGTAGCTGTTTAGAATATTAACTGAAAAATAAACTCACATTAGACTTTATATTATGAAATTTCACTCGAATAAACATTCAATTAATTGAGGGCCTTCAATTGAATTATCCAGGATGAAGGTGGGCCTAAATAATCAATCCTGGCGAGAATCGTCCATATCATCATGACTCCATTTGTGGGTGGTAGTCATAACATGCAGATGGTTCTCCTGAACTTGAATCTAACGGTGATCGTCTGTGTTTTCTTCACCGTTTGCATGTGTTCATGTCCTTACTAAAGTGGTGATCGTTTGTGTTTTCGTCACCGTCTATATTGGACGTGAACGCAACTGTATGCAATCCTTTAACTTAATCCCAACATTACAAGTCTGAATTCGTGCAAATCTTCACCGATAGTGGTCACTGTGGTGGCTAATACTACCAGATCCAACTCCATGATTTTCGACTCAAGACTGCAATCATGTGTTCATATCCCTACTAAAATGGTGAATGTCTGTGTTTTCGTCACCATCTGCATGGAAAAGAAACGCAACTGTATGCAATCCTTTACTTTAACCCAATATTATAAGTTTAGAATTGTGAAAATCTTCACTAATTGAGGTCACTGTGGTGGCTAATACAATCAGATCCAATCCCACAAAATTTAGACTTAAGATTGCTATTTAATCCTGCCCTCAATGGATTAACAATTAATGGTCTAATTTGACCTAATACATGCTAAAAATCAAGCCCATAGATCTGGCCCAAAACATGCTAAAATTAGGCTCGTAGATCTAGCCCAAGACATGCTAAAATTGGATCCCATAGATCTGGCCCAAATCATTCTAAAAATCAGGCCCATAGATCTGGCCCAAAACATGCTAAAATCAGGCCTGCAGATCTGGCCCAAGACATGCTAAAATCGGATCCCATAGATCTGGCCCAAAACATGCTAAAAATCAGGCCCATAGATATGGCCCAAAATATGCTAAAATCATGCCATAGACCTGGCCCAAAATATGCTAAAATCAGGCCCATAGATCTGGCCCAAAAATTTTTAAAATCAGGCCCATAGATTGGCCCAAAATATGCTAAAATCAGGCCCATATATCTGGCCCAAAATATACTAAAATCAGGTCCATAGATCTGGCCCAAAACATGTTAAAATCAGGCCAATAGATCTGGCCCAAAATATGCTAAAATCAGGCACATAAATTTGGCCAAAGCATGCTAAAATCAGGCCTACAAATCTGGCCCAAAATATGCTAAAAACAGGCATATAAATTTGGCCAAAGCATGCTAAAATCAGGCCTACAAATCTAGCCCAAAATACTAGGCCAATATCTGGACGATCTATATAACTCAAAAGGATTGTTAGATCATATTTAATGGTCCGTATGGATGAACGGTTCATGATCCATATGAATACAATATTCTAAGTTGCCCATCTAGTGGACGTTGGAGGTGGCATGCCCATGTTAAAAGAAAGTTTTGAAACGTCTTAAACGTAAAAGACGGTGCTCTGAATCAAGCACATAAGGTCAAGTTTCGAGGTGGGCCAAGAGATCTATTGATGGTCAAGGCCAAATCAAGGGGGCTCGAAATTGTATACAATGTTGGCCCACAAAAGACTTTAAATGGGCATAGGCCATTTATAAGGGCCAACTGAAGCGAGCTCTAGACGTCCCGCATAGAGGGTTGCTGGACAATCCGGCCCACTTGCTGGATGACTGAAAAAGGGAAGCCCCTTAAGATCCCCAAATCCAAGTGCTAGGGTTCGAAAACCCTAGCCTCCACAATGCCTCAGCCGCAGCCGCATCGCCGTTGTCCCCTCCCACAATCGGGCACTTGAACGCCCAACCTCCATTACTTCAACAGAGAAGGTTTAGAAGACCAACTTCTTCTACTGGATGCCGCCATTAATGGCAGCCACGATCTTCTCATGTTATGGTGGAGGGGCACTTGAACAGGCAACGACAGATTAAACCCTATGTTGTTGTACCTTGTGGCTCAAGCAATGACAGCGATCGACGTATATATTATAACTGCAATGATATATGGCAGCACACACGTCGACGATCAAGGGGACGGGATTGGCACCCAAATCGCAGGTCTGTATTTATTTGTTTGTTTATCTAAATGGGTCTCATAGCACCCAAGCTCGACGTCGGCGTTAATGGCTAGCCACGCCCCCACTTTGATCGTCAGAAATAGAGGGGTTTTCATCACTGCTGACGAGATCAGCCATTAATGGTTGCTCTGTCTTCATCGGCGGTGATGAAAAGACTCAATGGTTGGGGTTTTGGAGATCCAAGTTCGATAGAGGTCTCAAAATTTAGATTCCAACAGTCTCTAGATGCCGGATTCTAGTTACCTTGAAAATCAATGGGATCTAGGCCGCTAGAAACTCACATGATTTTAGAATCGTACCAATGACCCAGATCTGATTCACATAGATCCGGCCCCTAGGGTTCTAGATCAGATACAACAATCTGATCCGCCATAGTCGATGCACAGTTGGCTCTGATACCAACAGTAAGATTCTGTGTATTGCGGAATAGAAGGACCGTCTGTGCATCGAGTATGTAGATTGAATAACTAGAATAAAGACATACCTGTTTGGTGGGCCTTTTCCGATATTTGAGATCTGGATCTTCCTCTCCTGGGATTGCTGTAGAGAAAACTTTAGATGGGGCTTGTTTTCAGTGTAATCCTGAATTGGGGACCCAGCACCCTTTAAATAGGGTTTGTAGATAGTGTGGCAGTGTTTGAAACCCACCAAAACACTGCCACCCTTGCTTCACACGAATTTGGGCAACAAAAATCCATGTTCAACTACAATACTGCCACAGGCAATGTAGACGTGCAACCCCTCTTAATTCTATAGATTACGACTGTAGTGGGGTCCACTGATCAGTCCACACATGAATCTGCATCTGTATTCAAATCTGGACTTTTGATCAGTCAGCCCACTATATAGAAAACTTACACTCCCCTCTCTCGAAGCTGGAGAGAAAGTACACGTACAGGCAGCACAACTTCGGGTCCGTCATGGAACTCAAGGAGGCTGGGATCAGGTTTGAGAAAAGCAAAATGAGGTATTTGACAGACGTCAGGTTCAAGGAATACTTCTTCTTCCCACGGCTGTTGCTTCCTCCAATGTTCATCAACGATGCCACCATATCTCAGCTTCTAAACTTGACCGCATTTGAGATGTGCTCAGACACCCATTCCGGCTATGGTGTTACCTCTTACATTTGCTTCCTGGATTCTCTCATTAACCATGCTGCTGACGTGAAGGAGCTCCGGTCCAAGGGCATACTCCAACATGCACTCGGCAATGACGAAGAGGTGGCGCGTCTATTCAACGAGTGGCCCATCAAGCGGATGCATGATCTCAACTTGTACAGTGATGTCAAGGAATGTATCGGCTCGCACCGTCATAGTAGTGCGAGGGTATCTGTAGCAAGATGGTTGCACACCTATTTCAGGAACCTGTGGACCGCCATCTCCTTCGTTGATGCAGTTCTCCTTCTCATCTTCACGTTCATTCAGACGGTCTGTGCCGTTGTCGCGATTATCCTTTCATGATTTTTCTTTCCTTGTGTGATGTATTTGGATGGAATTTTAATCCATCGAGTGTATATATTTGCTTTTTCAATGAAAATTTCCTTCCTTGAATTGAGCGTTGCAGTTGGTGAAATTGATTGAGAGAAGCGGGAGCGGATTAAGTAAGACATTTGTCATGCTTGTAGTGATGTGGGTCACCTAAAATTTGAATGCTTGGCCTTTTAACACGCACAACTCTCTCCCTCCAGCGCAAGATAGGCAAATCCATTCCAAAAGAGAGAGAAGCGCACCACACAAGGAGTCCCCCTAAGAATCGAAAGAATGTGGGGAGAAATTTTCTGACTCTACAAAGGAATAATGCTAGGATGAAAGCTTTGCTCAAATAAGTAGCCCTAATCAATGATAAGAGGAATAAAATGATTGATGAAATGAGATTGGGTTATGAGCAATCATATAGAAATAACAACTTTCACTACAAGAAATAAGACTTTTAGTTGCCACAATTTTCGCAGCTAAAAGTCCTAAAATCGCCACTAAAAGTTTTAGTGGCGACTTTTTCGTCGCCGCAATATGTGCTGTGGCTAAAAGTTTTAGCTGCGACTTAAAAAAAAGTCGCCATTAAAAGTCAGACAGTTTGCCACAACAAGAATAATGTCAGTAAAAGTTTACTTTTAGTCACGACGTTTTCCACAGCTAATTGAAACCAGTCTTGTCACTAAAAGTATAAAATCGCCACTTAAAGTTGTATTTTAGTGGCGGAAAATTTCGCAGCTAACAGTCCACTTTTAGTGGCGACTTCTAGTCACAGCTAATCGTTTACTTTTAATAACGACTTAAAAAGTCGCGGGTAAACAATAGACTTTTAGCCGCAAAAATTTTCACTGCTAAACGTCTTAAAAGCGCCACTAAAAGTTTAGCGACAACTTTTCTGTCGCCGCTGAACCGCTGCAATATGTGCTGTCGTTAAATATTTTAGCCGCGACTTCAGAAAAGTAACCACTAAAAATCTCTTTTAACTGCAACGTTTTCCATCGCTAATTGAAACAATGCTTGTCACTGAAAGTTTAAAGTCACCACTAAAAGTAATCTTTTGTGGTGGAAAAAGTCGCGGCTAAAAGTCTAATTTCAGTGACAACTTTTAGTTGCAATTAAACATTTACTTTTAGTAACGACGTTAAAAAAACGTGGCTAAAATATAGTTGTGGCTAAAAATTCATCTTCGGTGGCAACTTCTAGTCATAGCTACAAGTTTACATTTAGTAACGACTTTTAAATGTCGCGGTACAAATAAATTTTTAGTGGCAAATTTTAGTCGTAGCTTTATGTTGTTGGTCAGACTTTTAGTGGCCACTTTTTATAGTTGCGGCTCTATATTTTTCTCTTTAATGTACCTATTTTGATAAATCTACTTATAAACGAAATGATCTGCTTATATAAAAATGATAATTTACAATTTTAATCACCACCAACCATGTAAACATAACTTCAAATTTAATTAATATAATTGCAAAATTCTTATATAAACCTAATTGAATTGTATGTTTGCAACACATCATCATCATAAAAAATAAAAATACAAATAATATAAAAAATGGTTATGACCATCGAGCTTCTCAACAGCTATGCATCACATGTCTCTGGCCTACAAGTAAAAAAAAATCAGAGAGATAATAATTTTTTAATTTCACAATTAAATTTATAATGAACTTATGAATAAAGATATCTTACCATGTCAGAATGATCATAGGCATTTGCTTTGACTCATTGTACTGCTGAATGGAGGTTAAGATATGTAATTCTATAAATTGTAAACGACTCCTATCTGCCTCAGCCCGCCTCATATTCTCCATCAACAATGACTCCAAGTGATTCCTATCTGCCTCAACCTGCCTCCTATCCACCTCAGCTTGCCTTTTAAGCTCCTCATTTTCCCTCTGTAACTGCGCACGAATTTTCTGCCCAGATGTAGATGTCTTAGGCTTTGGACCAGCCCCACGTCCATGTATATATCCAGACTGCTCTGGTCCGAGCACTACCTCGAACCTCTCATCCTCAATCAAGGGATTAACGCATTCCTCTACTGGCTGAGATCGTAGTCTTTGAAGCTCTTACTACATTTGAAAACCAATTGTAAAATTATTATTATCTATCAATTTAGTAATATATAAGAAATTAACAAGGAAATATAGAAAGGCATGGTCATATACATTTTAAATTAACCCAACTATTCTTCTTATTGCTAAACCGAGTAGCGAACCACATATTAGTTCGGGAGGGCTCATCCCCTGTCTCAGGATTACGCTGTCATTAACAAAGTTAATACATATAATATATATATATATATATATATATATATATATATATATATATATATATATATATATATATATATATATATATATATATATATATATATATATATTTATTAACATAAGTGCTATAAATATTTTAAATGAATCTTACATTCTCATAGCTGAACCGAGCAAAAGCCTTCGTCCCAGTAACATGGCCAATACTTTGCTTCCCCCGGTTCTCTTTATTTCTCTTGCTTATTTTCTTCATTCAAGAATAAAAATTATAAGTAATATATGTATGAATGATTGATTGAAAGTGCAAACAACAGAACTTAATTAGCATGCATACCTTAAAGTCGTCAGATCCAAAGTACTTGACAAGATCCTCCCAGTCATTCTGGCTCACGTCTTCGGCATTGGGACTGGAACCATCTCCACGTTGGAGACTTTAATTCTCTATCTCAATCGTAAACACCCAAGATATGCCGGCCTCTCCATGTTACATATGTTAAATCCACTCCATCCTTCAGGTAAAATCCCTTATGTTCACCATATATAAAAATATTAACCTAATAAAAAAAATCACATGGGCCACACCAATGAAAAAAATTGTAAAATTGTGCCTAAAACCTCTAAGTTCATATAAAGTGGGCCCGTGTAAGTTCGGATTAAGTTGATCTTTTTGTCTAACCTTTATCTTCGTAAGCTACATCCAATGCAAGGGTTTGATGAAAAAACCACCCTCATGATGGCATACATACAAACCTAATATGGTTGGGATAATGTTTATCTAATTTTTGGCCCATGGGCCACTAGATGGATAGAGTGGACGGCACATAGCCAGCATTATAGGTCCAAATTAAGACCGTCAATGGGCCAGGCATGGGCTTGGTAAAATCAAAATTTTATATAGCCCAACCTGAAGGTTCAAAATCTGGGTCGAAACCAACCCTATGCTTGGCATTGGAATGGCAGCCCTAGTCCACAACAGGTTTTGGACTTTTGATTTTGCCTGGTGCTTCTCTAGAATCAAGAAGACCTGTGGCCATAAGCTAACATTTGTAATTTTTTTTCAAATGGGCTTTGGACGTTTGTGAGACAAATAAAAGATAAGAGTCATAACATATGTACGACGCGGATTGCATGGGAAAGCCTTTGGCATGAACTTCCTGCTATAGCAAGCTAGGCAGAACCCACTGTAATGTTTGTGACAAATCAATCCCTTCTAGGTTTTTCAAGATCATGTTAGAACATGGTCCATAAACTAAAGCAGATTCAAAACTCAAGTAGGCCGCACCACAGCAAAAAGTGAGGATTCAACGTCCACAGTTCATTGTGGGTGGATGGAGACTAGCCTC
The DNA here is from genome assembly GCA_003013855.2 of Liriodendron chinense. Classification (NCBI taxonomy): domain Eukaryota; kingdom Viridiplantae; phylum Streptophyta; class Magnoliopsida; order Magnoliales; family Magnoliaceae; genus Liriodendron; species Liriodendron chinense. The sequence continues at coordinate 4,073,428 of ML058359.1, read as the reverse complement.
GAATTTACAGTATTGAAAAAATCATAGCCATCCATAGGGTACTGCTCATCAGGTGGGCCATATTTTTATCAAGAATCATAGGGTGCCAAGTTTTTCGATCTCAAGATAAGTTTCATGTCCCACTGATTAATGTTCTAGAAAATAGAGAGTTAAGAGAAAATAAAACAACGGTCTAGAAAGTGAAGAGTTGATGTCTAGATCTTCGAATATATATGGGCGAGAGTTTTGATGGTCCTTTATCTGAGGTGGGTCTCATAAGATCAATGGTCTAGATTAACGAACCTTGGGCTCCATCAGTAAGAAGTTGGTGCTTCAGGGCACTATTCATGCCTTGATGGACCAGGATTCTACTTCCACTTCTTATTTTGTGGTCCTAATATAATGCTTGGCCAAAGGTTGCACCATACGGTTCAGTATTCAGTTTGTGCAAGTGGGTGTGTGTGGTTTAATGATCCAAACCATGGATATGAAGGAACTCACCATGATGGGCCATGCACCAAAAATCCTCTAATTGTGATATTTGAACTTCTTATCTATTGTATATTAACCATTGCTTAATTTCTTTCTTAGCCGTCTTGGTTGACCACCTATTAAAGGGTCTGCATGCATTCTTAGAATCGGAATTATTTTAGACCACCTATTAAAAGTTTAGGGTTCTTCCAAATCAGGATTATTTTAGACCACCTATTAAAGGCTTAGGATTCTTCCAAATCAGGATTATTTTAGACCACCTATTTAAGGGTTAGGCTTCTTCCAATCGAGATTATTTTAGTGGGGTCCACAATATCAACTTTTGGACAATACCCCAGACGGACCATTTGGCAAAACAAATATGAATATCATAGACATCCAATAAACGTTATTGGTGGAAAAATATGTGAGTGAAAGATTCCACTTAATAGGATTTGGTCCATGAATCTAATAAATAGTGAGAATTCTTGATCTCTCTCAACTCAAAGTACCCATTGTGCTTGCCCTTCTGAAAGGTTGTATGGCACATAATGGACGGATGATGGGTGTCAATGGGCCCTATGAAGTTTTTTGAATTCATCCGCCAATGCATCAAAATTTTGTATGTTATATGGACACATGGCCAGGATTTTAAAAGAAAGAAAGTAAAAAAGAATAGAAAAATAAAATACCTGTTTCATCCAGCTGTCTGCCTCCAATTCCTTCACAATGCTCTTCTCCGTGGGCGCGAAATTAAAGCACATTACCGGAAGTTTCTGTGCATGAAACCTAAGTGGGGCCACCATAATGTTTGTGAGAAATCCACTCCATTCATTCATTTTTCAAGATAATTTTAGCGGTTGAGCCCAAAATTAAAGAATAACCTAAGCTTAGGTGGACCAGACAATAGGAACAGTGGGAACAATGATTTCTAGTGTTGAAATCTTTCTAGGGCCCACAGCATTGTTTATTTGTCATCCAACCTATTCATAAGATCACAAAGACATGGATAAAGGGAAAACAAAAATATCAGCTTGATCAAAAGGTTCTATTACCATCAAGAATTTTTCAATGGTAGACATTCAATTCACACTGTTACGACGGTGTTGTCCACTTGGGTCCATAAAAGTTTTGGATCAAGCTGATATTCGTTTTGCCCCTTCATCCAAGTATGTATGACTTAATCAATAGGTTGGATGTCAAATAAACATTACAGTGGGCCATAAGAGGTTTTTAATGGTGGACATTCAATTACTTATGTTTTCCATGGTGTGGTCCACCTTAGGCTTAGATATTCCTCATTTTTGGAATTAAGTCTTAAAATAATATGTATAAATTGATAGACGGCATGGATAAAAGATATATATTATGGTGGGGCCCACTGTCAGGGGTCCACCAACCTTGGTGGATCCGGGTCTCAACTAATCCGCTCCGGGCGCGACTTGGGTGAGACCCCGGAACCAGCGATGTGGGTGGGACCTGAACCTAGGGCCAACCTGGATGTATTCCTCGTAGATCCATGCCGTTAATCTGCTTTTTTAGATTATTTTGTACTATGGTCCCAAAAATGAAGAAGATGAACATTTTTGGTGGACTACAACATAAGAAACACTGGTTAATGATAATTAAAAACCTTTTGTAAGCCACCAAATTTTTCTATCAACCTGATATTTGTTTTTTACCTTTCATCCCTGTCTACATGACCTTATCAACAGATTGGATGGTCAATAAACATTACGGTGGACTCCATGAAGTTTTTAATGGTCACGGTTGAATGAGAATTGTTTCTTAGGGTGTGGTCCACCTAAAATTTGCATGTTCTTCATTTTTGGGACTACATTCTAAAATAATATGAAGAAACAGATGGACGGCATGGATCTACGAATAATACATCCAGGTGGGCCCTAGGTTCAGGGTCCCACCCACATGGCTGATTCCGAGGTCTCACCCAAGTCGCTCCCGCTCGCTCCACAGCGTCAGTAGCCAAACGTCCAGTCCGGGTGGGGCTCCACACAATCCGCTCCTCTCCGGGCGCGGATTTCTTGGGAAAGCCTTGCGGAGGAAGTTCCTGCGCTGGGAAACAAGGTGGGGCCCACGGTGATTATTTTGATAAATCCACCCGTCCATTCGTTTTGGGAGCTCATTTTAGGACATGAGAACAAAAACGAACGGGATCCAAGACTCAATTGGGCCGAAAACGTGAGGATTGAACGTCCACAGTTGAAATATTTGTGGAGCCACAGGAGTTTTGAATCAGGATAATATTTATGTTTCCAGTTCATCCCAGTAGTAGTGACGTTATGAACGGTATGGATGTCATATAAACATCACTGTGGACCCCAGGGAGGTTTCAACGGTAGTAATTTACCTAACCACCTTTTCCTTTGGTGAGGCCCACTTGAGTCTTGGATACGGTTCATTTTTCTTTTCATGTCCTAAAATGAGCTCCCAAAACGGATGGACGAGGTGGATTTATCAAAAAACATTAGTGTGTGCCCCACCTTGGGTCCCAGCGCTGAAACTTCTTGCGCAAGGCTTCTGCAGGAAATCCAAACCCGACGGAAGCAGATTGCGTACTGAGTAACTCCGTACGCTAACGGTGCTTAGTAAATTATGTGGGGCCCACCGTGATTTATGTATTTTATCCATTTTGTCCACCCATTTTACCAGATAATTTTAGGGCTTTATACTAAAAAAATAAAGCATATCCAAAACTCAAATGGACCACACCACAGGAAGAGTGTGAATTGAACGTCTACCGATTGAAAAATTCTTGGGGGCTACAGAAGCTTTACATCAAGCTGATATTTGTGTTTTCCCTTCATCAATGTCTGTTTGATCTTCTGAACAGGTTGGATGACAAATAAACATCATGGTGGGCCCTAGAGATATTTCAACGGTGAAAATCATTAATCCTACTGTTTCCTATGGCGTGGTCCACTTGAGCTTGGGATATGTTTCAATTTTGGGTACAACCCCTTAAATTAGCTGTTAAAATGTATGGACAGCATGGATAAATTACACATATTCATGGTGGGGCCAACAGAGCTTTGTTTTTTTACGGTGAGCAGCGCAATCCGATTTCTCCCCAGATGCAGATTAGGAAATCCATTAGCATCCTACCCCACCTGTCTACAGCGGGGAACGACAACAGTTTTGAATGGCCACCGTGATGTATGGGTTTTATCCACACCGTCCATCCATTGTTTCGTATCATCTCATGATACAATCCCAAAACTAAGGCAGATCCAAGACATAGGTGGACCACACAATGAGGATTAAAATCTTACGGTTGAAAACTTCATGGGGCCACATAAGTTTTGGATCGAGCTGATATTTTTGTATTCTCTTCATCCATGTTTATGTAACTTTATGCATAGGTTGGATACAACACATACATTACAGTGGGATCCACTGTTTTCTTTGATGAGGTCCACTTAAACACAATGGAGATTTGTATTCTCTTCAATCCCTCTTGTTTTAATTGGTGAGGTCCACTTAAGCTTTGGCTTTGCCACATTCTTTGGCTCATGTCTTCAAATGAACTCTCCAAATGGACGGACAGTGTGGATATAACACATACATTATGGTGGGCCCATTAATTATAGCAAACAATCGGGTTAAGCATGTCCATAGTTGAAACCATTATAATATATACCTTTATCCAAAAAATTTGTGGCCCATTAATGGTCAACCACCACTGTTTCCTAAGGTATGGTCCACCTGAGAATTGGATCTTCTTTTTTTCTTAGATGGTTGACAACACTTTAGTCGTCTGATCGTTGATTAAGAGGTCGATCAGGTGATCATCGGTTATGTGCACCATCCAATCGTCGATAGGGGACTTGATGACATGATTGACAGTGGTCTGTACCATTCGATCATTGATGAGAGGTTGATCGGATGGTCAACAACACTTTGTGTCATCCGATGGTTGATTGGAAGGTCGATCGGCAATCATTGGTAATGCTCATTGTTCGATCATCAATCTAGAACTTAATGAAATGATCTACGTTAGTCTATACCATTAGATCATTTATTGGAAGTTGATCAAATGATTGACAAAACTTTGTGTCATTTGAAATAATAAGTTGCCACAAATAGTGGTGCACACTATTTGTTTCGATCTGGTTCTGAGGTGAAAATGGAACCAAACCATTCCCGACGATTTTAGGAAAACCAGAATTGGAACCGAACCGTTTGCACCCTAGAACCGAACCGGAACTGAATCATATAAACCCAGTTCGGTTTTACGGTACTGGGCTTTTTATAATCCGGCCCAATTACATGGTTTGTTTTATAATCCGGCCTAATTGCATGGTTTTTTTTTTTAATCCCGATCATCCCTACCTTGATGTTGTTAACGTCAGATTTTGTAACAGGATCCTCCGGTCGTTCACCTTCTCTCTAACAGAGATTTCCTCCGCCGGACCTGTAAGAAGGCAGAAAGCAACTAAGGGTGGCTGGTGTCCAGCCATTAGCCCTCCGATGCTTAAGTCAGGCAGAGCAAGAGAATAACCAGGCAAAACGAGGCTAGAGATTGAATATTGTGTACCTGTATCTTAATGGAGTCTTCTCCTTATATAGATCTGGAAGGGTCCAATCTGTTACGTAAGATATCGAGATCTCGCTGATTTCGTGTACGATACCGAGATCCCGCTGATTTCGTGGGATAAGATCTTTATCCTTAGAGAAGAGATTTAACCCAATGACTTGTCTTGACAATCACGTTCCTTGATAGCAATCCCTTGAGATTCGGAACCATAAGAGAAGATAAGCCCAAAATCGACCTATACGGGCTGCTGGTACTGAAGGCTAAGGGGTGTCGCTACAGAGAAAGATGTTCGCATGTTGGAAGATGGTCGCGAGTCCAAGTGCTCGCTCATTTAGATGTAACACCTTTCAACGACTTGTGAGAAGGTCTGCTCGCAGATCAAGAAGGGAATCTTTGCTTTGCTATATCCGACAATCGGCTATGGGAACTCGAGGCCTTGCGAATAGGTGCTTCGTATTTATCAATCCTGCGACTCTCGAGCACATGATCTCGAGAGTCGGATGGTCGTCCCGTACTTATCCAATCTGCGACTCTCGAGCATACGATCTCGAGAGTCGAATGGGCACTTCCGTATTTACTCGATCTGCGACTCTCGATCAGATGATCTCGAGAGTCGAATGGGCGTCCGCGTAAATTCTTAGCTTCTTAGCAGCTAAGTTGATCTCCATCATTTTGCCTATAACAGATGCCCCCCAAGTCCTTGCCGCCAAGAATTCTTAAGGGAAGGACTTAGCTTACTATCACACGTAACCGCCCGCTGCCTTCATCGAGAACAGAACCATATATGATGGGCTAGAATTAATGAGCGCCAGCTTTCCGCAGCCTTTCCGCAGACAGAGAATGAAGGGGCGCTTGCCACGTGTCAGGGGAGAAAAGGGGTCTGCTGCCCCGACTTAAGGGCACGAACTCCAAGAGGCAGAAGAAAACACCTACCGAACCATCTCAACCACCCGTCCGCAAGGGTAGCGATCAACCTGCCCCTCTTGCGAGCACGGCTGGGGTACCGGCAGTGCCCAATATTCCCTCACTGGTGGTCGCACCTGGACCGCCAGTGATTAACATCACTGACAACTCCCCGGATGGGGCCGGGTCCAGCTGCCCCCCAGCTGAAGAGGCTCGCGAGCAAATAGAGCCTCGCGAGACAGCTCCTGCTCGCGAGCTGATCCCTGCTGCCAAGCAGGGACCTGCTCGCAAGTTGATGGCTCCTGCTCGCGAGTCGGCTGGGTTGGTCGTTGCCCAACCATCTGGAAGTGGGACATATTCTATCTCTCGCCACCTCCATCCAATATGCAAATTTTTGTTCGAGAACGTTTCCCCCCAAACCTTTGGCTCTCTTCCCAAGCCAAGCCCTGAGAACCTCTTCCTTGAGGCGGGGGTAAGAATGGTGCAGGTAAAACCTTGGAGATTTAGTTTTAACTTCATTATTTTGGGGCTCTCAAATGTTTTTTCTCACGTTTTTTCTTTTTCATTTTGCAGGGCTTGGACCTCATCTTGCGGATGAAGCGAGATATCGTCGCTGCTCGCCACGTGATCGATGAGGCAGAAGGGAAGAGGATCGCCTTGGAGAAGGCGGTCCAGGGACTGGATCAACTGCTCAAGGCCCGTGAAGCAGTGATCTCGAAGAGAGATGAGGAGAAGAAGATCCTCATCGAGAAAGTCCAAATCCTGACCGACAGGTATCAAGCCTTAGACTCTAACTTCGCGAAGCTCACGGGTTTGAAGGAGAAAGTGGAGAGAGAGAGGGAGATCTTTCGCCAAGACAAGATCTCGTTGGAGGAGCGGCTAGCGGAGGTCAGGTCGCAGCTCAAAGAAGCCAATGACAACTTGGAGAAGGAGCGCTCCGCTCTTGCACAGCTCAAGGATGACTCGATCCACTGGGACGAGGAGAAAGTCGCCCTTGTAAAAATGCTCTCGGAGGAAGGACCTCGGGCAATTTCTGAGTTCCGGACTTCGCAGCTATATGACGATGAAAGATATGAGTCATATGATGCTGGTCGCGACTTTGCGCTAAGAGTAGTGCAACGAATGTCCCCATCCTTCGATATGGGGGAATTTGGGCGAGTCGCGACCATCATAGCTGCAGAGGAGCAAGCTGCTGCTGAGAACGAGGTGACCGAAGCCACGTAGGCTGGAGGGGCTCCAGAAATAGGGCCCTGAAGTCGAGAGCATGGCTCCTCCTCTGAGAGATTGATTTTCCTTTTTATTTTCCTTTCTCCTGTACTTGCGAGTTGATACTTGTAAACATTCGATATTAATGAAAAGTTATTTTTGGAAGTAGTGTTGTTCTTGTTTACTCTCTTTTCCTTTCATGCAATGAATGCCTTCTTGTTTCAATGAATTATGCTCAACCCGAGGGGTCGTAGTGACCATGCCCTCGTGGAGATAGACTGATCTATCGATCGAGGAATGACTTGTGCTCAATCCGGGGGGTCGTGATGACCATACCCTCGTGGAGATAGACTGATCTATCGATTGAGAATGAGTTGTGCTCAATTCGGGGGGTCATGATGACCATACCCTCGTGGAGATAGACTGATCTATCGATTGAGAAGAGTTGTGCTCAATCCAGGGGGTCGTGATGACCATACCCTCGTGGAGATAGACTGATCTATCGATTGAGACTCCAAATTTACCAAGGGTAGAAGGATGGTCGAGAATACAAACAAGCTCTTCTGCAGTGTTGTTTTCGATCCATAAAATAGAAATGCGACCATCCTGGGTGAATTTAACCCTACTAAAGGTAGGCAATTGGCCAAGAGATCGTATGCATCTTCTTCGGGGCTATTCAGATCCAAGTTAATGGAGTAGTGACCAAAAGATATCTTTTTACTTTATTCATGAAATGTCGTCATGAACTACATCGAATCTAGGGATAGTATTGTAGCAAATGCTCTACGTGCCAAGGGCGACGTACGGGTCTTCCCTGCATGTCTTCGAGGTAATAAGTACCGGGTCGCACAATCTTAATAACCCGATAAGGACCTTCCCAATTTGGATCCAGCGAACGAGCGGGAACTCCGAGTTTTTGCCTCAGGACCAAATCTCCGGGCTGGAAGGATCTAGGTCGAATCTTAGCATTTCGATAATGAGCAATACGTTGTTGATATGCTGCCACTCGTACTTGGGAGGCATTTCTTCGTTCTTTCAAGAGATCGAGATGAAGTCGAAGGTCTTCCTGATTACTCGCGGGGTCATACTGCTCGATCCAATATGAGGGCACTTGAATTTTCACTGGTACTACTGCGTCGACACCAAATGCTAAGGAGAAAGGGGTTTCACCTGTTGATGTACAAGTCGTGGTTCTATATGCCCATAGTACTTCTGGCAGAAGTTCTGGCCACACACCTTTACATTCACCTAGCTTGGTCTTTAAGTGGTGCTTGATGATCTTATTCACTGCCTCGACCTGCCCATTCGCCTGAGGATGATATGGAGAATGCGGAGATTACGTATCTTCCATTTTTCACAAAATTCATCAAAGGCTACGTTGTCGAACTGTGTTCCGTTGTCGATAATTATAGTGTGAGGAAGTCCGAAACGACATATGATATTTCTCCATATGAACTTAGTAGTTTGTTTCTCAGTAATCTTGGCTAATGGTTCTGCCTCAGCCCATTTGGTGAAGTAATCAACCGCCACAATTGCGAACTTATTTTGTCCCTTTCCATGGGCAAGGGCCCAATAATATCGACCCCCCACTGAGCGAAAGGCTAAGGGCTATCAACTGGAGTCATCCGTTCGGATGGTACATGAGGTATAGGTGAATATCGTTGGCACTTGTCACATTTTTTAGAAAATTCAATTGCATCTGCTTTCATAGTGGGCCAATAATATCCTTGCCTCATCGCCTTATATGCTAGGGATCGCCCCCTGGGATGGTTACCACATGCCCCCTGGTGTACTTCGTCTAGAACACGAAGTGCTTCTTCTGGATGAAGACACCTTAAATAAGGCAAGGAAAAGCTCTTGCGCAACAATATTCCGTCTTGCAAGGTATACCTGGCAGCCCGAAGACGAATTTGTCTTGCAGCTTTCTTGTCCTCTGGTAGGTATCCGTCTCTGAGATAAAGGATGATGGGATCCATCCAGCATGGAGATGATTGTACCGATATTACTTGCTCAAGAGTCACTTGGTCAATACTCAGGTTCTGACGATGCTCGATGGGGACCGAATGTGATAACTCATATTCTGGTGCAGAGGCGAGCTTTGCCAGGGAATCGGCAAGTTGGTTCTTCTCGCGAGGAATATGAATTATTTCATAAGTCTTCAGTTTTGCGAGCAGGATGAGGACACGAGACTTCTATAAGGCCATCCGTTCTTCTTTGGCCTCGAATTCACCAAGAACTTGGTTGACAATGAGCTGGGAGTCGCTATAAATTAACAGATTCTGAATTGCGAGGACAATGGCCAGTTCGAGACCAACGATCAGGGCCTCATATTCTGCTTCATTATTTGAGACGTGAGAATCGAAATGCAGAGCATACTGAAAATGCGACCCGTCAGGAGCCACTAAAATTAGGCCCGCTCCGCTGCCAGTGGCCCGCGACGACCCGTCCACGAAGAGTGACCAAGGAGGCTGGTTGCTGGTCATGGTATTATCATCGAAAGAGTATGTGAATTCAGGCGATGAAGTCAGCCACGGCCTGGCCCTTGACTGCGGTCCTAGGACAGAATGAGATATCGTGCTCGCTGATCTCGACCGCCCATTTAGTTAAGCGTCCGGAAGCCTCAGGTTTTTGGAGGACTTGCCGTAGTGGATGATTTGTTGGTACTAGAATAGCGTGGGCTTGAAAGTATGGTCGCAGTTTTCGAGCTGCCGTGACTAAGGCTAGGGCCAGCTTCTCCATATCAGAATACCTAGTTTCTGCATCAACCATTGCTCGACTGATATAATAAACGGGCCTTTGCACCCCAAAATCTTCTCTCATTAAAGCGGCGATAACGGCCGTAGTGGACACAGAGAGATAAAGAATGAGTTGCTCATGTGCTACAGGTTTAGATAAAATGGGGGGTGTGCTCATGTATAGCTTCAATTGTTGAAAGGCTTCCTCACACTGAGGCGTCCATTTCCAATCAGACTTGGCCGTTGCATGGAGGAGTTTGAAGAATGGTAAGCACTTGTCAGATGCTCACAAGATGAATCTATTCAACGATGCGATGCGACCAGCCAGACGCTGGACGTCCTTCAGAGTAGTGGGGGATTTCATCTCTACCAATGCTTTTATCTTTTTGGGATTTGCCTCAATTCCTCACTGACCGACCATGAATCCGAGGAACTTTCTAGTAGATACCCCGAATGCACACTTTTCTGGATTCAACTTCATCTGATATTTCCTCATCAGATCGAATGCTTCTCGAAGATCAGAGAGATGATCATCTTCCACGATGCTTTTCACGAGCATGTCATCGACGTAAACTTCCATATTTCTGCCGATTTGGGCAGCGAATATTTTGTTGACGAGGCGCTGATAGGTGGCCCCTGCATTTTTAAGACCAAACGGCATTACCTGGTAGCAATATAGTCCCCGATCTGTGATGAAGGCGGTATGCTGGCTATCAGGTGGATGCATCATGATCTGGTTATAACCAGAATAAGCATCCATAAAACTGAGCAGAGCGTGTCCAGCTGTTGAATCGACCAACTGGTCGATCCGCGGTGTCGGGAAGCTATCTTTGGGACATGCTTTGTTCAAATCTGAATAGTCGACTGCACATTCTCCTTTGCCATTAGCTTTCCGGACGAGAACTACGTTCACGACCCATTCTGGGTAATCAACTTCTTTTATGAAATTGACCGTGAGCAGCTTCTCAACTTCAGCTTTAATTGCCATCTGCCTTTCTGCAGTAAAGGCACGTCGACGCTGGTGTACGGGTTTTTACTTCGGGTCAATGTTGAGACGATGTGCGATGACATTGGGGTCGATGCCTGGCATATCTTTATGAGACCAAGCGAACACGTCCTGGTATTCGGTGAGAAAACGGACCAAATCCTCACGATGGACACTGGTTAAAGAGAATCCAATGTATACGACCCTGGACGGGTCGTCTTTAGTTAAGTGAATCGCCACTGTTTCTTCCCCAGGAGTTCTTGATTGGAGAACATTCTCTCTCGGATCCAGCGAGGTGTTAGTGGAAAAGTTGGGTGAATCTTGTGTTATCTCCATAACAGGTGTCGCTTGAACCTTCTTTCGATCTTGTAGGGCTATCTGATAGTAAGACCGTGCCTCCTGTTGACTTCCTCGCACGACCTCGATACCATTTGGGGTAGGAAATTTGACACACAGATATGAAGGGTGCAAGGCTGCCCCAACCTTAGTAAGAGACGGCAGCCCCAAAATGGCGTTATACGCTGATTTTCGATCCACCACGAGTAAGTTTACGAAGACAGGTAGTCTTCGTTGGATTTTCTCCAAAAGTAACTGGGAGATCAATGCTTCCTTCAGGTGTTGCTACCTCACCTCCGAAGCCGACGAGGGGGGTCGAAACTGGCTTGAGTAGGCTTCTGGCAAGTGCCATTTTGTTGAAAGCCTCCAAGTATAGAATATCGGCTGAGCTACCTGTATCCACCATAATTCGATGAGTCAGATAATTTGATACCTTTAATGTGACTACAATGGAATCTTCGTGAGGGAAGTGAATTCCCGCTGCATCTTCGAGGGTGAAAGAAATTAGAGGATGGCTGGCTTTTGACGAGCTGGGCGTCTGTTCCAGCCAATAGATATGCTGGGGTTCTTTAGACGCCTTCCGAGTGTATGCTTTCCTGGAAGCTTGAGAGTCACCCCCACAAGCTGGTCCTCCGACGATGGTGCGAATTTCTCCAGTAGGCTCAGCGTCCTCTTGGGCAGTATGATGATGAGGCGGTTCCTTTTGGCGTGGTGAGGCTTTCGCCCTTTCTGGTGATCGATTTTTACGAGTGACATAATCCTGAAGATGGCCTTTTCGGATAAGGGCTTCAATGTGATCTCATAGAGAGATGCAATCCTGGGTTCTATGCCCGTGATCTTTGTGGAAGTAACAAAACTTGCTCTTGTCTCTCTTCTGGGGATCGGATTTGATCTTTGCAGGCCACTTCACATATGGCTTGTGTTTTATCTCCATTAAAACCTTTTCATGAGACCGATTGAGAGGAGTGTAGTTATGATATTTACCAGAATAAGGTTTCTTGGAGGAACTTTCGCGCTGATCACGACGATATTTTTTATCAGCAGTAGAGGTTCCCTCTGGCTTGCGCTTCTTACCCTGTACTCCATGGCGTGTCAATGCGACTTCTCTGCATTGATATATTTCTGAGCTTTGGTTTGGAATTCTGCCATAGTTCTTGGAGGGCTCTTATCTAAAGCAAACCTGAATTTCTCGCTCGTTATTCCGGCTATGAGGGCTGTAAGACCTTTTTCTTCAGTATAACCCTCAGTTTGAACGGCTTCGGCAGTGAATCGTACTGTGAACTCCTTTATTGTCTCCCCATGCTGCTGTTTCAGATCCATCAGATGGGAGGCTGGCTTCTTAATGCGAATGCTTCCCATGAATTGAGAAATGAATATTTCCAATAACTGGGAAAAGGAGCTGATGGAACGGGGCTTCAACCCCCGGAACCATGTATGAGCTGCTTCCTTCAATGTTAGGGAAAAAGCCCTACACATGATTTCTGAGCCATGTCCCTCCAACTCCATGAGAGACCTGTATGTTTCTAGGTGTTCAAGAGGATCACCAATACTTGTATACGGGGTGATAACAGGCGTTCGATACTTTCTGGGTAACGGTGCCTCCATAACCTCGTTGGTAAAGGGGGACTCGGATTGATGTATCGCCGCCATGATGGCAGATGGCCGATTTGCCTGATACTGCTGTTCTATGACGTCAAAACGATCATGGATTCTTTTGAGATCTCCTTCCCATGGTAGGGTATAGCCTGATGTTTCGACGGTGGAGCCCTGAGGTTGAGGTTGTCGAGACGAACTAGAATGTATAGAATGTGGAGACGGCACAGGGAGATGGTTGCCAAGTGGTGGGACCTGTGGTTCGTCCATAGAATGTCTGGAAGCCACTAGTATGGGTTACGGTGGTAACCCTTCGGAGGGTTGTCTCTGCGGTTCGAGGAAATGCTGATCAAGCCGATTCGACAGGGCCTGAACTCCGGCATTTAGAGTTAGAAGAGTATTTTCGAGGAAACGCAGGACATCGTCTTGATTTCCAAAAGCCTCCAATAATGGGTTTGCTGATGGCATATTTGGGGCTCCTTGAGGGATATTCGTCGAAGTGGGTGGAAGAGCAGGTATGGATTCTGTCTCATCGGGCGGAGGTGGTGCCTGCCTTGAAGTCGAAGGATGAACAGCCTTTTTAGGAGGCATCGCAGAAGGATTTTGATCGGTGGTTAGAATGATTGATTTTGACGATCAAGTCGTTTCCCACAGACGGCGCCAAACTGTTAACGTCAGATTTTGTAACAGGATCCTCCGGTCGTTCACCTTCTCTCCAACAGAGATTTCCTCCGCCGGACCTGTAAGAAGGCAGAAAGCAACTAAGGGTGGCTGGTGTCCAGCCGTTAGCCCTCCGATGCTTAAGTCAGGCAGAGCAAGAGAATAACTAGGCAAAACGAGGCTAGAGATTGAATATTGTGTACATGTATCTTAATGGAGTCTTCTCCTTATATAGATCTGGAAGGGTCCAATCTGTTACGTAAGATATCGAGATCTCGCTGATTTCGTGTACGATACCGAGATCCCGCTAATTTCGTGGGATAAGATCCTTATCCTTAGAGAAGAGATCTAACCCAATGACTTGTCTTGACAATCACGTTCCTTGATAGCAATCCCTTGAGATTCGGAACCATAAGAGAAGATAAGCCCAAAATCGGCCTATACGGGCTGCTGGTACTGAAGGCTAAGGGGTGTCGCTACAGAGAAAGATGTTCGCATGTTGGAAGATGGTCGCGAGTCCAAGTGCTCTCTCATTTAGATGTTACACCTTTCAACGACTTGTGAGAAGGTCTGCTCGCGGATCAAGAAGGGAATCTTTGCTTTGCTATATCCGACTATCGGCTATGGGAACTCGAGGCCTTGCGAATAGGTGCTCCGTATTTATCAATCCTGCGACTCTCGAGCACATGATCTCGAGAGTCGGATGGTCGTCCCGTACTTATCCAATCTGCGACTCTCGAGCATACGATCTCGAGAGTCGAATGGGCACTTCCGTATTTACTCGATCTGTGACTCTCGATCAGATGATCTCGAGAGTCGAATGGGCGTCCGCGTAAATTCTTAGCTTCTTTGCAGCTAAGTTGATCTCCATCATTTTGCCTATAACAGATGTGTTTGTTAGATCTACATTGTCCATCCTCCTTACTAATCAAAGTTAAGGTGGGGCACATTAAAATATCAAATAGATCTAAATTTTAGGTGGATGCTTGACATAAAATAGTAAGGGTACTTAGGGTTCGATTCCACGGTTTGGTTATGTGGTTCGATTCCACATTCGGTTCTATGGTTTGATCCGATTCTATAGAACCCCAAACCGAGAATCAAACAGAACTAATCAATTCTTTGATTTTTGGAAACGAAATCGAAACTTGTGCGCTTCATAACGGAACTAACCGGTTCCATTCTGGTCCGGTTTACCGATTCCTTGTGCACCCCTAGCCACAACATCCTATACTATTAATAGTGAAAAATTAAAACTTGCTACTAAATGTTTTTTCCTCTAAAGAGTAGAAATAAAATTTTACTTGTAACATTTTCAGCTGCCATTAAAGTGCCCATGTCGCCACTAAATCTTAACCTGTTAGTAGAATAAAAAGAAACATTTAGTGACCAAATAACAAGTTGCTACTAAATCTTATATTATTATTGGCAAAAAATTAAAACTCGCCTCTAAATGTTTTCCTTTCAAAGAGTGGGAATGAAAATTTTAGCTGCAACATTTTCAGTTACTACTAAAGTGCTCACGATAATACCTTTAGTGGTGACATTCTGATGTCTACACTAAATCTTAAAGTATTACTGACAATATATAGTTGCCGCAAAAATTTACATATAGCCACAATACAAAAATCCGCGGCTAAGAAGAAGGGTTTAGTGATGAAACTATAAGTTGCCACTAAATCCTACATGATTAGTGACAAAACATTAAAACTCGCCACTATATGTTTTCCCTCCAAAGTGCGGGAATGTCATTTTAGCTACAATATTTTTGGTTGCCACTAAAGTGCCTACTATAATACCTTTAGTGGTGACATTAAATTGTTGTCACTAAATCTTAGACTATTAGTGACAATATGTAGTTGCTACAAAAAGTTACGTATAACCGCAAACTAAAAAGATTGCAGCTAAAAAAAGCATTTAACGACCATACAACAAGTTGCCACTAAATCCTACATGATTAGTGATGAAAACTTAAAGCTCGCCACTAAATATTTTTCCCTCCAAAGAGCGAAAATGGAATTTTAGTTACAACATTTTCGATTGCCACTAAAGTACCCACTAAAATACCTTTAGTGGCAACATAGATTGTCGCCACTAAATCTTAAACTATTAGTGGCAATATACAATTGCCGCAAAAAGTTAAATATAACCGCAAATAAAAAAACTGCGGTTAAAAAGAATCATTTAGCGACCAAACATGCGTTGTCATTAAATCCTACATGATTAGTGACGAATAATTAAAACTCTTCACTAAATGTTTTTCCCTCTAAAGAGCGGGAATACCATAATTTCCCGCCATGAAGTTAGTGGCGACATTTAAAGACTTTTAGCTGTGATATTTTGGGTTGCCACTAAATATGCATACTAAAATACCTTTAGTGGCGACATCAAATTGTCGCAACTAAAAGTAGCTTATAGTGACAACTTTTAAATGGCGGCTAAAAATTTCGTAGCTAAATGTCTTATTTCTTGTAGTGTTTCTTAGAAAGAAGAGAACTCTTCATTGATTCTCAAATGACCTTAACACAAAGAGAATTGTTGCCAATTGGGTCATGAAGGATAAGTGATCGACAGTGCTTTATGCCAGCCCCTTGGATAATATTAATCCTCAATATCTTTTAAAATCTTGGGTGTTTGGGCATTAGAAGGGTGGCTAACGAGTTTCATGTTTTTACAAGTTTAAAATCTAAGGACTTAGTCTCTTTTCTTTGCAACCCTCTAATTGTAGCATGTGATAAGTATATCTGCTAGTGTATGACTTATTCCTTTTAACTACCAGTCAGAATAGTAGATCTATGCCTCATTATGTGTGCTGCATAAGGTAATCTATGATAGATTGGCTCATCATTGTGAGTTTCTGAAAATCTCAAGGTCATATCGTAGTAACCTTGCTAGTTCATCTCAAAATCCATGCCATATTATTAATTTCATTAAAAATGCTAGATTTCCTTATCATCATGGTTCATATCTGGGACCCTTTGTCTCACCATGTCATAAGTCAAGTTAATATCAGAAGATGCAGCCTCTTATCCAAGTGATCTTAGGTTCATAAAATTCATAAATCATGTTTTAAGAACTATGAATTGATTGATCTGTTCAGAAATCAGCACAAGCAATCAATTGCTCAGCCTGGGCGATCAATCGTCAATACGCAGCACTCATCCAGAGATTGATCTATGCAGAAATTAGCACAAAAGATCAATCGCCCATCATGGGCGATTAAATGCCAGTGCGCAAAATGGTCCGGAGGCTGATCTGCCCAAAAGGATCGCCATCGATCAATCGCCCCGCCTAGGAGATCAATCGCCAGTGCGAAAAAATGGTCCAGAGACCAATCTGCCTAAAAAAAGGGCACTACCGATCAATCGCCCCACCTGGGCGATCAATCGCCTATGCGAAAATGGTCCAGAGACCTGATCTGCCCAAAAAGAATCTCTTCCAATCAATCGCCCAGGCCCAAGCGATTGATCGCTGACGAGCATAAACGTCTAGTCTGTCTTTAAAAAGGGCGCATGATCGATCAGCCTCCATTTCTTTCTTAGGCTCTCCTTCATTCTTTTCAATAGCCAGTTTCTCCAACTCACCTACACACATCTAAGCACCATTTCCCCTCCTCCAATCTTCAATCCTTGGGTTCAAAAGCATATCCATTGCATCTTATTCTTTAGATTGGTGGATTTCATCAAGTATGTGCTCATTGTTTACCTTGCCATTGCTCTAGGGGTTGTTAGATTTGATTTTCATTCTCTTGAACATCTTGGGTCTCATTATTGGTGTACACATTGCACTCTCTCAGCCTCAAATGCCTCCTAGAAATGTTTCCTCTCAAAGGACGAAGAAAGGCAAAGCCCCCATGGACGAAGGACCATCACGATCTACTCGCTCCAAGAGAAAGGTAGTGCATAAGGGCAGCTCCCAAGCTCAATATCGCACCCCTCCCACTCTAGATAACATATCCTCAACCTCTGAGTCCTCTGGATCCCCTTTAGAAGCTGAAGTAGTGTCTAAGGCTCAAAATGTGGTGAGATTTGCTAGTCGTTCTGTGATATGCGAGAGAAACATGGATGTTCACAATCTTCGAGGCTATGGAATTTTTGAAATATTGACCAATGTTGGCTAGGAAAAGGTGTTGGAACTTGCTGGGCCTGTCAATGAGGACTTGGTGCGATCATTCTTCGCACATTGTTTGGATCCGGTAGCATATCCGCTTAGCTTCTATGTGACTTACAGTGATAAGCGGATTCGCATCACAACTACCGTGATTGCTTGTGTTCTTGGTATAGAAATGTCAGACTATTAAATTCCTGAGACGGGTAAAACTCCTGAAGAAGAGCGAGTCACCTAGACTGAGGCTCTGTGCCACGATCATAATGTTAAATAGCATAATGGGAACACACTTCAAACTAAATACATGGCGCATGCCTATCAAGTGCTTCATCAAATCTTTGTGACCAACCTCTACCCTAGGAAGAGCAAACACTATGATCTGAAAGCTCAAATGGTTCAAACCATATATAATGTCAGACAAGGTCACAAGTTGTGTTTGCTTACTCTGATCATGCGGTAGCTTGCTATAGCAGTAGGGAGCAGAAAAACGAAAGCTCTTCCATTTGGGCATCTTATCTGTAATCTAGCTTCACGATGTGGTTTTCCACCCTCTCACTCTGCTCCTGTGATGCCTGAGCTCATAAACCTCACCACCATAAAAAGAATGAGACTACTACAATATGCTCCACCTCCAGGACCACCTCCAACTCGTGCTCCTGCTTCATGCGAAAACCCTTAGGGTCCAATTGGGGTCATAATCGGATAGGCAATTTGTTTTGCCGGGTGCAGGAGAGTTGTAATTGCTCCCACCATGCCGAAGCACCCGACTTCAACTTGCATGCAACAAGTTTAACATTCCGATCCTTTGGGACTTTCATGTGATAAAAAAAAATTCTCTACTTCTGCTAGTAAATACAGAATTCTTCAATTCTAAGCATACCATTAAAAGAAGGGAGTTCTCCCTTACCTATGTACTCGTAATCGTTATGATCCCCGTGATCATTATCATGCGCTTGAGGTTGTGTAAGGATATTCTCAACCTCGTCGTCGCTGCCATCCGAAGTCGTATACTCATGTCGCCAAATAGCGGCCGGAAGGGCCGAACAGATCGCTGGGTTATCTCCAACACCCACTGCAGGTGGTTGAGCAACCACCAGAGCTTGCTGTGGTGTCAATGCAGCGGTGAGTTGATCAATGGACTCCTACAGCCCTTGCATTGAAATCTTCATCAATCTCTAAAGAAGATCCATCTTCTCCGCTAGAAACATAATCCCCTGATCACCATCAACGGGATTGTTACCTTGATAGTCACTAAAAGAAATCATCCGAGGGAAAGCCCCGCTCTGATACCAACTTGGCGCAACCGCAAGCGGAACGAGAGTGATCACCATTGAAATTGCGGTTTTGCCGCTTGTAGATATACTCGGAGATATGCCTAATGTCCTAAAGGGGGGTGAATAAGACTTTTTGAATTTTCAATTACAATTTAAAACTAATCAAGTCAATCTTATCAACCAAGATTATCACAATAACATTCAAGGCAATTATATGATGAATTTGTAAGTAAAGACTATCATAGGCATTTCATCAAACAGTTAGCATTCATGATTGACTAAACCATTCAACACATAACAATCATTCAATCTCACAATGCACAACGATTTATAGTGGTTCGGTTTTCCTACTCCACTCCCGGTTCATGATCTCGACCTATGAGACCATCGGATTTCACTATAGTCGTGGTTTTAAATCAGGTTAACCATTAACCTTAACATCCTTTGATCTAAGATCGCGTTTACCATCCGCCGATGGCCCAATCCAGGGACTTGACGAGTTTGGATCTCAAACTCTCATCAATCCTAATCCAAGGACGGTCACGTACACTCCCGTCAGAGTTTCTCAATCCAGGGAATAGTGATTCAATAAATGGACTCTCAAATACTGGACATACCTAGACGATTAAGACACGATTCAATGCCTTTGATGAGTAGCTTCAGCTCACGTGCTTCAACTTCCCTTTGTGCTCCCAAGATCAGCTACCGATGTAAATGATGTGTGTATGATTATACCGGGTAGTTGGGAGAGAGATGGTCAAGTTCCTCTTGCCTATTCAATGCAATGGTTATGAGGGAGCTACAAAACTTCAGCATTCAATGGCTATAAACGACCTCATAAAGATATTTTGAAGGTAGGTCAGTTATGAATGTAGATCTTGAGCTCATACTTCAAACCGAGCTTTGAATACTCAATGACAAGCACTACGTGAAAAAGCGCTAAATTCGACTCCGTCATTCGACGGTCCTGAATTCGACAGTCCTGAACCGTCGAATATAACACGCGAAAAAATTCGACGGTCCAGACCCGTCGAATTAAGGAGCTAAAATTCGACTGTTACTGACAGTCGAAATAGCTCAGTCGAAATTAACGTTCGAAAAAAATTCGACGGTCCAAATACGTCGAATTTAGGACCTGAAATTCGACTGTTACTGACAGTCGAATTAGCTCAGTCGAATTAACGCGCGAAAAAATTCGACGGTCCAGAGCCGTCAAATTTGGGACCTAAAATTCGACTGGTACTGACAATCGAATTATCTCAGTCGAAATTAACACGTAAAAAAATTCGACGGTCCGAAGACGTCGAATTTAGGGCATTAAATTCCACGGTTAAGGACCGTCGAATTAGCACAGTCGGAAATTAGAGCGCGAAAAAATTCGTTTGCGCGCGAAAATTTTCGTATACGCGCGAGACAAATCGACGGTCTAAAGCCGTCGAATATAGCGCCTTTAAAATTTCGACGGTCTAGAACCGTCGAATTCTTGAAAATCCAACATTAAAAAAATTATGATTTAAAAAAAAAAATAGCTAACGTTAAAAAAAAAAAAAAACTAGGATTTTGAAAAAAGAAAATGGGTGATATTTGAGAAAAATTGAGATTTAAAAAATCACTGAGGTTTTGACACAAAAATTAACATTTTGAATAAGAAAATTAAATATTTTAAAAAATTTTGATTTTGAGAAAAGAAAAAGTTTAAAAGTTTGGAAATTATTTGGCAATGTTTGGAAAAAAATAGATTTTGAAAAAAAATAATTGAAATTAAAAAAAAACATTTTAAAAAATTACATCTACAAAAAATTGATATGTTTGAATAGAATTGATAAATTTGAAAAAAAATGTTTTATGATAAGTTTGAAAAAGTTCAAAAGTTTGGAAAAAAAAAAAACAATTGGGATTTTAAAAAAGACTGTGAGATTTTGAAAAAAAAAATTAAGCTTTTTAACAAAATTGAAATGTTTGAAAAAAATATATTTAAAAATATTTTTTTGAGATTGAAAAAAATTAAGAAATTTGAAATGAGTGGACAAAATTTACTAGTGGACATTTATTGAATGGTTGAAAATAAAAAATTACAATCATTGAGTTTATCATATTGGTTTATGCATACCCACAAGTTAATTCACTTGTACAAAAAATGAGGGCCTAAGTATAATGATGTGTAATTACAAGAATAACTTATAATGATAAGATTGATTAAATTCCATAATCAGGTAATCGTAAAGTTGATCTGAACGGTCAAATATATTTGGAACGTGCTGAATAGGTTATAAAACAAAATTCAGCCCAATCTGACATGAAATGAATTAGATCCATCCAAAACACTCTTTAAATGGGCACGATCAGTTTTTCTAGATCTAGACAGATTTTGGACAATCTGATCGGTCAAGATTGAATAGTAAATGACTTCAGACGTTTAGATTAAATTTTAGTCAAATCTAACTCTTGGATTGCAAGATATGACCCATCATATTGTTGATTAATTTTATCCGCCTAATATCTTTCTCATTCGAAATCCGATCAAGGTGAGTAGTGACTAATCAAATTGAAAATATTGATGTGTAGAATAAAGTAACTGGATCATAATTCTAAATTGATCCAAATGTTTTGTTCAAAATTGCATTGGGACTTGCTGACCTCATGAAAATCCAAGAAATGTGCCGTCATTGGACCCTAAACTCTAATTTAGCTGTTGAGATTTAGATTTTAAGTCTTGAGATTTGGTATGGCATCATAAAATGATATTTAAAAACAGATGAACGGGATATAATATACATAAAATATATCAACTTGGTCTCACACGGTTAAAGTAGTGTGTATGGATTGGCTAGTGACCCTGACTAGCCACTAGTTAGTACTGATCGATGCTCTATGGGCCCTACCATGATGTATGTGTTCCATCTACACCGTCCATACATTTTTTCAAATTATTTTATGGTATGAGCCCAAAATTGAGATAGATCCAAATCTAAAGTGGACCACATCATAAGAAATAATGGTAATTTAGCGCCTCACCATTAAAAATTCCAAATTGCCTATCTCAAGTGTACCATTTTTGTGGTTCCACCATGATGTACGTGTTTCATTCACATCATCCATACATTTTCCCAGATCATTTTATAGTATGAGTCCAAAACTCAAGTAGATTTAAATCTCGATCAGATGGACTCAATCACAAGAAATAATGTTAATCAAATGTCCACCATTAAAAGCTTCTTAGGGGCAATGGAAGTTTTGGATGAAGCTGATATTTGTTTTTGCCCTACATCCAGTTCTGTATGACCTAGTTAAGAGGTTGGATGTCAAATAAACATTGCAGTGGGCCCTATGAGGTTTTCAATAGTGGACATTCAATCACTAATGTTTTCTCGTGGTGTGGTCCACTTGGGATTTAGATCTGCCTCATTTTTGAATTGTAGCCTAAAATAATTTTTAGTAAATTAATAGACAGTATGGATGAAACAAATACATCTTGGTGGAGTCCATGACATGTGGCATCGCCACTAGCCAAATACAAGTGTGTGGAAAATGCATGAGAGTGAATTAAGTGTTACCCTTGTAACATCTTAGTGTGTGTATGTTACCCCTACAATGTGGGGCTTACCTTGATGTATTTTTTGTATATCCATCTTGTCCATTTGTTTTTCGGTATAAGTTTAGGACGTGATCCAAAATGATAAGAAGATCCAAATCTCGGGTGGACCATACCAACAGAAAGAGTGATGAATAATCATTAAAAACATTTTGTGGACCACAAAAGTTTTAGATCAAGCTTATCTTTAAATTTTCGCTTCATCCAAACCTTATTTACATTATCAAGAGATTGGATTGCAAATAAACATTACCAGAACCTTATGATGGGCTCTTTGGAATTTTTAATGGTGTGGCACTCAATCAGAACTCTTTCTAGTGGTATGGTCCACTTGATATTTGGATTTTCATAATTTTTGGACAACCCTAACTGCTGGATTTGAGGAGAAATGAAAAATCAAAGAAATCAAGCAACGGGTGGTCCACACTCAGTGCTTGATGGATACCATACAATGCATAAACATTGATCTTGCGATGGGGCAGAGATGGAACCTTGCCAAAATAGAGACCCACCTATGATCGCAGTGAACCATACGATAGGAGCATTGCATTTGGCCCCATCATCACCCTGATTTGATGATCATAGCCATTTGAATAAACACTACAATTGGAAGGTCAGGCCATTTTTATTCCTACCTTCAATTTGTAGGCCCTCGTTCGAATGGCTGTGATCGCCCAAACGGCATAAGTTTTGGACTACATTCCCAGCGTGAAATCCTCCTATCTAAAGGTTCATTGTGATCATAGATGGACCCATTTAGGTATTTGTAGCATAATAAGGTACAAAGAGTTGTTACAGGATCATAGCTCATTACATCTAAATATGAAGGTTGCTAATTCCATATATACTAGTGTAGATCCAAGCCGTCAACGAGGGATTGGATTGCGTACCGAGTAACTTAGTGCGCTTTTATCATACTGAGTAAGCTCTGTTGGGCCCACCTTGAATGCATTTGGTATATCCATGCGTTCTATCTGTTTTTTGAGATTATTTTAGTGGTTGATCCCAAGATTTAAGAATATCTAAAGCTCAAGTGGACCACACCACAGGAAACAGTGGGACTAATGATTTCCACCGTTGAAACCTTCGTAGGGCCCGCAGTGATGTTTATTTGTCATCCAACATGTTCATGAGATCACACGGATATGGATGAAGGAAAAACATAAATATCAGCTTAATTCAAAACTTGTGTAACCCTTAAGAAGTTTTCAATGGTAGACGTTCAATTCACATGCTTCCTGTGGTGTGGTCCACTTGAAGTTTGGCTATGCTTGATTTTTGGGATCAATCCATAAAATTACCTTGTAAAATGAATGGACGGAGTGGATAAATTACATAAATCACTGTGGGGCCCACAGAGTTTACTCAATACGCAATCCGTTTCTCCAGCCCATTTTAGAAGGGGTTACCAAATATTAAGCAGATCCACATCTCAGGTGGACCACATCGTTCATGTCATCACATGTGCGCGACAACGGCATGTCATCACATGTGCGAGATCCATGTGCGAGCCCCTCCACATGTCATCACATGTGCGAGATCCAAGCTGTCAACGGCCTAATTAAAGAACTATTTTCAGCCGTTCATGTCTTCATATTTTCAGCCGTTCATGTCTTCATATCCAAGCTGTCAACGGCCTAATTTCTGGGACAACGCATCTACATGGTGAGGCCCACCTCGAAGTTAGAAATACAATGATCGTCTCAGATCCCTCACACGTGTCCCAAAAATCCAACCCTGGCCGCGAGTGCACAAAACTTGTACTCGCTGGACTTTGTCTAAAAAAACGTAAGAGGGAGTTTTTCCCTCTTTTCTTTCTCCCTCACAAAACCGCCCTCTTCCCCTATTTCATTCTCTCCCTCTCTCTCTCTCGTCGGGGCGCCGATTGTCGGGGCACCAGATCTCCCAAGGTATTTTATTCTCTTCATCTCTGTTTTTTTCTTTTCTTTTTCATTTATTTATTTATGTGAAATCTTGAGGAAGATCTTTGCTGTGGGCCCGTGTTGAGGTGACGTGTCTTGAACATTGTAGTGACACGTGGCATGGAGTGGGTCCCGGATTTGGTGCTTCTGGGGTCGGTATATGTGTATCCGGAATTCGGGTGGGCGATGGCTGTGGGTTTGTGATGTACCATTTGGAGCTCACATACACGGGGAGAATGTATATGCGCGGGATTGATGTGTATTACCATGTTTTGATGAGGTTGATTCCCGTTTGGTGGGGTTTGGGAAGGGTCGGTGGATGGGTTGGATTGAGTCTGGCATTTATGTTACCTGGCCTGTTTGGATTCCTCATTGAGATATTTAGATTTTGGGTGGGCCATTAGCTGTAGCTTTTTCTCTCCATCTGTTGCCATTTGTACATGTTTGGATGGTATGGTTCTTTCTTGATGATTTTTAATGGATATTGGTTGGCCTGAATTATGATAAACCCGTTTTTGTGCATTCCAGTGGATCTGATCTCTCTCTGGTGGGCCATCCAAAATGGGCCCACCAGACTTTTTTTGTTTATTTATTTCGGGAAATTTAAAAAAACTACCTAATTATTATTAAGTTTACATTTTAGAATATATTTTTTTTAAAGAGGTTTTCAAAAAGTTTACTCATTGATCCATATAATTATCATTCCACTGTAGTGTGGGCCCCACTTGAACAAACTGAAGGGAAACTGTCAGAAGCATCCATCTTTATGGCCATTGATTGGGTGGTTATGATAATCCCATTGAGAAGGACGAGCAATCAAATGCGGGCCTATGAGATGTAAGGTCCATGACCGTCCAATTTGTAGGTCATCTGTTGGATGGTTAGCATAATTTGATCAAATTAATTTTTGATAGGGATGTGCATTAAAAGTGGGCCAAGTCTTTCATTTTGTACAAAGAAGAAAATATAAATTGTTAGGTGATCCAAGCTGCTGGCATCATGACCTCACTGTGGCTGTCCTGTGCTTCTGTTGGTGGAGCCCACTCAACGTGGAGGTTATAGTTAGGAACACTGATAGGACACAACATGATGACCACATGTTATGAAAAATCAGACTGAGCTACTCATTGGCTGGGCATTTCTGATGAATGTGGACCATTGTTGCACTGATTGACCCCCAATCAAACGAGGACCTGAATGGGATCCTTAGAACTTTAGTTGGATCGACTAAGCTTTCAAAGTCTCTGTTCTCGAGTGCATTGCTCAGCAGTTGTTGAGCCTGAAAGATAAATTGGCATTTCTTCAATACCTTTCTTTATTTTGGAATTTTCATCTCACTACCAATAAGAAAATTAAAACCCACATGATTTTAAAGGTGTGTTTGGACTTTGGACACCTTATATTACAATATTTTGTTTGTGATGTTTCAATGTGGGAGGTTTGCGAGGCCCCACATGCACCCTTTATGCCTAGAAAGATTGTTGGAGATTTGAGTAGTACATGAGGTGGATCCCATCCCACTGTAAAGAATGAATAAAGTACAATGGTTAGTGGAGGTTTCTTCATATTGGGCCATGTGGGCCCAGTTATTTTGTTATTGTTTTTTCTTTTTTGATCTTTGATTATAAAACTGATACTCTATGTTTTATATTCTGGATTTTGTAGGACAGGGCCATCTGTATGGAAAATGAACAAATTTAAGGAGATCACCAATGACCTGCATACAGTCTTTCCCATGTAGGTGATTTATGAAAATTGAGTGTCCATTGCTATTGCTAGATACTGATTCCATGTGGATCAAGCTCAAATGGCCTTGTCGGTAAGCGATGAACGGTACTGATCTCTTGTCCTGCAGATTGGATTGCATCTTCGGACTTTGGACTCTTGGAGTCGTCGATCGGTGATTGAAGAGAAACCCAAGAATAAGGTGACTATACATGGTTCATTGAATTAGTGGATTGGATTAAAGATCTATTGAGGTGCTTGATTTTTTATTTATTGAGGTTACCATGCAAAAATTAGATTGATAGATGATCCAATCCATCTTTTGAATGGTCTTACTTTTTGTAGCCATCCTTTTTCCAAGCTATGGATAGGATAGTTAGGGTTGCCCACAAAAGTGATTCTTCATGATTGTAAGCAACCCATGAAGGTTGATTGAACTATTTTTTTGTAAACAATCTTAACTGTCCATATTAAAGGCTACTGATAAGATGATTATGATTTTCAGGTTATTGTGATATTTACATGGTTGTCCATGAAATATATGTTGAACCGATCGACAGTCTAGATCAATTGATCGGATTGTCTGATGCAATACAACTAGGAGCACTGGAGCATTTACCTTTCTTAAATTATTCAATCCTATGTATATTGTCAACATGTCACGAGCACACTTGTATTTCCCTTAGAACAGTACCCTCATTCATAGTTTCAGAATTTTGTGACTTTTTTTGTTACCCACACTCCAGACACTCACACACCCACCTACGCCACATGGGCACTTGATCCCTGGTCTCAGTGTTGAAACAGAAGTCTGTCTACCACTAAGCCATGGAGCCAGACCCAAAATTTTGTGACTTGACTTGTAATTTGACCAAGTCAAGTAACTAGGCAGATTTTTGGGTCAGGTTGTAATGTAGACCCAGAATGTACAAGACCTGGCCCTCAACTCGGTGGTGTTGATTCAGTTGACTCAAATCACTCAGTTAGAAGACCCTTTTTTTGGCTAAAATGTTTTGTGAGAGAAGATGTCTTAACCAGTAGAGTACAAGTTGTTGTCAGTTTGCTTCTAGCCTGTATATACAGTTGAAGCACATATAACTAATTTATTAATTTTATTTACTGAATATTAAGTCAAGTAAAGTGAAAGCTTGTCTGATCTTTATGTCGACTTGACCTTGCTGGACATTGAGTTGAGTCTGAGTTTTGAGTTTTCAACTACGCCCTGATACGAGTTAGCTAATTCATATAGGATAAGAAATGATCAGATTCAGTGGCTGTATACATGTTGCAGGTGCTAATGCAGTAGAATTCATTATCAACCACGCTGAGGTCTCAATAGCTTTCGTTCAAGAGAATAAGATTGAAGCTGTATGCCAATTCTTCTTCTATCCTTACAAGTGTTGTTTAGGATCGCAGATTGTTACCTCAATTTATGATGTCTCATGATATTTTTACATTAGAAATTCTTGTAATACCCATTGCCTCTGAGTTTAATTGACTTCATTAAAGCTCTTTCAAGCAATTCCCATCTTAAGTTGTAATTCTTTGTGTTGGGCAGATGATAACGAGTCTTCCGAGGTGTGCTGCAAATCAAAAGATTCCGAAGATATGTAACCCTGACTTTTTATTATTCTAAAAAGAAAGATAATTTTTTAGGCTAGTAACATTTCAGTATTTCTTTACTAATTTCAGCGATTGTCAGCTTTGGAAATATTTCAAGTGCCCAAAAGAAAGAAGCTGAACTAGCAGGGGTTTCTTGCTTTTCTTGGGAAGAATT
This sequence comes from Liriodendron chinense, assembly GCA_003013855.2. Taxonomy (NCBI): domain Eukaryota; kingdom Viridiplantae; phylum Streptophyta; class Magnoliopsida; order Magnoliales; family Magnoliaceae; genus Liriodendron; species Liriodendron chinense. Next base: position 4,045,608 of record ML058359.1, on the reverse strand, counting down.
TGCTCTGTTGGTGAGAACTTCGATTTATATATAATTCTTTTATACTAAAGTTTCAACCTTTAAAATTTTTTGTGCTTTCGATGTTAGGCTAATATTGTTATACCATAACAAAATATGAAACAAAGTTTGCATTTGCGTGCAAAAGTGAATTAAAACTGTCAACAGTCAGTTTAATTCGTATTAGTTGTAAGAAGGATCTGTAAAATTACAATTACGTTTGTTTCTAGTGTTGCTTGAAAGTAACATGATTGTAATTTGGAGCACAGTCCCTCAATATGAATAATGCAAAAAGGTAATTCCGGTTTGGTTATTTAAACTTAATATAAGGGTGCGTTTGGTTGCACCAAATATCTTGAAAGATGCAACCAAATGTTCCCTAAACCAATCATTGCAATTTTAATTTTCGAATGCATTCAAACACCCCCTAAATAGTCATTACTGCTAAAAGGACCACTCTTTGGTGGAATTTAAGCAGAGAAATTATTGAAACCAACAGTCTGAATGAGAGCATAGTAGAAAGTATTTTCATTGTTGTTATGAACTGAATGCATACAGAGATCTGACCATTTCCTGTTTTCTTTTAGGGAAGTGAAACTTGTAAGCTGCGTCCAAAAGAGAAGACTGATATCTGCACAATCATGTATACAAGTGGAACAACCGGGGATCCAAAGGGTGTTCTACTAACTAATGGTGCTATCATGGCGGAGGTCACGACAATAGATCAGCTACTCCTAGAAACAGATAAAGCGGTAATAAGCTAACTCAGCCTTTACAAGAACCTTTTTCAGATTCATTATCTTCTCCTTACATAATTCACTTAAATAGAAGGCTGTAGAGCTTAAGCTCCAATTTTGTTGTTCCCAATTTCTCATTCATAATGCTCGAGTTTTGCAACTTGGAATATTTTCACTCACAGGTGACAGAAGAAGACACATATTTTTCGTTCCTTCCGTTGGCCAATGTATTTGATCAGATAATCGAGACCTATTGCATCAACAAGGGTGCATCTATTGGATTTTGGCGAGGGGTATGATTATTCATTTCTTGTCTTGAGTTGCTTTTTATTGGATCATTCTTATACATGGTTTCAGGATCTGCATTAATTGAAGCCTTTAACCAACTAGGAAGTGATAAGCCTTCGATGATGGGATTGTACTTGTATATTGTATTAGTAAATGTTGTAGTTTTCTAAATTATTTATGAATTACAGATTTACAGGATGTATTGGGGCACAACCCTCATTAAATCAGGTTATTTTTTTTTAACACAGACATAAATTCGATTGGTTGATGGTATATTGTAAGTTGATTCTACTCTTTGGTACATGTGGAGAATGTGGTTGTGGATTGTTTGTACTTGAGGAGGATTGTGGGTGTGGAGGATTGTGGTTGCGAAGGTTTGTAGTTGTGGAGGATTGTGGTTGCAGAGGAGGATTGTGGTTGCGGAGGTTTGTAGTTGTGGAGGATTGTGGTTGTGGAGGTTTGTAGTTGTGGAGGATTGTGGTTGTATTGTGTTGGTTATGTAATGTGATTGTGGAGGATTGGTTGTATTGTTGGTATGTATGTGATTGGTTGTTGGTTATGTAATGTGATTGTGGTTGTATTGTGTTGGTTATGTAATGTGATTGTGGAGGATTGTACTTGTACATTGTGTAAGTAAATGTCGTAGTTTTCTAAATTATTTACGAATTACAGAGTTTACAGGATGCATTGGGGCACAACCCCTACCAAAATACAGGTTATTTTCTTTTCCGTGCAGACACAAATTCGACGGTCCAGGACCGTCGAAATTCCCTATAATTTTTCCTAGAAACGGCGGGTTAGAACCGTCGAATTCTTTCCGACGGCTAGTAGCCGTCGAAATATTCTATGATATTCGAACCGCAGACGACGGTTATGGACCGTCGAATTTTTTCGACGGTTTACAACCGCCGTTTATGCAAATACGAGTTCGACGGGTGTGGACCGTCGAAATTTTTCGAGCGTCACAAACCGTCGAAATATTTCGACTGTCATGGACCGTCGAATATTAACCGACGGGTAGGAACCGTCGAATTTTAACCGACGGATCGTCAAATTTTAACTGACGGTTAAGGACCGTCGAATATTAACCGACGGTTATGGACGGTCGAATTTTTTTCTACACTGGCCGATCTACGACGGCTTTTTTCGACGGCGCGGACCGTCGAATTTTCGGAAATTCGACGGTTTTGGACCGTCGAATTTAGCGCTTTTTCACTGTAGTGAAGCCATTAATGGATAGGTTTGAACGATGAACTCAAGGGAGTTAAGAGCAAGGAGGTTAGGAGGATGTGAGTAAAGACTCTCTCTCTTAGCTCTTGATGGGTGTTGAATGCTTTCCAAGAAAGACCACAAGATATGGCTTTATAGAACCCCTAATGATGGCCCCTAACGGATAAAAAACAGTCATGTCCGACCTGTCAGAGAGAGGTCTTAACCGGTCGGACAGACCGATCGTATTTCAAAAGGATGCACATCATATGGGTCTATCCGACTGGTCAAGACCGGTCGGCTAACCTTGCTGGACAACATTTGGAAAGCAGTCCGACCGGTCAAGATCGGTCGACAGCGCTTGCTGGACTACTTGTAATATGCAGACCGATCGGTCAAGACCGATCGGTTGCCTTCCTGGTATACTGCAGCAAGCTGCTGGACACATATGAATTGCTGGCCGATCGGTCAAGACCGGTCGATAGTCCAGCTAAAATTCTCACAGCAAGGTCACTGACCTCTTTTGATGTTCCTGGCCAACCGGTCAAGACCGGTCGACTGTCTTGGCAAGCCACATGCAGCACTGTTGCTGGACAGGTCTTGAACTTCTGGCCGACCGGTCAAGACCGATCGGCTGTCCAGCTGAGCTTATCACAGCAAGGTTGCTGTCAATGCAGATGTGCCTGGCCGACCGGTCAAGACCGGTCGGCTGTCTAGACCTCTTTTCACAACAAGGTTGCTGAACTAAGGTGAAGGGTCAGTCCGATCGGTCATGACCGGTCGACTGCCTTGAGGTCTATCAACACAGCGACGGAACACTTCAATGATGAAGTATGAAGTGATTAGGTGCATGGAGTCCAATGTTTGGACATATTTTCAATTACGATTCGCACCTGCCATGGACAAACAAGTCTGATCAACTTGTGCTAGGGCCAAGAAGGAATGGGATAAGTTAGGTCAGTCATTACGCCATTCATGGATGTTTTGAGTTTCCTAAGGTTAATCTATATGCAACTTACCTGAGATCTTGTTTCGACTTGAGCTTGAGCAATGGAAGAAGCATAATCTTCAAGTCTTGAGCTTCAAATCTTCGACCGGGGCTCACACAACAAGACACGACCAACCAACACGGCAATTGACAAAATAAAGTGTACTAACAACCATCTGTCTTGTAAGATAATCGATCCGAATCCATGGATCTATCGAGCAAACAACCCGATCTTCCTTGATCAATCAAGGAGCAACTCGAAGAACACGAGCCAAACAGAGAAAACTCTGAAAATTGTATTAAAATTATTCAATAATCCTTAAAATTGGAAATAACATCTTACTTATACTAACTAAACCCTAAGCTTCGTAGCCTAGGTGTCCTACTTGCAAAAGGAAAGAGGAAAAACTCTTAAAGTGAAAAGGAAAACTGAAAATAGCATGTTCGCGGGAAGAATACTCTCCTACATGCCATTTTAGCTGCGCACCTTTGCACACGTATCAGGGGCACCAAATCTGAATGGTCCATATGATGCGGCACCCCTTGAAACCTTCCGGCTCAACTTTCCACCTAATCTAAAACTTGGGTGGGGCCATAGCAAAGATAGAGGCAACTCAAGTGAGGAAACTGTTTTTGTTTGCCATAGCCCACTAGAGTTTTTTATCAAGTTGAAAATTGGACCCCAAGGGTTTCCGAAAAAACCAAGCTCAAACCAAGTAGTACCAGCTAGGCTCGGCTCGATGCTCAATTTGTTTCAACTTGGTTTGATTCGGCTGGTAGATTGTAAGCACATTGTTTCCTGTGGTGTGATCCACTTGAGCTTTGGATATGATTCAATTTTGAGATCATGTCCTAAAATGATTTGTATGAATGTCGTGTATATTACATTTGCATGACGACGTAGATAATAGATAATACATATACATGAATGCACACTGCTTCCTTACACTAATAAAGTTATGCTTGTGTTCTTTTTTTTAGAAAAGGCTCTCTCGAGAATTGTTGTTGAGAGTGACTCGAAATCGGTGGTTGAGATGATTAACAAGGGCAACCCAAGTTTGTGGTGCCTTTGGTATTGGTGGGCCAGGATAAAAGCTTTCAAGCGGGCAGTAGAGCTACTGATCCTTCACGTCCCAAGGGAGGTGAACAGGGTGTGTAACGCCCTGAAATTTCAGCTCCTGTGGATTTCAAGATAGGCTTAATTCTCAAGTGTTATCAAAGACGTGTTAAGGGTGAATTCCTTAACATATCACTATTTCTCCATATATTTGAAATTTAGTGGCATTCAAGCACGGTGACGGAAGATAAACACGTGATTTAATGAAATTATAATCTATGTTATAATCACAAAGTTCTTGAAACTAAACCAAACAAAATATCAATTCTTACATTCATTAAGAAAATTTATTACAATTGTAGAGTAAAGCTGTAAATTATGCTAAAATAATATATAATTAAATAAAATCTTCAATAAGTCACTCCAACTTCATCACCCGTCGCCTGTACCGCAAGCCTTCAAACACCTCGTCGTAGTGTTCAATTCACTCACTAGATCTTCACCTGGATTATCTGAGATGTGTTTGGATAGCGGTAAACGTTATTATAGTGGGGAATATCCCTCCAAGACAATCATGATTATAATAATGACACAGAGTAAATGCAAGCAAGATATTATCATTTAATCAAATCAAAACAACCCTGTAAAATATCTTTGTTAATGCAATGCATGACATACATGCTCTGGCTAAGGTACCCTGACTAAATGAGACGGGATCACTCCACTCTTCTCACCAGCCACTAGTTACCAGAGGTTCTAGTTGGGACGGGATCACTCCACTCTTCCTATACACCAAAACCCAACTAGTGAAACGGGCCCATGCACACTTTCACTAGATAGCGAGAGAGAAATGAGCCCATGCACACTTTCTCTAACGCCCGAGAGGCTGACCCACCAAGTCAGGTCCAGTGAATGCATGATTAGTTTCACCTTTAATTCAGTAGGTTTAACATCCAGCTAATTAAACGATGTACACGGCTAATGATCACTTCTTACCCCAATCAGTTCAAGAGTCTTCACATTCATCAATTTTATACTTCAGTGGATCCATCACAGGTAACGAATCAATAAAGATCCCTTGGCATGTATCTAACAATGCGTATACGGTAGTGCCAAACTCAACATTATGGCATATATAATCAACAACACATACACGATAATACAAATACTTAATTCTCAATGTCAAGGCATTTTTATTCAATAAGACACACGGTAATGCCGACTTTCACAATAAGGCATATTCATCCTAAATATCCACATGGTAATGCCAACGTAACAAGGCCTCGCTCGGGCTTCATCTCTTTACATCAAATGGCTACATCAGTATGGGGTTAATGGGTGTTGATCAACGTAACATCCATATACAATATCTCATAGCAAACAACATATCAATCATCATGATCATGTGACAACATAAATCAAGCATAATCTCCACATAAGCATGTACATCATCACAATGCCTTTTCCAACCACTTAAGCATAGTTCATACATCAAAATTCAGCATACAACACAAAGAACATCATACAAGTCATATTTACATGGAAAGATTTCAATAAGCACGATTTCAAGAAATCATATAACAAAAACCCTAGTTTTTAATCATAAAATCAACATACAATTTATTATTATCGTAGTTAGGCTTGAAGGAAATCCCTACCTCTTGAAGTTGGATGATTTGAAACGTTGTTAGGGCCGTGTGATTTTCCTTAGGTCCACATCCTATAACGTTTAATGAAACGCATGAAATTAGGGTGTAACTTGATAAGTTTTCACCACTATGATCATCTAGGTTTAGAATCCTACCTAGGGTTAGAGTTTAGGCTTGATCTAGGAAACAAAATCAGGGTTGGATGGTCTTACCTCCCGTAAGAGCGGCAAACTCACAAGAACACAGTTGAGTTGACTCAGCTTGATTCGTTTTCTTCCTCTTTCTCACTCTTTCTTCTTTCTTTCTCTTTCTTCTTCTTCTTTCTTTCTTTCTCTTAGTCTGTTATGAAACTCCAGCAGCAGAAACATAGGGGTGAGAGATCCCTCTCGCACGACACTCTCTCTCTCTCTACACGAACTCTCTCCCCCTTTAGTTCTCTACCCGTTCTCTCTCTCTCTCTCTCTCTCTCTCTCTCTCTCTCTCTCTCTCTCTCTGGCATTTTCTAGGAGAAGAAGGAGAGGACGGACGGACAGACATGGGGGGTTTTATACCCTCGTGGGGTCGGTTGGATGATGTGGTGTGCGGAAAGAAGAAATGTGGAGTCCTGGTTCTACTTGGAGAGGGGAATGGCTTAATTCTAGAGAGTTCCGGTGCTTGGGGCCCATTAGAATGGTAGGTGCGATCCATACGAAGCTTCATATGAAATTTGGACCGTCCATGCGAAGCAAAAGCAGAGATCTCATCATTCTTGGTCTTTCTTGGATTTTAGACGGAGGTTTGGAGCGGGCCACATGATCAATGGTGGGTCACGGTATTTGAAAGGACTAGAGTATGGAGAGGGACCGGTTAGATGGACGGCTAAGATAGTTTCTATGGGGCCCACCTGAGGGACGGTGAATGTCAGTGGGGTCGGTCGCCCGCCCGCTCTAACAGTGTAATGAAGAAGAAGACGATTTGAAGAAAATTCTTTTTTTATTACCGTACATTGCACGTAAATTGTATATTACGATTGGTCACTTCAAGTGGGGTCCACCTAGGTGAATTGGGATTGCTTGCTCCATCCAGTAGGTGGGAAACACAAAAATAATCGCTGGAAAGAAAAATGAGGCAGATTCGAGTTAAGGTGGGCTACTTATGGCCCGATTTTTTATTAGGGCATTTGTAGGATGATCGGAGGACTAAAACTCGACGTGTACGACTAAAATATATCTAAAAGATTATATATGGAGTTTTACGTAAAAATGATCGTCAGAAACTATCATACTTAAAAACGGCGGTTTAACTTAAGTAGTGGCATTTTCGTAATTATCTAAAAAGTGAGATTTTTGAAATCCGGTCTTTCTATGACGTTTATGGGATTGTTCTAAGCAACGTTTGTAAATGGTCCCCTATCAGATCTCCTACGGATGGTTCGTTGTTTTCAAAATAAAGTAAATACTCGATAATTAGTTAAAATAAAATTAAAATAAATTTTAAGAAAGTTTCAAATAAATTAAAAAATTCGGGGCGTTATAGGGTGGCTAATAGCTTGGCCCGGCAGGGAAGCGAATTCCAGGCTAATGTTTTTTATCAGGAGGTTCAGGCCCTTCCTGAGGTGGTCCAAGGAGATTTGTTCCTAGATAAAACGGGCTTGGGGCCATTAGGAGAGGCCGTGAGAGGGTGGGCCAAACATAGTCCTTCGGCTCGCTCACTACAAGAAATTAGGTTTTTACCAACGAAATAATTCGTCGGTTTTGAATCATATTTCGTCGGGAAATGTTATTGCTGATGAAATTTTTCGCGGCTAAAATCGTCGCAAAAAGAGCGTGGGTAAAGGCTTTTCCCGACGAAAAATCGGTTCGTCGGCAATAATAAAATAATTACCGACGAAAAAATCGTTGGGAAAACATTTGATTTTTGGTTGGAGAAAAATGTGTTTCGTCGGTAAATACAGTTTTTACCGACGAAATTTTTCGTAGGTAAAACTATTACCTATGAATTTTTTTGTAGGTAAAAAATTTTACCTACGAAAAATTTCATAGGTAAAAACTATTACCTATGAAAAATTTCGTAGGTAAAAATGTTTACCTACAAAAAAATTCGTAGGTAAAAACTATTACTTACAAAAAATTCATCGGTAAAAATTCTTGCTCCTCTATTACCTACGAAATGTTTCGTCGGTAATAGTTTTTACCAACGAAAATTTCGTAGGTAAAAAATTTACAACGAATTGTTTCGTCGGTAAAACTTTATGCTCCCTTATTACCTACGAAATATTTCATCGGTAATAGTCTTCCCCTTCCCGATTCCACTCATATTCAAAATTCAGGAAAAAAATTCATGATATACACCTGTAAATAAACCTATTACAATACATTTTTATCCTATTTACATCCACATACATACGAACAAACACAAACCATACCATCCATACACAAATAATCCATTCCACATCCACAGACAACCCACATTCATCCACACACAAATACATATAAGTTTAACATTCGTACATAAAATAAAAAAAATCACGAAGATGAAGGCGGAGGTGGCAGGGCATCAGTGCCAAAGCATGCAGCGAGAGCCTGAAACATCTCCTGCATCCGTCGCTCATGCTCCACCCGCAACTCATCGATCCTCCTCTCCTACGTCTCCTGTCGCCGCTCCTCCTCCCATCGCCTCTCCTCCTCCTCCTCCCTACGCCTCTGCTCTTCTTCCCTCTACCTCTCCAGCTGCTCTTTAATCTCATCGACGACGACTTGTAGCTGCTGAACCTCTCTCTCTGCCATATCATCTCAGCGTAGAGCGCTCTCACCAGCTACGGATCGGCTGGAGCCAGCTCTAGTGGGTGCCATGAGCTTGGCACCATGGCCAAGCCCACGCACATATCTAGAACGGGTGCCAAGCACCTCGCTCAGGATTTCTAGCTCACTCCGCTGACTACCAACGAGAGTGGGCTGACTGCGTATGGTGTCCATTGCCACCTATAATAAAAACATATGAAATTTCATAACAAATGACATGAATGACATTATTATCAATCAATGCAATTAAATTTTACAAAGTAAAGATTTTTACCTAATGCTCACTGGCTCTAGGATGAACCCAAGTTCCCGTCGCCTGCCGACAATGAGTCACTCTGTAGAGGTCTACTGGTCCAAGCTCCTAGCCGGTGATGGAATCTCGCTGCGTAATCGAAAGGAAAGTAGACTTATAATAAATGCATGAAAATAATATATCAACTTAATAATCATCAGTAATTTCTTACCATGTCGTAACGATGTCGTACAAATGACTTTGAATCAGCTACGTGGTTCACTTGTAACTTTTTCCTGTTCACAGAATTTATTCTACTCCTCTTCTAAACACATTATTCAAAATATATTGTTATTAATTGTGAATTTAATTGTTACCTTAAGATATCGTAAATATGTAAATATTACCTGAAAAGCCTCCAACGAAAATCTCTCACAGAGTATCCGCCAGTCGTCTATAGTCATATGCGGTGGTGTGGATAGTACGGCCTCATCGTGCGTCATGCACCGTTTGTACCATTGGTGTAACTCTCCGCGGTACTCCTTGAACCGATCTCTGATTATGTCGTCGATGGCATGGAAAATGTAAGGAACATTCAAATCGAAGACAAATTTATCCTGCAGTTTCGTAAATAATAGATTAAGACAATAAATTTATTAAGAAAATTACTTAACAGTAATTGAACTTTCACAAAAGAAAATTTCAATTTACTAAAATTTATCTGAAGGCTCTGACGGATGAGCTGTCGCACATCATCTGTCACGTCTGTCCAATGGGGGTGGTGGCGGGGATCAGAGATCAGCATAGGATACCAACCTCAGACGTAAACAGCCTGGCACTGTCCCCAACAGGTCTAAGGTAGTCCCGTGGGAACTCTACCGCTACCCTACCCTCACGTGAAAGTCACTCTAAAACTAACCCACACGTGGGTCCACGTCTTCGTCGGCTGGTAGAAGATGCTGTCGCAAAAAGAAATATATAAGTAACAACATAAACAGAAATCACTAAATAAATATGTCTAGACTTACATGTAGTGCCCTGTGTATGCTCAACCGAAGGATCAGACGCCTGTGATGCACCATGCGATGTCAATGTTGTCTGCGTCACATCACGGGTGGAAGGGGTAGATCCAGTGCACGAACAACCTGATCTCCCACCTGGTGCCATGACTGAATATGTCCGAAATACAAACTTATAAATATAAACAATGTCAATGTAAGTTTATGAACATCAATATAATAAACACATTAAACTTTACAGTCCAAGTAGTGTTCATGGTAGAATGAATTTGTGCTTGTGCTTAGAGAGATGATAAAAATATGATTAGACCATTACACTATAATGCAAGCAGAATATAATAAAACCGTAAATAGAATATAAAAGCTGAAATTTCTATTACACATTGTCATTCTATATTAAATACATATATTTCATTGTAATACAAAACAACTTCGGATCAACTATCCGAAACACTCCCTGTGTAAGTTATCGTACACTGCAGATGTATATGTCAAGTTGTATGAAGCACTCGACATTGTTATAGCCAACATGTCAGTCACAATAGGAGAAATCTGATCTCTCGAGACTCCATTCAGATGTGCAAGTGACAATGTCGCATCTTCTATATGAAGTTTCCCACGATTATATTCCTCCATCAGGTCCGAAATTTCTTTCAGATTGTATAATCTTTCATCTGAGTCATCGTCGATATATTCCTCCCTATATTTATTAACCAGACCGGGTATCTCTCTGGCCCTACCAGAAGAATATAGGGCCGAAAAGTCCATCCGTAACAACTGATGAAGTATGCTGCGTACTTCCGCTACGCTCTGGTTTGCGGAGGACATGATCAGAAAGTGACTCAACTGTAAATGTGGATTATAAACAAGTCAATTCATGGAATAAATCATGACTTGTAAAACATGTGTATATATAATAATCAAATTATTCGAATTGAAAAATGACATGTAAATCTTGTGTACATTTAATAATCGTCGTCTATATCATTATCGCTTAGGACTCTTTCTTCTTCACCATCACTATCGCTGATCAGTATTTCCTCTTCATCGTTTGCAACGTCGTCATCAATGAAAGCGCTATCATCTCTAACGATGTCATTTATGATTGAGGCATCAACATGATCAGGTGGCACATCATCTCTATTCAATTGCACCACATCAATATCAACATTTAGATCATTCCCTCTATCCCAAGATGGCATGTCTTCTTGATATACTTGTTCAACCGAGGACGTTCCATTTCTCCCTTCATCGCTATCTTCAACGTCCAGTTCGGGGATGTCAAATATGTTCCTGTGCTTTATTTTCTGTACCACGTGCTAAGAGCCGCCTAACTTGGTGTCAGCGAGGTAGAATACTTGTTCGGCTTGGCTGGCTATGATAAATGGGTCGTCTTTAAACCACTTCCGAGATAAATTGACGCTCGTAAAGTAGTCGTCAGTCTGTATTCCCAACTTCTTATTTCGAATGTCTCACTAATCGCATTTAAATAAGTACACCTACTTTCTCATACAATAACTCAGCTCACTAATATCCGTCAAAATGCCATAAAAGTCAATTTCTATCTCATCATGCATTCCCTTCACAACCACCTCATTATTTTGTGTGGTTATATACTTTTCACACTCTTCAGTGTGGAACCGAATCCAGTTTACAATACAACCTGTATATCTAGATATACGTCTATCAGGGCCACACGCTAATGAGTAGAGTGCATCAGACGCATCCGCAGAGTTGCTAGCGCGCAACGTTTTCATCTATTATCACGTATAGAATATAAATGTTTATGGATTTAAGATTAGGTATAAATATTGTGCAATACAATAATATTGTAAGTGTGGTGAGATAGAAGGCGAATTAATCTTACACGTTTTGTGAACCATTCTGAAAAACTGATCCTGATGCATTCGATCATAATTTGTAGGGTATTGGGACTTCATCTCCTCGATGTGTTCGCTATACATAATTGACACGTTATCAAGAAATTTTAAGATCATCGTATGTAGATATACAATTATCGATTGAAGACTTACTCTAAGTACGACTCTATTTCTTCACAATTATGCAACACGTACCACCGCGCCTTTGCTTGATCCTCATGGTCCATATCCTGAAATGTCGGCAATCCTAAAGGATGGACAGTTATGTGTGAATACAGATATGAGTCCTTGTTAATGCTCCTGCCCTTCATCAGCATTCCGATCTTCTCGGTTGAATCTAGTCTCTATGCCACGAAGATAGATGGAGCAAAATGTCAGGCACTCATTATCAATGCACGCCTCAGCAATAGATCCCTCTGAACGTGCCTTATTCCACACATATCGTTTTAATGTGTAAAGGTATCTGTACACAAAATCGATATGTTATACATATGAAAACAAGGATATATGTAGTTTATGGAATGAATAAAAATTTTAATAGGAATTTATCACCTTTCGATCAGATATATCCAATAATATTGTACTGGGCCTGTAAGCTTCGCTCTGTACGCTAAGTGAATCGCTAGGTTAGGTGAATTGAGTTTAGGATTAGGTTTTCGCCTAAGTTTAGGAAATCGGGTTGGGGATCGGGTTTAGGTTTAGGTTTTTGAGTTTAGATTTAGGTTTAGGTTAGAGTTGTAGATTTAAGAATTGGTGTAGGTTTAGGTTAGGTGACATGAGTTTAGGATTAGGCTTAGGAGTAGGTTTAGGAAATCGGGTTCGGGATCGGGTTTAGGTTTAGGTTTTCGAGTTTAGGTTTAAGTTTAGGTTAGAGTTGTAGATTTAGGAATAGGTGTAGGTTTAGGTTAGGTGACATGAGTTTAGGATTAGGTTTAGGCGTAGGTTTAGGAAATCGAGTTCGAGATCGGGTTTAGGTTTAGGTTTTCGAGTTTAGGTTTAAGTTTAGGTTAGAGTTGTCGATTTAGAATAGGTGCAGGTTTAGGTTAGGTGAATTGAGTTTAGGATTAGGTTTAGGCGTAGGTTTAGGAAATCGGGTTCGGGATCGGGTTGAGGTTTACGTTTTCGAGTTTAAGTTTAGGTTTAGGTTAGAATTGTCGATTTAGGAATAGGTGTAGGTTTAGGTTAGGTGAATTGAGTTTAGGATTAGGTTTTGGCCTAGGTTTAGGAAATCGGGTTCGAGATCGGGTTTAGGTTTAGGTTTTCGAGTTTAGGTTTAGGTTAGAGTTGTAGATTTAGGAATAGGTGTAGGTTTAGGTTAGGTGACATGAGTTTAGGATTAGGTTTAGGTGTAGGTTTAGGAAATCAAGTTTGGGATCGGGTTTAGGTTTAGGTTTTCGAGTTTAGGTTTAGGTTAGAGTTGTAGATTTAGGAATTGGTGTAGGTTTAGGTTAGGTGACATGAGTTTAGGATTAGGTTTAGGAGTAGGTTTAGGAAATCGGGTTCGGGATCAAGTTTAGGTTTAGGTTTTCGAGTTTAGGTTTAGGTTTAGGTTTAGGTTAGAGTTGTAGATTTAGGAATAGGTGTAGGTTTAGGTTAGGTGACAAGAGGTTAAGATTAGGTTTATGAGTAAGTTTAGGAAATCGGGTTCCGGATCGGGTTTAGGTTTAGGTTTTCGAGTTTAGGTTTAGGTTTAGGTTAGAGTTGTTGATTTAGGAATAGGTGTAGGTTTAGGTTAGGTGAATTGAGTTTAGGATTAGGTTTAGGCCTAAGTTTAGGATTTCGGGTTCGAGATTGGGTTTAGGTTTAGGTTTTTTAGTTTAGGTTTAGGTTTAGGTTATAGTTGTAGATTTAGGAATTGGTGTAGGCTTAGGTTAGGTGACATGAGTTTAGGATTAAGTTTAGGCATAGGTTTAGGAAATCGGGTTCGGGATTGGGTTTAGGTTTAGGTTTAGGTTAGAGTTGTAGATTTAAGAATTGGTATAGGTTTAGGTTAGGTGACATGAGTTTAGGATTAAGTTTAGGCCTAGGTTTAGGATTTCAGGTTCGAATCAGGTTTAGATTTAGGTTTTCAAGTTTAGGTTTAGGTTTAGGTTAGACTTGTCGATTTAGGAATAGGTGTAGGTTTAGCTTAGGTTTTTGAGTTTAAGATTAGGTTTAGGTTAGAGTTGTAGATTTAGGAATAGGTGTAAGTTTAGTTTAGGTGAATTGAGTTTAGGTTTAGGTTTAGCCATAGCTTTTAGGTTTTAGTTTTAGGTTTAGGGTTTAGGATTAGGGTTTAGGGTTAAGGGTGTAGGTCTTGGAGACTCAACCAACTCACGGATAGCTCCGACGCACATCCGGGTCTGCCCACACAAAGACGGGCCTGTCCAAATGGCCAGGCCACCCATATTCTTGTCCATAAGAAATGGACAACTTCATCATGGTCATAACAGCGGTTCCCACCTTCTAAGGACCCCCGTTCAACATCTAGATAGCTCCGACGCACATCCGTGTCTACTCCATCAATTTCGAACTAATACATAAACACGGGCCTGTCCAAATGGCCAGGCCACCCATATTGTTGTCCACAGGAAATGGACAGCTTCAGCATGGTCACACAGTGGTTCCCACCTTCCAGGGACCCACGCTCAACACCCGGATAGCTCCGACGCACATGCGGGTCTGCTCCATTAATTTCGAGCTAATACATAAACATGGGCCTATCCAAATGGACAGGCCACCCATATTGCTGTCCATAGAAAATGGACAGCTTTAGCATGGTCACAACAGCGGTTCCCACCTTCCAAGGACCCCCGCTCAACACCCGGATAGCTCCGACGTACATCCGGGTCTGCTCCATTAATTTCGAGCTAATACATAAACACGGGCCTGTCCAAATGGCCAGGCAACCCATATTGTTGTCCATAGGAAATGGACAGCTTCAACATGGTCACAACAGCGGTTCCCTATCTTTCAGGGACCCCTGCTCAACATCTGTTTAGATCAACTACTCTTAATCATAAGTATCATGTTCATCATCTAATTTGCCACTAAATGATAATATAATACAATCAGTCGCCCATCCAAGGATGATAGATTGAAATGCTATCATTATTTTCACTAAAATGCCCAAGCCTAAATTTCGACAGCATCTCCCCATATCTCTCCAGATATATTTATCTTATATTTCATTTCCACGTCAAGTATCCACACATTGTGTGGATTATTAATAATGGAAATAAACATAAGAAACATATCCAGAGAGAATAGGGGAGATATCGCACGAAACTAATGACAGAGCATGTAAATAACAAATAACGAGAATATTCCAATCTATCCAACCTTGGACTGTCCAACAGGACAATTTGACAGATTTCTATACCTCCAAAACACAATTTATCTACGCTTGGCAATATAGAAATCTCCAAATGGGCTAACTGATTCTATTATACTACCATTTGTGGACAAAAAATAACTATTAATAATAAGCCAAATACATCCACAACATACATCCACATAAATCAACCACGGGTAGCTCCGACGCACATCTGGGTTTGCTCCATCAATTCCAGATACACAAGCACATGAAAATGGCAGAATCATCAACACCATGAATCAAGTCTAATCAATTACCTAATTAGCTATTTGTAAGCTTAAGAGACTATATATTGTGAACAATTAAGTATGGGGCCCACCATGATGTATTTTCCGTACATCCATGTCCGTTTCAACGGCTCATTATAGGTCATGATACAAATCTAACTCTTAGGTGGACCACACCACAGGAACCAGTGGTGATTGAAAACTCACCATTAAAAACTCCTTGGGTTCCACAGGAATGTTGATACCTAGCTGAAGGGACCACACAAATATCTGCTTGATCCAAAACTTTGGGGGCCCCACAAGAAGTGGACATCAACGTTGGGCCCCACAGTCAGTGGACAATGACGGTGGGCCCCACAATTAGGTATTTTAGCCGTCTTAATTTGTAAATCCCAAATTTGGGGGCCCCACAAGAAATGGACATCAACGGTGGGCCACACAAGCAGTGGACAGCGACGGTGGGCCACACAATTAGGTATTTTAGCCGTTTTAATTTGTAAATCCCAAATTTGAAATTTAGAATATAAAATCCCTAATTAAGGAATTAGGAATTTTAATTTCGAAATCCCTAATTAGGGATTTATTAAATCAGTGGGTCCCACCAAATAGTGGACAACTAAGGCAGACCCCACATGCAATGGATAACGATGGACAGCGACGGTGGGACCTACATGCAATGGACAGTGACGGTGGGACCCACATGCAATGGACAGTGACGGTGGGACCCATATGCAATAGACAACGATGGTGGGACCCACATGCATTGGATTTTGACAGTGGGCCCCACAATCAACAATGAGGAGAGAGAGAGAGAGAGAGAGAGGAAATGAAAGAAGGGAGAGAGGGTTACCGGAAGCTGCGGCGGCTGCGGCGTATGGAGGCCGGTGACGAGGGTGGTCGGCTGAGGCGGGTGGGCCACGCAGATGACGGACGGGGGTGGTCAGCTGAGGCGGGTGGGCCACGCCGGTGACGGGGGTGGTCAGCTGAGGCGGGTGGGCCACGCCAGTGACGGACGAGGGTGGTCAGCTGAGGCGGGTGGACTGCGCGTGCGAGGGGAAGAGAGAGAGAGAGAGAGAGAGAGAGAGAGAGAGAGAGAGAGAAATGAGGGGAGTCGGGGTGACTAAAAACATAACATTATTACCGACGAAAATTTTCGTCGGTAATAGTCATTTCAAAATTATTACCAACGAAAATTTTCGTCGGTAATAGTCATTTGAAAGTTATTACCGACGAAAATTTTCGTCGGTGATATAGTTTTCTCCAAATGGCAAGAATTTGACTCAGTATTACCGACAAACAATAATCGTCGACAATAAATTTCAAAATGACTATTACCGACGAAAATTTTCGTCGGTAATAGTCAACGACTTTTACCGACGAAATTTTCGTCGATAAAAACAATTTCTTTGCTTTAAGCTTTAACGATGAAGTACTTTGTCGGTAATACACGTTTTTACCAACGAAATCATGATTTCAGTCTGTAAAAGTGTATGGCGGGAAAAAAATCTGGTGGTGGCGGGAACCTGTTATATCTTTTACCGACTGACTTTTGTATTTCGTTGGGGAAAATGGTTTTTTTTCAACGAAAATTATTTCGTCGGTAAAAACCCGCTTTCTTGTAGTGGCTACTAGTGATCTATTTTCTAGTTGTTGGGCAGGGGTATATGATAGGCGTCCTGGGTGTTTTTTGGTAACGAAAAAAAAAAAAAAGGTGTTGTAAAGGATTCCAAAAAAAAAAAAAAAAAGGTGGGGGAGTGAGACTCAGGTCAAGCGTGAGCTTAGAGCGTCGATGGAACTTCCACTCCATACCAGTGGTTACCTCCTGTTGGATAGCAAGAGTGGGAAATTTGAGGCATAGAGGGTTTGGGTAAGGGCGTATTTAGATATGATGCCAAGTGAGCTTTTTGTAGTTGTGGCCCCACTTGAATGTTGAGTCTTTGTTCTCATAGTTCCCTGCAATAAAATTTTCTCCTTAAAAAGAAAATAAAGAAATGTCTATTTTGAAGTTGCACTCCTCTTCGAGAGGATGTTAAACATCATATAATAAAATACTTTTTTTTTGTGTTATTTCTATTTTATTTATTTTTAAACAAACAAACAAAAGAGCCACCACCTGTTCGAACTCAGCCTGGCCCGATTCGAAAATTTCGACCAAACCAATCCTGGCTCGAACTAAATTTTTCTGGAGCAAACCAAACTCGGGCAACATGGGTCGGCCGAAATCTACACCGGGTCGATCCACAAACTAGGGTGGCACAAAACGAGTCAAACCAAACTAGGGCTAACTCAGCCAGGTCGGGATCGTGGTCCACCTCTAGTGGTACCTATGCCTTTCTCTTCTTTTTTTTTTTTTCGTTCCTCTTTTTTTCTAAAGAAGTGCCAGTTGAAGAATTTTCAAAGCCGAATAGAAAACATCTTAGTGGAACCTAGCCACCTTCCTGGAGCCTATCATGGTAATCCAAGCTGTGGATGAGGTTATTCACATTGGGATGAAGTGAAAATACCGATATTAGCTTGATTCAAAACTTTTGTGGCCCCATAAAGGTTACGATTATGGGTATTTCCATTCTAACTCACTATTAAAAAAAAAAAAAAAAAAGACTTTTAGCCTCAGTTTAAAATAGTGGGTAAAAAGTTGAAAACATGAGGCTAAATGTTTTAGCCTCAGTTTTGCTTGAATTAGCCTCCATTACTATAACTAGGGCTGCAAGTCTCGAGGTTAAAGGCTTTAGCCTCAGTTTTGACAACCGAGGCAAAAAAAAAAAACTTTTTATAGCCTCAATTCTTCTACTAAGGCTAAAAGAAACTTTTTACTACCATTGCCTCAAACTGAGGCTAATCAAGTTGTCAGCCTCCATTGTTTCCAACTGAGACTAAATCCAAATTTTAGCATCAGTTGCCTCTAACTGAGGCTAAATTTATTTTTAGATTCAGTTCTTAATAACTGAGGCTAAAGCCTTTAGCCACAGGAGTTGTAGCCTCGGTTTGGGTAACTGAGGCAAAACTAAGGCTAAAGATGGATTTACCCTCCGTTGGCATCAACCGAGGCTAAATTCATTTTTTAACCTTGTTTCTCAACAACTAAGGCTAAATATAGTTTAGGAAAGATGATTTAACACTCCATTAAAGTGCAAACAAGAAACCATATAATAAGAGAAGGTGAAGGTAATATAAGCAGAGAAATGTTTCAATTGACAATAAATGAATCACCATTACATGTTAAGGAAAGCCATTAAATCCCATATAAAAAAGAGACCACATCAATTACCTAATAGTTACCAGAATCCCGGCATGCCCAACGTAGACACAACTGCATACTTACCAAAGGAAAATAGAAAACATAAAATTCAGCAAAGGAAAAAAACAAGCAGTAAAACAAGAAACGGGACCTTGAATGTTGGGTAATCTGAGCTGAACTACTACAGGGAAAGAGGAGGAAGAAAACATCCATTGTCTTCGCTTGTTGAAATCGAAAGGAAATGCAAAACCCACATCTAAAACTGAGTTACTCTTGACTACTGTTTGTCCTCACGCTTGGGTGCTTCTTTGATCTCATCAACCCCATCATCCTGAAACACAGGCATAAGAAACATATTAGGAAATCCCAAAAGAACAGAGACCAATTGATTGAACAACAGAGTGAGAAGATGAAACAAGAGCATGTTCAAAACCTGCATATCAGAGGTCCACAAGGTGAGATTGTCATGAAGAAGCTGCATTATCAGAGTGCTATCCTTGTATGATTCCTCTTCGAGGGCATCCTATTATTCTGTGCAGCAATTAGGAAAGATTATGGGCTTAAATCACTTTTTGTTCTATACAAGGTTTTTTTTTTTTTCAAGCTCTTTAATGTATGACCATTGGTTTTACTTAAACCTAACATAATGCGACTTCTAATGACAATGCAGTTATCCACAATGGAGTTTCCTACTGATTACCGAAGCTTGTGGATATACTGGAGACAAAAATGCATCTGCCTGCTGTACTACAATCTCTGGGATGCATAATGCAAACTGCAATGCTTGTTTTTGAAACCAGAGAGGTTGAAATCACATTTTTCAACAATCTTCTAGCAACTATTCTGAAACCAATGATTAGGAGAGCAAATTTTATTACAATCTTCAATGTCTAACAAAGCTGATGTAGAACGGGTCGCTGATTATTTCATGGCCCAGATGGAGCAAAAGAAGACCGTTCGGGGTCGAAAGTGATCCGGACCGTCAGGACCGTAAATCGGTCGTATCTCACAATCCGGGATGAGTTACGGGACGTATAATATATCAATTTGGGGTAGCTCGAGCTACTTTAGCCAACCAACCCCGCTATGCTGGGTTGCCCAGCCCGAAATCGCGAGAATCGACCGTATCGACGGTCATTAGGCTAGATTATTTTCAGTTTTACTATTTATAGTAAGTTTTAATTCGATCATAACTTTGCATCCGTATGGTTTTAGAGTTAGTGCCCAACATGAAAAGGGCTTAGAATATTTAGTAGAACAGCGTGGTTGAGGCCGTTTGATAACTTTCTATTTTTGGCCGAAAACCAAGAGTTCTAGTAGGATTGAACGACTTCTATAAATAGTAAGTTTGCTATTTATAGTAAGCTGCGTTTTTTAGGAGTTTTAGTTGGAGTTGGATTCTAATACTTCACCTAGGGTTTAGTTTCCTATTTATATGCATTGTAATTCCATTTTTATTCATTCAATTATCAATAAATTAATTATTTGGAATTTATTTCCTCTTTTTATCTTTTTATTTCTTCTCGTGGATTCGAGAACTATCGGTTAGGGAGACGGTGATCGACCTACCACGTCCTCCCTGCGTCAAAAGCTGAAAGGAAAGATAAGAAAATCTGCATTTCTACAATCGAACAGAGCAATATATAGCAATACAATACTAATTGAGGGAAAAACAAAAAGATACCCCGATAAAAAACTAGAATTTAAACAAAAATAATAAAAACAAGAACTGAAGCAGTACCAGGCCATTGATTTAATCAGTTCTAAGGTCAACAACCCCATGAAACAAATCAAAACATCAAAAAGAAAAAGAAAAAATACTCAAAATCTCAGTAAAATCCTGATCACTCACTAATAAAATTCCACTAATCGACGCAAGCTGAAGAAAAATATCAAATTCATCCAATCAAACTGATTCTACTTCCAGCAATTTCAACAAAAGAACCGAAAATGGACAGATCAATGGAAAAAGTAACACAAACGGTAGATCGAAACCAGCAATAGATCCAGCAATAGCCATGATGCATGCTATTGTATGTTTCTCCATTTTGATAAAATCTTTGCATTTGGATATATTTATCTCCGTTCTAGGAAGAAGAAGACAACACTAAAAACCAAACGGAGAAACAGTTCACTTATTAACAGAAAAAAGGTGTTAAGAAGCATACTTTGATGGACCAACTGTTTAACAGAAAAAAAAAAAAAAAAAAAAAAAAAAGGTGTCAAGAAACAGTTCACGTATTCAAATTCCTATATTTCAGTTGAAATGTTAGCAATTTAACCAAATCCAAAAGGCAAAGTTCAAAATTTGAGATGAAAAGGTTAATTTGTAATGTTTCTTGTTGCTGTAAGTTGATGATTTTTTACCTTTTTTCTATTGGATGAATATATGGTGAATATATCTGGTTAGGTGCAGACGGCTTTGAACTATCATTGTCTTGGACAGATCTTCTGCGTCCAACCTACAAACACCACAAGATTCAGCCCAAGAATGAAAAAAAAAAAAAAAAAAAAAGCAGGATTATTTTAGAAACATTCAAAACCATATCAATAAGCCTACCTTCTTAATGCATAAGAATATAAGTTGTTGTGTAGATTCTCCTAAAGCAAGGGGAAGTTATGCAGCAGTCAGATGTCCCACAAATGTGCCAGGTTGCATGTTTATGGTGTACATGGGCATACAAAGAGAGGTCCATGTGTCATCGCAGCCATACAAGAGTGGTTCTGTTTTCCAGACCATTGATCTTACGGTCTGTATTGTGCATGTGGGATTTCTCAAATGTCTGCCAGATTAAAGGCACCCCACAAATTGATAGTAAGCATAAATACAACAGTTTCTTAGAAAAATGTTCAAAGATTCGATGGCAAAGATCTTCCAATCTGGAATTTCTTCAAATGTCTACATCCTTAGCCAAAGATAGTCCAGAATACTAGATTTACTAGATTTTTTTTCTTCCTTTGGCTAAAAAGGTGCTATGGTAAGGCTAGTTGCTGGACTAGAACTAGAGTAATATTTACTTAAATATCATGGAAGTCATGAATATCAACTGCAATTAGCAAAAAGTTACATTTACTTAAAACAAAAAAATAACCACCATTGGAAAGCTTAAGACCCACTACAAAATGTAAAATAGCAAAGATGGTGAGCCTCGCAGGAGGCAATCCAATTTACCTCATCAGAAATGCCAATGGGCCTCGTTCTTTTAGATACATGATCAGAATCTGCAGATGGGTAATCCACAGCTGGGTTATTACTTGGTGAGGTCCTAGGGTGCTTCAAAATCACAGCTACAAAACACATTAAAATAAAAAAAAATTAAAAAAGAAGAACTCCAGAGTCAAACAACAGCAACTTACATGTTCGCATGAAACTTATCCATACAAGCAAAAAACAAAATTAAAAAAGTCTATAACAAGTATTGCTGAATAATTTAAACTACTTGGATTTGTCAAAGTACCAAGTCCAACACCTCCTCCAGAAACTGTAGGATGAGGTACTGTAGATGGATTAGACATCCAACTAGCAAGAGAGGTTTGAACTGAAGCTGGTGCAGGTCGAAAAGGCTGGAAAAAAAAAAACAGAATAAAATTCCAAGAGAAATTAGTAGAACGTAAAAATTACACAATACATCAACTAGATTGTATAGCTTTTATTGCAAAAATACATAAATTAGGTATAGAATTTTGTTTCTGTAGAAAAGGGGGTGTAAACATACCTGGTAAAGCCCACACAAAATCCAACTCCAACAAAGCTAGACATAACTTTATTCTGGTAAGAGTGTGTGATAATACATATGCACATGGAAATGAATTAAAAATTCCATACATGTCATGAAAGTGAAATTAAACTATCCAAATTATGGTTCCCATTTCCAGACGTAGTGACAAACTAGAAGAAACACTTTACTATATTATTAGACTTTGAGTCAGTGAACCTTAATTGGACATTTAAAATGAAAATATCTCTTTGGCATTTTAACAAATAACTTGTCTGCATTTTTTTTTCCAGTACTAAGAGAGGAGATGCCAAATAATTGAATGAGAAAAAGAAATATACATATTAATAACACCTATGGTTGTTAAATGATACTGTTAAAACATTTCAAGAAAAACAATTTACAAAAGACAAGATTTGAACCAAAACAATAGTTCCAAAAATTCCACTATCATCAACTCACATCCCAAAACCATAATCTGCCATCCAAACAGGACAAGTTCCACAACAGCTTGATAAAAAAGAAACCATAACTACCTTTGGAGTTCGATTGCCCATCAGACGCTTTCTGGGAGATGAGATCCTCTGGCAGATTGACCTTGCTTCCGGCCATTGATGCAAGCAAGCGGGAATCAGATACTGCTAGGGACTCAGATTCGAAGGAGTTGCACGAGAGAGAGAGAGAGAGAGAGAGAGAGAGAGAGAGAGAGAGAGAGAGCTTATGGTGATGAAGACGATGATCCAGAGATAAGAACCCCACGCCATTGTTGCCGCCCCTTGTCTACGGAGCCATGGAATCCTAACCCTAGACAGGATCGAGAGAGAGAGAGAGAGAGAGAGAGAGAGAGAGAGGCGGACTGGGGGCGGGATTTTTTTTTTTTTGAGGGGGGGGGGGGGGGGGGGGTAATTAGGTGTTTGTCGGGTAAGAGCTTAGTCGGTGTTACCCCTACCATGGGCCCACCTGGATGATTTTATGTGTATCCATGCCGTCCATCCGTTTCTAACATCTTTTATGATGTTTTTATGTGTAAGAGCTCAACGGTGTGACTTTAGTAGTGGAATTTTATCATATTTTGATATGCAACGGTGTGATTCTATCTTTTGGCCAGGATGCTCCTTCCGCTGGACATTAGTACCATCAAAATGGTAGGATCCATTATAAAGATCAATTTGGCCCGCTCATCAGGTGGGCCACACCATGGAATTAATGGACAACCGACAACCAAAATGCACAGACAATGATCATTTGCACAAAATGGTTCCAATCAACAATTTGATCCATCTAGTTGTTAGGGCTCACCATGGATGGACTATGATATAAAACAATCGCTCAATCATAACCATCGAAATCAAGGATGGATCATCAGATTAGTGTGATATTTTTATACTACCCTACGGGCCAGATCAATTAACTGAGTCGTTCAAGTGAATCGATGCAGATAGGTGCACTATATGCTTTGATAATACTAGAGCATTTGGAAAAAAATAAAAAAAACAAAAACTCATATGTTAGCTCTTATCATCTTAATATGTTCTAGATTTTTTTTTTTTTTTTTTTTGTCCACTATAAATACTCAAGAAATAAGTCATTATTACCCATTTACAAAATTATTGATTTTTTTCAAAATTCTTATTTTTTTTAAAAAAAATTCAAGTTTTTTAAATTCACAATTTTTTTTCTAATTTCTCAATTTTTTTTCAAAATTAAATCAAGTCTTTACATATTCTCATTTGTTATATAACTATTTTTTTTTTTTCAAATTTCGATGTATTTTTTCAAAATTCTCATTTTTTTTGAAATTTATCAATTTTTTTAGAATTATTAATTATTTTCAAAATTATAATTTTATGAAAGTTCTCAATTTTTTCAATATGTCATTTTTGTTTTAAATTCTATTTTTGAATATTCTCAATTTATTAGAATTTATCAATTTTTTAAAGTAAAGTAATAGACTTTTTGCCCCAATTGCTAATCGACTTCCGTCTCATTTTCTCACAATTGAGGCAAAATGTTAGACTTTTAACCTCATTTTCTCACAATTGAGGTAAAATGGTAACCTTTTAGCCTCTATTGCTGACCAACCAAGGCAAAATGGTAGACTTTTGGCTTCAGTTTTTTAACTAACGGATGCAAAATGTTAAACTTTAGCCTCATTTTCTCACAACTGAGGCAAAATGTTAGACTTTTAGCCTCATTTTCTCATTACTAAGGCAAAATGGTAGCCTTTTAGCCCTAGTTTCTGAACAACTGAGACAAAATGGTAGACTTTAACCTCATTTTCTCACAACTTAGGCAAAATGTTAGACTTTTAGCCTCATTTTCTCACAACTGAAGCAAAATGGTAGCCTTTTAGCCTCAATTCTGACCAACCGAGGCAAAATGGTAGACTTTTAGCCTCAATTTTTTAATAACTGAGGTAAAATGTTAGACTTTTAGCCTCATTTTCTCACAACTTAGGCAAAATGTTGGACTTTTAACATCATTTTCTCAAAACGAAGGCAAAACAGTAGCCTTTTAGCCTCAATTCTGACCAACTGAGGCAAAATGGTAGACTTTTAGCCTCAGTTTTTTAACAATGGAGGCAAAATGTTAGACTTTTAGCCTCATTTTCTCACAGCTGAGGCAAAATGTTATACTTTTAGCCTCATTTTCTCACAAATGAGGCAAAACAGTAGCCTTTTAACCTCAATTTTGACCAACCGAAGTAAAATGGTAGACTTTTAGCTTCAGTTTTTTACCAACGGAGGCAAAATGTTATACTTTTAGCCTCATTTTCTCACAACTGAGGCAAAATGTTAAATTTTTAGCCTCATTTTCTCACAACTGAGGCAAAATTGTAGCCTTTTAGCCTCAGTTTCTAACCAATCGAAGCAAAATAGGTAGACTTTTAGCCTTAGTTTTTAACCGAGGCAAAATGTTAGACTTTTAGCTTCATTTTCTCACAACTGAGGCGAAATGTTAGACTTTTAACCTCATTTTCTAACAACTGAGGTAAAATGGTAGCCTTTTAGCCTCTGTTTCTGACCAACCAAGGAAAAATGGTAGACTTTTAGCCTCAGTTTTTGACCAATGGAAGCAAAATATTAAACTTTTAGCCTCATCTTCTTACCAATGGAGGTGAAATGGTACACCTTTAACCTTAGAGGCAAAATATCGGACTTTTAGCCTCCATTCCATTACAACTAAGGCAAAAAATGAACTTTTAGCCTCAATTCATTAGCAACTGAGGCTAAAGCACATTTAGACTCTATTTTTTAAATTGAGGCTAACAAAAGAGTGGCTAAAGGCAAGTGTTTCTTGTAGTGACTTTTCATGTATTGTAAGCCACCTGCGTTTTGGATCTGCTCTCTCTCTCTCTCTTCTCTCTCTCTCTCTCTCTCTTTCTTTTCTATCCTATTATGAGCATGCAAAACTGATGAATGGAGTGGATTTCTCATGGGGGCTCCACATGGCTTCTGCCCACAGAAAGTTCCTCTAGACTCACATGAATAAAAACAATAGGAAGAGGCGGTTGGACCGGAAACCAAAGAAAGGGTGCGTTTTGTCTGTACCTCCCCCTTTTTTTTCCTCTTTTTTTTCCACTGAAATTGTCTATCTAATGTGGGGGTGCAATAGATCAATGGTTCGGATCACTAAATTGTTGGTCCGACACATACAACTTGAACTAGATTGTTCTGTCGTCTCCCTGGCCCATGAGTTCATAATTCCTGCAGAGACCAAAACGAAATTTGTATTTCTTCCCATTTGTTGCTCTCAGATGCTTTATAATGCAGGAAAAGGAGCCTTGATGAATGCACACGCTTCAATATCAACATACAAGTAATAGGAAACATCTATAAACAGCCACATGCTTCAATATCACCGTACAACTACAAGATGAACATCTAGGGATAGAAATATACGCACACTTCCACAGAACAAAAAAAAAAAAAAAAAAACAAGTGAAATCTTTTAATGGTGACTTGTCCATGATAGGCTGAACTTGATGGACTGTCCAAATCGATACTTCTCCCTGCCCTGTCCATACAAAAGAGAGGACTCTCTTCCGTATTTCAGTTCTACCAGGCTCTATAATCATTGCCCCAGTGATCAGAATGCGCTTTTAAAACTGCTCTCCTAAACATTTCCTGACTAGAAACACAAATATCTCTTGGTTAGCCCCCTTGCAAAAAACTGGCTGCTAGAAACATCATTATGCACACTTCATTATATACCTGCCATAACATCTGAGGCCATGATTGAACTTGGCAAATAAACTAGGACCCAATGCAAAGAGATCAATTCAACACTTTTGTAGTGTAATTTTAAAATGCATGTAATCAGAAAATGTACATGTGCTATACACATACCTCAAATTAAATAGTCTAAACTCTGGGAACCACTGTAACTGGTCGTGAACCGCAAATAAGATTGATTGGATATTTGGATGATTCTCACTACTGATTGGTGGACATATATATTTCTGTTGAATTCAAGCCATTTCATTTAAAGATCCATTAGATGTACTCATCAATCTGAAGTGGTTTCTGCAATTTGAACCATCTAATTAAGGAACACCATATATAGAAACTTCTCGATTGAATGTGGGTCTCCTGTGTTGTCTATGCCATCCAACTCACTCGCTGGGATGCGGCCCACTGGGGATAAAACAAACCAAACCTTGAAGTATTTCAAAACTAATTAAGGTGGGCTAAACCTTGTGAATATAAATATGTTACGCATGATTGGTGCATTTCTCCCTCTGGTGTACCTAATAAGTATTGTGTCCGAATGTTTTATTAATTTATGGAGAACGTGACGAGGTGCACAAGATGCATGTTTGGATTTCACATACACATGGCAATTATAAAAGAGAGGTGCACCTGTGTTGACGTGCTATCGAGTGCATGCAAATGAACCACCACACCTTGTCAAAGCATGAGGTTTTAGATGCAAAGTTAAAGCATCCGGTGAGCCCATGGAATCAGAATGTAAGAGAACTGGAAGCGTGCTACGTGGTGACCCCAACATCTCCCAAATCCCAGGTGACAAAACTCCGTGGGGCCACCAGAATGTATGTGTGGGGGCCACCGTGATGTATGTGTTTTATCCTCACTGTCCATCCATATTTTTAGCTCACTTTAGGGCATCAAGCCCAAAATTGAAGCATATCTAAAGGTCAAGTGAACGACACCATAGGGAACGGTGGGGATTCAATGCCTACAATTGAAAACCTTTTGGGGCTATAGAAGTTTTTGAACAAGTGGATACTTGTGTTTTCTCTTCATCCTCAAATGGTTGGATGGCAAATAAATATCACGGTGGGCCCTAAGAATGTTTAAATGGTGGATGTCATTATCCGTATTGTTTCTTATGGTGTGGTCTACTTGAGCTTTGGATATGCTTCAATTTTGGGCTCATGCCCTAAAATGAGCCGGCAAAATGGATGGATGGCATGGATAAAACACATACATCATAGTAGGCTCCACAAAGTTCTGTCACCAGGAATATGGGGGTGTTAAGGTCAGAAGGCCATCTCCTTCTTGAAGAACCAACTCTAGTACAAGTGGCAGGGTAATAAATCTACAGTAGTTGCCCCTACTTTGTATGGATAGTTTTTCCAATTGCACAATATGCCATTTGGTACCTACCTAAAAGAATGCCTTAAAAAAGGTGTGAGATGAAGAAAGCTGTTGACGGCCAAACATAGACATCCTTTAGGGCGTGTTTAATTATTTTTCCAATTATCAGGATAAGTGCAAGAAAATGGGCAATGATTTCTACTTGCTTTGTCTAGTGACAACAATAATGACATGCTCTCATTGTTTGTTTTAAGTAGTTAAATTTGCATGAGTGGAGATTTTACAATGTAAAATTATAATGATTACAAATTCATTTACCCTCTCCTATTATATATAAATTTGACTCCTTTTTTTAACATTCAAATATTTTAGGTGCTAAAATACTCATTTAAACAAATATTAGGAAATAATAATGATGACTAGCTTACATTACTTTACCATGAAGTTCCGAACAACAAACAGGCCTTTAAGAGGTAGGTTGATGCACTCCCTGGGTAGGTGTATTTATCTATCTTTAACCATGAGCTTGGTGTGATTTCTGAAATATAAGCCATCCATGATGGTGCCCACTAGTTTGATAGCTCAAATCAATAAGGGCCCGTTTGGATTGTAAGTTACTTAAGATAAGCTACTTATTAGATAAGTTACTTATCTTGGTTTTTACTTATTAAGCAGATAAGTACGTTTGGTAAACAACATACTTATCAGCCAATACGTAAATAAGCATGTTTGGTAATAACACATTGATAAGTAACCTTTGAAAGAAAACTTCAAATCTACATATAATGAGCAACATATTGACATGAAAAGAAAAAGCTAAGCGTTGAGGCAATTTTCCTTGCAGAATGAGCTTTTCTAATCCCACTTGCGTGCAATAAAGCTCATTTACATGCCATGCATGTGCTAGCGTAGCACGATCGGTTCAAGATACAGTCCATCCATCAGAACGGGACCACCATATGGATGCCCTGGCACAAGAATCAAGTTGATCCACTGGTCGGGTGGGCCACAGTTTGCAAAACAAATGTATGGCTCTGGAAGACTTGGCTGAAGTTTTCTAACCAATTAACTTGTTTCCAATAGTTGGTCCACATGGTGAGTGGACTAGAACCATTTTTGGGAAAGATGTAGAAGATCAGATCAACCTGATTGGAGGATTGGATCTTGCACCAATTAATGTAGGGCCACATCTTTGATGTGGGCCGCCCACTGTGTGAGCCCCACCTTTGATGGGATAGTCCATCATGTGGGGCCTCCTTTGATATGGATGGTATGAGAGAGTAGTAATTGAGTGAACCATGAGAGAGAACTTTGATATATAGCGTGACCTGAGAGAGATAATTAGAAAATCCAAATTGGAGGGTGGTTAATTAACATTGGAGGGTGACTAACAGTGTGGGTGTGTGCGAAACTGGGCAAAAAAAAAAGAGGGAGCAAGAGAGAGATAAGTAGAAAAGTCAAAAGTCAAAAGGCTAAAAATATTACTTATTAAAATAAGTAACTTTTAAGAAATAAGTTATTTTTCAATTATACTTACCAAACGAACTTAAATGCCAAAAGTAACATAACTCTTAAGTCAAAAAGTAACTTATTTGGTAGTATCCAAACGGGCCCTAAATGTCCTTGCCACGTGTACTGTGTAAACATGACTTTAGGAATATTCTAGTATTTCCGTTTCAGCACTATCGACCTCTTCTATTTTTAATCAATCATACCTGGATGTCTGACAGTTGAGACATTGTGATGGTGTGGAAAGCCTCGGGAGGAGCTCTGCTTGTAGCTAGCTCCTGCGACACATGCTGCATGGTGGGCCGAGAATGAGGATTGGCACGTAAGCATGCAAGTGCCAATATCGCTGCACAAACCACATCCTTCATGTCTTTGGCCGTGGGAGGCGGTAGGCGTTGGTCTAACACATTCATCAACAATGTATCTTGGCCACCTGATGATGCCAAGGATGATAAGAGATCCCCCGGATGCCTTCCCATTATTAGTTCAAGTGATACAACGCCAAAACTATATACATCGCATTTCTCAGTCACCTTCATTGTGTATGCAAGCTCTGTAAGAACAGAAAACAAGTTTGCGAAGCAAGATCATGTTTCCTTCTGCACCCAACATTCATCGGCATGCAATGCTCTAGCTACTTCTTTTCTTGAATTCATCTATTTATAAAGTTTGTTTTGAATAGATAATTCTATAATTTTAAAGCCTGTTACCTCGCTGGTTGTGTCCGAGTTTGACAACCAGCAGGTCTCGAGACACCATGACAGCACTTCCGGGTGCGACAGGCTGGGTCAGGTTGGGTACGGCCGCAATACGGGTACGGGC
This sequence comes from Liriodendron chinense, assembly GCA_003013855.2. NCBI lineage: Eukaryota > Viridiplantae > Streptophyta > Magnoliopsida > Magnoliales > Magnoliaceae > Liriodendron > Liriodendron chinense. Next base: position 4,015,344 of record ML058359.1, on the reverse strand, counting down.
CGAGAATGCAAAAATAATAATAATAATAATAATAATAATAATAAATAAATAAAATCCCATAATTTTAAAGAAAACATAGAAACTATAGCACAAATAAAGATGAATCTAAATTGCTTCTCAAAATTTTCAAATTTGATTTAATATATGTTATTAAATTTATTAAGAGGAATTTTTTTTAGCATTTATGAAATTAAATTTTGAAGTTGACATATCTTTGCATGAAATGAGAATTAAAAGAGGAAATGGAATTTAAATATTTTAAATAAGTTGTGACGTAGATAAGAAAAACATAGAAACTATAATAGAAATAATGGTGAAGCTAACTTGTTTGAAATTTTTTCCAAATTTGATTAAATAAAGGTTATTAAACTTATTATGATGAAGTCCTTTTAGCATTTAATTATGAAATTAAAATTTAAAGTTGACATATCTTTGCATGAAATGAGAATTGAAAGAGGAAATGGAATTTAAATAAGATGTGACTTAGATTAGGAAAATGATGATAATTAAGCATTTTAAGTAACAATTGAAAAAAAGGCAACTTTTTTCAGTGATCTTAACACTTATAAGTATGCATTTAGGCAGTCCACATTCCATGATATTATCTGACATAATAAGAAGATTTAAGCAACATTAGGGGAAAAAAAAAAGAAAAAAAAGAGGAGAATTAGGCTCAATGAAGTACTATATTCACCATACCTGGAGCTACATATCCGTAAGTGCCTGCAAGTGCAGACCAGTTCGACGAATCAGGTTTTAGGAGTCTCGCAGTGCCGAAATCAGAGACACATGCCTCAAATTCCAAATCCAATAAAATGTTGTTGCTCGATAAGTCCCGATGAACTATAGGAGGGATGCAATCGTGGTGCATGTATGATAATGCATGGGCTAATCCTCTGATAACCTTCATCCTCTTCCCCCAATCCAATTCTACAGCTCCTTCCTTGCTGTTGCTGAGGATGCTAGCCAAGCTTCCCCTTTCCATGTACTCATACACTAAAAACGAGCAACGAGCATGCGAACAGAACCCATAAAGCTTCACAATGTTGCGATGTCGGATTTCTGTTAATGCTTGTATCTCATTTCTAAAGCTTCTTTGGTCGAATCCCTCACCCTCTTCTAATGGGTTAAGTTTTTTTACAGCCACTACCTGACCGGTTTGCAGATTTGCTCTGTAAACTCTCCCGTACCCTCCCACCCCAATGCAATGTCTGTCGTCAAAATCCTCTGTTGCTACAATGATGTCATCATACACGGTCTTTCCATCAAAATTCCATATTGCAAATAGATTTCCATTGTTCATTTCTATGTCCCCTTTCTGTACATTTCTTGTTCTCCGGCGGAAAATGAAATAGATGAAGACAAATACAAGCAGAAGGAATAATGCAGCCACAATGGGAGTAATGATGAAGAACACAACTTTGAGGTCTTTCTTTCCACCGACAGGGTTTATTGAAGAGGAATTACATGGTAGCATACCTTTTACTTCACCGCAAAGACCTTTGTTTTCAATGAATGCTTCTAATGGAGCCAAACGAAATGCTCTGCTGTCAGGGAGAGGGCCCTCCAAATCATTATATGATAAGTCGATGGAAGATAAACTGATCATCTCTTTGAAAGACGATGGGATGGAACCTGAGAGCGAGTTGTGGGAGACATTTAGCTTTTCCAACATGTGCAGTTTCCCAAGTTGTTGGGGTATCCCTCCCGAAAGGAAGTTATGGCTGAGAGCCAATACAACCTGTAGTCCAACTAGATTACCTATCTGAAACGGGATGCTCCCATTCAAATAATTCTCGCTCAAGCTCAAAGACCGCAATCTGGAGCAGTCCCCCAGTTGTTGAGGTATCGACCTGCCCAGTTTGTTCTTCGATAAGTCAAGAATCTCCAAATTGGATAGTTTTCCAATTTCATCCGGTATCCAACTGGATAGTTGGTTACTTCTTAAACTTCAACTCATAAAGCATAGACATCATCCCAAAGGTACTAGGAATCTCTCCTTCTAAGTTGTTTGATGAAAGATCGAGCTCTTGTAGCCTACTCAATTGCCCAATATTTAGCGGAATTCTACCAGCAATATTGTTGTTGGAGATCTTTAGTAGTGTTAGGTTTCGACATTCTCCCCAACTAGGTGACAGCTCACCATGCAATCTATTGTAACTCAGGTCAATGTACTCCAAATCAGGATATACACCGAAAACTTGGGATATATTTCCTGTAAGCTGATTATGTTCGAGCCGAACTCTTTTTAAAGTGGTGCAGTTTCTCAGGCTTTCAGGGATGGGACCAGTGAACTGGTTGCCAGTCACAGTGAAGTGTGAAAGTGAGTTGCCTTGGCATACTTGAGGTAGGTGGCCGGAGAAGAAGTTGAAAGCGAAAGAGAGGGTCTCCAATCGTGTTAGATTTGAGATTTTTGGAGGTACTGAACCAGATAACTGATTATAAAATAGAGAGAGTGAAATCAGGCTGCTCAAATTGCCGAAAGATGGTGGGATTGGACCAGTGAGCTTATTTTGAGATAGGGAGAGTTGATTTAGGGTTCTCAAATTTCCAAGAGATGGAGGAATCAAGCCATGAAGATGATTTTTAAAGAGCACCAAGCTGTGGAGCCTAGTCAGGTTTTCCAGAGTGGAAGGAATGGAACCCGTTAGACTATTATCACATATCTGCAGCTCGTACAGACCCTTAAGATTGCTGATTTCTTGATAGATCTGTCCGGAAATCTGATTTCCACAAAGGTATAAGAAGGGGAGCTCAGTTATATTTGTTAAAGTATAGGGTAAGGAACCAGTTAAAAGGTTACTGGATAGGTCGAACTGATACAAATTCGTAAGTTTTCCTATTTCTTGAGGGATTGGCCCTGAAATACTATTCATAAGGAGTTGCAAGTAAGTCAACTGGGTCAAATTTCCAATGGTGGAAGGAATGGAACCGTTCAGATTGTTAGTGCCCACGCGCAATTCTGTCAGATTCCTCATATTTCCTATTTCCCCAGGGATAGGACCCGATAATTGGTTCTCATAGAGATGAAGGGTAGTCAAGTGGGTCAAGTTTCCTAAGGTGGAAGGGATGGAACCATTTAGATTGTTACGGGACAGGACCAGTTGTTCCAAATACCTCATATTTCCTATTTCCTGATCAGGAATAGGACCCGAAACTCGGTTTTCATAGAGGTCAAGTTTCGTCAGCTGGCTCAAATTGCCCAGAGATGGAGGGATGGCACCCGTTAGATTGTTACTCTCCAATATTAGGGTGAGGAGATCTTTAAGCATTCCTATTTCTGAAGGTATTGAACCGACTATCTGATTTCGGGAGAGGTCCAAGTGGCGGAGATTTCTCAGCTGGCTAATTCTTGATGGAACTTGTCCGGTGAGTTGATTGGTATGGAGTTGAAGGGAGATGAGTCTGGTCCAATTGGCGAAGAAATGAGGGGATATTTCACTGGCTATCATGTTATCAGAAAGGTCGAGCTCTATAATGCGAGAAAGATTAGCTAGTGAAGGAGGCAAGGCACCGGACAGTTGATTGGCAGACAAATCAAGGTAGACGAGTTTGGAAAGAGAACCTATCTGGGTTGGAATGGTTCCATGGAGTGAGTTTTGGCTGAGATTGAGGTGGACAAGGTTGGGAAATGAAGAGAAGCTCAAATTATCAAGCGTACCTTGCAAGCTCGTATTCCACAGGTTTATTTCTATCACGCTTCGTGCATGATTGCATGAGATTCCAGTCCAGTTGCACGGAGAGCTCTGTCGGGTGGCAGAAGCGTTGGCAATGGGGATAAAGGACCATGAACGGAGAGCCTCTATTTGTGAGAGACTGGCTTTCCATTTCAGGAGAGCTTTTGCTTCCGAAGATGCTGATGATGCTGCTTCATTGGAAGAAACTATTACTAGTAAGAAGAGAAGTGAGAGAAGGGATTTCAAGGCCATGTTTGGACTTTGGTTGCTAGTGCTGTGATTTTGTTAGGCCACGAATGCCTCAATTTTATAGTGCCATGTTATTACTGTTAGACGTCACAGGATCTTACGTCAGCTGATGTCATCTGAAAAAATAAAAAATAAAAAGAAATTCTTACATACGGAAATGTGCATATTTCCCCTTCGTGTACACCGAATTCCTCTCTGCCCACTGAGAAGATCTTTTGAGGCTGGGATATTCTGCAGATTCCACGACTGTGTATGTGTCAGATCCACACCATCCACCCCCTTTTCCAATTGGTCTACGGAATTGATGTAGGGGAAGAACCTTCCTATGGGAGATGAGAGAAGTGGATCACGCACCTTCCTATGGGAGATGGACATAAAAAAAAAACAAGAAGAAACTAAGAATTTTGATTTTGGAGTTTCAACCAAAACAGGAAATTGTTATTCCCATTTTTGGATTTCGGCCCAACTTATGGGGCCCATATTGATCATTTATGATGATCCGTTCCGTCCATTTCGTAGAGCTGCTTGACGTCGAGAAAACACAAAGGTTTCACATCGATCCGAGTTACGGATTGATCGTGGTGTCCAAAATGGTACAAACTGTCCAGAAAGTTTCGAATTCCGCCCACTAAATCTGGAGATGGTCCAGGTGGCCCACTACTACTGATATGGATAATCTGAGCCGATCATCTTGAAGAGAACGTCGATGTTAGAAAAAACCATAAAGTTTCGTGGCAATCAGATATGTGGATTGTTCATATCAACGAAAGTAAAATGGTGCTGGCGTTATACAGTTTGCGCAGATTTTTCAGTTTCTTTTCTAATTGTATTAGGATTCTTTTCTTCCTTTGCAAGTTAGTAGGGTTTAGTTTATTATTTAAAGCAAGTTAATTATGTTTATTTTAATTATTCATTCAATTATCAAAAACATTATTAGGAATTAATTCCTTTTTTTATCCTTTTATTTATTCTCGTAGATTCGAGAAACTCTCGGTTAGGGAGACAGTGATCGACCTACCACTCCTCCCCTACGTCATTGGTATCAGAGAGAGGTTTCTTCCTCAGGACGATGACCTCTAATGAAGGGTTGGATCTTCATCCTAAGGACGATGCTCCAAGGGACTATCTAACGGCGACAGCTTTCGAGGCAGCATTCGAAACAGCACAGCGGGAGAATCGGTTGATCCTGCAAAGTATACAGGCAACCCTCGACCGCATTATAGTGGTATTAAATCTGCCCCAAGCCCAAGGCAACAATCAACAACCACCTGTGCTCGCTGTACGGAATAACCCAATGTTCCGTAGAGCACCCCAGGTGGCATATCGCAGGGCTACCCCAGACGATTCAAAATCCAGCGATAAAGAGGTCGAAGACATCATCGTACGACGGCCTGCATGTGGGAACGATCGTGGGGATTATGTTGAAAGAGATTTTCGAGGTAATGCATCTTCGGATCAGGTTGTTGAAGTACAACCTACCACCATCTCAGAAGATGTTCAAAATTCTGAGGAGGTGGAGGAAATCAATACCTCAATTTTAAATGATAGGGAAGGAGAGTCTAAAGTTATTCCAGACATTATGGACTCAATCTTGACTGAGTCCATGAGCATCCCAGAAAGTGTCACGCCAGCAATGAAGGAAATCGAGGCGATCGTAGTTGTCGAACTTCCTGATGAATTGTTCATTGTGAAAGAAATTGTCCTTTCTAAAAAAAGGCCAACTTTCGATGTGTCAGAAAAGATTGCAATTATTCATATTGGCGTGGAGAAGAAGTCGAAAAAATTTATTGCTGCATTCCAAGATAAGGCCAGCAAGCATCGACTTCCGAAGTTAAAAGTAAATTATGGCCCTAACCTAAAGCGAAACTCGAGGACGAGTTTTTTTCAAGTGGGGAAGAATGATGTAGGGGAAGAACCCTATGATCGAGGGCGTGGATCACGCACCTTCCTACGGGAGATGGACAGGAAGAAAAACAAGAGGAAACTAAGGAATTTTGATTTTGGAGTTTCAACCAAAACAGGAAATTGTTATTCCCATTTTTGGATTTCGGCCCAACTTGTGGGTCCCATATTGATCATTTATGATGATCCATTCCATCCATTTCGTAGAGCTGCTCGACGCCGAGAAAATCCAACAGGTTTCACGTCGATCCGAGTTACAGATTGATCGTGGCGTCCAAAATGGTACAAACTGTCCAGAAAGTTCCAAAGTCCGTCCACTAAATCTAGAGATGGTCCAGGTGGCCCACTACTACTGATATGGGTAATCTGAGCCGACCATCTTGAAGAGTATGTCGATGTCAGAAAAAATCACAAAGTTTCGTGGCAATCAAATATGTGGATTGTTCGTATCAGCGGAAGTAAGACGGTGCTGGCATTATACAATTTGCGTAGATTTTTCAAGTGGGGAAGAATGACGCAGGGGAGGAGTGGTAGGTCGATCACCGTCTCCCTAACCGAGAGTTTCTCGAATCCACGAGAAGAAATAAAAGGAAAAAAAAAAAAAAGAAATTAATTCCGAATAGTGTTTTTGATAATTGAATGAATAATTAAAATAAACATAATTAACTTGCTTTAAATAATAAACTAAACCCTACTAACTTGCAAAGGAAGAAAAGAATCCTAATACAATTAGAAAAGAAACTGAAAAATCTGCGCTAACTGTATAACGCCAGCACCGTCTTACTTCCGTTGATACGAACAATCCACATATCTGATTGCCACAAAACTTTGTGGTTTTTTCTGACATTGATGTACTCTTCAAGATGGTCCGCTCAAATTATCCATATCAGTAGTAGTGGGCTACCTGGACCATCTCCAGATTTAGTGGGCGGAATTCGAAACTTTCTGGACAATTTGTACCATTTTGGACGCCACGATCAATCCGTAACTCGGATCGACATGAAACCTGTTGGGTTTTCTCGGCGTCGAGCAGCTCTACGAAATGGACGGAACAGATCATCATAAATGATCAATATGGGCCCCACAAGTTGGGCCGAAATCCCAAATTGGGAATAACAATTTTCTGTTTTGGTTGAAACTCCAAAATCAAAATTCCTTAGTTTCCTCTTGTTTTTCTTCCTGTCCATCTCCCGTAGGAAGGTGCGTGATCCACGCCCTCGATCATAGGGTTCTTCCCCTACATCAGGAATGTGTCCAAAAACGAGGCAGATCTAGAGCTAAAGTGTACCATACTACAGAAAGCAGTGGTGATTTAACGCTTACTGTTGAAACCATCAAGGCTCCTAATGACGGTTATTTGCCATCCAACTTACTCATCTGGTCACACAGACCAGACATGGATGAAGGGAAAATACAAATATGATCAGGTTGATAGGAGCCTTCTGTCGTCCCAAGAAGTGACACATACAATTACCACTGTTTCCTGTTTTGTGGTCTACTTGACAATTACCACTGTTTCCTGTGTTGCGGTCCAGTTGACCTTCGGATCTGTCTCGTTTTTGTGCTCATACAATAAAATGATCTCGAAACATGGATGAATGGTGTGGATCTAACACATGTATCATGGTGGGCCCACATAAGCTCCAGGCTCGAAAAAGGCAGGTTCTTTATTCCCTCTTTAAGCAATCAGGGTCGCGTGTAAGCGGATTGCGTCCTACCAATCCGCTCCCGCTGGTAAATCGGTCCAGACGTTCATACGGTTTTACAACTCAAGAATGAGGTAGATCCCAGGCTCAGGTTGACCACCACACCACAGTAAGTGGGTGGTGATAATGACGCGCACGTTGAACCCTTTCTAAGGCCCACCATGATATTTATTTTCTACCCAAACTGTTCATAAGGTCACATACACCTGAAAAAAACAAACTCAGCTTGATCCAAAACTTCTCTGCCCTAGTTTTTAATGGTGGCGTTCAATCTCCACTGTGTGGTCCACTTGTACCTTAGATCTGCCTCAACTTTGGGCTCATATGCCGAAATGTATTGGAAAATTGATGAGGCGTGTGGACAAATTCCATACATCATGTAGAGCTGCGACCGATGGATTATTAATTAAAATGGCCCTTAATTATGACAATAAAGGCATTGACACTACAATTTGAATTCATTACTTTTTAGCCTTTTGGGCACTTTTTGCCTTTTTCAAATAAAAATGCCTCTCTGCTAGCCATCCTCTCGTATAGAGGTACCTTGTTGCGGAAGTCGAAAGGTTGGGCATTTTCAAAAGGGGATTGTGGGTCCTACTAAATTAAGGAGGATTTTAAAGTTTGGATTTTTAAGTTCTAGTTTGAATAAAGTTGGTATTTTTAGATGTTTTATGAGAGTTCGTATGCTTTGGACATGAGTTTCTTGCAATTATCTGAGATTATCATGTTTGGATTGATTAGATTCGAATTATAGTAACCCAGAGCATACCATAGTTCATTGGCATGGTTATTACTTCGAAGGCTACATATTTGAATTCTATGTGCTTCATTAGAACTAAAATCTTAGTTTCTGACTTGAGTGGAGATTGTTTTTGTTTGAATACTAAATCTTCCAACTAGAAGAGAGATAGAACTTCAATTCTAGTTGTGTTTATGTTTGAATGAATGAATTTACATGGGACTACTACAAGTGGATCCTTCAGGCCTTACTTCCGTTAATTATAGATTTTACAAAGCTACTGTTTTAAGTTAGTTTTCGAATTTGGAATCTTAAAATTGCTAAAATTGGAGTTGCTGGAATAGTTTGAATTGGTTTACCCTAATTCCCTGTGGATCGACCTTGGTCTTACCGAGATTATTACTATATCGCAACCTTGCACTTGAGGCGAGCAAACAGGATACCTTCTCGTATCTAGGGTTTAGAGTTTAATTATCTAAATGAATAAAGGACAGACTCTCTACCATTTGAAAAAGTCTTTCATTTGCAATAATAAACATGGACGTAACATCATTCACTTGTTCCCTGTTATACTTACAGGTCAACAAACTAGCTTACGACAGATCCATGGAAAAATGGATAAATATGAGTGTCTGTTGTACTCCTGATGTACCGCTTCTCAAATTCTTTGAACACTTTCTTAGATGTTTCTTTAGGGTTGTGGTTAATCCGTCAACTTGTTTACTATATTGAACATTGCAGTGTTTGCACTGAACCTTCACTGTGCCATTCTTCATATTACTTCTTCGAAATCTTCCCATAACGCATATATTTTTTTCCCTCTAGCAGTAACAGTTGAACTTTGGGACTAGAAGGTATAAGTATCACATTGTATCTGGCTCAACTGCTCTAATTCTAAACCTAACACTTCTTCCAATCTCATCCTCAATAGTGAAATTGCTGACAAACCGGCTGTGTTACCGGAAACTTTTTGACTATCCATCTTCTAATTGAAAGTGATTATGTGAGAATTTGTCATAGTCATGTGGTGTGAACCAACTTGCAACTTAGCCTACTACAGTCCATCATACACTGTAACTAATGTCATCAGAGCGTGGAAGGTCCTATAGCCCAGCTGGTTGAGTCCGAGTTTATCATCCAGCTGGTATAAGGTTCGAGACACATTGAAAGCACCTTTAGGTGCTTCGGGTCGAGTGATCGGGCCATGCCGGGTCATGGTTCAGGTTGGGACGTGTTTGGGCCGAGAATGAAAATAAAAAACTAATGTCATCTGAGCCTAAGGACTGAGAAGTTACAAGTTGGATTTGCTAAGTAATATATATACTAATATCTAAATTAGTTACATATCTAAGGTTAAATAGATAGTATACTTTCATATTCCTATTTAAATACCCACGCCGAAATTCCGGCAGCATCTCTACATATCTCTCCAAATATGTTGATCTTCCAATTCATTCTTATGCCAAATATCTAAGCAAGCAAAGATATTTGGCATGAAAAGTAAAAAGAAAGAAACATAACTAGAGAGAAATGGAGAGATGCAGCACAAAACAGGAATGGGCATTTATATAGGTTATATGAAAGCATACCATTTATCTAACCTTGAACTGTCCAAAAAGAGACAATTGAGTGATCTCTATGCCACCAAAGACACTATATCTATGTCAGGCCACATAAAATCCTCAAATGGATAACTAATTGTCTAATTCACAAAAAAATAAACCATGAAACACAAAGTTGATAATGAATTAACAATGAAATCCACACAATAGTCAACAGATGATAACAAATTAATAATGTGATCCACACGGACACAATAGAGGATAACAAATTAACAATTTAATCAACATAATAGATGATAACGATTAACAAATTAACAATGCATGTACAACTGCACAATCTACAGGCAGCTTGACCTATTTCAATTTCAATCCAGCCCTGTTTAGGGGTTTACAAATTTACAAATTTACAAATTATAAATAACTCAGCCCAAGTCAGTTAGGTCGTACTTAAGCCAAGTCAGATGGTCTGACAGATAACCCGAACGGTCCCACTACTGTCTACGGCCAACCAGACCCATACCAATTTTCATCTAGCCCTATTTAGGTAGGGGTTTACCATACAAATTATAAATAACTCAGCCCAAGCCAGTCAGGACACACCTGACCCAGCTCAAATGGTCCGCCAGTCAAGCTCAAACGATCATTCTACATTCTACAGCCAGCCCGACCCATTCTAGTTTTCACCCAACCCTATTTAGGAGTTTACAAATTATAAATGACTTAGCCCAAGCAAGTTAGGTCACATGCCGGCACCTGAGCCAGCTTGGACAGTCTAAGAGCCATCCAGACCATCCCAAACGGACCCACAACAGCCATCCCGCCCACCCATTCCAACTTCCAAGAATCCAAAACGATATGCAAATCATAGAAAAACTCCAAATTAAAAAAAAAAAAAAAAAAAAAAAAAACCCCAAATTTATTGAAGAATAATATGAAAATGAGGCAAAAATTGGGTCGGGCTATACCTTTGAAGCTTTAGTTGAGATTGGATGGGTTGCTCGAGTAGAGACGAATGGAGATAACGAACAGAGATGTCCGGCATCCGGACTGGGTGGGTGGTGCGATGAACAAAGATGTTCGGCGTCTGGGTTGGCTGGCTGTCTGGCTGGTGCAAGCAAGTGAAAGGTAGGACCGTAGGAGGTGGAGGGAGGGAGAGAGAGTGAGAGGAGGTCCAGTCGCCAGCGAACTCGGGGGTGAGAGGAAAGGAGGAAGATGGGTTATGGTTTGAGTGGGGTCGGCGTTGGGGTGCGGCCGAGTACTGAGTTGGGTAAAAGTAAAAAATGAGTTAGGTTTTTTTATACTTTCACTACCCGAGCAAGTCAACTCGAATACGGATCGAGTCAGTTTCATTTCGAATCGGATTATGAGTCGAGTCGAATTGATAATGGACCGCACTCGACTCGATCTGAATTTGGATCATACTCAACTCACTCCATCCTGAACTGTATGCTGCTGGTGGATCGGTGCAAGTCAAGTCTAAGTCAGTTCGTACGTTCCCAGCTCTAAATTCATTAGCAGGCCTAAATGTAAATATTTTTGCTTGCTTATCATACATGTGGTGGGTCAATGGAGTTGGTGAGCGGTCTAGATCTCATTTAAGTGTGCCATGTGCTTGGAAAACGATGAGAAGGCATTGATTAGCAGTCTACGTACGAGTACTTCTACTATGATGGGACTGAATGAGATGGGCATGAACCCCACGGCAGCCATTTATTGTGTGGGGCCCACTGTAAACATGCCCTGGTGAAAAAGTCATGCATACCGGGTCATTGAATCTGAATCCGGATCATTAGGTGGCCTCACATAAAGATATTCTTATGCCTTCTCATCGTTTTCCATGCACATGGCACACTTAAATGAGATCTACCCTGCTCACCAACTCCATGGACTTACCACGGACTAGCCTTTGTCTTGGTAGGACAATTCCATCCTTCCAATTAATGGGATCCTTTTTCCACATTAAAAAGCATTAAAAGAAACTCCTTGGAGGACCCATTTGATTACCATCGAAGTTCTCTCCGGATAGACAGGTAGATCTCACCCAAGTATGTCACAAGCATAGGAAAATGTTACTTGCACCATCCTCAAATAAAAACGCTCCCTACATTCTTTAGAAACGATAATCCACATTAACCTTTGATTTAAATGGTTGAAAATGAGTTTTAAAGAAATAAATATTTTTTATGATAATAATATATTGAAAACACTTTGGATCTGCCTCAATATTTTTGGTGTCATGCTCTAAAATGATCCGGCCAAATTGATGGACAGAATGGATACAACACATACATCATGGTGGGGTCATTTCTACACCCAATGTTGCTGGCGTAGCTAGCTTTGGGTGTAGCAAATTTTTTCTAAATTTTTTCTGCTCTCACTCATAATGATTTTTTTTAATTTTTTCATTCCTCGTTAACCTTATAAAATTTAATTATGACTATTTTACCAATGTCTACTTTCAAAATTTAAGCTTTAAAAAAAAAAAAAAAAAAAAAAAAAAAAAAAAAAACTCGCTTGTGGCAAAAAAAATAATTTGATTGTCAGTGGGCCCCATACTATGATGATCAATGTAATGGTATCATGACGTCCATTATTCGGATAATGGATCAACTATATAAGGGATCCAGTCCATTGATCAAATATAGTACCTTATAATCATTTTGTGTACCAAAAATAATTATTTTGTAATTAGTAATTAAAATAGATTTTTTGGAAAAATTTAGACCGTTAAAAAATGCATTACAACAGTCCAAATTTTACTTGCATATGTGGGTAACCTAGCTAGCATATTTTGATAATTTTTTATAGATAACATTCAACTAGTGGACCCCACTTGCTAAACAGTCTTCAACTTTAACATGTGTATCCATCTTTATTAAGTAGGATACGGTATACATCATCTTTGTGGAGATCATTACGAGTTCACAAGAAGTGGTTTTTTTACCAATTTAATGCCAAGCTAGTTAGACCAATTTGAAAGGTCCAACTAGTTGTGTGTGAGCATTTTTCATCTCACACACACACACACACACACTTATATATATATAGTTGTACGTCCAACTAGTTGGTGTTTGGGCCCCACCATGGTATTTGTATAATATCTTGCCCGTCCATTAAGATTATCCCATCACAAAAATGAGATGACCCAAAAATCAGGTCGATCCAACTATTAGGTGGGGAACACCATAGGAAAATACCATGAAACAACACCTATAAACTCTACATTCACATGGAGCATCACATTTTCATGGTTGGATCGTCTTGATTTTTGGTGCATCCTATTTTCATAGTGAGACAATCTTTTTGTACGGACGAAGTATCATATGAACACTATAGTGGCCCCCACATGCCAATTAGTTGGACGTACAACTAGTTGCGTGTGAGCATCTAGGGTCCAAAAACCAGCCCTATCCGTGATTCAGGTGGGCCACATGAGTACAAATAGTGTTAAGAGGACGCTCACTCTCCAAATTATTTTTCTTTTGTGTGGCCCACTCGAATCATGGATAGGGCTGATTTTTGGGCTCTCTGCCTAACTTTTAGTGTGAGTTTGAATGGTTGGAGTGGATTTCAAACATATAGGATTGTAGGCCAACCTCAATTGGACAACCTTTTTGCTACAATTTAGGTAATGCCTAGTCGACTTATCTCACCACCCTTACAGTGGTGCCAAAACTTTATGGGGCCCACCATAATGTATGTATTTCATCCATGTTGTCCATCAGTTTCTCTAGTTCATTTTAGGTTATAAACCTAAAATTGAATTATACTCAAAGCTTAAGTGGACCATACCATAGGAAACAGTAGGAGTTAAACACATACAGTTGAAAACTCCTTGGGGCAACATAAGTGTTGGTTGAAGCTCAATGTCTATACGACCTTATTAACAGGTTGAATAACAAATAAACATCATTATGGGCTCTAGGAAGGTTTCAATGATGGATGTCATTATCCTCAATGTTTTCTTTGGTATGGTCCACTTGAGCTTTGGATATGCTTCAACTTCGGGCTCATGTGCCTTACATTGATATATGGAAGAATGAATGGATAATGTGGATAAAACAAACATATTAAGGGGGGATCCATAATGTCTTAATACTACCGTAAAGGACAGTGAGCCCTCGTTGCAAAGGGACTCTTGTCATGTTACGTAAGGTAAATTTAATGTAACGGGGTGGTCCATCTTGGATGGCCCACCGTCATTTATTTCCAAAATCCATTTCGACCATTAGGTGAGTGACTTGGTTTTAGGCCTACAGCGAAAAAAGCAATACCAACCATAATTGAGGTGAACCACAATATTAGAAATAATGTACAGGAAAACATTTACCCTCCAAACTATTTTCTTGGTGTGGCCTACTCGAGTCACGGGTAGGGCTGAGTTTTGGTCTATCATTTTAAATTTTAGTTTCTCATATAACAGTTAGAGTGGATTTCATATAATCATCACGATGGTCCAAAAAAAATTAAGGGTAGACATATTACTTTGAATTGGTTCAAGGGTTGCCGTCCCTCTCCCGAACTATTTATTCTCGAATGACCTACCTGAGCTAACAAACCAATTGGTTTTTGGGCCCTATAGATAAAATGAGGGGACTCACTTAGATGATCAGAGTGGATTTCACTTAAACTTCATGGTGGGCCCACTTCATACAATCGCACATTAATATTGTAGATAAGGTGTCTACGGGGATTAGTGCACAGGAGACCGGGACTCTCTCTCTCTCTCTCTCTCTCTCTCTCTCTCTCTCTCTCTCTCTATATATATATATATATATATATATATATATATATATATATATATATATACCTTTTTTTTTTTTTTTACAAAAAGATACTCCATGGGATGGGGATGAAAGTTGAGTTGTGTATACTGTGAATGTGTTAAGGTATGCATTTTTTATTTTTTGGGTTACTACACACACATGACACACCACATTGTTAGTACACCCACCCCCATGTTAGTCACATCACAATGTGAGCCACCCTCACTTAGGGCCCCCCACTTGGGAGTCATACTGGGACCTCAGTGTTGAAATGAGGTTATTCTCACGAAGTCTATCACTTGAGCTATGGATCAGGGTGTGTGTTAAGGTATGCTTAAGCCCATATGCGAGCTCAAGTTCACCGCGATCGGGAAAGCAGACCCGGAAATTCTTAACTGAACGTGTGTGCCTGCGCACACCTCTAAATACTCGTGCGGAAGGAAGGGGGATTCAGTCCCTAGATGGCCTAATCAGGCACATGCAACATCGGCCCGGCCCAAAAGAAGACACTATTTTATTGGCCAAAAGTATTTCTCACCACTTTCTTTTGAATTTGATGAGGCACATTATTCCAAACCATTTTATGAGAAAAAAAAAATGTCTCTCTCTCTCTAACGAGGCCTATCAAATGCTATCAGAAACGGCCAGACGTTTCTGACCGTTTCACTTGACCAAAACGGTCCTCCCATGTGTAGTTTATAAAATGGCCCTTTCCAGTGTCCTTTTTATACTGAAACTCACAGCAACACAACATTACCTCTCATGGCACCACAATTGCAAATCTCTTTCTCTAGGCATCCATGAACCAGCCCCAACTTCCAATGCATGCAACCTACTTCCAATGCACCACAATGCATGCAGCATACTAAGACATTAATCCCTTTGGGGCGCGACTTGGGTGAGACCCCGGAGCCATCAATGTGGGTGAGACCCCGAACCTAGGGCCCACCTGGATGCATTCATTGTATATCCATGCCGTCCATCTGTTTCTTCATATTATTTTAGGACTCAGTTCCAAAATTGAAGTGCATGAAAATTTCAAGTCGACCACACCACTGGAAGCAGTGCTAATTGAACGCCTACCATTAAAATCTTCCTGGAGTCCACCGTAATGTTCACCGACCATCCAATCTGTTGATAAGGTCACGTAGACAGGGATGAAAGGAAAAAAAAAAAAAAAAATCAAATATCAGTTCGATAGAAAACTTTTGTGGCCCACAAAAGGTTTTTAATGGCCATTAACCAGTGTTTCTGATGGTGTGGTCCACAAAAAGTCTTTTGTCTTCTTTATTTTTGGTTTCATGGCATAAAATAATGCTTAAAAGAAGATGAATGGAATGGTTATACAATCCATACATAGAGGTGGGCCCTATGTTCAGGGTCTCACCCACATCGCTGGTTCCGGGGTCTCACCCAAGTCGCGCCCGTCTCTTTCCTGGCAATCACACCGGATTCGAGGTTGGTGGATCTTTTATTTTAGGGCCCAGATGTATGTACCTTCAATCCATACTGTCCATCCGTTTTTAAACCTCATGTTAGTGCATGATCCCAAAATTAAAGAAGATCTAAATTCCATATGGACCACACCGTAGGAAACAGTGGTAATTGACCATTAAAGACTTCTTGTGGGCGTCAAAACTTTTGGATTAAGCTGATATTTGTTTGTTCCGTTCATCAAGGTCTTTGTGACCTTATCAATAGGTTGGATCGAAAATAAACATTCAGGTGGTCCCAAGAAAGTTTTAATGGCAGGCATTCAATCAACACTGTTTCACGTGTTGTGGTCCACCTAAGACTTTTATCTGCTTCATTTTTTTCATCATGCCTAAAATGAGCTATCGAAACAGATGGATGGGGTGGATGTAAGTCATATACATCACGGTTCTCCCCACACAAGGTATTCTAGTACTACCAAAAGAAGGTATCAGACCTAGACCGCCATAGTGGATGGTTCTGGTTAAAATGGATCTGACCATCTGGTCCGGTCTAGGTTCTAACACACTGGTATGAATCCCAATCTCAATCTACAATTTAAGCAGGATGGTAAAGGGTTGGATTACTGACCGGTGCCGGCGGAAATGGTGAGATTGAGTAACGTCTCTCCCATTGGGATAATTAATCCGAATCTCAGATCTACAGGGACTCCTCAACCTGTCTTCATTGAATTCACGACGGGCTATCTCGAATCCATGAGACCTTCGCTTCGAATCTACGAAGAACAACTCAAATTCACTAGTAAATAAGAGAAAACTCTAAATTTTTATTCAAAATATATTAATCATCCTTTAAAACGAAAATAAAATAAGTACTTATAGGAAACTAACCCTAAAAATTAATGCAACCTAGGTGTTCTAATTGCAAAAGGAAACTAACTAAGAAAAAATCGTAATTATGTGTCTGTCGATCGGTTGGAGTTGAGGGTCGACCGGTCGGACGACTGATCGGTCTGGGCGCAAAACAGTTTAGATAGTTCTGGAGGCCCCTGGACCATTTCCGACCGGTCGGACGATCGGTCATCAGGGGGTCCGACCGGTCGGTAGGGGTCTTCTACTGCCGTTTTCCCTGGCCTACTTGGCCCTTTCTTCAGTCCGATCTCGGGTCCTTTCGGGCCCACTCCTGGGTCCTCTTTATGGTTCTTGCCTTGCCTCAATTAAGGGGCTGTCTCACTACATCAGTCACCCCCTCTTGAAAGAAACTCGATCTCGAGTTTCGCCTCTCCCCTTTTCTCATCGTCGTCGTGCCATGCAACATAAGGAGAGATTATCCTTGCCTCTTGATTTGTCAGCGGTTGTCACTCGGGCTTGCTGGAGTGAGGATGACCTTCCTCCCATCCTTGAAGAATGTAATGGTGTTGTCACGACCTTTATGCACGGCATCTCGATCATATTGTCAAGGGCGTCCGAATAACATGTGGCATGCGTCCATGTTGACGACATCGCATAGAACTTGATCCATGTAGGATTTGCCGATCGAAAGTGAGACGAAACATCGTTCCTTGACCACCATCGTAGTGCCTTTCTAAATCCAGCTAATCGCATATGGTGAGGGATGCGGTGTGGTCTTGAGTTTCAGTTTCTTAACCATAGTATGCGATATTATTTCTTAAAACTACCACCATCGATGATCACGGCACAAACTTTCCCTTCCACCATGTAGCTAGTGCGGAAGAGACTGTGTCATTGGGGATTAGATAGTTAAACACGTGTAGGTGACTACCGTTGTACGACCAAGGATACACTCTGATCTCCTGAGATCCAATCAGTTCCTTCTTCATCGTCATCGACTTGTTCAGCATCAACATTAATTTCCGGTTCAGTTGGTGCATCTTCCACGGAGACAACCACATTAGTTGTGGGCCATTGATGGCACATGTTAGACAGGTTGCATGGCTGCCCACACCTATAGCAATGGTCGGGCCTTGGTCAGTCGTAAGGATTTGGAATCCTACTTGGGCTAGGCATAATGACTGAACATTGCGGCCTTGTTGGGCCACTAGCTGGTGTAGTTTGGCGGCTAACATGGGGCTGGACACCCTCAACAATGGGTTCCTTTCCCTTGGATGTAGATGAATTCTGTATGGGGTCCATTATAGGGGCATGAATCGAGGGATAGGTGTTAAGCCATGAATTGTGCATATCTAAATCCAATTCATAGCACAATTACATACAAACCGAAGTGCACCATCTCTAGAATGATCCTTACTTGAATAATTTTTTTTCCAGACAAGTTGGAAATGAGATTCATAGTTGATGAATTTCAACTGAAGAAATTCTCCTTTCCTAACACAAGGGGTAATAATTTTGAGAAATCTGTTGAAATTTTTCAGCAGGATTTTCAATGGATTAGAACGACAAACATCACCCATGTGCATTATGAAGCAGGATAGTGGATGGTATTACTGAAAAACCTTTTACTCCACCTACTAATCCTACTAGATTCCATTCCTTTGAATGATCATGTGTATCAAGATTGACCTACTAGTCTAACGGAGGTATAGAGTAGCTTTAGTAGTTTCAATTGTTTAGTGGTTTAGAGTTGTAGACTTCCATATTCGACCCTTTCAGGTACTCTCGTTATCACCCTCCTTGTATTTTATCATTGCTCTCATGTTATTAATTATTACATATATTTTTACATCGAGGACAATGTAAGATTTTGGTTTGGGGAGTGAGATTCCTAGATGAATTTGCTACTTTATGACATTTCGAGTAACTTTATATGGAATTTTTTTATTTTTCAGAAAATTCAAATCTCTATTGGAAAACTTTGTTTCTATGTACCTGGGATGTTCTGAGTATGAGAAAAGAGAGATGAAGTGATTGATTTTGAAGCTCTTAAAAAGCTATAATATAGTAGTTTTCTATATGAATTTCCTTATTTATATGATCGATAGAACATTTGAACACTCTCAAGTCTAGTACACGTTATACAATTCTCATGATTTGAAGGTATTATGTAGATTTGTAGATCAAGAAAGATTGAGATTTAAGGTGTTAAGGAACGAAGCCGGGGAACTTTGTCCATCCTTGTTCATGAGAAACAATAAGAGAAAAGAATGGAAAATATGTGTATGAAAAAGAAAAGAAAAAAAGAAGAAGAAAGAAAGCATGATTATTATTGAATATATGTTGAAAAATTCTAAAAAGGGCTACCTATTACCAACCAGTGGATGGTCTAACCGTAACCAAAGCTGGAATTGAGAAGTAGTATGAAAGTTGTCGAAGGAACGGTAAGGTAAATTCTTGTCATAGGCATTTCATTGATCTGTACATTTTTAGATCCTTAGTTTAACTGATTTATGAAGAAGGTAATCCTGAAAATTCATGAGATGAACATTGACGAGGCACACTAGATCATATGTGTTCGAATTCTCTATTTTTCAATCAATCAGTGGGGATACTATGTGAACACTTATTATGTTTAGAGAGTTTAGGATTTGAATTTCTTATCACTAAATTTTTCTGAATTTTATGTTTATATATCTTAGAGTTTATAGAAGCATAGTTTCCAAAAGAGGGTTGAGTTTTTTGAAAAGTGATTTGTTTCATGTATGTTTTGCTCGGGACTAGCAAAATGCTGGTTAGGGGGTGTGTTGAGCCACGAATTATGCATATTTGAACCTCAATTCATCGCACAATTGCATAGTTTAAGTTGTTAAAAATAAAGACTTATGTTTGTTTTTGTGTTTGTAGGTAAAACTTTGATGAGCCAAAGAAGTGGAGAAAAAGCTTTGAAGGAATCAAGTTGAAGACCTGGAATGGCCATAAAAGTCATATTATAGAGCTGCAGGACTAGAAAAGTAAAATACAGAAAGTTCAGAAAATGGCCATAAGTTGCTGCTGGATAGAATTCTAATCCATCAGAGTCTTATCGGAATTATCTCCGATCCATCGGAGTCCTATCAGAGTCCCATCAGAAAAATAGATTTTTGAATAAGTCCCTTGATAGAGTTTCGATCGACCGAAGGAATTATGTTCCATCGAAAAGGGGTGCTCCGATCCATCAGAGATAAGTCCGATCAATTGGAACTATCTGCGCAAGTGCGAAATAATTATGCAGATTCTTAAAGTTTCCAAGTCGGTGCTGGATTTCTCTTATAAAAGGCATCCTCCACTCTCTTCCTAAAGCATCATAGAAAGCTTGAGAAGTCGTAGGAGGTGGAGAGGATCGTCGTGGAGCATTTGCAACTCCTCCAACTAGGGTTTTTATAGTTTTTCTATGATTTTAGTAGTTTTTCTTTTGAGTTTTAGTTTAATCTATCAATGATTGGTTAAACCTCTTAACTAGGGCTAAGAGGTGAAGCTTATAGTTGTTTACAATGTTCAATTCGAATTAGGTCAAGTAATTTGAGATTTATTGATGAACGATTCTAGTTATAGTTTGGAATAAAGTTGATATTTTTAGTTTATTCTTCTATCTCTTATGATTATGCTTGCATTGATGTTTTGATTTATTGAAATTGATCAATGGGGTGTTGTTGATAGGATTTTGAGTTGTAGAGATCTTAGATCCATCATGATATGTTGGATGCTAGGGGATCTTATAAACCAACTTTCCTAAGTACTTATCTAGAATTAAACTAGAAGAAATGTTTATCTTTTGATTAGATCTGAGATAGGTGTTTATGTATTGATATTGGATCAATAGAAGTTTAATTCATACTTCTAACTCAAGTCTAGTGACAAGGTTTAAGGAAGAATCATGAATGTGATCTCAATTGTTTTGTGAAGGATTGAGCTATGTGATTGGATATGCCCAATGCCTTAGTTGTTTACGAGAAAACTATATCAGTAGATGATCCATCTATGTTAGACATGTTGTGATGATTTAATTGCTCTATGTACCGATTGGATAGGGATAAAACTCCGATTACAATTGAGTTAGTGGCTTGAATGGTTTAAATTCGCATTGTGAATGATTATAGGTAGGTCTTTGGCACTCTAGTGTTTATTTTCCTAATTTAAGTCTAAAGTAGATAGTTTTATGTTATTACATTCCATCCATCGATACAAATCTGAGTTTATCCCATCCTAGTTATAAAGTTTAGAATTGTTATGACAATCCCCGAGGATCGACCTCGGTCTTACCGTGAATTATTAGTACTTCGCAGCCTTCCACTTAAGGCAGGCAAATAAGTTTTGGTGCCGCTGCTGGGAATTAGGCTAACAGTTCTGAATTTTGTAATTAGGGTATAGTTAGGTTAGATAGGTTATTAGGATTTATTGTTTATTAGGTTTTTCTCAGAATTTTTCTACTAACATATTTTGTTTATTTTGTAAGATTTTCTTTACTAACATAGTTCTTCAATCAGTTACATTGTTCTAACTTAGACTCTTTTAGTTTTTACTTTTTTTTATATTTTAGGGTTTAGTTTAGTTTTTGTGTGAGTTTATGCCCCATTAGTAGCGTGATCATACATCGCGACTTCTAAGTGAGGGAGGTTTAGTTGAAGGCCTAGTTAATCACAAACGAGTGAGAAAATGTCTAAAAAATCCTGAATCGTCTAAAATCATGACTGAAAATGAACCACACCATGTTGAGAATGTTGAGCATGATGCACCACCAATTAAGGCGGAACGTAATGAGAATGAGGTACGCTATGTTCCACCGGTTAAAACATTGAGAGATTATCTACAACCGGAGAGAACAACCACGTCTTCTTGCATTGTCTTTCCACTTAATGCGGGAAACGTGGATATTAAACTGAAAATTATCAAGCTACTCCCAAAATTTCATGGACTCAACTCTGAAAGTCCATATGGGCACCTGAATGAATCTGAGGAGATCACCAACACCTTTTAATTTAATGATGTCTCTCAAGATGTAATCAAACTGAAATTGCTCCCTTTCTCTTTAAAGGACAAAGCCAAATCATGGATTCAATCTCTTAAACCTATAAGCATTGGGACATGGGTTGAGATGACCCGGGAGTTCCTTAAAAAGTATTTCTCGGTTCATAAAACCAATGCACTAAGATGGACTATTATGAACTTCTCCTAAAAAGGAGATAAAACATTTTTTTCAATGTTGGGAGAGGTTCAAGGATCTTTTATTAGAGTGCCCACATCATGGTTATGAAAAGTGGCGCTTGATTGACTTCTTCAATGGCGGATTAAGTTCAAACATGTGCCAATTTGTCCAGATGATGTGTAATGGTGAATTTTTTAACAAAACGCCTGATGATGCTTGGGATTACTTTGATATGCTAACCGAGAATGCCCAATCTTACGACATCTCCAATCCGACTAGTAATCCCAAGTTAGCCCCAAGAGATAAAAGAGTACATGTGTTAGATGGGGAGGACAATTTAAATACAAAGGTGGCCGGTCTCACAAAGAAGGTTGAGGTCATAGAATTGAGGAGTGTTAACATGATAACCACCGATGAGGCCGTTGAGAGTGTATGTGGTATTTGTGAGAGTGATGTTCACTTAACAAAGGATTGCCCAACAATCCATGCATTTTAAGATATCTTGCAAACTCAATCAAATGCTACAAACGCTTACCAACGCCCCTTTAGTGAACCGAATTCTAACTTGAATAATCCTGATTGGCGGTGTCAACCAAACCCTAATGGAAAGAATAGACCCATGGTAAATACAAACAATGCTTCCCAATGGCCTCCCCAAAAGAGCACTCTTGAAGATACATTGAACTCATTCATGATTGGACAAACTCAGATAAATCAGTCCAACATGCAGGCCATGAATGAACTTAAAATTTTGGTTGAAAGAATTGAGACATACCTAGGAGTTAGGGAGAAAGGGACTGTTTTGACCCAATCTCATTCTAACCCCAATGAACAATTGGAAACAAATACCAATTCTTCAACCCATCCTCATGTGGAACATGTTCAAGCCATCACCACTCTTAGAAGTGAAAAAACAAATGAAAAATCTGAACTGGTGAAGGCCGCAAAGCCTAATGATCCGGTTGATTCTAAGAGTAATGGTGAATTGAGCAATGCTCCACAAGACGAAGAGCCGAAGTGTGTGTATAAACCTGTGGCCCCATTCCCTCAATGTCTTGTCTCAACCAAAAGGCCAAGTGAAAATCAAGACATCCTAGAAGTCTTCCAACAAGTTAAAACAACATTCCCTTGTTGGATGCAATTAAACAAATTCCTTTATACGCCAAATTTTTAAAGGACTTATGTGCCGTAAAGCGTAAGCAAAACATGCACAAGATGACATTTTTTACTGAACAAGTGAGTGTTATCATACAATAAAACACTCCTCCCAAATTCAAAGATCCCGAAAGCCCTACAATCTCCTACATGATAGGTAACTTCTGGATCAATAGAGAACTTCTCGATCTAGGGGCTAGTGTTAACTTGATTCCCTACTCGGTATATAAGCAACTTGGACTTGGTGAATTAAAACCTACCAAGATAACTTTACAACTTGTGGATCACTCTATTAGAATACCGACAGGAGTAATTGAGGATGTGTTAGTCCAAGTTGATAAGTTCTACTACCCAGTAGACCTTATCATTTTGGATACACAAGCGGTTACAAATGTATGCACTCAAGTTCCCGTCATTCTAGGTCGACCATTCCTAGCAACCGTCAATGCTATAATCAATTGTAAGAATGCGGTTATGAAAATATCCTTTAGAAATATGACTATGAAGCTGAATGTGTTTCACTTACATAAAAAATAAGAGGATGATCAACAAGATGATGGAGATGAGATCTACATAATTAATTTCATTGATATAATTGTGGATGACGATGAGCCACCCTCGGCTAAATCTTTCAAAACCTTGGAAGTTTGCTTAGCTTATTCCAAGGAATAAGTAATTTTAGATATTGATGAGGCCTTGGAAGAGTCAAAATCTGAAAATTTGATTGACAAGACACCAATCACTGATTTGAACAATTTTTTTACAGGAATTTGATGAATTGGTGCTTGATTCACATATGAAGAGGCTAATTTCTAAAAGTGTAGTGGTTGATGACATATTCCAACTTACAAAAGTGACCGAGAAGGTCGAACTTTCCTACATTCTAGAGGAGTATTTGACATATTTTGAGGATTGGGATGATCCTATGATCCGTGACATTGTCAATGCCTTAAGGAAAACTTCACCGGTGCCCAAAAAGACCATTTCCACGGAGTATAAAACTGAATTATCAATAGTGGAAGCGCCGGTAGAATCTGAAAATGTAGAGACCATATCGACTTGTGAAGAAGAATCCCAAGTCTCCATATCTCTTTGGTTTGTACAAACCGAAGTGCACCATCTCTGGGATGATCCTTACTTGAATAATTTTTTTCCAAACAAGTTAGAAAGGGGATTCATATTTAATGAATTCCAACCAAAGAAATTCTCCTTTACCAACACATGGGGTGATAATTTTGAGAAACCTGCTGAAATTTTTCAGCAGGATTTTCAATGGATTAAAACGACAAACATCACCCATGTGCATTATGAAGTAGGATGGTGGATGGTATTACTGAAAAACCTTTTACTCCACTTACTAATCTTGCTAGATTCCATTCCTTTAGATGATCATATGTATTAAGATTGACATACTAGTCTGATGGAGGTATATAGTAGCTTTACTAGTTTGAATTGTTTAGTGGTTTGGAGTTGTAGACTTCCATATTTGAGTCTCTCAGGTACTCTCGTTGTCACCATCCTTGTGTTTTATCATTGCTCTCATGTTATTGATTATTACATATATTTTTACATTGAGGACAATGTAAGATTTTGGTTGGGGGTGAGATTCCTAGATGAATTTAGTACTTTATGACATTTCAAGCAACTTTGTATGAAAAATTATTATTTTTCAGAAAATTCAAAACTCTTTTAGAAAACTTTGTTTCTATGTACCTAGGATGTTCCGAGTATGAGAAAAGAGAAATGAAGTGATTGATTTTGAAGCTCTTAAAAATCGGTAATATAGTAGTTTTCTATATGAATTTTCTATTTATATGATCGATAGAACATTTGAACACTCTCGAGTTTAGTTCACGTTACACGATTCTCATGATTTGAAGGTATTATGTAGATTTGTAGATCGGCTAGACTGAGATTAAGGTGTTAAGGAACGAAGCAGGGGAACTTTGTCCATCCTTGTTCATGAGAAATGGTAAGAGAAAAGAATGGAAAATATGTGTATGAAAAAGAAAAGAAAGAAAAGAAGAAGAAAGAAAGCACGATTATTATTAAATATATGTTGAAAAATTTCAAAGAGGGCTACCTATTACCAACCAGTGGATGGTCTAACCGTAACCAAAGCTAGAAATGAGAAGTCGTGTGAAAGTCGTCGAAGGAACGGTAAGGCAAATCCTTATCATAAGCATTTGGTTGATCTGTACATATTTAGATCCGTAGTTTAACTGATTTATGAAGAAGGTAATCCTAAAAATTTATGAGATGAACATTCACAATGCACACTAGATCATATGTGTTCGAACTCTCTATTTATCAATCAATCGGTAGGGATACTATGTGAACACTTATTATGTTTAGAGAGTTTAAGATTTGAATTTCTTATCACTAAATTTTTCTGAATTTTATGTTTATATATCTTGGAGTTTATAAATCCTAGTTTCCAAGAGAGAGTTGAGTTTTTTAAGAAGTGTTTTGTTTCATGCATGTTTTGCTCGAGACTAGTAAAATGCTGGTTAGGGGGTATATTAGGCCATGAATTATGCATATCTGAACCCCAGTTCATAACACAATTGCATAGTTTAAGTTGTTAAAAATAAGGAGTTATGTTTGTTTTTGTGTTTGTAGATAAAAGAGAGACGACATGGAATTAATGATAATTTGAAGGATTTGGAGTAATTAGAAGACCAAAGTTTGATTAGCCAAAGAAGTGGAGAAAAAGCCTTGAAGGAATCAAGTTGAAGACCTGGAATGGCCAGAAAAGTCATCTTGTAGAGCTGCAGGGCTAGAAAAGTAAAATGCAGAAAGTTCAAAAAATGGCCCTAAGTTGCTGCTGGATAGAATTCTGATCCATCAGAACCTTATCAGAATTACCTCCAATCCATCGGAGTCCTATCGGAATCCCATCGGAAAAACAGATTTTTGAATAAGTCTCTGAACAGATTTCCAATCAATCGGAGGAATTATGATCCATCGAAAAGGGGTGCTCTGATCCATCGAAGATAAGTCCGATCAATCGGAACTGTTTGCGCAAGTGCGAAATAATTACGCGGATTGTTGAAGTTTCCAAGTCAGTGCGAGATTTCTCTTATAAAAGGCCACCTCCACTCTCTTCCTAAAGCATCATAGAAGGCTTGAAAAATCATGGGAGATGGAGAGGATCGTCGTGGAGCGTTCGCAACGCCTGAAACTAGGGTTTTTATGATTTTTCTATGCTTTTAGTAGTTTTTCTTTTGAGTTTTAGTTTAATCTGTCAATGATTGACTAAACCTTTTAGCTAGGGCTAAGAGGTGAATCTTATAGTTGTTTACAATGTTTAATTCGAATTAGTTCAAGTAATTTGGGATTTATTGATGAACGATTCTAGTTATAGTTTGAAATAAAGTTGATATTTTTAGTTTAATCTTCTCTCTCTTGTGATTATGCTTACATGTGATGTTTTGATTTACTGAGATTGATCAATAGGGTGTTGTTGATAGGATTTTGGGTTGTAGAGATCTTAGATCCATCATGATATGTTGGATGCTAGGGGATCTTACAAACCAAGTTTCCTAAGTACTTATCTAGAACTAAACTAAAAAAAGTTCTTTTCTTTTGATTGGATCTGAGATAGGTGTTTATGTATTGATATTGGATCAATAGAAGTTCAATTCATGCTTCTAACTCAAGTGTAGTAACAAGGCTTGAGGAAGAATCATGAATGTGATCTCAATTGTTTTGTGAAGGATTGGGCTGTGTGATTGGATACGCCCAATGCCTTAGTTGTTTACGAGAGAACCATATTAGTAGATGATCTATCTATGTTAAACATGTTGTGATGATTTAATTGCTCTATATACCGATTGGATAGGGATAGAACTTCGATTTCAATTGAGTTAGTGGCTTGAATGGTTTGAATTCGTATTGTGAATGATTATAAGTGGATCTTTGGGGCTCTAGTGTTTATTTCCCTTATTTAAGTCTAAAGTAGATAGTTTTATGTTATTAAATTACATCCATCGATACGAATCCGAGTTTAGGCCATCCTAGTTATAAAGGTTAGAATTGTTATGACAATCCGTGTGAATCGACCTCGGTCTTACTGAGAATTATTACTACATCGCAGCCTTGCACTTGAGGCGAGCGAACAATAGGAATGCAGATGCGTCTTATGGAGTTGAGTCTCTGCACGGGTAGCTCACTCCATAGCTTCTGCCACTGTCCAGATTGACATCAGTTGTACTCGGTCCTGTATTGCGAGTTGGAGGCTGCCAACGAATCTCGCAGTTTATTGAGCATCGACTTCTAAGAGATCGTTTCGTATAACCAACCTACTGAATTCTGCCACATAGCCTTCAATGGTCCGATTGCCCTGATGGCAATTGTGCTACTTCTGGAATAGGACTTGCTTGTAGTCACGGGGTAGGAAGCGTGATCGAAGGAGTTGTCGCATCCGACGCCATGACCGGATGGGCAATTTATTTTGTCGGGTGTGGGAGAGTTGTAATTGATCCCACCATGCCGAAGCACTAGACTTCAACTTGTACGCAACAAGTTTAACCTTCCGATCCTCCGGAACTTCCATATAATAATAAAAAAAACTCTCTAGTTTTGCTAGCCAATCCAAAAATTTCTCTATTCTAAGCAAGCCATTAAACGTGGGAAGTTCTCCCTTACATCTATAGTTGTATTTGTGTCGATCTTCACGATCATGACCATGCGCTTGAGGCCGAGCAAGGATGTTTTCTACGTCGTCATCGCTGCCGTCCGAATTTGCATGATCTCGTCGTCGATTTGCTGTTTGGAGGGCTGGACGGATTGCTGGAATGTTCCAAACCTTCACTGCGGGTGGTTGAGCACCCATCAGAACTTACTGTTGGGCCAAAGCTGCAGCGATCTGCTTGAGAGACTCTTGTACTCCTTGCATCGATCCCTCAATCGACCTCTGGAGTAGTTCCATCCTCTCTGCCAAGTACTGGATCCCCTGATCACCATCAGCGGGATTACTACCATGATTTTCGCTAGATGCCATCATTGAGGAAGAACCTCACTCTGATACCAATTTGGTGCGGGCGAAAGTGGTGAGATTGAGCAATGTCTCTCCCACGGGGATAACTAATCCGAATCTTGGATCTACAGGGACTCTTCAACCTGTCTTCGTCGAATCCACGACACGGGATATCTCGAATTCATAAGACATTCTCTTCGAATCCACGAAGAATGACTCGAATCTACGAGCAAATAAGAGAAAACTCTAAGTTTTTATTCAAAAATATATTAATCATCATCTAAAACAAAAATAAAACAAGTACTTATAGGAAACTAAGTCCTAAAAACACAACCTATGTGTCCTATTTGCAAAAGGAATCTAATTAAGCAAAAATCGTAAGAAAATAATCCAAAATGGAAAGTTCACGTGTACAACTGTGCGTCTGTCGACCGGTCGACCGAATGGTCAGTTGAGGGTCGACCGGTCAGATGACCGGTCGGTCTGGGTGCAAAACAGTCTAAAGAGTTTTGGAAGCCCCTAGACCATTTGGGGGTCCGACCGGTCGGTAGGGGTCTTCCTGCTACCATATTCCCTAGCCTACTTAGCCTTTTCTTTGGTCCAATCTCAGGTCCTTTCGGGCCCACTCCTGAGTCCTCTTCATGGTTCTTGCCTTGCCTCGATCAAGGGGCTGCCTCACTACATCAGTGACGGGTCAAGTTGGCCCAGGTCAATGCAGGGGTGTTCTTGGACTCATTAGGGGCTTCTTAGCCTTAGACAATGCAGGTTTGGGTTGATTAGAAGGAAAAACTTTGGGGTGGGGGGCAGTATATGGGCTAATATGATAGGTGGAATGCCGATCTTTTTGTGAGGGCACCTGAGTGTGTTGATAGCCTTACTCAAAATTTTTAGTTATTTAAAATAAAAGAAAAAAGTTGGCCCAAGTCTGATCCATTTACGAAACATGCCAACAATTGAAAACCCTAACCTGAGTAGCCGCCCATGGCGAGTGACCTGATCCTCGCGGATTTACCACTTAGGTTTAGAATTTAAGCCCTGTGGTCCACCCATAAAGAAATTATTAGGCCAAGCACCTCTCCATGGACCCATTCATGTAGACGGATTGTTTCAGGCCTATTGGCAACTTCATGAGTGGTTGGTACATCAAACCCTTGTATTACTACCTGATGCGCTTCTTAGAAATGGTTTGAGATGGGCGTGAATCAGCCATAGCCCGACCCATTCATTTAACAAGCCCTGTTTTAAGGTTTATCCTGAAGCATACAGCCCCATATGTATGACTTGAGTCCGAATTAGAAGCATGCCGCTGGCCTGTGGGCTGGATGGAGTCACAGGCCCATTGCCAGCTGGAATTTACCGTACCATTAGAAGGTGCACTGTGCAAAATGGAAACTTGAGGTAGATTTTGGCCTGACAGCCACCATCAAAATCTCAAGTGGCAAATAGGGTGAAGAGAGCCTCGTTTCACCACTGCGGTCATGGCGTCGATTCCCAAAATGGGGTGGCTAACATTGTGATGTGACCAACACGGGTGGGTGGGTGTACTAACAAGTAATGGAGTGTACATTGTGACGTGACTAATAGGAGTGGGTGGGTGGGTGTACTAACAATGGAGTGGGTGGACAGAGAGCGAATTAAGTGTCACCCGGGAATAGCTTAGTGGGTGTTACCCCTACCATGTGGCCCACATGGATATTAGTTTGTATATCCACACCGGCCATCCGTTTCTCCATTCCATTTAGGATGGTTTTCAAAAAATTATGAAAATCCAAATCTCAAGTGGACCATACCACTGGAAACAGTGCTGATTGAGTGCCCACCATTAAAAATTCCAAAGAGCCCGTTGGAAGATTTTGGTAATGTTTATTTGCAATCTAAGCTCTTCCTAATGTCAAGAAGGTTTAGATTAAGGGAAAAATTTAAAAATCAGATTGATATAAAAATTTTGTGGCCCGCAAAATGCTTCTAATGATTATTCATCACTCTTTCTATTAGTATAGTCCACCTGAGATTCGGATCTTCTTATAATTTTGGATCACATACTACAATCAGGCGTAACAACAAATGGATGGCATGGATATACAAAACATACATCAAGGTAGGCCCCACATGGTAGGGGTAACACCCACTAAGGTGTTCCCAGGGTAGCAGCTAATTCGCTCCCTTGTGGACTAACCCAAAAAAATAAAAACAGCAAAAACAATCCATTAACCCCATGTGGATGAGATCCACTCCGTCAATCAGGTGTGCCACTCTTTCTTTGGACCAGCGCTAAAAAATAAACCTCATTCAACAGTTGGGTGGTGCACACCATGGAAAACAGTTGAGAAGTCTCACCATTAAAAAAGTCCATATAACTTATATGTAGTGCCCACCGTGGTGTGTAGATACCATACAATCCATTAATCTCACGTTTCACGCCATTTTTAATTGATTCTCTGAAAATTAGGACATTCTATGTGAATTTATTGTTGGGAATGATTTTATGCCATTCCCTATGGTGCAGCTAGTATAAGTCTTGGATTTCACCAAATTTTCAGGATTCATAGGGGCTTGGATTAGGTATTCCCCCGCCAGGACGCAGCAGGAGATGGACTGGTACGTGGCATGTCGGGGTTGGTGGAGAGCAGGTGGAGCCTGAGGTGACGTGATGGCTCTGTCAGCACTTCACCAATACCGAGGTGCGGGCCCCTGCTCTCTACCAATCTCGACTTGCCACGTACCCGTCCGTCTCCCGCTGCTTCCTAGTGGGGGGTAGTACCTAATTTGAGCCCAATTCATAGTGAAAATTTGATGGCCCAACTAATGGACAGGGTGGATCACATGCATGTTTATCCCACATAGTGATTAGTTAACCAGCAAAATTCATCCCCTCCATGTGCCTATGCCATTCAGGCTATTGTAGACCCCAATTCTCTCTTCCTTCCTCTCTCCATGTTGATGTGCACCACATCTCCTTAGTTAACAATTTCAGGCAAAAAATGAACCACAATGCAGTACTGTCTCGCCTGCTAGCCTAGCTGGAAGATGCCTTGGTGTTTCAACAGCAGGTCTCAAGTTGGAATGCTGATGAGGCATACTAACTGCATCACTAGGGGCATTGTATGACTGACCGTGTGGGTGCGTTGCGGGACTAAAAGAAAATTGTAATGGAGTAGCTAGGCTTGACAACCCCAAACATACCACTAAAAATCTTGAGTACACCCGTCCATCCACCGACCCCACTTCTTGGAAATTTGCAAAACCCAACAAAAATGAAGACTCGACTTTAAAAGTTGCTAGAATTGTTTGTCCCAATCAAAACAAACCAGTAGAAATCTCGAGTACACCAATCCATTCACGGGCCCCACTTGTTGGAAATTTGCAAAACCCGACAAAAATGAAGACTTTGACTCTAAAAGTCACTAGAATTGTTTGTCCTAATCATGTGACCGTGGATAGAAAAAAAAACCAATAAAGGGAATCCAATCACTGATTTGGAAATCTGGAGAAAGGATGAGAGAGATGGGAGATATGAAAATGACTTACACTAATAATTCTAATTAGATTTCTAAAAATTAAGAAAATAAATCACCATGCATGCATAACACCTTAAGATTATAATACTTATTAGTGTTCCAAATGCCTTTTATTAACATAGCGTATTATGCAATAATGCATCATTTTTTTATAATTTATAGTTAGGTAGATGATGAGCAATCCAAACGAGAGCCCCAGAAGTGAGATTATTGGGGTTTCCAGTCAAGTCTGATTTGGACGTTTATCCAACTCAAGGGAGAAACAATATATGGTCTGTCTTTGCCTCTATTCATCACAGCTCATCTTATCGTCATTAATTGCATGACTTCACTCGGGTCTGTTTTACTTTAAGATTGCTAATTTTAGAACCTCGCACATGGAAACAAGACATATTCATGCGAGACTGGCGCTGCTCATTGGATTGTCCTAACAATATGTAGTTTCCATGTCTTGTAAAACTGGCCTATATGATCATCATGTGGGCCACACCTGTTGAAAGGAAATGAACGGTTATTAGAAAAAGACCAATGATTCAAATGATCATGTGCCTTCCATGATAATCATATTTCCATGATTTTATATGCATGGAACTCACACGGTGATGACCTGTGATATGTGGATCTGATTTTACCTACGTGACCCATTATTTCTATGCACTAGTAGGGTGCAGTTTCAAAATTCAGGTGCAATCTGCATTTCTCATTTTACAAGGGCATTTTGGGTAGGGGATCCAATAAAAATGAGACTGAGGAATAGGCCATTGCCATCAAAGGGATCAGAATCTTCTGCAACACTTGTTGTAGGCAGAGCATGGAACAATCGAGCTCTGTGAGTCCACGGTGACATGTTTATGATATTGACATTATTCATCAGTTGTGTCACCTCATGTTAGTATCTGTGGTAAACTATTAGGCCAATCAAAAACTAAGATGAGCCACAACACATGTAACGCCACAGATTTTCGAGATTTATTTGAAAATTTTGAAAAATTCATTTTTAATTTATTTTTTTTATTAATTATCGTATATTTACCGTTGATTTGCGAATAGCTGGACATCCGTAGGAAATCTAATAGGGGACCCTTTACAAAACTTGCTTAGAATGATCCCATAAACATCGTACAGAGATCAGATCTCAAAAATCACGCACTTTTCAGATAATTACAAAAATGTCATTAGTTAAACTTAAGTTAAGATGCTATTTTTAAGTATTATAGTTTCTGACGATCACTTTCACGCAAAACCCTGGATTTAAGCTTTTGGGCACATATTAAAGATACACGTCAAATTTCTGCCCTTAAATCAAAGTAGAAGTAGTCCAATTGTCAAATCAGCTCCTTAACCATTGATTTTCATGTCCATCGAGTGAGGAAAGTAGATGGTTAGTCGTAGTCAAATATTTCTCTTCATATGAGTGACTTGGATTATCTTTATCATGGACCAATAGTGTGATTTGAGTGCCCCACCTTGATAAGCCTCTTTCTTTTGCGCGAAGTTATCCCGTTATAGAAATTAACGAGTTACCAACTCTTTTTAAATCCAAACCTTTCAATTTACTCACTTCTCACCATCAATCGCTTTTCGAATTTGGACCCCGATCATGCCCTAGAGAAAGAGGGAAGAGGGAAGAGGGAGAGAGAGAGAGAGAGAGAGAGAGAGAGAGAGAGGAGAACGGAGTCCTTACTCATATTTTTCCAGCGGCTAGGATCTTCTACAACCCTCTTCTAAGTCCATCCTAAGGTGAGGATTTTCCTTCAAGTCTTTCATTAATAATATCACGATTATCATAAGTTTCTTTTGTGGTATGTGAAGTTATTTTCTTTTGAATTGCTAATCCATATAACATGAAGTTTAATGTAGGATTTGTAATGAATATCATTATATAATTATGTGATTCCTTGTTTAGATTTTTTACTAAGAAGCATGTGTATTTGTATTATTTATCTTTATGAAATCTATGCCCTTATTTTCTTAATCTGTGTTACAAGTAACATTGATTTTTTTATTGTGATATATCTGAAATATGTGTATAAGATAATCATATAGACATCTCATTATTGTATACTCTTTGTCCCTGAGTTGGTAAAATTATTCGATGTAGAGAGATGGAAACCATGAGAGGTGTCCATGATGGAAGGATATCTCTTGACTTAACTGAGAGAATGAAGTGATTGTTTGTTAATGGATCCTTACATATACATGATGTTTGATTGGACCCATTTACATTACATGAGTATTTTAATGAATTTGGCCATGATGTACAACATTGACTTCTTGGGACATGATGAGATCATAAAACGGGACAATGAGTGGATATTAATGGTATACAAATTCTCATGAGCTGAGGTTGGTGCCATGGACACTGAGCCCGAGCTGTCAGCCTATGCTGGGTAGCTTGCGACTTCCCATAGTGTCTAGTAAGCTGCTAAAAATGGTTGTATGTAAAATACTTAATAAAAAGGAGAAACAAACTCATGCATACACTAGGGCTCGACTTGGTAAGCCAGCCCCTCTAGGTGTCATGGATGAAGTTTTGGGAACTTGTTCCACTTCTTGCCATGCACTATCTAGTGAAAGTGTATTGGGGGTTTCCCGCTTTCATTAGTTGGGTTAATTTCACTCTCGTGACTAGTGGCTGACGGGTGTGTATGGGGTGTCTCGACCTTGGGCTTCCCCCATTCGTTTAACGGGTGTGTATGGGGTGACTCAACTTGAGCTTCCTGCATTCATTTAGTCAGGGTGCCTTAGCCAGAGCATGCATTTCATGCATCGCATTAACAAAGATTTTTACTTGATTGTTTTGTTTGAATAAAGATATCATTGTGTTGCGTCACTCTGAATTTTGTACATTATTATTCTTGATTTTCTTAGAGGGAATATTCTCCACTATGATAGCGTTTAACGCTATCCTAATCACAATTTAGATGATGCAGGTCAAGATCCAGGTATCGAACTCGACTTTCAAGGTGAAGAGTTCGATGGTTCGTACGATCACGTGGCGGATGAAGACGTTGAAGGAATTTAGTTGATATTTTCATTTATTAGACATTTCTTTTGATTAGTGGTTACATTTATGGAAATTGTAATAAATCTTCTAGAGAAGACATGGTTTGATATTTTAATTGATTAGTATGAATATTAGTTCGTTCCCTTATTTAAACATTGATGATGAAGTAGTAAGTTTGGTAGAATAAGATGAACTTTTGTTTCCGCCATTATGCTTGAATGCTATATTTCATTATTTAACAAATGAATTAGTCCATAATTTACTTGGGAATTCGGCCGTCGTGTTATACACGAGAGTCGAAAATCTCGGGTCATTATAGTTCGTATTAGAGCACAATCGGAACCTTTGGGTGAGAAGCCCAACCTTTATCATAATAAATACACCCTAGGGCTTAGGTCCCCATGAACTAGAAACAAAACATCTAGGTTCAACCCCTATTGGTTGCATGTGATGTTATGAATCTAAAAACCAAAACTTAGGCCCCTTGAAATCATTAGGATAACCGATAAACGTAGAAATCTATAAACTTTAAGATTTTTAGGAAGTGAATTCCCACTTTTTTATTGAAGTCTAAGGGTTTCATCAATTCTCCATGTTTAGATCAGTGTTTCGCTGAATTGTGTGAATTATCTCGCTCAAATCTTACGGCTATCTATTTTATTTTGAATTTTTCCGTTAGGTCAGATTTTCAAATCCAACAGCAGTACTTCCATTAGAAAATGCACTTTCAGACTTACAAAAATTTTGTAAATTTTTACAGAGACTCTTAACTTATCTCCTAGAACTCTCATAAAATTTCATATCAATCGGACATGTAGATAAATCAGAAAACTTTTGATAGTGATGAAAAGCTTGCATAAAATTCTGCTGACCTGCTACGCTTTTTTGGACTTAATTTGGGCAGAAACATGTGTTACCGTAAGAATACTAATCTGAGAAAAATTGGGTATGTTCCACACCTAACCTACAGCCTACCTTCCAAATTTTAGGAGAAACCAATTTCCGGTTTGAGAGAAAGAATTCTAGGAGTGCTTATAGATCTTGCGTTCCAGATTCGGCGCTACCCTAGTCCTTAGCCTCGAAACTCCTTTGATTAGACCTAGTTTGTAAGCATACACTCTTAGAAGTGTTTCCTAACATTTTTTTTATACGTTCTTACGAATTTTGGGCCTAACTCAGTTACCTTAGGTAGGTTATCATGACCTTAGAATGCTACTTACCAACCCCCACATAAACCTTTGACCATGACTAGCGACGGAAGTAAATATGACCCCATAAGGTTGTGATGTTTTGTATTGATGAATTTATTTTGGATTTTGTTTGTTGATGTTTGCTTTATGGGAGAGTGTATAAAGGTCCCCACGATGTTAGGCTAAATCGGCCACATGGGAGAGCGGAACCGTATCTTATGCGATGTGTAAGCGATTGGATCCAAGTTCAAATCCCGAGGGGCGTCACTCGGAATTTCGAATGAATACTAAAGAACTCAATGCTCAAATGCGAGTAGAAGATCTAAGTATCGGATCGAAATCTACTTGAACTGTTCACCCGTGATGTCGACACTATACAAATCGCATCCTTGTTCTAACTGAACGACTTTTGTGCATTCTCTTGAAATGTGTTTGATTGTTTTTCTTTAGATGACTAAAATTAGATAGATGTATAGACGACCCTAGGACGTAGAAGCTTATCCACTTGGACCCTATAAGGAGTTAGAATACGGTATCCCTAACCTCATCTTTCCGTCGCACCTTCAGCTATTAAAGGACCGTCTCATTCACTTTGTTATCTGCTTGTTTATCCACTCATTCAAGTGACCATCCGATCATGCCAACTTAATCAAACTCAGATCTATCCTCTAAACTCTTGATCAGTCATTTCGTTAACGATCAAACATCCTTGATAATTATCTAACCCTAACCGTCTTAGATCCTTGATTATAAGAGCACCCACCCAAACCTGAGAAATATTAGGGCGCTAAATGATTGAATGATTTGAGAGACTAATCAATATATTCAGAACTATTTAGGAATCAGAGTGCGCAGTGGAAGCATGATGGGACAGAAATTTGGGAGAGCTTGTAAAAATCGATTTCAAATATGGATTTATTTTTAAGGCAGGTGGATTGTGATCGGATCTGACCTGGAATAGTTTGGACCCTTTACAAAAGTTGCTTAGAATGATCCCATGAACATCGTAGAAAGATCAAATTTCAAAAATCACGCACTTTTCAGATAATTACAAAAATGCCATTAGTTAAACTTAAGTTAAGATGCTATTTTTAAGTATTATAGTTTCTGACAATCACTTTTATGCAAAACCCTAGATTTAAGCTTTTGGGCACATATTAATCATACACGTCAAATTTCAGCCCTTAAATCAAAGTAGAAGTGGTCCAATTGTTAAATCAACCCCTTAACCCTTGATTTTCATGTCCATCGAGTGAGGAAAGTAGATGGTTAGTCGTAGTCGAATATTTCTCTTTATATGAGTGACTTGGATTGTCTTTATCATGGACCAATAGTGTGATTTGAGTGCCCCACCATAATAAGCCTCTTTCTTAAGCACGAAGTTATCCCCATATAGAAATTAACGAGTTACCAACTCTTTTTAAATCTAAACCTTTCAGTTTACCCACTTCTCACCATCAATCGCTTCTCAAATTTGGACCCCGATCTATAATCCTACACCGTTGAACCACAAAGCCAGCCCCTTCCTTTTTCGCCAAAAGTTGAAATTTCATATCTAGGCATTTTTCACCATTAATCAACCACTAAACTTTGTACAATTGTTTGCCTATCATGACCACATATTTTTTCAAAATTTGGGACCTGATCATCAAGTGTAGACCATTAATTGAGATTAAGCCCATTTTAGCACCCGTCAGGCCATTTTCAAGGATCGGCCAATCTAAAATGTGGATCGTCAAGAAATTTACGTATTCTGACTCTATTCTTCGAGCTTGATAAGATGAACGGATTGCAATTGATCAAAGATCACTCGAATATTGAGATTTGAGAAACCCACCTCGAGATGTTGTCACGCAAGACCTCACGTGCATGCCCTTCTTTTCTCTCGCCATCTACGCACATCCCTCTCCATATTCCTACTACGCACCTCCAAGCCCTTCTCCTAACCCTAGCCTCCATGCCCTAGAGAAAGAGAAGAGAGAGAGAGAGAGAGAGAGAGAGAGAGAGAGAGAGTTCTTTCTCATATTTTTCCAGCGGCTAGGATCTTCTACAACCCGCTTCTAAATCCATCTTAAGGTAAGGATTTTCCTTCAAGCCTTTCATTAATAATATCACGATCATAAGTTTCTTTTGTGGCATGTGAAGTTATTTTGTTTTGAATTGCTGATCCATATAACATGAAGTTTAATGTAGGATTCATAATGAATATCATTATATAATGATGTGATTCCTTGTTTAGATTTTTGACTAAGAAGCATGTGTATTTGTGTTATTTATCTTTGTGAAATCTATGCCCTTATTTTCTTAGTCTATGTGTTACAAGTAACATTGGTTTTCTTATTGTGATATATATGAAATATGTGTATAAGATCATTATATATACATCCCATTATTGTATACTCTTTGTCCCTAAGTTGGTAAAATTATTCGATATACAGAGATGGAAACCATGAGAGGTGTCCATGATGGAAGGATATCTCTTAACTTAACTGAGAGAATGAAGTGATTGTTTGTTAATCGATCCTTACATGTACATGTTGCTTGATTGGACCCATTTACATTACATGAGTATTTTAATGAATTTGGCCATGATGTACAACATTGGCTTCTTGGGACATGATGAGATCATAAAACGGGACAATGAGTGGACACTAATGGTATACAAATTCTCATGAGCTGAGGTTGGTGCCATGGACACTAAGCCCAAGCTGTCGGCCTATGCTGGGTCGCTTGCGACTCCCCATAGTGTCCAGTAAGCTGCTAAAAATGGTTGTATGTAAAATACTTAATAAAAGGAGAAACAAACTCATGCATACACTAGGGCTCGACTTGGTGAGCCAGCCCCTCTAGGTGTCATGGATGAAGTTTTGAGAACTTGTTCCACTTCTTGCCATGCACTATCTAGTGGAAGTGTATTGGGATTTTTCCACTTTCATTAGTTAGATTAATTTCACTCTGGTGACTAGTGGCTGATGGGTGTGTATGGGGTGTCTCGACCTTGGGCTTCCCGCATTCGTTTAACGGGTGTGTATGGGATGACTCAACTTGTGCTTCCTGCATTCGTTTAGTCAAGGTGCCTTAGCCAGAGCATGTATTTCATGCATCGCATTAACAAAGATTTTTACTTGATTGTTTTGTTTGAATAAAGATATCATTATGTTGCGTTACTCTGAGTTTTGTACATTATTATTCTTGATTGTCTTGGAGGGAATATTCTCCACTATGATAGCGTTTAACGCTATCCTAATCGCAATTTAGATGATTCAGGTGAAGATCCAGGTATCGAACTCGACTTTCAAGGTGAAGAGTTCGATGGTTCATACGATCACATGGTGGATGAAGACGTTGAAAGAATTTAGTTGATATTTTCATTTATTAAACATTTCTTTTGATTAGTGGTTACATTTATGGAAATTGTAATAAATCTTATAGAGAAGACATGGTTTGATATTTTGATTGATTAGTATGAATATTAGTTCGTTCCCTTATTTAAACATTGATGATGAAGTAGTAAGTTTGATAGAATAAGATGAGCTTTTGTTTCCGCCATTGTGCTTGAATGCTATATTTCATTATTTAACAAATCAATTAGTCCATGATTTACTAGGGAATTCGGCCGTCATGTTATACACGTGAGTCGAAAATCTCAGGTCGTTACAACACAGAACAATGAAATATAGTTAAGCAACATTATTATTCATCAACGGACCATAAAATGTCCACCAATCATCCAAGTAGTAAATTAAATCATTGTAGATTTTGGTTTGCAAGCCTTTTAAACTAGGAATATCCATTGATCAACCGGACTGGTTTAAGTTACCTATGTTCCATGGATCAGTAGCTTGAATTTGGGCTCATTCACTCTTTGTTTTTCCTCCTATATCCAACCTAGTTTGTAATTGGCTTAAGGGCCGTTAGATGGTAATATGATCTCTACTGGGAAACCACACACCTTCTCCTTCCATTTGCAAATAAGTGAGATTAACAATCAAGACCAAACCCATCCATTCATAGGCCCCACTCCCTGAAAATTTGCAAAACCTAACAAAAAGGAGACTTGACTCTAAAAGTCGCTAGCATTGATTGTCTTAACCATCCGATGGTGGATAGGAAAAAGGACAAGTGCATTTTTTTTTTTTTTTTTTGTTAGTGTCTCCTTGGCATTTTGAACCGGAGACCTACTGTTGATACACCTAAAGAGAGGTGCATATTGATTCTAAGGGCCCGTTTGGATTAATTATAAGTTACTTAGATAAGCTACTTATGCCTCTTAGTAACTTATCTTGATTTCTACTTCTTAAGCAAATACGTATGTTTGGTAAGTAACATACTTATCAAACCTGTTCCACAATTTACAGCAATGGACGAGCACCTATCTTCTCGGCAATTCTTCGAACAAGCAATTCGCATCATCTATTTTGATATTGTGGACCATCCAAATCTTAGAAGGCCTTTTGGTCCCACCACATCCGTCCACATGTCGCGCACACTTTTGCGGATTGAGAGGCATCACAGTCGTCCAAGTGGTGGACCCTAGGAAGTTTTTAACGGTGGAAGTTCAATCTCCACCGCTAGCTGTGATGCAACCCATTTATGATTTGAATCTACTTCATTGCTAATCTGACAAGATAGATATATGGTGTGACTTTCTAACATACGTCATAGTGGGACTCATGCCAGATGCCAGCATGGTAGGGCCAAGAAGGCTAGACGAGTGGTTTTTTATCCATGTTGGGCGGACAATATTAAGTAACTTAATCCAAACGGGCTCTTAGTAAGCTTCTCAATATTCGCATCATCAGCTCTTCATTCCAACTTATTCATGTTTCGGGAATCACTTAAATCTAGGTTGTCTTGAAGTGTGAGATTCTGATTTCTATGGTTGTTTTTTTCAAAAAATTATTTATTTAAAGCTTGGTTTGGACTCAAGCCTCCTTTGTTTTTACTACTATTTTAATTGGCTTGTAATATCATAGAGAAAGAATCCTTACTCATGCCTCACAAAATAGAGAAAGAATATCTTAGCTCTCAAGTAAAAATAGAGAAAGAGTATCTTAGCTCTCAAGTAAAAATAGAGAAAGAATCCTTACTCATGCCTTACAAAAGTTTCAACAAGAGGTCAAGGGTTCAAGTACCCATTGTGATATAAAAAGTAAGCTATGGTGTGTGAGTGTTTATGTTAAAAAAATGTAAAAGCAGATCACAGCCCATGGACCCTTGACCCGAAGTTTATCGTTATGGGGAGAGAGAGAGAGAGAGAGAGAGAGAGAGGAGTTGAATGCTACGGTTGCACTGACACGTGGCCTACTACAAAACAATGTCACAGCCCATGGACCCTTGACCCAATCGAAGTTCATCGTTATGCTAATTAGGTTTAGAATTTTAACAGATGGGCCCACACGTCAAAAAATTATTAGGCTCGAGAACCTCTCCTTTAACCCATTTACCTAAGGGCTCTTATCTTTAGCCTGTTATTAACTTTTGTGGGATTTGGGAATCGAAAGATTCTGTTAATGCTTAGGTGACCGCTTGAAAGGGGAATGAATCAGCCATAGCCTGACTCGTTTACTTTATCAGTCACAACCCACTCAGTGTACCAAGCCTAACTTAGAAGCATGCCTGGCTAGGCAGCCCATGGGCTGACTAGAGTGGCAGACCCTTTGCCAACCCTAATTTAGTGCTCCACAAAAGCCAGCCCTAACAAGGATATTCAAAAACTCAAATAGCCACACCACATGAAATAGTGAGGATGGAAATGCCCATGCTGAACTTTCCTAACGCCTAGCTAATGCTTATATGTCATCTACCTATTCATAAGTTGATTCCCACACATGAGTGAGTCACACATGGTGAAGTACAAGTACTTTTCATTTCCACACTTGATCAACGAATTGACATCTTTAGTAAGGGCCTTACTGTCTCTCGATTTCCTTTATTCAAAGATAAACCAATGCAGCCCTAGAAAATATCAATTTGCAAGGGAGTATTATTGTATATACATATGCACTTATTTGTTCACAGATGTAGAGCAGTCTAAGGAAACTTTTGTAATTACCAAGTATATAATATACATCATCTAACCTTAATTAACATTATTGAGAATTCCCACAAAACCCTATTCTTTTTGTCTCATAAAGTTCTACCCACATGGCCCAGTTAAAAAAAAAAGAAGAAGATAGTGAGGTACCTAGGATGACCATGCTCACATGGTTCTTATCTTATCTCTTGACTTCTAAATATAGCATAGAGACATCTATTATGAGTTGAAAATGACATTTGCTTGTGATAGAGATGAGAAAAATCAAAATACTTTCATATGGTCCACACAGCAATCATAAGGTCATGGTAATAGTCATCTCTAACGTATATGTTACACTAAATACACTGCCTAGTAGA
This sequence comes from Liriodendron chinense, assembly GCA_003013855.2. Taxonomy (NCBI): domain Eukaryota; kingdom Viridiplantae; phylum Streptophyta; class Magnoliopsida; order Magnoliales; family Magnoliaceae; genus Liriodendron; species Liriodendron chinense. The sequence goes on along the minus strand of ML058359.1, from coordinate 3,973,026 downwards.
GATGGACACCCTACCTACTAGGGTGGCTAGACAACAACTTAATGGTTTATTATTCTCTCTTGTAAACATCAAGAAATAAACTCATCTTAAATGGAATATAATTATTGAATACACAGAAGAATAAAAAGTGAAGTGGAAATTTTTTCTCATGAGACGGCCATGAGAAGAAAGGAAGAAAGAACTATTAACCAACAATGGCACCGCAACTTGTGACATAGTATCTTATTCTCCCCCAACATTTCACTGGTGTAGTCAATCTAAACCATTGAAACAATAGACACATCCGTGAAGTTCTTGTAGCACAATAATCAGGTCGTGCTGCTAATTAGATAAGGCATAGTACTGTTGGTATGGTACCACCAGGCAAATGATGGTCTGGCCCAACATGTGGGTGCAGTCCACCTAAGAGTGAATCAAATTGACTTTCCGAGAAGGGTGATCTTCATGGTGGGGCCTACTTTTTTTCATGGGATGGATACCCCACACAAGTGTCATGCTAGCTGGTCAAAAAGTTGGCATGTAACCAAAAGTGATAGTGATCTGTTCTGGCATGTAAAATGATTTGGATGTAAGTTCAATGGTGCATTTAGATGTTTTATAGAAGAAAGTGCACCCACCTGATTAATGGATTGGCTTATTCCTCGCTGCTGATCCCACCTAATGATTGGATATTGCACGAGTGTGCTGTGATTTGTGTTGAAATAGTTTGTTTTAAAACATTTTGAAAAAGTTAAAAAAATGGTTTTTTAGTTTTGTCCCATATCGAATGGGAGAAAGAATTTTAACCGCTTTATAAGTAGGGTGTTGTGCACCTTACTTATTTATGGTGGAAGAGAGGGAGTATGGTGGCTTGCGTGTTCCAGTTCGCACTGGAACACCGTGTACGCGCATAGGGTATAGGCTCGGTCTTGGTCTCGGTCTTGGACTCAGACTCAATCACGGGCACGGGCTCGGGCTCGAGCTCAGTGCAAGGGCGTGGGCATGTGAGGCAGTGTGGCTGGGCTAGGTAGTAGGTTAAGTGGGTGGGTTCGGAACGGAGGAGGTGCTGTGGGTAGGAGGTCTGACATAGAGACCTCTCTATTTTTTATAGAGAGCTGCAGGATTATTTAGAGGGACGTGTGTAACTCATGCAGTAACAGTTTAGACCATGCAGTAACAGTTGCATGTGGCTAGCCCAACAGTCAGAAATGGCTAGCCATTGAGTCTAAACAGCCAGCATGCAGGTGTATAACTCCCACATACACAACAGTCAGAAACTGCAAAAAACGGCTAGTTCTCACAACAGCTAGAAAACGGCTAGTGCCATTATGGCTCTGGACCAAAACTGCCAGCCACCCTTGCCTATATAAACCGGACAGGTTTGGTTCATTCCAACACAACAACTATAATCACAATCATCTCTACTGAACCAGCACCCATCTGAGTCTATTAGCCTCTTGGTTTGGTTGATAAAAACCAAGCCACTTAGACCAGCGTAGTGGTCTACTGCTGCAAGAAGAAGACCGCCATCAATTTTTCTCTTTCTTTTCCTCATCTGCCAGATAGTGTTACTAGTTCCATAGTGGTTCCTTCACTTCTTGTTGAACGTAGAACCACATAAGGCTTGTCGTATCCGAGAAGCAATCCACCTGTAACCTATTAGCAGACTCAAAAATAATTTGAGTAGGGGCGAATTACACTTTAAGGACAGCGTGCTTTTTCTCGAAAAAACTGAGTTTCATAGTGGTTCCTTCGTTTCTTGCTAAACGCAGAACCACATAAGGCTCGTCGTATCCTGGAAGCAATCCGCCTGCAACCTATCAGCAGACTCAAAAATAATTTAAGTAGGGGTGAATTATGTTTTAAGGACAGCGTGTTTTTTCACGTGCTTCAGCCTTTATTTCTCAATTTTTCCAAATTAATTTATTTTCTGATATCACAAATTCTCAACAATCTTAAAGTGTAATTTTTCTGATATGAAAATTGAAGGGGTATCATCAATCAAACTGATGAACCAGGATCTGATTCGTTTGGACCGGTTCGATGGAACCAATTTCACCAGATGGCAGGATAAAATGAAGTTCCTAATCAATGCGTTGAAGATATTCTATATCTTAGACCCGAACTTGAAGCCGCTTCCTCCAGCAACTAATAAAGACACGACTGATCAGATCAACGCACGTATAAAAAGAGAAGAAAATAATTTACTGTGTCGAAGACACATCCTAAACATGCTATTTGATCGTCTGTATGATCAATACATAGAACCGAGTCTGCCAAAAAAATTTGGACCGCTCTCGAGTTCAAATTTAAGGCCGAAGAAGAAGGTACGAACAAGTATCTCATAGCTAGCTATTTCGACTACACTATGGAAGATAATAAATCGTTGTTAGCCTAAATCGGAGAACTACAGCTAATTGTTAGCAAAATTAGTACCTTAAAAATTGATATTCTTGAATCTTTCCAAGTCGGGGCTATCATCGCAAAATTGCCCCTGAGTTGGACAGAATATAGGAAGAAACTGCTACATAAAATCGAGGACTTCACTGGAACAAATTCAGAAACATCTCCGAATAGAGGAAGAATTCTAAAACTGTGAAAAAAATAGAAATGGAAATTTCTTGTCCAAGTTACAAGTAGTAAAAAGTACTAAAAACAAGAATCCAGAGAAGAACGGTTCCCTGAAACCCAATAAAGGAAAATTCAAGAAACCACAGAAGAAGAACGAAAAGTTAAAAGGCCCTTGCCATGTCTGTGGAAAATCGGGCATTACGCTCGAGTATGCTGACTTCAAAAATTGAAGAATGAGGCAAGTGCAGTTGAAGAAGATATAGTTGCCATGTCACCGAGGTAAACATGATCCAAGGTAAAGTACCCGGTTGGTGGTATGATACAGCTGCCACAGTCCATGTAAGCTATGACAGATCAGCCTTTAAAACTTATGAGGACGTGACCGATGGTCAAGAGGTCCAAATGGGTAATAAAGTCCAATCGAAGGTCATAGGCAAAGGAACCGTGGAACTAGTCTTTACCTCTAGAAAGAAAGTGATTCTAACTAATGTACTGCATGTCCCTGACATGAAACGAAACTTAGTTTCTGGGGATCTTATGGGAAAACATGAAATACAGGTAGTATTTGAATCAGGAAAACTGATCTTGTCGAAGAACGAGAACTTCATTAGTAAGGGATATACTTGTAATGGGATGATAAAGTTTTCCTTGAATGAAAGTAGCTCTTCTGCGTATATGATTGAATCTGTAACATTGTGGCATGGTAGATTAGCACATATAGGTTATAGTACCTTAAAATTCATGTCTAAGAATGGCTTAATCTCATATATAGATAGTTAAAATGACAAATGTGAAGTGTGCACAAGGTCCAAATTTACAAATAAACTTTTTCCTAGTGTTGAGAGATCATCTCAAATATTGGACCTAATACACATTAAAATATGTGAGTTAAATGGCATTATTACACGTAGAGGAAGAAGATACTTTATAATTTTCATCGATGATTACTCCAAATATGTACATGTATACCTTTTAAAGAATAAAGATGTAGCACTCAGCATGTTCAAGATAAATAAAACAGAAGTGGAAAATCAACTAAACATGAAAATAAAAGTTCTTCAGTAGCGATAGAGGAGAAGAGTATTTTTGAAATGAATTCTCTAACTTCTGTGAAGAACATGGTATAATACACCAATGCACTGCACCATACACACCACAACAGAACGGTATAGCTGAACAGAAGAATAGAACTTTAGTAGAAATAATCAACTCAATGCTAATACAAGCAAAGTTGCCACTAGAACTTTGGAAAAAATCGCAGTGTGCCACATCCTAAATAGGGTTCCTTCTATAAAGTTTAGCACTTCACCATATGAGGTATGGAAAGATAGAAAACCTAATCTACGATATCTTAAAGTGTGGGGGTGCCTCGCATATTGTAGAAAGCTTGATCCCAAAAGAACTAAATTAGGATCTAGAGCTATTAAGTGCGCCTTTGTAGAATATGCACAAAATAGCAAAGCATATAGACTCCTAGACTTAGAGTCTAATAAAATTATAGAGTCTAGAGATGTTGAGTTCTTTGAAAACCCACTATCCTTAGAGTCAAAGGATAATGAAATTCAAACTCCAAAAGAGAAAATTATGGTAGAAGCTCAACAAGAAGTTGAAGCTCCAATAAAACCACGTAGGAGTCAAAGGGTAAGAGTAGAAAATAGTTTTCATCCTAAACAGATAGACTTTCAGCGTATCTCTTTTCATCTCGTAGAAGGAGATAGAGAGAATTTCATTAGAAAGATACCTATAGTTATGACTATAAAAGATGATCTAACAACCTATAGAGAAGCTGTAACTTCTAGAGATTTAGCTTTTTTAAAAGAATTTATCAATGATGAGATGGACTCGATTATGTCAAACCAAACATGGGAACTGGTGGATCTACCTCTAGCTTCTAAACCCATAGGGTGTGAGTGGGTATTTAGAAAGAAATATCACATTGATGAAACTATTCAAACTTTTAAAGCTAGACTAGTAGCTAAAGGATTCAGAAAAAAAGAAGGAATAGATTATTTTGACACATACTCACCTATGGCGAGAATAACATCTATTAGAATTATGTTTGCTTTACCATCCATACATCAGCTGTATATTCATTAGATGGATGTAAAGACTGGTTTTCTGAATGGAGACCTCGACGAGGAGGTATATATGAAATAACCTGAATGGTTCGTTCTGCTAGGAAATGAGAAGAAAGTCCGTAAATTAATTAAATCATTGTATGGACTAAAACAAACACCTAAACAGTGGCATGAAAAGTTTAATTCTAAAATACTTTCTCATGATTTCACGCATAATGTAGCAGACAAATGCATATATTCCAAAACAAATAGTAACTATATAATTGTTATTTTTTTATACGTTGATGACATTTTAATAATAAGTAACAAGATGGAAGGTGTAACTGAAACAAAGAAGTTTTTGTCTTCCATATTTAAAATGAAGGATCTTGGACAAGTTGATACCATTCTAGGTATTAAAGTAAAACTCATAGTGAGGTTATGCGCTATGCTAATCTCATTATATTGAAAAAATAATAAACAAGTTTAAACACTTGAATATTAAAGAAGCGAAAACCCCATTTGATCTAAGTATCAAGTTAAATGAAAATACTGGAAGAACAGTTGCACAATTAGAGCATGCAAGTGTTACAGGAAGTCTAATGTATGCAATGCAATGCACTAGACCATACATCGCATATACTGTAAGTAAACTAAGTAGGTTTACTAGTAATCCCAGTATAGAACACTAAAAGGCAATAGGAAGAGTACTTGATTATTTAAAGCAACCAAGGACTTAGGGTTATTTTACTCAGAATTTCCAGCTGTATAGGAAGGATATACCGATGCAAGTTAGATATCGAGTGCAGGTGACAACAAATCCACTACTGGATGGATTTTCACCTTAGGAGGTGCAGCTGTATCTTGGGGATCCAAGAAACAAACCTGCATAACTCACTCAACTATGGAGTCTGAGTTCATAGCCCTTGCTACAACAAGTAAAGAGGCTGAGTGACTTAAAGATCTTCTTTTAGAAATTTAATTCTATGTGAAGCCAATACCGGCTATTTCGTTACATTGCGATAGTGAAGCCACATTAGCTAGAGCCTACAGCGGCATGTATAATGAAAAATCCAGACATATAAGTCCGAGACATGACTATGTAAAACAACTGATTCAAGATGAAATTATTGCAATTTCTTATGTAAAGTCAAGTAATAACTTAGCTGATCCTTTTAATAAACCTCTAACAAGAAAGATAGTAATGACAACATCCAGAGGGATGGGGTTGAAACTCTTTTCAAAAAATTTCACCAGTGATGGAAACCCAACCTAAAATTAGAAAATCTCTATATAAGGGTTCAATGGGTAAAAACAAGTCACTGATACGTGAAAAGTTTCATCACTAAATTATATATATATATATATATATATATATATATATATATATATATATATATATATATATATATATATATCCCTCATCCAGGATTATAGTACTGGCTGTTACAGATAGAGGATTAAGTCTTAGAAACTCTTAATGCAGTCCAGTCTTAAGGACAAGTGTTTGAAAATAACAGAGGCACTGAAAGGACTTCACCTGTATGAACGTAGAGGTGGTGCCGCCTCTCATGATAATGAAAGTTTTCTTGGAATTGTTCATGAAACAGGATAAGCACAATGCCATTAAATGTACTGAGCAAGAATTATGGAAACTCAAACAAACACTTAGAAGGTATGTGTGTGGTATTTCTGGTCCTGTTATCTAAAAAATAATTGGTTCAAAGCTACGGCTACCAGTAATTTCGATAGGTCTTTGAAATACTTACACTAAAGAAGGATTCAAATCAAAAGATATATTTCTTTATATATATAATATTCTATACTCTGGCAGATATCGTTTTTTCTGTTTTAAATTATTTTAAACCAAGTGGGGGATTGTTGAAATAGTTTGTTTTAAAACATTTTGAAAAAAGTTAAAAAAATGGTTTTTTGGTTTTGTCCCATATCGAATGGGAGAAAGAATTTTTACCTCTTTATAAGTAAGGGGTTGTGCACCTTACTTATTTATGGTGGAAGAGAGGGAGTATGGTGGCTTGCGTGTTCTAGTGTGAAGCACTGGAACACCGCGCATGCTCACGGGCTCGGGCTCGGGCTCGGGCTAGACTCGGATTCGGACTCGGTCTCGGGCACAGGCATGGGCACGAGCTCGGGTTAGGTGCGAGGGCGTGGGCATGTGAGGTAGTGTGGCTGTAGAGGCGTTAGTGGCGCACTTGGCACTTCGCACGTGTCGCAGATGGGTCACGAGCTCACGGACCGGAGCGAGATTGGTGCGAGTCGCGGTGTGACAGAGGCTAGGTAGTAGGTCAGGTGGCTGGGTTCGGAATAGAGGAGGTGCTGTGGGTGGGAGGTCTGACAGAGAGACCTCTCTACTTTTTATAGAGAGCTGCAGGGCTATTTAGAAGGTGTTGAGCCTCCAATTTATACATGTCATAGCCCATTACATCACATTATATGCATAGTTTTCATGTTTAAAAGGCTCATCTATTACATATTTTGTGATTGTAGGAATGGGAGCGACTTCATCCAATTGGTGACCTAAAATAGCATATTTAGGAGCTTTAGATGAAGGCCAAGCTGGATCAAAGAAAGAGGAAAGCAAGGAGAGGAGAGAGAAGAAAGAAAGAAAGAAAGAAAATGTCAAAAGAAGAAGGCCCGATCGGTCAAGACCGGTCGGCTGCACTCCCTGGACACCTAACAGACAAACTAGACCGGTCGGCCACATTCAAACAGCAACCAGCAGTTTCTAATTTCAAATTTTGGATTTCCTAAGTGCGGGAGGACTTCGTTGCTCCGCGTTTCTTCCAAGTCGGTGACGCCTCTAAGCTATAAAAGGACACCTACAGCCTCTTCCTAACCCATCTAGCAACGTGGGAAGCAAAGAGATCAAGACCTAGGAGGCTTCCTAACCTCATACAACTAGTTTTCTTCTTCTTCTAGTTCTAGTTTCTAGTTTTTAATGTTTTCTTTTAGCTAACCTCTTAGCTAGAGCTAAGGGGTGAAGTTTGTAGTTTGTTTCAATGCTTTAATTCATTTCTTCAAGTACCCTTTACTTATTTATGGATTTTCAAGTTCTAGTTTGAATAAAGTTTGGATTTTTAGAAGTTTTGTGAGAGTTTGTGTACTCCTGACATGAGTTCCTTGCAATTCTCTGAGATTACCATGATTGGGTTGTTTGAATTCGAATTGTAGTAACCCTTAAGCATGTCATAGTCTCTTGGCATGGCTGTTACTTCAAAGGTTACAAGTCTAAGTTCTATGTGCTTCATTAGAACTAGAAATCTGATTTCCAGATTAAGTGGGACTGTTTGTGCTTGAATGTTATATTCTCCAATTAGATAAGAGATAGGACTTTGATTCTAATTGTGTTGTGCTTGGATGAATGGATAGATATTGAACTACTACAAGTGGATCCTTGATGTTCTAATTCTTCTTATTTTCAGATTTTCCTATTTTATATGAAAAACTATTTTCCTAAACTTCTTAAATTCTAGTTATTAGAGTAGTTGGAATTGTTTACTTTTTTCCCTGTGGATCGACCTCAGTCTTATCGAGAATTATTACTACATCACAGGCTTGCACTTGAGGCTAGTGAATAAGTTTTTGGCGTCGTTGCCAGGGAAAAGGTTAAACGGTTCTAATTGTTTTAGTAGCTAGAGAGTAGTTTTAGTTAGGTAGGATTTTCAGTTTTTATGGAAGTAGATTTTCTGATTTTTTTTCTAGATTACTAATAATTTTTTGTTTGATTTTGTAGGACATTGTTGCTGACATAGATCTCACTCCATTGGGTAACATCTCCCCATCTCCCTTCTTTTTGTTCTTTTTTTTCTAGATTAGGGTAGTTTCCAATTCCTTACAATTTCATCATGTATGATTGGACAAATGGTGCGTATAAGTACCTTTTGAAGGATGAGACATCAGATTGGGGGACCCTAACTCATGGTGATCGGGATCCCTCCAAGCATGAATGTTTTTCTAAGATTCAAAGAACTTTTATTATCCCCCCCCCCCCACGTAAGACGATGCGTGATTACATTAATGAAAGCAATACATATGTTGAGACACGACGTAAGACAATGGGGGGATACCGGAACGAAGCAAAATTGAATATTAATGATCATCCGGGGAAAATATTACGTGATTACCGGATTGAAAATAACATAAGTGTTCCACTGGTTATAGTAGGAGGTGTGCAATAACAAAAGGAACGGGTGAATAGTAGCCAACCGGTTAAGACAATGCGTGATCACTTGTATGGATATGCCTATCAACCATCATATAACTCTTCATCCTATGATGCGTACGGTCTTAATTGGGAAAACCATCATTCTCCTTGTTCAAGGGAAGAACCAACCGTGGTTATTAACAATCACCCTAAAAAGTCTTCCTCTTGTGATAACATGTATACACAAATACTTGAGGAAATATGGAAAGAGTATGTAGATGAACAATCAAATCAAGCTTACTCGCCATCTTGTAAAGACGTTGAGCTCGAAATTGGGGCATCAAATCAATCCCCTTTAATGAGGAGGATGGGGCTACCCAAGTCTCACCTTCTTCGAATTTAATGAATAGACTTTTAGAGGAGATTGATCTCGATGATCCCAATGTCATCATCAATTATGGTGAGTCCACTATCTCTTTTGGATGCTTTGAACTTAATGATGAAGAGATTTCAATGACGGTTAACGAACCCGAGGAATCCATAAAATTTGAAAGCGGTAGTGGGGTTGCCTACAATGAGGGTTTGGTGAATGCTTATGAACCTATAGTTTCTTTTTCCAAGGGGCATAATGATTATGAGTCTCTAGAGGATATGCATGCTAGAGAGATGGCCGAAGTCGATCTTTTTAAGTCCTTCCACCAACAACACATGCCAAATTCTATTGTGATAGACCTCCATTTGATTGAAAATTCTTTTCCTTTCAATGATGAGGTGGCACAATCTGAAATTTTAAAAGATTAACCAATGTTAGATGATGTGCTTACCACTAAATCTGAAATTTTTTCCTTAGAAGACCTCCTCTTTATAGAGGAGGAATTCCTTACCATTGAAACAGAATTTCTTCAATCATTAAGGGAGGACGAGGACCCTTCATCCGACTATCTCGATTTCCTAGAGAAATGCTTGGCCCACTCTTATGATCTTGATGATGAGATGATTAAGGAGTTTGACATTTTGTTAGACACGGTATCGGTGTTTGAAGAACACCATTCCACTGATTTACACTCTTTACCATTGTTTGTGGAAGCACCGTACAATTCTGAATTTGTGGAGGAGACATCTTTAATTAACCAATGAAAACTTGATTAATGTCTCTCCACCATCATGGGTCCTTCAGCCCATTGAAAATTCTAATTGGGAGGACCCATTTTTAATCAATCATAACCCAAATCAGAATTTGAGGAAATATCTTTTTGCGACTCTTATCTTCTCCGATTATGCATGTGATGCACATAAATATTGGACTTCAATGAAGACAAGCACCCATGTCTACTGTCGACCAGGACTTTGGATGGTCCTCATGAGAAATTTATTGAAATTCATGAAGATCCTGCTCAAATTTGATCATGTAGTCGATCAGACTAATCAAAGGTAGGTAGGTAGGTTAGGATTTATTTTTTTTTGCAATTAGGATTGAATAAGTCTCATCGAGACAATGGAAGATGCTATAATTGATCAACTTGTTACCTCAGGTACTCTTGTTCTCACTCTCCTTTGTTTTATTTCATTGCTCTCATGTCATGCTTATTGCATATCTTGTTACATTGAGGACAATGTAAGATTTTGGTTGGGGTGAGATTCCTTAGATGAATTTACTAGTTTTTGTGACATTTCGAGCAATTATGTAGAAAATTTTCGATTTTTCTAAAATTCGAAACTCTTTTTAGAAAACTTTGTTTCCATACATTCGGGATGTACGAATATAAGAAAAGGAGATACAAAGTGAGTGATGTTGCAAGTCTTGAATTACTCTTAATACAATGGTTTTATATGTGAATTCCCCCATTTATATGATTGATAGAAAATTTGAACACTTTTACATTTAGTTCACATTACATGATTTTCATGGGTTGAAAGGATTATGTGATTTGTAGATTAGCTAGACTTTGATTTAAGGTGTTGAGAAACCAAGCCGAGGTACTTTGTCCATCCTTGTCCATGGAAAAATAATAAAAGATACGGATTTCTAAAAATCCTATCTAATGAAAAAGAAAAAGGAAAAGGAAGGATGAAAATTGGGAATGATGGAAAACATGGTGGAAAATTCTGAAAAGGGCTACTTATTACCAACCGGAGGATGGTCTACCCGTAACCAAAGCCAGAAATGGGACGTAGTGTGAAAGCCGTTGGAAGGACAGAAAGGAAAATTTCTGTCACAGGCTTGTTGTTGCTCTGTATACCTTAAAATCCTTAGTTTAGTTGATCTATGGAGAAGATAATCCCAAAACTCATGAGATGAACTTTCACTATGCACACTAGGTTGAATTTGTTCGAGTTCTTCTATTTATCAATCAATCAGCGGGAATTTCATATGGACACTTATTGTGTTTTGAGAGTTTAAGGTTTCAACTCCTATCACCTAATTTTTCTGAATTTTATACTTGTATGTCTTGGAATAGATAGAAACATAGTTTCAGAAGGAGAGTTGATTTTTGGAGGTTTGAACTTGTTTCACGCATGTTTTGCTCGGGACTAGCAAAAAGCTGGTTGAGGGGTGTGTTGAGCCTCCAATTTATACATGTCATAGCCCATTACATCACATTATATGCATAGTTTTCATGTTTAAAAGGCCCATCTAATACATATTTTGTGATTGTAGGAATGGGAGCGACTTCATCCAATTGATGACCTAAAAGAGTATATTTAGGAGCTTTAGATGAAGGCCAAGGTGGATCAAAGAAAGAGGAAAGCAAGGAGAGGAGAGAGAAGAAGAAAGAAAGAAAGAAAATGTCAAAAGAAGAAGGCCCGACCGGTCGGCTGCAGTCCCTGGACACCTAACAAACAGGCTAGACCGGTCGGCCACATGCAAACAGCAACCAGCAGTTTCTAATTTCGAATTTTGGGTTTCCTAAGTGCGGGAGGACTCCGTAACTCCACGTTTCTTCCTAAGTCGGTGACGCTTCTAAGCTATAAAAGGACACCTACAGCCTCTTCCTAACCCATCTAGCAACGTGGGAACAAAGAGATCAAGACTTAGGAGGCTTCCTAGCCTCCTACAACTAGTTTTCTTCTTCTTCTAGTTCTACTTTATAGTTTTTAATGTTTTCTCTTAGATAACCTCTTAGCTAGATCTAAGGGGTGAAGTTTGTAGTTTGTTTCAATGCTTTAATTCGTTTCTTCAAGTACCCTTTACTTATTTATGGATTTTCAAGTTCTAGTTTGAATAAAGTTTGGATTTTTAGAAGTTTTGTGAGAGTTTGTGTACTCTAGACATAGTTCCTTGCAATTCTCTGAGATTACCATGATTGGGTTGTTTGAATTCGAATTGTAGTAACCCTTGAGCATGTCATAGTCTCTTGGCATGGCTGTTACTCCGAAGGCTACAAGTTCGAGTTCTATGTGCTTCATTAGAACTAAAAATCTGATTTTCAGATTAAGGGGGACTATTTGTGCTTGAATGTTATATTCTCCAATTAGATGAGAGATAGGACTTTAATTCTAATTGTGTTGTGCTTGGATGAATGGATAGGTATTGAACTACTACAAGTGGATCCTTGATGCTTTAATTCTTCTTATTTTCAGATTTTCCTATTTTATATGAAAAACTATTTTCCTAAACTTCTTAAATTCTAGTTATTAGAGTAGTTGGAATTGTTTACTTCTTTCTCTGTGGATCGACCTCGGTCTTACCGAGAATTATTACTACATCGCAGCCTTGCACTTGATGTGAGTGAACAGAAGGACCTGTGTAACTGCTCATGTAGTAACGATCCAGACCATGCAGAAACAGCTGCATGTGGCTAGCCCAACAGTCAGAAACGGCTAGCCATTAAGTCTAAACAGCCAGCATGTAGGTGTGTAGCTCCCACATGCACAACAGTCAGAAACTGCAAAAAATGGCTAGTTTCTCACAACAGCTAGAAAACTGGCTAGTGCCATTATGGCTCTGGACCAAAACTGCCAGCCACCCTTGCCTATATAAACTGGACAGGTTTGGTTCATTCCAACACAACAACTGTAATCACAACCATCTCTATTGAACCAGCACCCATCTGAGTCTATTAGCCTCTCAGTTTGGTTGATACAAACCTAGCCACTTCGACCAGCGTAGTGGTCTACTATTGCAAGAAGAAGACCGCCATTCCTTTTCTCTCTTTCTTTTCATCATCTGCCAGATAGTGTTACTGAGTTCCATAGTGGTTCCTTCGTTTCTTGCTGAACACAGAACCACATAAGGCTCGTCGTATCTTGGAAGTAATCCGCCTGCAACCTATCAGCAAACTCAAAAATAATTTGAGTAGGGGCGAATTACGCTTTAAGGACAGCGTGTTTTTTCACGTGCTTCAGCCTTTATTTCTCAGTTTTTCCAAATTAATTTATTTTCTAAGATCAGAAATTCTCAACGATTTGGGGTAGCAATGGTTTAGGTTTCGACTGGGCAACAAGCTCGATCCTGGCATAAACCTAGCACCACAAGCCCAAGTTCATTGGGATTGGGTCCAACCCAGGCTGAAAATTGACGAAATACAAACTCCAAACCCATATGTTCCCAATCCATCCGTTGACAAGGGTCTCACACGCATAGAGAAATAGGCATTGGAAGAATGAAAACCAGCAATCTAGGTGAAAGATGCATGCATTGCCTAACCTGCAATGGGAGTGTATATTTATGAGATAAAACACTTGCTAATTAAGTCAGACCGGGCCGGCCTAGGCAAGATGGATCAGGCTAATATGACTTGAGCCCTAGCTAGATTGACGTCTTGTTTGGGTCGCTTGCATTGGGTCGACCTGGACTGGGTCGAGTCTGATCCAGTTCAGCGGGACTGACCAGCCAATCCACTCCCAAGTCTGCTGAGTTGCGACTTGACTCAGAATCAAGCCAGTCAGCTAGAATTTCTCTTATAACTATGATTACACTGTGGTTTCTTGACTATGTTCCAGAATCCAAAAATTTAGAAAATCCAGTGCATCACTTTTCTTCAATTGGATGCAGTAAATGTTAATTATCTTTGTTTCAAACAATTGCTTTGAAAGCCATCGATCAGATGCCTAAGATCATCTGAAGGGTGTGTGTTTTGAATCATATGCGTGTAGCAGAAGTGTGCATGTTACCCATTTTTAACAATCCTGCTTCGTTTAACAATCTCAACTATCTGATTCCCAGACCCATTCTCATTGAATCATTGGCTGTATTTCAATGTTATCCGCTACTTGCAGGCTTTGATTTGGATAGTAATATTCGTTCAAACGCTAGAGTTCTCCACGGTTCCACCCATTCAATGGGTCCAAGACTCCCAACAGATGAACGGTCTGGATCACTGAAAGATTACCTCTTCTTGCATGTTGTGCTACTCCAAATGAACACTGCAAAGGCAATTCGCGGCAGAGATTTTAGGGGGATTGACAGGGCATTGGTTTATGGGTACATGTGTGCAGGATCTGTGCCATTCATTAGTTGTGTCCAATGTTAGCCTGCCCTCACGCAAGAGTTGGGCTGCTGTGCTCATAAAGTGTGTTAAGTTGAGTACAGGTCCTTGGTCATGTTATTTTTAACAATTCATTTTTCCTGATGTCAATGGCCCACCTGATGAGTTTATGTTGGAATTGTGGGCCATACATGGCCTAAATTAACATAGCAATGTAATGATCGGATTGGATCGGTCGCATGACCATTTGGGTGGGACCCACATTAATGGGTGGACATAGGAATTGCTCATAACTGCAACAACCACTAATAGACTGCACTCAGACTAGTATTTATCGAACTTTGACTGCATGCTCACAATAATTCTTTGTATAAAGTTTGGTCTAGTAGAGCCTTTTCCCAAAACATCCTTTATCTTCCACAGTTCTGACAAAAATATATTTGCAGTTGAATACTTACTACTTGAAAATATCTTCGTCGTGTTAGAAAAAACTTCTAACAACTTGCTAATTGCTTATGCTCTTGTCCAATCATCGTCGGAAGGCAACCACTGATATGTCTTCTCACGCTCTGCATAATGATGGAATGTGGCTCTGTAAGATATCGTTGATTCCAACATTTTGTAAGTTGAATTCCAGCGTGTTGTGACATCTAACTTCATTGTCTTCTGAGGTGTCAAATTCAACTTTTCAACGATCTCATTCCATACATATAGTCGCGACAGTGATCCCCTTATGAACTTGACACTTTCCCTAATGTTATCGATTGTTGACTTAATTGCTTTAAGCCCTTCTTGTACAATTAAGTTTAAGATGTGGTCACAACACTTAATATGAAATAAAGTACAACCAAAATATAAGTCACTGGTGATATTAAACTAGTTCCACAAGTTCATTATCACACTGTCATTTGTAGAAGCATTGTCTAAAGTTATCGTGGAGATTTTCTTCTCAATGCCCCACTCCATAAGGCAATTGTGTATGCAATTTGAAATCACTGCACCACTGTGAGGAGGTGCAAGATAGAAGAAGTTTGGAATTCTTTTTCAAGGTCCATCCGGCATCGATGTAGTGGGCAGTTAGTGACATATACCACTTTCACTGATTAAATGTCGTCCGTACAAATTTGATGTGAGGTTGATGCGGGAAACTGATGCCAACTCCGCTCTCAACTTTGCCTTCTTACTATCATACATCTTCATACAAACCCTCTTTATTGTTGTGCATGCAGGATATGTTGAACCTCTAATTTATACAATTTCTAACCTATTACATGACATCTTATGCATGGTTTGCATGCTTAAAAGACCCATCTAATACATGTTTTATGGATGTAGGAATGAGAGAGAGACTTCACACAATTGATGACTAAAGAGTGCATTTAGAAGCCATACAAATGATGTTTGGAGGTGGACCAAAGAAGAAAGAAGAAAAAAAGAAAAAAATATAAAAAGAAAATAGCTAAGACTGGTTAAGACCGGTCGGCCACGTTGCTGCCCCCTTTTGTAAAGCCGCCGGAGCAAGGACCAACTAGTCCAACCGGTCAAGACCGGTCGGCCATGTGGTCGGCCACCCCATTGGACTCCCTGGATAGCCCACAGACAGGTCCAACCGGTCGGCCATGCGTAAGACAGCAAGCTTCTCACTGAAGCTCCAATTTTGGAGGTGCAATTGCATTAGTAAGCTGTGAATTTTGAAACTTTCTGAGTCGATGGGTCTCCAAATCTATAAAATGGCACCTAGGTTTCGTTCCTAAGATATCATAGAATGCTTGGGACTTCGTGGGAGGTGAAAAGGATTGTCATGAAGTGTCTACAACTCTCTTGAATATGATTTTTATGCTTTTCATTAGTTTTTCATCATTTTTAATTGATGCATGATAATGCTCAGCTAGAACCTCTTAGCTAAGCCTAAGAGGTGAAGCTTGTAGTTAGTTATCATGTAAAATTCATTTGATTAAAGTACTCTACTTAAAATTTGGATTTTTAAGTTCTAGTTTGAATAAAGTTGGTATTTTTATATGTTTTATGAGAGTTCGTGTGCTTCGGACATGGGTTCCTTGCAATTCTCTGAGATTATCATGTTTGGATTGATTAGATTCGAATTGTAGTAACTCCAGAGCATACCATAGTCCATTGGCATGGTTGTTACTTCGAAGGCTACATATTTGAATTCTATGTGCTTCATTAGAACTAGAATCTTAGTTTCTGACTTGAGTGGAGATTGTTTGTGTTTGAATGCTAAATCTTCCAACTAGAAGAGAGATAGAACTTCAATTCTAGTTGTGTTTATGTTTAGATGAATGAATTCACCTAGGACTACTACAAGTGGATCCTTGATGCCTTACTTCTGTTAATTACACAAATTTACTGTTTTAAGTTAGTTTTCGAATTTGAAATCCTAAAATTGCTAAAATTAGAGTTGCTGGAATAGTTTGAATTGGTTTACCCTAATTCCTTGTGGATCGACCTCAGTCTTACCGAGATTATTACTACATCGCAGCCTTGCACTTGAGGCGAGCAAACAGGATACCTTCTCGTATCTAGGGTTTAGAGTTTAATTATCTAAATGAATAAAGGACAGACTCTCTACCATTTGAAAAAGTCTTTCATTTGAAATAATAAACATGGACATAACGCCATTCACTTGTTCCTTGTTATACTTACAGGTCAATAAACTAACTTACGATGGATCCATGGCAAAATGGATAAATATGAGTGTCTGTTGTATCCTGATGTACTGCTTCTCAAATTCTTTGAACACTTTGCTAGATGTTTCTTTAGGGTTGTGGTTAACCCGTCAACTTGTTTACTATATTAAACATTGCTAGTGTTTGCACTGAACCTTCACCGTGCCATTCTTCATAGTTACTTCTTCGAAATCTTCCTATAACGCATATTTTTTTTTCCCTCTAACAGTAGCAGTTGAACTTTGGGACTGGAAGGTAGAAGTATCACATTGTATCTGGCCCAATTGCTCTAATTCTAAACCTAACACTTCATCCAATCTCATCCTCAATGGCGAAGTTGCTGACAAACCGGCTGTGTTACCAGAAACTTCCTGACTATCCATCTTCTAATTGAAAGTGATTATGTGAGAATTTGTCATAGTCATGTGGTGTGAACCAACTTGCAACTTAACCTACTACAGTCCATCATACAGTGTAACTAATGTCATTTGAGCATGGAAGGTCCTATAGTCTAGCTGGTTGAGTCCGAGTTTATCATTCAGTTGGTCTAAGGTTCGAGACACATTGACATCACCTTTAGGTGCTTCGGGTCGAGTGATTAGGCCGGGTTGGGTCGTGGTTCAGGTTGGGACTGGTTCGGGCCGAGAATGAAAAAAAAAACTAATGTCATTTGAGCCTAAGGACTGAGGAGTTATAAGTTGGATTTGCTAAGTAATATATATACTAATATCTAAATTAGTTACCTATCTAAGGTTAGATAAATAGTATACTTTCATATTCCTATTTAAACACCCACGCCGAAATTCCAGCAGCATCTCTACATATCTCTCTAAATATGTTGATCTTCCAATTCATTCTTATGCCAAATATCTAAGCAAGCAAAGATATTTGGCATGAAAAGTAAAAAGGAAGAAACATAACTAGAGAGAAATGGAGAGATGCAACATGGAACAGGAATGGGCATTTAAATAGATTATATGAAAGCATACCATTTATCTAACCTTGAACTGTCCAAAAAGGGACAATTTGAGTGATCTCTATGCCACCAAAGACACTATATCTATGTCAAGCCACATAAAAATCCTCAAATGGGTATCTAATTGTCTAATTCACAAAAAAAAAAAAAAAAATCATGAAACACAAAGTTGATAATGAATTAACAATGAAATCTACATAATAGTCAATAGATGATAACAAATTAATAATGCAATCCACATGGACACAATAGAGGGTAACAAATTAACAATTTAATCAACATAATAGATGATAACGATTAGCAAATTAACAATGCATGTACAATTGCACAATCTACAGGTAGCTTGACCTATTTCAATTTCAATCCAGCCCTATTTAGGGGTGTACAAATTTACAAATTATAAATAACTCAGCCCAAGTCAGTTAGGCCATACCTGAGCCAATTCAAATGGTCTGACAGATAACCCGGACGGTCCCACTACAGTTTACAGCCAACTGGACCCATACCAATTTTCATCCAGCCCTATTTAGGTAGGGGTTTACCATATAAATTATAAATAACTCAGCCCGAGCCAGTCAGGACGCACCTAACCCAACTTAAATGGTCCGTCAGTCAAGCTCGGACGGTCATTCTACATTCTACAGCCAGCCCGACCCATTCTAGTTTTCACCCAACTATATTTAGGAGTTTACAAATTATAAATGACTTAGCCCAAGCCAATTAGGTCACACGTCGGCACCTGAGCCAGCTCGGACAGTCTAACAACCATCTAGACCATCCCAAATGGACCCACAACAGCCATCCCGCCCACCCATTCCAACTTACAAGAATCCAAAACCATATGCAAATCATAGAAAATCCCCAAATTAAAAAAAAAAAAAACCTAAATTTATTGAAGAATAATATGAAAATGAGGCAAAAAATGGGTCGGGCTATGCCTTTGAAGCTTTAGTCGAGATTGGGTGGGTTGCTCGAGTCGAGACGAATGGAGATAACAAACAGAGATGTTCGGCATCCGGACTGGGTGGGTGGTGCGATGAACAAAGATGTCCGGCGTTCGAGTTGGCTGTCTGTCTAGCAGGTGCAAGCGAGTGAAAGGTATAGGACCGTAGGAGGTGGAGGGAGGGAGAGAGTGTGAGAGGAGGAGGAAGTCCAGTCGCCGGCGAACTCAGGGGTTGAGAGGAAAGGAGGAAGATGGGTTAGGGTTTGAGTGGGGTCGGGCGTTTGGCTGCAGCCGAGTACTGAGTAGGGTAAAAGTAAAAAATGAGCTAGGTTTTTTTTATACTTTTACTACTCGAGCGAGTCGACTCGAATATGGATAGAGTCAGTTTCATTTCAAGCCGGATTACAAGTCCAGTCGAGTCGAATTGATAATGGACCGCACCCGACTCGATCTGAATTCAGATCATACTCAGCACACTTGATCCTGAGCTGTTTGCTGCTGGTGGATCGGTGCCAGTCGAGTCTAGTCGGTTCGTACGTTCCCAGCTCTAAATTCATCAGCAGGCCACATGTAAATATCTTTGCTTGCTTATCATACATGTGGTAAGTCAATGGAGTTGGTGAGTGGTCTAGATCTCATTTAACTGTGCCATGTGCATGGAAAACGATAAGAAGGCATTGGTTAGCAGTCTACGTACGAGTACTTCCAGTATGATGGGACTGAATGAGATAGGAATGAACCCCACTGCAGCCATTCATTGTGTGGGGCCAACTGTAAACATCCCCTCCTGAAAAAGTCATGCAGATCGGATCATTGAATCCGGATCCTCTGCTCATGTCGGGAGAGCCTCTGCTGCTCTCTCTTTGATTGGTCCAGCTCAGCTGGACCGGCTCTGACACAGTCCAGTTGATCTGGACCAATCAAAGAGGTGAAAAGTAGGATTTTTCTGCTTGGTGTGAGCAGAGGATCCGGACTCCGGATCATTAGGTGGCCTCACATAAAGATAATCTTATGCCTTCTCATCGTTTTCCAGTTGATCTTATGCCTTCTCACCAACTCCATTGACTTACCACTGACCAACCTTTGTCTTGGTAGGACAATTCCATCCATCCAATTAATGAGATCCTTTTTTCGCACTGAAAGAAACTCCTTAGAGGACCCATCTGATTACCATCAAAGTTCTCTCCGGATAGAAACTCAGATCTCACCCAAGTATGTCATAAGCATAAAAAAATGTTACTTGCACCGTCCTCAAATAAAAACGCTCCCTACATTCTTTAGAAACAATAATCCACATTAACCATTGATTTAAATGGTTGAAAATGTGAGTTTTTAAAAAATGAATATTTTTTTTATGATAATAATATATTGAAAACACTTTTAAAATATTTAGATTAGCAAACCATTGTAAGGATTACCTCCTTTTTTTTTTTTTTCTTTTTTATCTTTTTGTCTTTTTGGTTAGTACACTCATCCCACTATTAGTACGCACACTCACATTGTAAGGATTACCTGGGTCTCTAACACAAATGGTCTGGATCAGGAGGGTATCCTGGTCATTGATCCAACAAATTATATCAAGGACGTTCATTTAAGCAAATTCAAGTTATGGAGGAGAAAATATTGATAACTTAAGGGGGTAAAATTGGAGTACCTTGAAATTTTCGAGCCTGTGCCATGGCCATTCGGTTAAGCGGCAGGGTTTCGTAGCCATCCTCCGCTTGGTCTTTCATGGAAAATTATACACGTAGGGTCGGCCTTACATGCAATGGCAAGACATGTAATTTCTTAGATAACTCGGGTGGATAGTTAAAGTGGCCATAAATGCAGCCATAGCTTCTCGTACGGGCTCTTCTGCTCCGAGTGTCCTGCATGAAGAGGTTCAACAAGACGGAAGTGACACCAGAATTTGATACACGGGCAGTTAGAAATTACTCAGAAGTTAGTTACGAGACATAAAAAGTTTAACGAGACAAAGTCATATTCAGAGGGAGGGCGTCGAAAGCCCAGCCACCCCCTATGAACCAGTTTTCAAGTTTACATTAACTACTCCACCTCTCCCTTTTTCTTTAGATATGGTGAGAGTACACTCACACTACCAAAGTGTACCTTTCAATGTGGGGTCCACACGCAATGGTGTACCAATTTAGTCTATTCAATGAGTTCTCCAGAGCCGGTTATATATACAGAAGAATAACCATCTTCAGAAGTTACCTAGGGAGCCACTAATGTAACCTGAAAGGTGGTCTCTTCATTCATCACCTCTTTGATCTTAAGTTAATTGGTATGGTCCACCGTTCCAATCCGTGTAAATGGACCCATAAGTCACATCGGCCTTAAATCTATGGTTTTATGATCGGACAAGTCTATAACCTTAGTTTCATGATCAAGACCCATAGTTAGATTCCAAGGCTCAAAATCACAGATCTGTGGTCATATATTACAATCCTAGCGTTCTAATGGTTTTGTTTTCAAATTGTCCAACGGAGGGTTTATCAAAATGAAAGGTTTCCAACGCATGTGTACATACGTATGATCGTATATGTCGAAAAATTACAGAATTTGGTCCACTACTGACTCTGGGCATAGGGAATACGATAGAGGACTTAGATCATTGACAAGATGTGGGGTCTGCACAATGGATGTGGATTGCCTGCGAAAGCCTGCGAAAGCCTTTCGCAGGCATCTCCTGCGCTCGGAATCTAGGTGGGGCCCACCGTGATGTTTGTGAGAAATCTAAGCCGTCCAACCATTTTGTGAGATTACTTTAAGCGTTACGACAAAAAAATGAACGGGATCCAAGACTCAAGTGGGCTGAAAACCGTGCTTGATGAGTGACCCACTTTGCTGGACAGTGGAGATGTCATCCCTGGTTGTTTTTTAAGCCTGATGGCCGTTGGACTGACGGATAGCCCAGCTGAACCGTTGAATAACATGGGCCATGGATGATGAGAGAATCTGGACCATGAATTGGTGTGATGGACTGGACTCCTGCTGGAGTTACTGTACACGCGTGAAGCGGGTCCACCTTGAGTTGAACATTTGCACGTGTGGGTTGCTGGTCTCTAGTTGCTGCTTGCTCACTTGTACTGATCACACATGATGGATGGATGGTGATGGGTTTACAGCTCCAACTGCTAGAAAGAGTGGCTAATTTGGTGGTCCACCTTGAGTTAGACGAGCTGTGAACGACCGAGAATATAGATGATGCTGGAGTCCACAATGTGCTGAATTTTACTTGTTACTGGCTTGGATGGAAGAGCCACTAAGAAAAGATTTCTCTATGGATTGGATAGCTAAGAAAAAAAATCGTTCATTCGTTTCCCCCGTTAAGCTCATTTTATTCATTTCTCATTTGCTCCTACAATCACAAAAATACATTAAAGTCAGTCTTTAAGCACATTATTTTATATAATTAGAGCGTAGAATTGGGGATAAATAAGCACAATTCAATGCTTAACAGTAGGACCTATATATTAAATCCAATGTTGATTTGATGAATGCTTAGCTCACTGTCAGTGTAAGGTCCACAACCACAGGTTGATCCTGTGATCACATTACTTGGTGAAATTCTCTTGAAATTTGGGACATACCTTAATAGGACAGAGAAGGAGAGATTGGATGATGAAGATTTAGGGTTAGGATGTAGGGTCCACATAGATCTGAGTTTGTTGCAAAAAGGAATAGTAAGCACGGGCTTAAGGGAGGTGCACCTGATCCTTTTATAGGGCTTTCTTATTTAAAATGCATCTTTCGTTTCCTTTTTTCTTCCTTTACTACAATTAAGGGGAGAAAAGATCTCCCTATTGTGGTGCTTTCTAAGGTGTGGACATGCACTGCCTGACGTGGGCCCCACATCCATAGATCATGTAATCCACTCCATCCATCCTATAGATCATGGAATCCACTCCATCCATACTCTACACAATATAGCTTTCTAATTACTAATATTAGTCTTTTAGTGAGGGAATGATCAGATTTCATTAAATTAATCTTGGCCCTTTACAAGTTTGAGGGTGCATCTAGGTTAGGTACTTCGCAATTATCTAAGATGGAGTGCACTGTATACACGCCATGCATGTATGTCACAAATAGTTATGAAATACTGAATTGTAATTATATAGAATTATAAACCATGATGTACATATATATGAAAAAATAGTGGCAATGTTCAAATACGTATGATAAATGAGATAATGGATGGTCATGATGATCCATTATACACATGCGCATGATCTAGTAAGATATAAACGTATATGATATGATCAAATTAGATAGTATAATAGATCTACTCTAGATAATTCATATAAATTGCGGTTTTACACAAATCAAATTACTAGATTGGTCAATATCTTTGATAAATCATGGCCATCCACATATTCGACCTTATATTTCAAGTTCTACTCACGAAAAAAATTTCATACTTATATTATTCTAAATGTTATAACATGATTAACAAGATGACCGATACATATTGGATGGATCATTCCCTAAGATAATCAATTTAGAGGATTTAAGTCATCCGTCTATCTATCAAATCATTTATAGTATTTGAACTGACGATCTGAATGTTGGTTTACACTTTATATGACATGGATGTATGATCCTTGGTTCAGATCAGTATTTCGTTAGATGGATTGATTTATATACATATATAGTTAAAAGCCATATGATCCACTCAATAGTCAAATTTTATCTTAATTTTTGAAAAAAAATTATACTCTTAAAATTTATTTAGTATATTACACTTTGCTTAATAGAGACTTAAGTAAGATCAGTATCTCCTTCTTATTCTTTTGCATCAATCAACATGTCATCAACATATAACACCATTAGAATGTTGGACTTGTCCTCAACACCTTGTAATAAAGCAACCGTACTCACATATGATATAGCCAATCTCCACCATGTAAGAATCGAACCGATTGTACCATTCCCTCGGAGACTACTTCAGCCCATAGAATGACTTCTTCAACCTACACACGTGATCTTCCCTACTAAGCTCCTCGAATCATTCAGGCTGCTTGATGTAAATAACTTCTTACAAGTTTATATAAAAGAATGTCGTCCCTACTCTAATTCCAAATTGGGTTCCACTACCATAGCCAAGTAGCACCTTAATTGACATATGTTTCACAACTGGAGAAAAAACTTTGTTATAATATAATCACTTCATCTACGAGTACCCTTTTGCTACAAGCCGTGACTTGAATTTTGTAACGCCCCAGATTTTCGAGATTTATTTGAAAATTTTTGAAATTTCATTTTTAATTTATTTTTTATTAATTATCGTACATTTACTGTTGATTTGCGAATAGCAGGACATCTGTAGGAGATCCGATAGGGGACCCTTTATAAAAGTTGCTTAGAATGATCCCATAAACATCATAGAAAGATCAGATTTTAAAAATCACGCACTTTTTAGATAATTATGAAAATGCCATTAGCTAAACTTAAGTTAAGATGCCATTTTTAAGTACTATAGTTTCTGACGATCACTTTCTCGTAAAATCCTGGATTTAAGCTCTTGGGCACATATTAACCATACACATCAAATTTCAGCCCTTAAACTATAGTAGAAGTAGGTCCGATTGTCAAATCAGCCCCTTAACCCTTGATTTTCATCTCCATCGAGTGAGGAAAGTAGATGGTTAGTCGTAGTCGAATATTTCTCTTCATATGAGTGACTTAGATCGTCTTTATCATGGACCAATAGTGTGATTTGAGTGCCCCACCTTGATAAGCATCTTTCTTATGCGCGAAGTTATCCCGTTTTAGAAATTAATGAGTTACCAACTCTTTTTAAATCTGAACCTTTCAATTTACCCACTTCTCACCATCAATCGCTTCTCAAATTTGGACAACTTATTATACTCATATGACTACGAGTTTACAAAAAATTGGACCCCGATCTATAATCTTACATCGTTGAACCACAAAGCCAACCCCTTCCTTTTTCGCCAAAAGTTGAAATTTCAGATGTAGGCATTTCTCACCATCAATCAACCACTAAACATTATACAATTATTTGCCTATTATGACCATATATTTTTTCAAAATTTGGGCCCTGATCATCAAGCGTAGACCGTTAATTGAGATCAAGCCCATTTTAGCACCCGTTAGGCCATTTTCAAGGATCGGTCCAATCTAGAATGTGGATCATTAAGAAATTTACGTATTCTGACTCTACTCTTCGAGCGTGATAAGATGAATGGATTGAAATTAATCATAGATCATCCAAATATTGAGATTTTAGAAACCCACCTCAAGAAGTTGTTACACAAGACCTCGCGTGCACATCCCTCTCCATATTTCTACTACGCACCTCCAAATCCTTCTCCTAACCCTAGCCTTCATGCCCTAGAGAGAGAGAGAGAGAGAGAGAGAGAGAGAGAGAGAGAGAGAAGAGAAGAGAGTTCTTTCTTATATTTTCCCAGCGGCTAGGTTCTTCTACAACCCTCTGCTTCTAAGTCCATCATAAGGTGAGGATTTTCCTTCAAGCCTTTTATTAATAATATTATGATTATCATAAATTTCTTTTGTGGCATGTGAAGTTGTTTTGTTTTGAATTGCTGATCCATATAACATGAAGTTTAATGTAGGATTTGTAATGAATATCATTATATAATGATGTGATTCATTGTTTAGATTTTTTACTAAGAAGCATGTGTATTTGTGTTATTTATCTTTGTGAAATCTATGCCTTTATTTCCTTAATCTGTGTTTTACAAGTAACATTGGTTTTCATATTGTGATATGAAATATGTGTATAAGATTATCATATGGACATCCCATTATTGTATACTTTTTGTCCCTAAGTTGGTAAAATTATTCGATGTAGAGAGATGGAACCCGTGAGAGGTGTCCATGATGGAAGAATATATCTTGACTTAACTGAGAGAATGAAGTGATTGTTTGTTAATGGATCCTTACATGTACATGATGCTTGATTGGATCCATTTACATTACATGAGTATTTTAATGAATTTGGTCATGATGTACAACATTGACTTTTTGGGACATGATGAAATCATAAAACGGGACAATGAGTAAACATTAATGGTATATAAATTCTCATGAGCCGAGGTTGGTACTATGGACACTAATTTCGTGCTGTCGGCCTATGCTGGGTTGCTTGCGACTCCCCATAGTGACTATTGAGTTTTATTTAAATCGATTGTATGCGAAAACACTTAAATAAAGGTAAAACTAAAGTCATGCATTCACTTGGCTCCATGTGGGTGTACGGAATTGAGAATAGGCTAGAGCGTCTTATTTCTCCCGCACACTGTTACGTGTAGATTTGGGCTATGAGCGTCCCGTTTCTCACGTGGTCAGGCAAAACTATGGGCTTGTGTGTCCCAGGAACCTCTGGTGACTAGTGGCTAGCATGAAGTCGTAACAGGGAGTCTTCCACTTCATGGATTGTGATTCTAGCCAGGGTGCCTTAGCTAGAGCATGCATTCCATGCATCGCATTAACAAAGATTTTTAGTTGGTTGTTTTGATTTGATTAAATGATAATATCCTGCTTGTGTTTACTCTGTACCATTATTATATTCTTGAATGTCTTGGAGGAAATATTCCCCACTATGATAGCGTTTAACGCTATCCCAAATACAATTTAGGTGATATAGGTGAAGATCCAGGTATTGAACCCGATTTTTAAGGAAAAGAGTTCGATGGTTTGCACGATCACATGACGGATAACGATATTAGAGAAACTTAATCGATGTTTTCATTTATTAAATGTTTCTTTTGAGTGGTTGATACATTTATGAAATTGTAATAAGTTTTCAAGAGAAGATATGGTTTTGTATTTTAATTAATCAGTATGAATATTGGTTGGTTCCCTTATTTAAACATTGATGATGACGTAGTCAGTTTAATAGAATAAGATGATAATTGTTTCCGCCATTGTGCTTAAATACTATATTTTATTATTTGAAAAATTAGTTATTCCATAAATTACTTGGGAATTCGGCCGTCGTGTTATACACGAGAGTCGAAAATCTCGGGTCGTTACAAATTTTTTGCCCACTTTTTCTGTCAGAGCTTTTTTCTTCCTGAACACCCACTTGCACCCTATATACTTCTAACCTTTTGGAAGTTCCATCAACTTCCATGTATGTGTAGAGATTCCATCTCCTCTTTCATGGCCGATATCCACTTGTTGCAATCATTTTCAAACTTACTTTCTTGAAAGGTGGAGGGATCTCCACTCCCTGTGAATAATATGAAAGAAATCATGTCCTCGAACCCATGTCAAATCGGGTCTCTAATGTTCCATCTCTCCTTATTCCTGGCTATATTTTCTTGGGTATCTTGTTAACTGTTTTGGTCACTTTCTTGCTCTTGCTGAATTTCTCCTTCAGTAACTGGCTTACTTAGCTCCACTGCACCGATAATCTCTTAGTCTCACAATGTGTTTCCGACTTCTCTATAACGTCCTTGTTGGCCTTTAATATAAATGCCTCATCGAAGATTATATCTTTGTTAATGACCATTTTTTTAAGAAACTATATCCCAAAGCTTATAGCCCTTAACACTTTTCTCTCGATAAAGATATATTTTTTAGATTTGAGATCCAACTTCATCCTTTGTCAACTATGCACATGGACATATATGCTAAACACCTGAAGATCCTCAACCTTGAGTAATCAACGTTTTTGTTTGTCCAGACTTCCTCTGCAACTTTAAAGTCCAACACTGTAGATGGTGACTGATTAACAATAAAGCATACCATGTTAACTGCTTCTACCCAGAATCTTTTAGGTAGCCCCACATGCAACCTTATACTTCTCGCCTCTCTAATAGAGTTTTGTCTATCTTTTCTACTACCTGGTTCTATTGTGGAGTCCCTAGAGTTGAGAAGTGCCTTGTAATGCCCTGTTCCTTACAGAATTTCATGAATTCTACCTCATTATACTCTGTACAATTATCTGTCCTGAGACACTTAACCTGTCTCCCGGTTTGCTTCTTTACTTCCATCTTCCATTCTTTGAACTTGGCGAACACCTCATACTTGTGCTTTAAGAAGTCACTCAAAAACCTTCCTCGAGTAATCATCTATGAAGCTCATAAAGTATCGTGCTCCCCCCTTAGACGGTACTTTCACTAACCCCTAGACATCGAAATGTATGTAATCAAACACGGTCTACTACGAGTATTTGTAGTAGTCTTGAACCTTACCCTGCACTGCTTACCATAGAAGCAATGCTCGCAGAAATCCACCTTGCATGCATTAACTCTCTTCAACATTTATCATTTATGGAGTTCTCCTATCATGCCCTTCTCACTCATCTGCTCTAGCCGCGTATGCCACATGGATTAGTGTCATCTATATCGGATTTTGCGGGCTCATGTATAACCATGCTCCCAACCAACTTATACAGATTTCTTATCTTATATCCCTTTATCAACACCATTACACCTAATTGTGTCCTTGATTCTACCGCTAGATTCGGTAAATGTGCAACCATTCATATCTAAAACCCCTAAGGATATTAAGTTTTACTTAAAATCTGGAACATGCCTAACATCATCTAGAATCTATATGACTCTATCGAACATCCTTACCTTGATGGTCCATATTCTAATGGCCTTGCATACAACGTCGTTCCCCATGAGAACACTCCCACATCATAGGACTTGTAGATATCGAACTAAGTCCTATTTGGACACATAGGATATAAACATCCCGAATTAAGTATCCAAGTATCTGTAAGATAACTTGTACCTGAGGAGACTAAGAAGAAGTCTTCTTTTGAGCTCTCTTACGTTACGCTAGCTGATTTGCTCATGTTCTTTTTATTCTTAATTGTTAGGTCTTTCTGGCAATATTTCTTGAAGTGCCCCTTCACACCATAATAAAAGTATTTGTCCTTATCCTTTGATTTCGGTCTAGACTTTTTCTTCTTATCAGGCCGAGATCACTCTATGATCTTCCATGTCCTTGGCCCTCTTTCGCAACTAACCTCTCAGCTTGAGAATCCTCATCACTTGATTATTTCATCATCTTGGACACGAGAGCCGCGATGACTTTCTTTGTCTTCAAAATACTCTTCTCATATAGCAGAATAATAACGAGATGGTCATATATAATGTGGAAAACGATGCCAGAAGTAGTAACACTTTATATTCATCTTTTCATCGTCGCTTCGAGCCTCAACAACTCACTGAATATTTTTGTGAATTAGTTCATGTGCTCTAGAAGATTGGATCGTTCCTTCATCCGTAGCCTGTAAAGTTGTTTATTCGCAAACAACTTGTTAGTGAGGGACTTCGTCATGTATAGATCTTCTAGTTTCTTCCACATATTCAAAGTTGATTCCTCATCCAGAACATTGTACATGACCTTATCCTGATAGACATAGAAAGATAATGCTCATAGCCTTCTTTCCAAGTTCGGTCTAGTCATCTTCCAACACATCTTCTCCAATTTAGTCTCCAACAACACCTTTTTTTCTTTTTTTTTTGTACCCTACACAACCCCACACTACTCCCTAATTGGATTTTCATGACCTATGGATTTCGAACCCAAGACCTCTTGTTGAAACTTCAGAGAGTCTACCAACAAGGCAAGGACTCGAACCCCTCTAACAACGCCATTCTCAACCTTCGTGACACTAGAATATTATCCTTAACCTTTTGCTGTCATAGAGCTATCATCAAGGATTGAATCCAACAGATGGAGTGAATTTTACAAATACATCATGGTGGCCCCATAGACTCCGGTGTTTTAGGCCCAGAGCATCAAAGTAATTCTCCCTTTTGAGTGGGGACTTGGAAGGAATTAAGAGTCAGGCTGAGAGAGGTCTTTGGCGAGGTACAGACGTCGCAGCAAATGAAAGCGCGAGTCATGATTGTCCGGAATTTGTCTACAACACCTGTTTTATATACACCGTGAAACACCATGTATAGTGGACCAATCATGTCGCATATGCAAATGAACTCCGTCCGTCATGCAAAAATCATTATTTGGACCATACATACAGAAGCTAAGCCCAAATAACAACTGATCAGATGGTCTACACTAATAGGAACAACGTAAAATATCTCCTAGAACCGTTCACACAATGTGCACGCCTGCATTTTGTATCATGCTGATTGTTTTCTTTCTTTTTATTTTATTTTTAATCATCTCTCCATCTCGGTGAGTACACCTGATTGACGGGTTTGGTGAAGTTACACACCATGGTGGCTGCACCCACAAACTTATTGTTGACCCATTGTTTCATGTGGTGTGGCCCATCGGAGCTGTGGATCTAGTTGTTATGTTTGCCCTAAGAGCCTAACGTTGAGGATTGAACATGATAGATGGGGTGGATTTTACATATGCATCATGGTGAGACCCACGGACTTGGGTAATTTAGGCACATACCATCAAACTAACTCTCCATTTAAGTGGAGACCTGAGGGAACTGAGGTTCGAGGTGAGAGAATTTTTTTGGTCTTTGGCGAGGTCTAGACGTTAGACAACTGACAGCCATGAAAGTGAGAGTCACGAAGGGCCCCTGGACTGGAATTGTCTACAGCGTTCAAACAGGGCCCTTGAGAGAGGCCGGACTTGTCAAAGTTGGGGCTGTAAATGGGTCAGCAGACCCAATGGGGTACCCAGACCCAACCCATTTAGACCCGACCCAGACCCGACCCATTTGTTAAATGGTACGGGTCTGGGTCCAAGAACAGACCCAGTTGTTAAACCAGGTCTGGGTCTGGTTTCCTTTATATTAGACCCGACCCGCCCCGACCCGAACCCATTTAGTAAGTGGGCGGGTTTGGTCTATGTTTCAAGGGGACCCGTCTAGCCCAGACCCATCCAGACCCAGTTTTAAGCCTTGTAAAATGCTTGCATACTTGATCCAGACCCGGACCCATTAGACCCGACCCATTTATAAATGGGTCTAGGTGGATCTCCCTCTACCAGACCCGGACCCATTTATAAATGGGTCTGATGGGTTGACTCGGACCCAACCCGGACCCGCCCATTTAGTAAAAGGTCTGGGTCTAAAATTTGGACCCAGACCCATTTAGTAAATGGGCAGGTCTGGTTTTGGCTAAACCCACCCCAAACCCGACCTATTTACAGCCCTAGTCAAAGTAGGCATGTTCAGTGTATCTAGCACATCCATCAGTATTTTCCCACCGCGCATATGCCGTGCATTACTCGTCAAGCAAGTGATACATGCATTGGCAGTTTCACATGATATGAATCCAGATCGTCTGCTTACCCTTAATAGGATTTTCTTGCTGACCACGTCAGTGCTTAGCTGGACCAATCAGCTTATCAGCAAACAGAAAAATCCTCTTGAGAGTGAGCAGACGATCAGGACTCATATGATATATGCGCCGTGCAGTACTCGTCAGGCAAGAGACGCGGATTCCAGCCTTTCGCAGGCATCTCCTGCCCTCTGAATCTATGTGGGGCCCACCGTGATGTTTGTGAGAAATCTACACCATTCAATCATTTTGTGAGATCATTTTAGGCGTTGCGACAAAAAATGAACGGGATTCAAGATTCAAGTGGGCCGCACTAAAGTAAAAGTTGGGTAGGGAAATTTCCACCATTGAAACCTCTATGAGGTCCACAGTGATGTTTATATGCCATCCATACCGTTCATAATGTCATTCCTACTGAGATTAACTGAAAACACAAACATTATCCTGATTCGAAACTTCTGTGGCCCCATGAATATTTCAACCGTGGAAGCTTAATCGTCACATTTTCGGCCCACTTGAGTCTTGGATCCGGTTCATTTTTTGTCACAACGCCTAAAATGATCTCATAAAACGGTTGGACAGTGTAGATTTCTCACAAACATCACGGTGGGCTCCACCTAGATTCTGAGCGCAGGAGAGGAGATGCATGCAAAGGCTTTCGTTCGCAATCCGCGTCCAGTGATACATGCATTTGTAGTTTCATATGATAGGTGAGGTCCGTTTTTTGTGGAGCCCACCTGAAGTTCTTGTACCCTGCTTTGCTGTTTTCAGTTCTATACAGTAACAGGTGGTGTGCTCCGCCCTTTTGGTTAAAGAATAAAAATAAAAAAACATAAAATAAAAAAAAATTCAGATTATAAGTGCTTAAATAAAATAATTAAAAAAAAAAAAGTGACACTCGCATTTGCACGCAGATGATAGGGCATTATTATCCTCACCACCCATTTCTAGGTAGGTATGTGGCCCACCTGATACATTTACATGCAGGATATTTAGCTCAGGAACTTTCACCATGCGGACCAGGTCTAAGATGGTAAGATGATTTGAAAACCCAGGTTGGAAGATGATGATAAACTTTGATGATTAGATTATTTTCCCTTTATATTTTATCTTTAGCGGTTGACTTCTAAACCGTTGATCATACGGTAAGGATCAATATTTAAAAAGTAGATGCGAATCTTGATAAGTAGCTCTCAGTATATGCGACTTGCCCTGGGTCCTCATAATGAAAAGAACAATGAAATTGATCAATACCGTATCCGAATATTGATATGTAGCTCTCAGTCGGAGAAAAATTTTACTACACCCACGAGTTAGCTATGCTAGCTACACCGCGTGTAGAAATGACCCATCATGATGTATGTGTTGTATCCATTCCGTCCATCCATTTGGCAAGATCATTTTAGGGCATGACATAAAAAATGATGCAGATCCAAAGAACAACTGGACCCCCAAGAAGTTTTTAATGGTTGGCGTTCAATCCCCACTATTTTCTAGTCTGGGTCGTTGTTCTTTAGATCTGCCTCAATATTTTTGGTGTCATGCTCTAGAATGATCTCGCGACATTGATGGACAGAGTGGATACAACACATACATCATGGTGGGGTCATTTCTACACCCAGTGTTGCTAGCGATAGCTAGCAAATTTTTTCTCCTCTCACTCATAATGCATTTTTTTTCTTCTTCATTCCTCGTTAACATTATAAAATTTCATTATGACTATTTTACCAATGTCTACTTTTCTAAACTTTCAAAATTTAAGCTTAAAAAAAAAACTCGCTTATAGTAAAAAAAATAATTTGATTGTTAGTGGGCCCCATACTATGATGATCAATGTAATGGTATCATGACGTCCATTATTCGGATATAATGGATCAACTATATAAGGGATTCAATCCATTGATCAAATATAGTACCTTGTAATCATTTTGTGTACCAAAAATAATTATTTTGTAATTAGTAATTAAAATAATTTTTTGGAAAAATTTAGACCGTTAAAAATGCATTACAACAGTCCAAATTTACTTGCATCTGTGGGTGAAGTAGCTAGTATATTTTAGTAATTTTTTATAGATAACATTCAACTAGTGGGCCCCACTTGCTAAACGGTCTTCAACTTTAGCATGTATATCCATCTTTATTAAGTAGGATACGGTATACATAATCTTTGTGGAGATCATTACGTATTCACAAGAAGAGTTTTTTAACCAATTTAATGCCAAGCTAGTTAGACTAATTTGAAAGGTCCAACTAGTTGTGTGTAAGCATTTTTCATCACACACACACACATAAGTAATGCTCATGCGCAACTGGTTGTATGTCCAACTAGTTGGCGTTTGGGCCCCTCCATGGTATTTGTACAATATCTCGCCCATCCATTAAGATTAACCCATCACGAAAATGAGATGACCCAAAAATCAGGTCGATCCAACTATTAGGTGAGGAACACCATAGGAAAAAACCATGAAACAACACCTATAAACTCTACATTCACATGGAGCATCACATTTTCATGGTTGGATCATCCTGATTTTTTGTGCATCCTATTTTCATAGTGAGACAATCTTTTGTATGGACGAAGTATCATATGAACACCATAGTGGCCCCCACATGCCAACTAGTTGGACGTACAACTAGTTATACGCGTGTGAATATCCACGGTCCAAAACCAGCCCTATCCGTGATTCAGGTGGCCACACGAGTACAAACATGTGTTAAGAGGACGCTCACTCTCCAAATTATTTTCTTTTGTGTGGCCCACTCGAATCATGGATATGGCTAATTTTTTGGCTCTGTGCCTAACTTTTAGTGTGAGTTTTAATGGTTAGAGTGGATTTCAAACATATAGGATGGTAGGCCAAGCTCAATTGGACGACCCTTTTGCTACAATTTATGTAATGCCTAATCCACTTATCTCACCACCCTTACAGTGGTGCCAAAACTCTGTGGGGCCCACCATAATGTATGTATTTTATCCATGTTGTCCATCAGTTTCTCTAGTTCATTTTAGGCTATAAGCCTAAAACTGAATTATACCCAAGGCTTAAGTGGACTATATCATAGGAAAGAGTAGGAGTTGAACACGTACCGTTGAAAACTCCTTGGGGCAACATAAGTGTTGGTTCAAGCTCACACACACACACACACACACACACACACACACACACACACACACATATATATATATATATATATATATATATATATATATATATATATATATATATATCATGTATATACTACTATATACGTTGATAAATATAATGACTGTGGGCTCTAGGAAGGTTTCAACGGTGGATGCCATTATCCTCAATGTTTTCTTTGATATGGTCCACTTGAGCTTTGGATATGCTTCAACTTTGGGCTCATGTGCCTTACACTGATATATGGAAGAACAAATGGACAATGTGGATAAAACAAACATATTAAGGTGGGCCCCACAATGTCTTAATACTACCATAAAGGGCAGTGAGCCCCTCATTGCAAAGGGACTCCTGTCATGTTACGTAAGGTAAATTTAATGTAACGGGGGGGTCCATCTTGGATGGCCCACTGTCATTTATTTTCAAAATCCACTTCGACCATTAGGTGAGTAACTTGGTTTTAGGCCTAAAGTGAAAAAAGCAATACCAACCATAATTCAGGTGGACCACAATATTAGAAATAGTGTACAGGAAGACATCTACCCTCCAAACTGTTTTCTTGGTGAGGCCTACTTGAGTCATGGGTAGGGCTGAATTTTGGTCTATCATTTTAAATTTTAGTTTCTCATATAACGGTTGGAGTGGATTTCATATAATAATCACGATGGTCCTAAAAAAATCAAGGGTAGACATATTACTTCTAACTGGTTCAAGGGTTGGCGTCCCTCTCTCGAACTATTTATTCTAGAATGACCCACTTAAGCTAACAAACCAACTGATTTTTGGGCCTTATGGATAAAATGAGGGGACTCACTTAGATGATCGGAGTAGATTTCACTTAAACTTCATGGTGGGCTCACTTCATACAATCGCACATTAATATTGTAGATAAGGTGTTTACGCATTAGTGCGCAAGAGACTGGGACACACTCTCTCTCTCTCTCTCTCTCTCTCTCTCTCTCTCTATATATATATATATATATATATATATATATATATATATATATATATATATATATATAGAAAAAGGCTGTTTTTTTTTTTCTTTTCTTCATGTCTTTTTTTTGTTGCTTTTGGGTTTTACCCTTTTTTTTTTTTTTTTTTACAAAAAGATACTCCATGGGATGGGGATGAAAGTTGAGTTGTGTATACTGTGAATGTGTTAAGGTATGCATTTTTTTTTTTATTTTTTTGGGTTACCACGCACACACCCGACTGTTAGTACACCCACCCCCATGTTAGTCACATCACAATGTGAGCCACCCTCACTTAGGGCCCCCCATTCACTACGTCAAAATGGAGATTTTGCGACGAATATCTCCCGTCGCAAAATGCTCTTAGTTTAACGACGAACATAGTCCTGTCGCTTATGAAATAAGGCCGTCGCTAAAGGTGAATTATGGGGTTTTGTCCTGGCGGAATTTTGCGGCGGACTAAGTCCGCTGCAAAAATATATATCACGGCGGACTTCGTCCGTCGCTAAATATAGACCAACCATTTCCGTCGGAAATTAGTTTAGCGACGGACTTCCTGCCACAAAATGCCAGCCCCACCTGCCGAAAATGTCACAAACTTTTTCACAAAATCCAAATAAAATGAGCTGATATTTTAAAACTTGTAAAATATTATCACAATACCTAGAAAAGAGTGAAAATTTTGAGATCTAAAAAAATAAAAATAAAAAAGATTGTATTTTGAATGAAAATTAAGGATTTCAAAAAAAAAAAAAAAAAACAGAGATTGTATTTTGAATGAAAATTTTGAGATTTAAAAAAAAAATAAAAAGAGTAATCGTATTTCAAATGAAAGTTGAGGTTTGAAAAACAAAGTCAAGAAGTTTGAAATAATTAAGTACATTTGGAAAAAAAATTATGATTTTGAAGAAAAATAGTTTAGAGATTTGAAAAAAAAAAAGTCAATTATGTTTGAGAAAAAATTGAGATTTTGAAAAATAACGAGATATAAACAAAATCGAGATTGAAAAAAAAATGGCATTTTGCAAAAAAAAAAAAGTTTGGATAAATTTGATGAATTTGAAAAAAAAAAAAATCAAATTTTAAAAACAAATTAAGATTTTTATAAAGAAATTGAGATTTTGTATTTTGAAAAAAAAAAATTAAGAAGTTTAATAAAAAAAAAAAGTCTAAAAAAAGAATTGAAAAGATTAAAAGTAATTGATATTTTGAAAAATATGGAAAAGTTTGAAAAAAAAATTTTAATTGTGAAAAAGATGTGATTTAAAAAAATTAAGTTTTTGAAAAATAATTGATAGTTTGAAAAAGAAAATTGAAAAGCTTAAAATAATTGTGATTTTGGAAAAAAAAAAAGTTGAGAAGTTGGAAAAAAATCGACAATGTTTGAAAAAATCTAGATTTTGAAAAAATCGAGATTTAAAAAGAATTGAGATTTATAAAAAAATTAACATTTTTTGTGAAAAAAAAATTCATTTTGAAAAAAATTTGAGAAGTTTGAATAAAATTGATAAGTTTGTAAAAAAAAAAAAGATTTTGAAAAAGAATTATATTTCTATAAAGAAAATGAGATTTTGTATTTTAAAAGTTTGAAAATAATTTACATTTTAAAAGATGGAGAAGTTTGAAAAAAATTTGATAAAAGATAATTGAGTTTTTGAAAAAAAATGACATTTTGAAATATAAAATTGAGAAGTTTTAAAAAATTCTGATTTTGAAAAATAATTAAGATTTAAAAAATGACTAAGATTTTGAAAAAAAAAATTAACATTTTTTGACATTTTGAAAAAAAATTGAGTAGTTTGGAAAAAAAAAAAGATTTTGAAAAAATATATTTATATAAAGAAATTGAGATTTTGTATTTTTAAAAGAATGAGAAGTTTAATAAAATAAAAAAAAAAGATTTTGAAGAGAATTGTTATTTTGATAATATTATAATTTTAAAAAAATTGAGATTTAAAACAATTTGAAATTAGTGGACCTGAATTTATCAGTGGGCATTTATTGGACAGATGAAAATGAAAAATTACACTCATTTAGTTAGCTTGCTATTAGATTGGTTTATGCATACACACAAGTTCACTGGTAAGAAAAATGATGGCTCAAGTATAATGAAGTGTAATTGCAAGAATAACTTATAATGATGTGGTAGGTCAAATTCTATGATCAGGCCATTCTAAAGTTGATTTGAATGGTCAGATGTGTTTGGAACTTGCTAATTAGGGCAGAGAACAAAATTTAGCCCAATCTGACCTGAAATGAATCAAATTTGTCGAAAATACTATTTAAATTGGCATGATTAGTTTGTCCAAATCTAGACAAATTTCGGACAATCTGATCGGTCCATATTGAAGAGTAAATGACTTCAAATGTTTAGATTAAATTTCTCTAAAATCTAACCATTGGATCACAAAATGTGGCCCATCATGTTATTAATCAATTTTGTTTATCCAAGATCTATCTCATCCAAAACTCGATTAGGGTGAATGACCAATCAAATCAAAGCTCTTGATGAGTAGAATCGATTGCCTAGATCAAATTTCTAAACTAGGCCAAATTTTTAGGTCAAAATTGCGCTGCAACTTGCTAACCTCATGAAAATTCAAGAAATGCATGGTCATTGGACCCCAAACTCTAATCGAACCATTGAGATTTAGATCTTCTTAAATTTTGTTATTGCATCTTAAAATGATATTAAAGAACAAATGAATGGGATTGACATACATAAAATACAGAAACTTGGGCTCACACGGTTAGGATAACAAACACGGATTTGCTACTCACCGACCACTAGCCTATGCCAGTGATTGGTGCTCCTTGGGCCCCACCATGATGTATGTCTTTCATCCACACTGTCCATACATTTTTCCATATCATTTTATGGTATGAGCTTAAAATAGAGGTAGATCCAAATCTCAAGTGGACCACATCATAGGAAATCGTGTTAATTGAACGTTCATCATTTAAAACTTCTTGGGGGCCATGGAAGTTTTGGAACAAGCTCATATTTGTTTTTTTCCCTACATCCAGGTCTATAGGACCTAATCAAGAGATTGGATGTCAAATAAACATTACAGTGGACCCTAGGAGGTTTTTAATGGTGGACATTCAATAACTACTGTTTTCCTGTGGTGTGGTCCACCTGAGATGTAGATCTAGCTCATTGTTTGGATCAAGGCCTAAAATGATCTTGAGAAATGGATGGACAGCGTGGATAAAACACATACATCATGGTGGGGCCCACATAACACTGACCACTTGTCACCTACTAGTGGCAGCATCAATAGCCAACCCGCCTCCCCAAATCGAGCGAGGGAAATGAAATCCCTTCCCTCCCTCAAAACTCTCAAAACCCCTTTCCTCTCCCTCTTTCATTCCCTCTCGTTCTCAAAACCATCGACTTCCCTCTCTCCATGCATTTCATCTCTCTTTCTCCCTCTCTAAAAATCCAATCGTCCCATCTCTAACGCCATCTCCGTGCCAACCGGACTAAGGACGTGGCCATTACAGCAGGTCTCTCTCTCTCTCTCTCTCTCTCTCTCTCTCTCCAATGTTTAATGCTGAAACCCTAATTAGGGTTTTGCAATGGTGAATATATTTAAGATTTTTTTCAATCCCTAACTAGGGTTTTGCAATTGTGAATCTAATTGGGGGGGGAAGAAGGTACTCTTATTCTTGATCTTACGTTGAATCCATGTACATGTTGACAACCCTAAAAGGATCCAAACCTTGTCTACGCCTGAATCTAATATTGAGGTATGTATGGTTAACGTGCATGGGGGAAGTACATATCATCTATTTGAGTTTTTTCTTTTTGAAAGGTTATTGTTTGATTGAGTTGTTAGTGTATGTTAACAAACTTGATGGCTGAGATCTACCAATTTGGGAGATTTTTGTTGCATGGTTCATCCATGGTGGTATGCAGCATACTAGTGGTCTGGATTATGAAACCATGGGCCCTACTAGCCAGAACTGACAAACCCGAGTATTTTTTGCAGAGCCTCAGGTCTAATATCTTGTACATCCTCCACTTGTTGATATAAAACTGACAATTTATAAAAATGGCCTACCACTTGCCATTGCAGGATCTTGTACATCCTCCTACTTGGCTAGCATTGTCCTGTATTTAAATATTTAGTTTTGCAAGGATATGGTCTGTTCTAAGGTCCTTCTTAAGGTCGTGGTTAGGAAGTTAATCTTCTGTGTTCTGCATTTGAATATTTCATTTTGTAATTCTCTGGCTATTTTTCTCCAATGATAAGTAGTTGTTTCATCTATTCCTAGCTGGCTTGCAGAGTTGTTCCACATGCCGATTTATGTCAGTTTTTTTAAGTTAATTAAAGTTTTCTAAGCCCACTTGACTATATGATTGTATAGGCATTTTGTTTGCTGATTTGAACTGTTGGCTAATTCTCTTTTTTAACTGTCCATTTGAATGCTACTGTACAAATGGTTTGGATTGTGCCATTATATCTATTTTTAGGCTTAGGCTCCATCCACAACAAGGTATTCCAAAATGATTACCTAATGGCCATTACGTAATAATGGTGCTAACCATTATTTGTTGTGGAGCCTCACCCAATACCACAACCATATGTACCAAGAAAGCATAAAGAAGGAAGACCAAAGCTTTCCATCGTGGGCCCAGAAGCAATCAGGTGATGTTACTCAATTATGCTAGACCTGATGAAAACTTGCAATGAAAAATTGTTTAGTTTTTCTGACTGTTATTTATCAACAGTCTGTCCTAGGTAGGAAGCTGGCTGAAATGCATAAAGCTGGACAATCTGACAAGGGGTTTGGTTTTAATGTTAACAACATGATTGGCAGGTGAAATATTTCAAATGATTTCTTCCAACATTAATTGAGCATGTAGTTTGGTAGATACAACTTTTGAGTAGTGCTATTGATTCAGCTTGCAGTATAGGAGTTCGATGCAACTCATCAGTACTCATGGTAAATGCATGGTAATCTGACAGGCCACCACATGAATGGGCTATACTTCAAGATCAGAGCAATTGGACAAGGCTAACCATCCACTTGCAATGAATTTTCCTGGTAGAATGTGAATCTAACCGTTTGTTTTGCAGGTTGCCTTTGGGAACTCAAAACTGCTTTTAGTAGCAGCTAATTTCTTATTGGCATCATGTTTTCTATTTGGTTTTCTAGATATATCTAAACCACTACAAATACCAAGTTAGGGAAATTATACATTCTTAAAGAGGATGGGTTGTTATATTTCTCATTAGTCCATAAATTGAAAGGCCACCCAAGAGAAATTTGCACATGATCCATCCATGACAAGATGCAATTAAACAGACCAATCATTTGGACTGCTAGACCTTGGGCCCCAGTTATCAGAATTAAATCTTGGTTTTTCCTTCTTTTTTTTTTTTTTCTCTTTTTTTTCTTTCATACAAGATAGCAATTTCCTGTGGGGTTAAGAGTAACTTAAACCTTTAGAATGCATTGATTTCTTTTGAGCAGTCATACTGTTGTGTGAATTTCTTTCTTGGTATTGTAGTGGAATGTAGACCATGGGCATCCATCATAGACTTTTTCTTTATATTCTCGTTGTGTCCGAATTTCATCTTAGAGCTGTTCAATTTACTTACCTATCTTGTCAGAATTGCTCAGAGCTCTTCTCATCTTGCAATTTGAGACACAGAAAGTGGGAAAATAGAACATGCCTAATGCAATTGAGCCGTTCGCAGCAAATAGCAGATTGGTCCACCAAAAGAGCAGAACCAATAAGATGAAAAAGAAAAAAAGAAAATGAAGAGCAGAATTAATCCTGATTTTTGGTTTATCTATTTATCTAAATAGGCCTTTAGGTTTTGAATAAGGAAGTGCTACTATTTGGTTTTGTTTTGTTTACTTGAAATTAATGGATTAATTATCTCACTGTAGACACCTGTGCATACTATTGCTTCCAATGCCAGAGTTACGGGGCTGTGGTTGTTGGCAAGCTATTGGAGCAAGATAATACTGATCTTAGATATGATGCAGCTAAGGGTGGTTTCTCCCTGGCCATCATTTTTATAATTCTTATCTTTTCCTGTTCTAAAATTTACTTTTAGGTTTGCGTGTGAGGTGTTGAGTTGTATTTTCTTTCGTACACGTTTGAATAAACCAGGTGAATATGTAGACATGGTTAAGGCTGGGATCATTGACCCACTGAAAGTGATCAGAATTGCAGTGCTCCGACAAAGCCACGCATGCGGTGGACACCGGAACTCCATGTGCTTCATAGGAGCTGTCAACCGGTTTGGCAGTAGTAAAAGTGGGTAACTCTCTGGACCATATCCTACTTCTGGTTATTGGTTTTCTGCCATAATACCAACACTGGTATGCAATTTTTCACCTACAGGAGCTACTCCCAAAGGTGTGCGCTCATGAAAGTTGAGGGCTTGACCATCTACCATGTAAAAAGCCACTTCCAGGTGTGTTTGTTGGTTTTTGTCTGGAGGTTGTTTTCGACAAACGATTTTTTTTTCTCTTGATTCTGATTGTAATTCCAACTGGTTGGACTATAAGTTACAGTTATAGTCACAGTCCACGTGTGACCCATTAATAGGTTGGCCCTATAATGAGGATTACCTTTTAAAAAAAATCATCCATATCCACTCATCAAGTGGACCATGCTTGTATTTTGTTATTTATCAATAGCTAGATGTTGTTTTCTATGGCATGGCAAACCTGATGAGTATATGGTTCTGATTTTTGCAACTAGGTGCACTATAACTTAGTGTTTTGAGAGCCCTAGAGCATTCCTCTTTTACATTTGGCTGCACCAAATTTCACAAAACGTCATGATATTTTCCACCAAATTAGACTATTAACTATGAATTATCATGTTATTTGATGTAACCGAACACACCTTTAAGGTTACTCATGAAGGTAGGATATTGAGTTCTACTCTCGTTGCACGTTCCAACGCATATGCGCCATAACCATTGCGAAAATCAGGCCAGTTGGATCAGGTTGGCAAATAGTCTACGTCAAACTTTTTTTTTTGAGGTAGTACAGACATCCCACTATTAGTATACATACCCACACTGTTAGTCACCCTACAATGTTCGCCACCCCCACATTGGGAATCGATACCTAGAGTGTTGAAACAAGGTTATCTTTACTCAATCTACCATTGTCCCAAAGGTGTGGGTGTAGATAGTCTACATCAAGCGTGAACCATGGTTAATTCTTTTTTAGCTGTTCGTTTTCTTGTATGTGTGGTCCCATTTAATTCTTACGGACAACCAACCCCCTAATTGGTTGTTTCGACTTTAAATAATCTGAATTGCTCTTCCGCAAGTTGTTTTTAGTTTATTCAGTTGAATTATTGCAATTTGATTCCATCGAGTATCCAAACACGACATGATGTATTTCAAAGCTTTATTTTCCTTCTTTTTTTTTTTTTTTATAGCATGCTTTGTGTCATGGTAAAAGCTATGAATTTGATGAAGGCGGAGTGCACAAAGAGCAAGCTTTGGCTCGTGGATTTGGCAGGCAGTGAGAGGCTTGTAAAGACAGACATGCAAGGGGAGCAGCTCAAAAGCTCAGATAATGAACAAATCACTTTCAACTCTTGGGGACGTCGTATCGGCTCTGACAACGAAAAGCAGCCACATCCCGTACAGGTTCATCGCTAATCGTTGTTACCTGTCAAAGCAATTCAAACCTGATGCATTTGCTTCAAGATTCATTACATATACCTTAATATATATATATATATATATATATATATATATATATATATATATATATATATATATATATATATATATATATATATATATATATATATATATCTTATTTATTGATGCATTGACTACGTGAAAATGGTTTCAGACAAGGTGGCTGGAACTTAAAACAAGGAGCTTCAAGCAATGGAAAACGGTTCCGTTCGTAGTTTATAAAACTAATTTCCTCCCAAGTTTTTGATTTCATCCCACTGAAACTTCTTGCATAATAGTTAAGCTTGTTTTTTCTTTTTTGTTCTTAGCTTATAAAACTTATACTTTATGTTTTATATTCTGGATTTTATAGGTGGGCCAGTTGATGGATTTGCTAATGTACGAGGTGGAAGCAACTATAAAGGAAAAAAAGTAGAAATGAAGGCTTCATAAATGGTCAAGAGATTTGGTCTCAATAAGGACAAAATAAAGCCTAATTGCTCATTCCATGTAGAATGGTCTACTGGAATGTGTAGATTTGTAACAAATATTAATATTATTTTTCACTGGAAATGTAAGGGTTTTGAAGTTTCATATATGATATAATGATGATTTGTGACGGTTTCAGTTTTTTTTTTTAAATATATCATTTGGATGACTATCAGGTGCAATAGATTCAAGAAACAATTAGGGAAATGGGGGGGGACTGTTGCAGAAACTTTAGCGACGGACCAAACCCGTCGCTAAAATACAATAAATGGAAATCTAGCCGCCCATAAATTTAACGACGGACTAATATCCGTGGTAAAATTTTAGTACGACGAACAAAATCCGTGGCTAAATCCGTCGTCCCACATATTTTCGCGACGGATGTAATCCGTCGTTTAAAAGCGACGAACATAATTCGTCGTTTAAACTGTAAATTGCGACGGACCATACGACGAATGAAGTCCGTCGCTAATCTGGATTTACGACGGACTTGGTTCGTCACAAAAATGTGATTTTGGTGTAGTGACTTGGGAGTCATATTGGGACCTCAGTGTTGAAATGAGGTTATTCTCACTAAGTCTACCACTTGAGCTATGGATCAGGGTGTGTGTTAAGGTATGCTTAAGCCCATATACGAGCTCAAGTTCACCATAGTCAGGAAAACAGACCTGAAAATTCTTAACTGAACGTGTGTGCCTGTGCACACCTCTAAATACTTGTGCGAAAGGAAGGGGAATTCAGTCCCTAGATGGCCTAATCAGGCACATGCAACATCGGCCCGGCCCAAAAGAAGACACTATTCTATTGGTCAAAAGTATTTCTCACCACTTTCTTTTGAATTTGATGAGGCCCATTATTCCAAACCATTTTATGAGAAAAAAATGTCTCTCTCTTTAACGAGGCCTATCAAATGCTATCAGAAACAGTTAGACGTTTCTGCCCATTTCACT
This sequence comes from Liriodendron chinense, assembly GCA_003013855.2. Taxonomy (NCBI): domain Eukaryota; kingdom Viridiplantae; phylum Streptophyta; class Magnoliopsida; order Magnoliales; family Magnoliaceae; genus Liriodendron; species Liriodendron chinense. The sequence goes on along the minus strand of ML058359.1, from coordinate 3,928,769 downwards.
TGACCAAAACGGACCTCCCATGTGTTGTTTATAAAATGGCCCTTTCTAGTGTCCTTTTTATACAGAAACTCACAGCAACACAACAGTACCTCTCATGGCACCACAATTGCAAATCTCTTTCTCTAGGCATCCATGAACCAGCCCCAACTTCCAATGCATGCAACCTACTTCCAATGCACCACAATGCATGCAGCCTACTAAGACATTAATCCCTTTCGGGCGCGACTTGGGTGAGACCTCGGAACCAACGATGTGGGTGGGACCCCGAACCTAGGGCCCACCTGGATGCATTCGTTGTATATCCATGCCGTCCATCTGTTTCTTCAGATTATTTTAGAACTCAATTCCAAAATTGAAGCGCATGAAAATTTCAAGTAGACCACACCACTAGAAGCAATGCTAATTGAACGCCTACCATTAAAATCTTCCTGGAGTCCACCGTAATGTTTACTGACCATCCAATCTGCTGATAAGGTCACGTAGATAGGGATGAAAGGAAAAAAATCAAATATCAGTTCGATAGAAAACTTTTGTGGCCGACAAAAGGTTTTTAATAGCCATTAACCAGTGTTTCTAATGGTGTGGTCCACAAAAAGTCTTTATCTTCTTTATTTTTGGTTTCATGGCATAAAATAATCCTTAAAAGAAGATGAATGGTATGGTTATACAATTCATACATAGAGGTGGGCCTTATGTTCACGGTCCCACCCACATCGCTGGTTCCGGGGTCTCACCCAAGTCGCGCCCGTCTCTTTCCTGGCTATCACACTGGATTCGAGGTTGGTGGATCTTTTACTTTAAGCCCCAGATGTATGTACCTTCAATCCATACTGTCCATCCATTTTTAAACCTCATGTTAGTGCATTATCCCAAAACTGAAGAAGATCTAAATTCCATATGGACCACATCGTAGGAAACAGTGGTAATTGACCATTAAAAACTTCTTGTGGGCGACAAAATTTTTGGATCAAGCTGATATTTGTTTGTTCCGTTGATCCAGGTCTTTGTGACCTTATCAATAGGTTGGATCGAAAATAAACATTCAGGTGGTCCCAAGAAAGTTTTAATGGTGGGCATTCAATCAACACTGTTTCATGTGGTGTGGTCCACCTAAGACTTTTATCTGCTTCATTTTTTTCATCATGCCTAAACTGAGCTATCGAAATAGATGGATGGGGTGGATGTAAGTCACATACATCACGGTTGGCCCCACACTAGGTATTCTAGTACTACCAAAAGAAGTATTAGACCTAGACCGCCATAGTGGATGGTTCGGTAGGGGTCTTCTACTGCCATTTTCCCTGGCCTACTTGGCCCTTTCTTCAGTCCGATCTCAGGTCCTTTTAGGCCCCCTCCTGGGTCCTCTTTATGGTTCTTGCCTTGCCCGATCAAGGGGTTGTCTCACTACATCAGTCACCCCCTCTTGAAAGAAACTCGATCTCGAGTTTCGCCTCTCCCCTTTTCTCATCGTCGTCGTGCCATGCAACATAAGTAGAGATTGTCCTTGCCTCTTGATTTATCGGCGGTTATCACTCAGGCTTGCTAGAGTGAGGATGACCTTCCTCCCATCCTTGAAGAATGTAATGATGTTGTCACGACCTTTGTGCACGGCATCTCGATCATATTTCCACGGGCGTCCGAATAACATGTGGCATGCGTCCATGTTGACGACATCGCATAGAACTTGATCCATGTAGGATTTGCCGATCGAAAATGAGACGAGACACTGTTCCTTGACCACCATCGTAGTGCCTTTCTGAATCCAGCCAATTGCATATGGTGAGGAATGCAGTGTGGTCTTGAGTTTCAGTTTCTCAACCAGGGTATGCGATATTATGTTCTCACAACTACCACCATCGATGATCATGGTACAAACTTTCCCTTCCACCGTGCAGCTAGTGCAGAAGAGACTGTGTCGTTGGGGATTAGACAGTTCAACACGTGTAGGTGACTACCGCTGTACGACCAAGGATACACTCTGATTTCCTAAGATCCAATTAGTTCCTTCTTCATCGTCATCGACTTGTTTAGCATCAACATTAATTTCTGGTTCAGTTGGTGCATCCTCCGCGGAGACAACCACATTAGCTGTGGGCCGTTGATGGCACATGATGGACAGGTGGCATGGCTACCCACATCTGTAGCAATGGTCGGGCCTTAGTCGGCCGAAAGGATTTGGAATCTTACTTGGGCTAGGCATAGTGGTTGAACATGTCGTCCTTGTTGGGCCACTACCTGGTGTAGTTTGGTGGCTAACATGGGGCTGGACACGCTTAACAACGGGTTCCTTTCCCTTGGATGTAGATGAATTCTATGTGGGGTCCATTATAGGGGTATGAATCGAGGGATAGGTGTTGAGCCATGAATTGTGCATATCTAAACCCCAATTCATAGCATAATTACATACAAACTGAAGTGCACCATCTCTAGGATGATCCTTACTTAAATAATTTTTTTCTAGACAAGTTGGAAATGAGATTCATAGTTGATGAATTCCTAATCGAAGAAATTCTCCTTTCCTAACACATGGGGTAATAATTTTGAGAAATCCACTAAAATTTTTCAGTAGGATTTTCAATGGATTAGAACGACAAACATCACCCATGTGTATTATGAAGCAGGATGGTGGATGATATTACTGAAAAACCTTTTACTCCACCTACTAATCCTGCTAGATTCCATTCCTTTGGATGATCATGTGTATCAAGATTGACCTACTAATCTGACGGAGGTATAGAGTAGCTTTACTAGTTTGAATTGTTTAGTGGTTTGGAGTTGTAGACTTCCATATTCGACTCTTTCAGGTACTCTCGTTCTCACGCTCCTTGTGTTTTATCGTTGCTCTCGTGTTATTGACTATTACATATATTTTTACATCGAGGACAATGTAAGATTTTGGTTGGGGGTGAGATTCCTAGATGAATTTAGTACTTTATGACATTTCGAGCAACTTTGTATGAAATTTTTTTATTTTTCTGAAAATTCAAAACTCTTTTGGAAAACTTTGTTTCTATGTACCTGGGATGTTCCGAGTATGAGAAAAGAGAGATGAAGTAATTGATTTTGAAGCTCTTAAAAACCTGTAATATAGTTTTCTAAATGAATTTCCCTATATATATGATCGATAGAACATTTGAACACTCTCAAGTCTAGTTCACGTTCCACGATTCTCATGATTTGAAGGTATTATGTAGATTTGTAGATCAGCTAGACTGAGATTAAGGTGTTAAGGAACCAAGCCGGGGAACTTTGTCCATCCTTGTTCATGAGAAATAGTAAGAGAAAAGAATGGAAAATATGTGTATGAAAAAGAAAAGAAAAAAAGAAGAAGAAAGAAAGCATGATTATTATTGAATATATGTTGAAAAATTTCGAAAAGGGCTACTTATTACCAACCAGTGGATGGTCTACTCGTAACCAAAGCTAGAAATGGGAAGTAGTGTGAAAGTCGTCGACGGAACGGTAAGGAAAATCCTTGTCATAGGCATTTGGTTGATCTTTACATTTTTAGATCCTTAGTTTAACTGATTTATGAAGAAGGTAATCCTGAAAATTCATGAGATGAACATTCACTACAAGAAATTCCATTTTTACCAACGAATGATTTCGTCGGTAATCAGTAAAATTTCGTCGGGAAATCTTTTTCCCGACGAAATTTTTCGCGGCTAACATCGTCGCAGAAAGGCCGTCGATAAAGGTTTTTATCGACGAAACAAATTTTCGTAGGTAATAATAAAACCATTACCGACGAAAAAATTCGTCGGGAAAACATATGAATTTTTGTCGGAAATAAAAATGATACGTCGGTGAAAAAACTTTTACCGACGAAAACGTTCGTCGGTAAAGATTTTACCGACGAAAGATTTCGTCGGTAATATCTTTCTGGGTTTATCACAGACGAAATATTTCGTCGGTAAAACTTTTCGTCTTTTATTACCGACGAAAAATTTCGTCGGTAAAAAACATTTTCATTTTTTTACCTACGAACAATTTTGTCGGTAATAGTATTTCCTGTCCCGATTTCATTTGTTTTCAAAATTCAGAAAAATTCCTGATATACACCTGTAAAGAAACCTATACATTTTTCTCCTATTCACATCCACATACATACGAATAAACAGAAACTACACCATCCATACACAAATAATCCATTCCACATCCACAAACAAATAATATTCATCCACACACAAATATATATAAGTTAAAAGTCGTATAGTAAAAAAAATAATCAGGAAGATGAAGGCGGAGGTGGCGGGGCATCGGCGCCAAGGCGTGCAGCGAGAGCCTGAAACATCTCCTACATCCGTCACTCATGCTCCTGCCGCTCCTGTCGCAACTCCTCGATCCTCCTCTCCTGCTCTTCCCGTCGCCTCTCCTCCTCCTCCCTACGCCTCTACTCCTCCTCCTCTCTACGCCTCTGATCCTCTCTCTGCCTCTCCAGCTGCTCTCGAATCTCATCAATGACTACCTGTAGCTGCTGAACCTCTCTCTCTGTGATATCAGCTCGGCGTTGAGCGCTCTCACCAGCTACAGATCGGCTGGAGCCACCTCTAGTTTGTGTCATGAGCTTGGCACCATGGCCAAGCCCACGCACATATCCAGAACGGGTGCCAAGCACCTCGCTCGAGATTTCTGGCTCAGCTCCGCTGACTACCATCGAGAGTGGGCTGACTGCGTATGGTGTCCATCGCCGCGTATAATGAAAAGATATGAAATTTCATAAAAAATGACATGAATGGCATTATTATCAATCAATGCGCAATTAAATTTTACAAAGTAAAGATTTTTACCCAATGCTCACTGGCTCTAGGATGAACTCAAGATCCCGTCGCCTGCCGACAGTGAGTCCCTCTGTAGAGGTCTACTGGTCCAGGCTCCTGGCCGGTGACGGAATCTCGCTGCGCAATCGAAAGGAAAAAAGACTTATAATAAATGCCAATCAAAATAATATATTAACTTAATAATCATCAATAATTTCTTACCATGTCGTAACGATGTCGTACAAATGACTTTGAACCAGCTACGTGGTTCACTTGTAACCCTGTTCGCAGAATTTATTCTACTCCTCTTCTGAACACATTATACAAAATGCATTTCTATTAATTACGAATTTAATTGTGAATTTAATTGTTACCGTAAGATATCGTACATGTAAATATTACCTGAAAAGCCTCCGATGAAAATCTCTCACAGAGTATCCGCCAGTCGTCTGTAGTAACGTGTGGCGGTGCGGACAGTACGGCCTCATCGTGTGTCCTGCACCGCTTGTACTGCTGGTGCAACTCTCCGCGTACTCCTTGAACCGCTCTCTAATCATGTCGTCGACGGCATGAGAAATGTAGGGAACATTCAAATCGAAGTCAAATTTATCCTGCAGTTTCGTAAATAATAAATTAAGGCAATAAACTTATTAACAATAGGACTTAACCGTAAATGAACTTTCACAAAAGAAAATTTCAATTTACTAAACTTTACCTGAAGGCGCTGACGGATGAGCTGTCGCACATCATCTGTCACGTCAGTCCAACGGGGGGTGGTGGCGGGGATCAGAGATCGGCATAGGACACCTACCTCAGACGTAAACAGTCTGGCACTGTCCCCAACAGGTCTACGGCACTCCTGTGGGAACTCTACCGCCACCCTACCCTCACACGTAAGTCGCTCTAAAACTAACCCACGCGTGGGTCCACGTCCTCGTCGGCTGGTAGAAGATGCTGTTGCGAAAAGATATATATAAGTAACAATATAAACAGAAATCACTAAATAAATGTCTAGACTTACATGCAGTGCCCGGTGTATGCTGAACCGAAGGATCAGATGACTGTGATGCACCGTGCGACGTCGATGCTGTCTGCGTCGCATCACGAGTGGAAGGGGTAGATCCAGTGCGCGAACGACCTGATCTCCCACCTGGTGCCATGACTGAATATATCTGAAATACAAACTTATAAATTTAAACAATGTCAATGCAAGTTTATGAACATCATTGTAGAGTGAATTTGTGCTTATGTTTAGAGAAATGATAAAAATATGATTAGACCATTACAATTCTTATCCATATCTACAATGCAAAGATTAGAGTCAGGTTTAGTTTAGGTGATTTGAGTTTAGGATTAGGTTAGTCATAGGTTGAGATTTTCGGGTTCGGGATCGGGTTTAGGGTTAGGTTTTCGAGTTTGGATCTAGGTTTAGGTTAGGTGAATGGATTTAGGAATAGGTGTAGGTTTAGTTTAGGTGACATGAGTTTAGGATTAGGTTTAGGGCATAGGTTCAGAATTTCGAGTTCAAGATCGGGTTTCGGGTTTGGTTTTCGTGTTTGGGTCTAGGTTTAGGTTAGGTGAATGGATTTAGGAATAGGTGTAGGTTTAGTTTAGGTGACATGAGTTTAGGATTAGGTTTAGGGCATAGGTTTAGATTTGCGGGTTCGGGATCGGGTTTCGGGTTTGGTTTTCGAGTTTGGGTCTAGGTTTAGGTTAGGTGAATGGATTTAGGAATATGTGTAGGTTTAGTTTAGGTGACATGAGTTTAGGATTAGGTTTAGGGCATAGGTTGAGATTTTCGGGTTCGGGATCGGGTTTCGGGTTTGGTTTTCGTGTTTGGGTCTAGGTTTAGGTTAGGTGAATGGATTTAGGAATAGGTGTAGGTTTAGTTTAGGTGACATGAGTTTAGGATTAGGTTTAGGGCATAGGTTTAGATTTGCGAGTTCGGGATCGTGTTTCGGGTTTGGTTTTCGTGTTTGGGTCTAGGTTTAGGTTAGGTGAATGGATTTAGGAATAGGTGTAGGTTTAGTTTAGGTGACATGAGTTTAGGATTAGGTTTAGGGCATAGGTTGAGATTTTCAGGTTCGGGATCGGGTTTCGGATTTGGTTTTCGTGTTTGGGTCTAGGTTTAGGTTAGGTGAATGGATTTAGGAATAGGTGTAGGTTTAGTTTAGGTGACATGAGTTTAGGATTAGGTTTAGGGCATAGGTTTAGATTTGCGGGTTCGGGATCGGGTTTCGGGTTTGGTTTTCGAGTTTGGGTCTAGGTTTAGGTTAGGTGAATGGATTTAGGAGTAGGTGTAGGTTTAGTTTAGGTGACATGAGTTTAGGATTAGGTTTAGGACATAGGTTGAGATTTTCGGGTTCGGGATCGGGTTTCGGGTTTGGTTTTCGTGTTTGGGTCTAGGTTTAGGTTAGGATGAATGGATTTAGGAATAGGTGTAGGTTTAGTTTAGGTGACATGAGTTTAGGATTAGGTTTAGGGCATAAGTTTAGATTTGCGGGTTCGGGATCGAGTTTCGGGTTACGTTTTCGTGTTTGGGTCAAGGTTTAGGTTAGGTGAATGTATTTAGGAATTGGTGTAGGTTTAGGTTAGGTGATTTGAGATTAGGATTAGGTTTACGCATTGGTTTATAATTTCGGGTTTGGGATCGGGTTTAGGGTTAGGTTTTCGAGTTTGGGTCTAGGTTTAGAGTTAGATGAATTGAGTTTAGGTTTCGGTTTAGCCGTAGCTTATAGGTTTTAGTTTTAGGTTTATGGTTTCGGGTTTAGGGTGTAGGTCTTGGAGACTCAAGCAACTCAAGGATAGCTCCGACTCATATCCGGGTCTGCTCCACACAAAGCGGGCCTGTCCAAATGGCCAAGCCACCCATATTGCTGTCCATAGGAAATGGACAGCTTCATCATGGTCATAACAGCGGTTCCCACCTTCCAGGGAGCCTCGCTCAACACCCGGATAGCTCCGACGCACATCCGGGTCTGCTCCATTAATTTCGAGCTAATACATAGACACGGGCCTGTCCAAATGGCCAGGCCACCCATATTGCTGTCTATATGAAATGGACAGCTTCATCATGGTCATAACAGCGGTTCCCACCTTCCAGGGACCCCCGCTCAACACTCGGATAGCTCCGACGCACATCCGGGTCTGCTCCATTAATTTCGAGCTAATACATAAACACGGGCCTGTCCAAATGGCCAGGCCACCCATATTGCTGTCCATAGGAAATGGACAGTTTCAACATCATGGTCATAACAGCGGTTCCCACCTTCCAGGGACCCCGCTCAACACCCGGATAGTTCCGACGCACATCCGGGTCTGCTCCATTAATTTCGAGCTAATACGTAAACACGGGCCTGTCCAAATGGCCAGGCCACCCATATTGCTGTCCATAGGAAATGGACAGCTTCATCATCATGGTCATAACAGCGGTTCCCACCTTCCAGGGACCCCCGCTCAACACCTGGATAGCTCCGACGCACATCCGGGTCTGCTCCATTAATTTCGAGCTAATACATAAACACGAGCATGTCCAAATGGCCAGGCCACCCATATTGCTGTCCATAGGAACATGACAGCTTCATCATCATGGTATAAACCGCGGTTCCCACCTTCCAGGGACCCCCGCTCAACATCAACATCAATCAACTACTCTTAATCACAAGTATCATGTTCGTCATCTAATTTGCCACTAAATGATAATATAATAAAATCAGTCGCCCATCCAAGGATGGATAGATTGAAATGCTATCATTATTTCCGTTTAAATGCCCAAGCCTAAATTTCGACAGCATCTCCCCCTATCTCTCCAGATATATTTATCTTATATTTCATTTCCACGTCAACTATCCACATATTGTGTGGATTAAATTGACAATGGAATTAAACATAAGAAACATATCCAGAGAGAATAGGAGAGTTACCGCACGAAACTAATGACAAAGCATGTAAATGATAAACAACGATAACATTCCAATCTATCCAACCTTGGACTGTCCAACAGGACAATTTGGCAGATTTCTATACCTCCAAAACACACTTTATCTATGCTCGGCAATATAGAAATCTCCAAATGGGCTAACTGATTCTATTATACTACCATTTGTGGACAAAAAATAACTATTAATAATAAGCCAAATACATCCACAACATACATCCACATAAATCAACCACAGGTAGCTCCGACGCACATCCGGGTTTGCTCCATCAATTCCAGATACACAAGCACATGAAAATGACAGAATCATCAACACCATGAATCAAGTCTAATCAAATACCTAATGACTGCTATTTTCTGAACAAATAAGTATGTATGGGGCCCACCATGGGAATCGGATTGCGTGCGGAGTAACTCTGCACGCTCTTATCTCTTATCATGTAGAGTAAACTCAGTTGGCCACACCTAGAATGTATGTGATTTATCTATTCCGTCCTTATGTTTTTTCAGCTCATTTTAGTGGTTGAGCCCAAAATTTAAGCATATCCAAATCTCAAGTGGACCATGCCATGGTAAACAGTGGGAATAATGATTTTCACCATTCCCAGGCCCTATAGTGATCATTATTTGTCATCCAACCTGTTCATAAGATCACATGGATATGGATGAAGGGAAAACACAAATATCAGCTTGATCCAAAACTTCTGTGTCCTCCAAGAATTTTTCAATGATAGACATTCAGTTCACACTTGTAGTGTGGTCCACTTTAGATTTTGATATGCTTCATTTTTGGGCACCATACCTAAAATTCCCTGCTAAGATGGATGGATGGAGTGGATAAAATATGTAAATCACTGTGGCCCCCACATAGTTTACTCCACACATAGTGGACAGCGACGATCGCCCCACAGCCAATGGACAGCGACGGTGGGCCCCACAGCCAGTGGACAGCGACATGGGCCCCATAGCCAGTGGACAGCGACGTGGGCCCCACAGCCAGTGGACAGCGACGGTGGGCCCCACAATTACGTATTTCATTTTTTTAATTTGTAAAACAAAAATTTGGATTTTAAATTTTAAAATCCCTAATTAGGGATTTTAATTTCGAAATCCCTAATTAGGGATTTACTAAATCAGTGGGCGCCACCAAATGGACGATGGAAACCGACAGCTAAGGTGGACCCCACATGCAATGGATGATGGAAACCGACGGTGGGACCCACATGCAATGGACGATAGAAAGCGACGGTGGGACCCACCCACATGCATTGGACAGTGACGGTGGGACCCACCCACATGCATTGGATTTTGGGAGTGGGCCCCACAATCAACAACGAGGAGAGAGGGAGAGAGGGGCAATGGAGCAAGAAGGAAGGGGGAGAGGGTTACCGGAGGAGGCGGCGGCGGCATACGGAGGCCGGTGGAGGCAAGTGGCTACCAGTGACGGTGGTCGGCTGGGGGGGGGGGGGGGGGGGGTGGTTGGCTGAGGCGGTGGGCTGCCGGTACGTTGACTGCCGGTGGTCGGAGAAGAGGGAGATTTGAGATGGGTGGGCCGGCCGCGCGTGCGAAATAGAGAGAGAGAGGAGAGAGAGAGACAGCGAGAGTGAGAGAGACAGAGAGAAATGAGGGAGGCCCGATCGAGTTAGTAAAAAAAAGGACTTTTACCGACGAAAATTTTCGTCGGTAAAAGCATATTTTTTGTCAGTAATAGTCCTCCTTTTTCACTTAGGCGGGAATCAAACATTATTACCGACAAGCAATATTCGTCGGGGAAAATGACTTTTACCGACGAAAGATTTCGTCGGTAAAAGTCCTCTTACGCAGAAATCACATATTATTACCGACAGACTATAATCGTTGCTAAAAATGACTTTTACCTACGAAATTATTCGTCGGTAAAAACCAAATTTCCTGCTTTATTTTTTAGCGACGGGTATCTTCGTCGGTAGTAAACTTTTTACCGACGAAATTTAGAATTTCGTCGGTAAAAGTGTATGGCGGGTATAATCCAGCGGTGGTGGGAAACTTGAATGTATTTTACCGACGATTGCTTTATTTCGTCGGGGAAAGGGCTTTTTACCGACGAAAATAATTTCGTCGGTAATACTTTCAGTCGGTAAAACTCCAGTTTTCTTGTAGTGATTCACAAGGCACACTAGATCATATGTGTTCGAATTCTCTATTTGTCAATCAATCGGTGGGGATACTATGTGAACATTTATTATGTTTAGAGAGTTTAGGATTTTAATTTCTTATCACTGAATTTTTCTGAATTTTATGTTTATATATCTTGGAGTTTATAGAAGCATAGTTTCTAAGAGAGAGTTGAGTTTTTCAAGAAGTGATTTGTTCCATGCATGTTTTGCTCGGGACTAGCAAAATGCTAGTTAGGGGGTGTGTTAAGTCATGAATTATGCATATTTGAACCTCAATTCATAGTACAATTGCATAGTTTAAGCTGTTAAAAATAAGGACTTATGTTTGTTTTTGTGTTTGTAGGTAAAAGAGAGAGACGACAGGGATTTAATGTTAATCTGAAGGATTTGGAGTAATTAGAAGTCCAAACTTTGATGAGCTAAAGAAGTAGAGAAAAAGCCTTGAAGGAATCAAGTTGAAAGACCTGGAATGGTAAAAAAAGTCATATTGCAGAGCTGTAGGTGTTGGGGTCCCAAATAGTGGACATTCTTACAATAAGTCAAATAACCATATAACTCTGAAGGAATCACGCGAAGAACGCCATCCGGCGCACGCAAAACGGAAGCGTACGCGACTTCCCTAGACTTAGCCAAATTCCCTAGTGGGCCCCACCAATCACCATGTTCGGAACCGCCCGGAAATGGACCCGCAACTCCGTCACTATTTATGATGAACAGTGCAAGTGATTGTGCAATGAAACGGGCCTCGCAAACCCTCCGAAAATCAAAACCCAATCGGTGGAGCCCACATTTACGTGTCCAACTCACCCTTAAAAACTGCACGTTGGCCCGCCATTTGCGAAGGCCCACGCACTCAATGCACCTTGAAAACTGATCAATGCACCCCTAAATTCGTCTTGAAGACGACATTGAATTGACAGGCGCGTGGAGCCTCACGCACCCGGCAATTAAACCCCACGCACCCGTATGATTTTCGGACACGTGCAATTAAATAAACAGGTGCGTTGCGGGCATTTGACAGATGCGTGGCAGCTTCCTATTGGCCGAGTTCACCTATAAATACCCCTCGTACCGCTCATTTACAACAACAGAAAAGGAGAGAGAGAGCCGCCGCTGCTGGAAACCCAAAAAAAACCCTGCCGGAATCCTCGCCGGAACACCTTTCCGTTCACCGAAATCCTATTTCCAGGCGCAGACGCTACTACAGGTTTGAATTTCATGTACTTAATAACGCATCTGTAAAAGGGACCTCACGCATCCAAAAGTACCCCACACATCCGTCAATTCAGCCCCACGCGTCTGTAAATTCAGCCAGAATCAAAGTTGGTGAAAAACGGACCCATGCATCCTGAATATACACTAACGCACCCCTAAATTCATCTTGAAATCTACATTGAATTTACAGGTGCGTGGAGCCTCACGCACCCGTAAATCAAGTCTTACGCACCCAAAAAATCAGCCAATTGCAGAATGTGTCAGCAGGTGCACCAGGCTCAATTCTGAGTATTCTCAGGGTCCGTCGGAGCCTGTCTTGGGTATTTCGAGCATTCCGGATGCAATGGAACAGCCAAATGAACGTTTCGAGAACTCTAAATGAGCGGAGTCGGGCATCTTCGAGACTTAACTCGGTTCGACGCGATGAACGGAGTAACTTCCCGGAAAGGAGTCGCCAACATCCAGAGCCATGCAAATATGCTGACATTTACGTTCACTGTAAAGGCATGATCCGATTTGTGCCAAAAGCTAGACCAGCAGGGCCTTGATTACCACAATGAACCATGGCTAAAGAACTTCGATTCTCTACAAACCAGTTACTCAACTGCCACAACACAATAGTCGATGCCCTACCTATCTAGACAATATCCGCCGGTTGGACTGCGCAGGTACACACAACTGTAGAATGAACTTCCTGAGGTCACCTGTCCCTACATTGACAGGCGCGGGCCCAGAGTCGTCCATCTCAGTAATAAACCCTGACAGTTTCAACCCGGGTATCCTGTTAAAATATGGGACATAGACATCCGACTAATACAAAGGTGGTTCAGCACGAAACACAACAAATACAGGTCTCCGCGACCATGCAAATACAGGTCTCTACGACCACACAAAATATAGGTCTCTACGACCATGAACTCTAAGGCCATAGTCCCTACTGGCTAGTCTTTTGTCTTCTAATCAAGGGTCATCGATCATTCGATGTAATTAAGGGCCCGTGCCAGACCACGGCCTGGAATGTACAAGATCTCAGAATCTCTAGAATAAAATTCGCCTTGCGATATCTCTTCTTTTGTGTACTTTGTGAATGCTTGTGATTGTATATGAATGTTTTCATTACTCAGAGCCCCTCCCCAGAGCAGCAGAACACCACATTTCAGGAAAATGTCCCTTGTGTTCATTTTCTAGTCCCAACAAACTGGTGACTCTGCTGGGGAATGGTCTCGAACCCAGACTCTCTGGTTATGTCTGAGCATAAAAACACTCTAAGATCAATTACCTGCAAACACGAATCTACACATAAGAAAGTTACCTCGAGGCGTAATGTTTCGACGCCTCTCGGGCGTCAAACTGGCGACTCTCAATGGGAATGTCCTTCCCTTCATCTCTAAGGCAATAGATATTCAAAAGGGTTTTTGAACCCACAAATTTTCACAACTACACGTATTTGTCTCCGTCTTGCATATTTCTGTCGGTTTATGCACTGCGATCGATGGGCTCAATACTCCCGACCGCACTTGTGAACTGTTCTGACGATTTTTATGACACTACAGAATTAGCAAGGTACTAGGACAGACAAGAGAAATGGCGTACTCAATAAACAGTTTGTGCACTTTCCTTGCCACCGGAGGCTTCACCTTCCCTCGCTTCATCCCGACCACGACAACTGCCTCTAATTCAGGATGGCAGTTGGTCGAAACACGCCGACAAAAGAAAGAGCAGAAGAAAGCAACCAGTTTAGCAGCATATAAGAAGGTGGATGTCACAAGACCTCGCCCTACAAACAAGAGACAATGGCAGCCAAAACGGGGGCAGAAGACCCCTATAGGCAGGAGGGTTGAGCCGGCAGAGCCCGCAATGCCCGCAATAACAATTGAGCAGTTCCCGCCGTTGCCCAAAACCTCTCGTACCCTACAAAGAACCACCGGGCTCGTAAATGAAAAGCCCAAGTCCACGACGATCCTCATACCAAGACAAGGACAGGCCCAAAAAATTCAGTTGGCACAAGTAGTGATGGTGCAGGTGGCCGTAGAGGCAGAGGAAGAACCGTATGAGACGAAAGAATTACCTCCGTTACAAGATCAGATCGACAGGTTGGTGGAGGCTAATCGTGAGACAAATGAGCGAATGAAGGCCATCTAGGAGGCCTTGACCACTCTGATAGCACAAAATGCCGCCAGAAGTGCCGCACCACCCACCCGTCAGTCGGCGGAGGAATCTCAAGGTGCAGCGGAAGGTCCGGTTGATCCAGAGTCGCCCATCCAACCTAGAGTCATACCAGTAGGACGCTCTCCACATCTCAAGTATCACGAGAAGAGCTGTCCCAAACAATAACCCATATGATGCAACAGGAAAAGGAGAAAGAGAGGAAAGGTAGCTACAAATATCGGGTCCCATACTCACCAGAAGTAGAGGAGGTACCATTTCCGGCCAACTTTAGATGCCCTGGACTTCGGAAAGTTCGACGGCAGAGGGTCGCCAGAGGAGCACATCACCCACTTCCTGACTACATTGGGAAACTGGTCTGCAGTCCCGCAATACTGCATGCGGCTATTTGGATCTACCCTAACAAGGAAAGCTTTCCAATGGTACATGGCACTACCAGCCGGCTCTGTGAGAACATGAGAGCAGATGCAAGATGCCTTCATCTCAAAATTCTTCGCAACAGAGAGAGAGATCTCGTTAACGTACCTTGCAATGGTCAGACAGAGAAATGATGAGCCAGTTGAGAAGTTCATCGACCGATGGGGAACCACAGCGGCTCAATGCCGAGAATTACCCAGTGAGGGCGAGCAGATGAAGATGTGTCTAAGAGCCCTAGACCCGATGATCTCGTATGGCCTGTCAGGCAACACCTTCAACTCCTTTCGCGAGTTAGCAACCAAAGCACACTTGGTAGAGGAAGCAGCATCTCGAGTAAGCTTCAGGCCCGAGAGACAGAAGAGGGAGACAGGAAGAGTGGTGGAGACCCACCAGGTCGACACGAGCAGGGACCCGAAAGACCGAAAACGCCCCGCTACGAATCATGAGACAGAGGTGAAGACTGGCAGAGGTACCAGATAA
Organism: Liriodendron chinense; assembly: GCA_003013855.2. Classification (NCBI taxonomy): domain Eukaryota; kingdom Viridiplantae; phylum Streptophyta; class Magnoliopsida; order Magnoliales; family Magnoliaceae; genus Liriodendron; species Liriodendron chinense. The sequence goes on along the minus strand of ML058359.1, from coordinate 3,913,638 downwards.
AGGCAAAAGGCCATATGTACCCAAACGTGTATCTATAGCCGAAAGAGAAAAGACGAACGGCCCATACACATTCGACATGGCCGATTTAGTTCCGATCATGGAACAGTTAATCGAAGAGGGCCTGGTACGCCTACCAGAGCCGATTCGCCCCCACGAGGTCGGACGAACGAACGACCCTAAATACTGCAAATATCACCAGTGCATCAGCCATCAGACGGAAGATTGTTTTTCCTTAAAGGGAAGAATACAGCGATTGATCAATCAGGGCGTCATCAGCATGAAGGTACCTGAGACAGTGAAGGAGGCAGTCGGGGCAATTTCAACGGTCCCAATAGAAGGTGGAACCGGCCGATCAACCCTGCTCCCTGAGCCAAAGGAGCCATGGACCCCAGTCAGTAGCAAGAAAAGACTTGAGAACAGACAAAGACTCGTGAAGCGAAAGAAGAACAGAGGAGCGAAGTCGCAGGGGCAGGGGCAACTCATGACGAACATGGCCCGTTGCGGGATGGTGTCGTTCGCCGAACAGGCATCACCCGAAAGAAACGCCGCAAGTAATGGAGAGGGAAGTTGACGCAGTCATCCTACGGTCAGGAAGGCAAATGCCTGACCGTACTCTCTCCAGACCAGACAACCCGATACCAGAAGACGATACCCCTGACAGATCGCAGGAAAGACCTCGCATGCAAAAGTTGAAGGAAAAAGTCGTCGAAGCTACGACCAGTCAACCAAACCCTAGGCCAGTGGCATACGACATCGTGTCACACCTACGAAAGGTTCCCGCCCGCCTGAGCATATATGATGCCCTATGCCTCTCAAAAGTATACAGGGAAATGTTAATCAATGCCTTGCTTGACAATGAAGTCAGGGAGGTCACGATAATAGAAATAGAAGAAGAAATGAAAAATTCAGATAAATTTTGGGAGGGGTATATGCCAATGTCGCAAGTTATGCCTGTCAATCACCCTTCGACCATCACGTTCTCAGAAGAAGACCGCACAATAGAATCAACAGACCACAACCGTCCGCTAATGGTCACAGGAATAATCAGGGACACCGAGATCAAGAGATGTATGCTGGACGACGGGTCGGCTGTAAATATCATGCCCTTGAGGACATTGCAGACGCTAGGTTACATGCAATCGGCGTTACGCCCGAGTTTTATGATGATTCAAGGTTTTAATCAAGACAGTCAAGCGTACGCTCGGATCAATTACGGTAATGTTAGAGATCGAAGGACTGACCACGAAAGTGACATGCCAGGTGATCGATGCAGTGACAACATACAACCACCTTTTAGGAAGACCTTGGCTCCACCAAAATCGCATAATCCCCTTGACATATCACCAGTGTTTTAAATACAGCAGAGACGGAGTCCAATACAGGGTAATGGCGGATCCAAAGCCATACACGATAGCCAAGTCATTTTTAGCCGACGCAAAATACTACAGCTCGGCCGACGGCAGTGAAACCAGCGAAAGGACCGAGGTATCAGAGAAGGGGCAGACGGCAAAAACTGCGAACAGAGAAGTTCTCGCGGGGAAGGGAGCTTCAAACCGCCACCCAGGGGAGATCCTGACATCCGCTGGAAAGTCACTCTCGGCCAACCACGAAGAAGTTTTATGTGATACCGCAACATTTACGTCAGCCAGGGCAGTTTGTGTTAAAATTGATCTCAGATCAAGACATGAGCGTGCTCAAGTCCAGCTTCAACGTACCGGTACCCAAGATAGGAAGAACCAAACCCTTTCCAAAAGCTCCAAGCCAGTTCATCGTGCCGTCAAGAGACGTCACCTAGAAAGACATCAAGTTTCACTCAGGGCCAAGCCGGCCAGCGCCATCTGAAGAAAGAGGGGAAGGAAGGGGGCTCGCCCAGCCTCGACCAATAGAAGAGAAGAGATATAGCAGAGCCAGCCGAAAGATCATGAAGAATATGGGATTCCCCGACCAAAGTATAGACACAGGAAAGAGGTTACTGGCCCCATTTGAAGAACATAAGCGAGTCTACCGAAATGGAGAGGGCCTAGGAGCTAGGGAAAGTGTAAACATGGTAACCATCGGCCCGACAGAAGAAACCCAGTCGCAGGAGCCTAGCGATGTGGTCCAGCCAAGTATCGCACCTGTGCAGCTAGAAGATGGTGGACAGCCAACAATCGACGAACTCGAGGAGATAAACCTGGGCACCCCTGAAGAGCCTAGGAATACATACTTGAGCAGAAACGTCCCAGAAGGAGAGAAGGAAAGATACCTGCAACTGCTAAGAGAAAATAAAGATATCTTTGCCTGGACGTATTCAGAAATGCCCGGGCTCAGCCTGACGATCGCCATGCACAAACTGAGTATCATGAAGGAAAAGAAGCCGGTGAAACAACCGCAATGACGGTTTCATTCGGAAATTATACCAAAGATTGAGGAAGAGGTCAAGAGACTAATTCAGGCCGGGTTCGTTCGAGAGGTGAAGTACCCCCGCCGAATCTCAAACATCGTGCCAGTCAAGAAGAAGAGCGGACAAATCCGAATATGTGTTGATTTTCGAAACCTAAATGAAGCCTGCCCTAAGGACGATTTTCCCCTCCTGATTCCTGAGATGTTGATTGACAGCACGACGGGGTATGCAGTGATGTCTTCCATGGACGGATATTCGGGATACAATCAAATTCGCATGGCACCAGAAGACGAAGAAGCCACGGCTTTTTGCACAACTCTCGGCATCTACTGCTACCGCGTAATGCCCTTCGGATTAAAGAATGCAGGGGCAACCTACCAGCGCGCGATGCACGTCATATTCCAGGACATGATGCATAAGCATGTTGAATGCTATGTAGATGATTTAGTCAGTCAGGTCGACCGATCACGAGCAGCATAGGGAGCACTTAAGGCAAGTGTTCCAACGATTATGTAAGAAGAGTCTCCACATGAATTCGCTAAAATGCGCGTTCGGAGTTGCATCTGGCAAATTCTTGGGTTTCGTGGTCAGACACAGGGGCATAGAAATCGATCCCGCAAAAATTAAGGCCATCATAGAAATGCCGCCTCCAAAGAACCTGAAGCAGCTGAAAAGCTTCCAGGGCCGCGTAGCATACCTGAGGAGATTCATCTCAAACCTAGTTGGTCGTTGTCAACCGTTCTCCCGACTCAACAAGAAGAATGTCAAGTTCGAATGGGACGCCGCCTGTCAGAAAGCCTTTGATTCACTAAAAGAAATGCTCGAGAATTCGCCAGTCCTTGCTGCCCCAATCAAGGGCAAACCGCTGATTCTATACATTGCAGCGGGTGATAACTCGCTAGAGGCGCTCCTGGCACAGAAGAACGAAGAAGGCAAGGAGAACGCACTGTATTATTTAAGTCGCACATTGGTAGGGGCCGAGTTTAACTACTCAGTGATCGAGAAGATATGTCTGGCCCTCATCTTCGCCGTGAAGAAACTTAGGCATTACTGCCTCTCACATCAAATAACGTTGATATCCAAGGCTAATCCGATCAAATTTCTCATGAATCGGCCCATGTTGTCCTGGGCGCTTGGCAAAATGGGCCCTTCTCCTTTCGGAATTCGATATCACTTACGTCCCGGCCCGAGCCGTTAAAGGACAAGCGATTGCGGATTTCCTCGCTGCGCACCCCGTTCCAAGCAATGAAGAAATGGAATGCGATCTCCCAGACGATCAGGTTATGATGATCGAAGAACCGCGACCCTGGCCAATGTACTTCGACGGAGCCGCTAGGTCCGCAGGGGCAGGAGCAGGAGTTATATTTATTAGCCCGCAGGGAGATCTACTGCCCTACGCATTTACGATCGTGCCGGCTTGTACCAACAACGAAGCAGAATACGAAGCCCTTATTATCGGACTACAGCTCACTCTCGAGATGCGTATCAAGGCAATACGGATCTACGACGACTCTAGGCTAGTCATCAGACAGCTAACAACGGAATATGAGGTTCGCAAGCCCGAGTTATCACCCTTCTGCCACCAAGCGCAATCGTTGTTCGACCAGTTTCGCAATGGCAGCATTTCACATATACCAAGGCAAGAGAACATACAGGCCGACGCGTTGGCCAGCCTGGCCGCTGCCCTGGCTAATCCCGGAGGTAGCCCACTTCAAGTAACGATCGAAGAAAGAAAGATCTTACCAACTACCCTACTGCGCAGCGACGAATCGAGCGTGAATCCCATCTGTTGCTTCGAAATCACAGAAGAAAATGACTGGAAGAGACCATTCGTCGACTACTTGAAATACGGATTTTTACCAGAAGAACCCAAGATGCGTACTCAGGTCAGGAGGTGCACCGGTTCATTTATAATGCAGAGTGACACCCTTTACAAGCGCTCGTATGAGGGAGTGCTGCTACGCTGCCTAGATCAGGATGAGGCATACGCCATGCTAAAAGAAGCTCACGGAGGGGAGTGCGGTGCCCACCAAGGGGGTAGGAACTTGCATCACCGTGTCCGACATATGGGGTACTATTGGCCCACAATGATGAAAGACGCAATAGACTACGTCAAGAAGTGTCATCAATGCCAGATACATGCAGATATAATACACTCACCACCAGAAGAGTTACATCAATCGATGGTATCTTGGCCTTTCGCCGCCTGGGGCATGGACGTGATAGGGCCGATCAACCCGCCATCCTCTCAAGGGCACCAGTACATCCTTGCTGCGACCGATTATTTCTCTAAATGGGCAGAAGCCGTTGCCTTAAGAAACGTGAAAGCCAGACACATCGAAAGCTTCATCCGTCATTCCATATTATATCGGCACGGTATCCCCGAAAGAATCACCACCGACAACGGGACACCCTTCAAAAATGTCACTATCGATAAGCTATGCGCGAAGTTCAAGATCAAGCATTGCTATTCATCAACCTACTACCCTCCCGCGAACGGGTTAGCCGAAGTGTTCAACAAGACTATCGTAAAAATCCTGGAAGAAGACGGTGGCAGAAAATAAGGACTGGGACAGACGATTACCCGAAGCACTATGGGCATATAGGACCACGTACTGCACAGCCACCCGAGCCACACCCTACTCATTAGTGTACGGCACAGAAGTCATGATCCCGATGGAAATACAGGTGGAGTCGCTACGGGTTGCGCTCCGACACTCCTTGACAACCGAGTACAACGATAAAATCAGAATGGTCGAGCTTGACGACCTGGATGAAAAGAGACTCGCCGCTCAGCAAAGGCTTGAAATGTATCAAAAACAAATCTCAGCTTTGTACGATAAACGAGTCCAGGGAAGGTCATTTAAGAGAGGCGACCTGGTGCTAATGATGAAACGTCCGGCACCGGTGCAAGGCCCAAAAAGTAAATTCGATCCAAAATGGGATCCAGTGTGCATTATCGATGAGGTGTACTCTAATGGAGCCTATCGGGTAATAGACTGCAAAGGACAGGGCGTCAGTACGCTGGTGAATGGTCGGTTCTTGAAAAGATATTATACTTGATGGAAGTCTATCATCATATTTTGTAAACGCCCCATTAGAGGGACGATATAATATAGGAAATACTAAGAGAAATGATACCGCATGAGGTTCGGAGCAAAATACTAATTATCTACCTTTTCTTCCACAGGTATCAGGAAGTCGTCAAGGCTCAGAATACGTCAGGAATGACATCCCACTCTTCAAGGCCATTAAGAAAGGGGGTAAGCCCTTGGTAGAGGCTCGATCACATCCCTGTTCGTACAAGCACAGGTTTGGGTCCTAACAGGGGGACGCTCTTCCCAGATGACTCAGTCAATTCGCATTTAAAGCTCAAAATTACAAATAACTTAGTAGCGTAACATGAACCTAAAATCAGAATAGTGTACATATCGACACAATATTTGTTACAACGTGTTCTAAAATTAGTATTAAGTACAAATGGAGGTCACTACAGCTCAATTGTATAAAGTTTTCAAACATTGGTCTAACAAGTTTGCTGCAGACTCCTCAACCGCCTTCCGTGTCGCCTCGGCCTTAGCTAGAACTAGAGCAGGGTCAGGAATGTTCCTGAGAGACTGCTCCAACTCCGCAACTTGGGCTTTCACGACGTCGCGCTCCGCCTCCCGCTGATCAAGGGAAGATTGCAAACTGAGTCCTCTGACCGCTGAGCTTGGATAGTTTAAGGTGGACGATTAAGCGTTCGGCTTGCAGTCTAGCCACCTCATTGTCTATCTCTGCCAAACGAGCGGTAGCCTCTTGACACCCATCGTCAACAATCTGCCAGTCCTTCTTCGCCGCGACCACCCCAGCCTCGTGTAACTCCAGTTTCGGGAGAAGGGACCGCAAGTGACGGCGCTTTTCCTCAGCAGAAGGGTCAATTTGGAGGCTTTTCGCCTCGCGTTCTCGGGCCACTCGTTCCTTAAACAGAGTCACTTGACCGATTACGGAAGACAAGTCAATCCCAAGCCAAGCAGCGTTAAGCCCTAGTGCCTGCAACGCCTCGTCTAAGATAGGCCATTCCTCCTCACGTCTTAAAGAGTCGGCGATGTCAGACAGAAGACCCTTGAGAAGGTTTGACTTGGTCCTCAACAGACCCCGAAGGGATGAGACGAATGACTCCAGCAACGCCACAGGTGCTGAGGCATCAGTAGGAGCAGCTACTGGCACAGAAAGTGAAAAGCGTTAGTAAAAAAAATCATCGTCAGAAAGGAAGCAGTCAAGATAGTAAAAGCAAATGACATACCAGCAACAGGAGGAACTGCTGTGGCAGGCTCGACTAGCAACAACGTGGCGACGGGACGGAACTTCAATAGCAGATTCAATTAACAACGGTTTAGCAGAAGGAGGAGCCCCCACAACAGGATCGCGCGAGCGCAACTCAATAGTAGGAACCGCTACCCCTTCCACAACGGCGACGATCACTTCCGGCACCCCGCTTTAAGCTTCAGCATCCGCCACAGAAGGATTAGGGGGAAGGACGGACTCGACAGGTGCCTCATCATCCAAATCCATGAAGATTGCCCTCACGTCATCTTCAGGGACAGGCCTATCATAAATGGGCTCATTCTCATTGCTCCCTCGGATAGGGCAGCCTTCACTCAGGTTGGCTTGAGAGCTTAGCTCGCCCTCTTTCCTGGCTTCTCCCGTGTTAACGACCGGAGTATCGCCAGCCTCCTTCGAAAGCTGCTCCCGTAGGCGCTCGGCCCTACACAGTTTCCACAAATCTTTTATTTTCTTGCCGCCGCAAACGACGGGAAGACGAGGAGCAGTCTTCACCCGAGGGCCGGCGCGCTCGACCCATACGCCCTCATCACCCTCACCACCACCATCACCACCGTCATCACCATTATTATCACCATCATCACCATCAGAGCCTCCGCCTCCGCTACCTCCCGCATCATCTTCACCACCGCCAGCTCCGCCTATAGCATCATCGCCGTCCCTATCACCACCATCGCCTCCCACGGCAGCGTCATCTTCCTCAACCCCTGCCTCAGCCATGTCATCATCATCATCGTCGCCTTCATCACCATCATCACCGTCATCTCCCCCTCTCAGAGCATCGCCCCCGGCAGGCAACTCATCGATAGGGCCGAGAGACGGGAACTCTGGCCCCACCGCTGTCACATTCCTCTCCCCATAGGCGATCCAGCCTTCCAGGGTGTGCTCCGGCTTTTCGTGATCGATCACCACGTTCAAGGAGGTTTGCAATCTCTCCGTGCCTAGCACTGCAGGTTGATGAAGATTCTCCGATACATAGCCAAGCCCGTTGGCAGGAGTAGGCGTAACAACGGGGGGCGTGACGAAGACGGGCTCGGTAACGAGCATTTTATTCCGCACCAGCGCGTATTGGTGGGCCCACCACCTCATCCACCCAAAGGTGGCCCCAGCAAAACACTGCATCCCCGGGATCACGAAAGAACAGCCGGTTCCGATCAGCAGAAGTTGCCGCCACATCCATTTCCAGTGAATAGGCCCAACACCGTACGCCCGCTGCTCGCGCGTCACTGGTTCTAGGGTCGCTGGCACTCCCTGATCATACCCGAATTGGCGAGCAAAATGATTTGGATAATAAGGCTCCTTCCAGAACTCCAGCCCTTCGCGGAGCGGCAGTGACGAAGGACGAATCGCGATCAGGAAGGAACGCTCGTAATAATCGATACTGTCGTCATCCGTGCACAGGACCGGCTCTTCGCTACGGGTACCAGAGAAGTGATAGAAGTATACGTCATCGAGCCCCGCGATCCTATCCTCGATAGTGTTTAATTTATGGCTGATCATCCTCTTCTTCTGGAAAAAGTGTAGCGGGAGCTTCCCCTCTCTGATGTAATCTTCGCGCCTTACGCCATAGACCCAGGGGAAGTACACCCCGAGCCAACTAGAGAAAAAGTGCCATCCGCAGTAAGCGGAGTTCATCCCATAAGCAACGCGCTCCTTGTTGCTGATGTCGTAACCGAATGCTTGGTATATAGAGCATAAGACCACCGGAGCCAGCGCGTACCGGTGACCATTCGTCAAGGCCCATGTGACGGCGAAGCAAGACACTCTGATATTATCCGCCTGCTTGGAGCTCGGAAGCACCACGCAACTGAGCCAATATGCCAGGAAGCCGGCTAGCTCGCAGGAGGGGGAGACCTTGTTGGGGCGCGGGAAATTTTCCCTCATCCGTTTCTCTAAAAGTGCCTTGTCACCACGACCTTCGTCGAAGGCCGCATAGTCCAAGCTAAAGAAGGGAAAGGACGAAGCGTTAGCAAAAAGAAAGAAGCGTGACAGAACAGTAAGGCACAATTCATTACAGAAAACATTACTTCAAGCCGTGACTGAAATAGATCAGCCAGTCCTCGAACAGGAGCTTATCTTTGAGACCCCAAAATTGGGATAGTTCGGCAAATAGCTCGTAGCAGGCCTCGGAGAAGAAGCCTTCATTGATGCCTTTCTTCTTTCGCGACAGCTCATTGTCTCTCGGGACCCATTCATCGTAAATCCTCCCGCGAATAGGGAGCCCCGCGATCCTATTGAGATCCCAGAGCGAGATGCTCATCTCGCCGCACGGCATGTGAAAGGAATTGGTGATGGAGCACCAGTGGTTGAGGAAGCCCTTGTATACCCAGGGCTCTCGGCAAAAGTAGCTTGATGTCGCTTCAATCGCCTTGTACAGACCCACCGCCCGTAAGGTCGCCCTGTGCTGTTCCAAGATCCGGTTCGCCCACGCCTCGTAGCCCGGATGAAAGACCAGATGGCCGCGATTCCGGAACGCCCCGGACAACCAGACTTCGGCATCCCCCAGATGGTGAAACCTCTGGCGGAGAGTCTCGAAATAATGCCTGGGGAAGGGCTGATGGGGATTGTGATTCGGCTCTAGGAAAATCATATCCTTTACGCCCAGGACTGACTGCTGCTTCCTGTTCTTAGAGAGAGAACAGCTGAGGAATGACGCCGGGCCGGATGTCCCAAACTTCAACGCCGTAGAAGGAGTTGTTCCTGCAGATGTCGGATGGTTCGATGCTCGGGAGAGACCGCTGCTGTTGATAACTTTTCACATAATGAATATACTCCCGAGTGTATGGATTCCTCACGACGAGTGGCGCAGTGACAAGCTTGGCACTAGACCAGGCCACCTTCATCTTGTCCGATCTAGACTTGGTCTGGTTCTCCAAGTACACTTGCTTGGCACCTTTGCCAGCCCTCTTCGGGCGACCGTGCCTGGTAGACTGGGTGGGGATCGACGTACTCAGCCTTGCCCTCTCTAGAACCCGTTGCCCCGTCACTCCGGAAACCCCGGAGAGGACCGTACCATGCATCCCATTGCTCCTGTGTGCCCCTGTCTGGAGGAGGCGGCACGATCCTATCGCAAAGGATTTTCTTCTGTATATCTTTCGGTAAGGTGAGGATGCGTTCATAAAAGTTGAACGTTTCTGGAGGAAGAAACCACTGTGGATTTTCAGCGGACGGTCTGACGACCTGCTTGGCAGCAGCACGCTTACGCTTAGAGGGAGTCTGGGGAGGACCCGAAGGACCGGCCCGTGAAGGATCGCTGGCCATTGTAACCTGCAAACAGTATGCAAGACTCAGATACAAAGTAAAGGGGAAACACAAAGTCGATCAAACCACTCATAAAAGACAAAGGGACAAAGCAGCAAATGAACAAAGCACAAGCGCCAACATAAGCCACTGCGGAACATACTCGAAGCCAATGGAAGAAGTAATGAAACGAACAACATTTACAACCACAACATCATCGTCACAGAACATACAAGCAGGAAAAGACAGAAAGTGAGGCAAAAAGTACAAATTAGTATTCATCAACCATAAGGGCCACTCCAAATGGCTAAATTGTTAATAACAATTGTTCCAAATGATCAAACAACAATAGTCAATGTAAGACGACTCAAAATTGTGAGGACCCCTCCCCGAAACCAGAAAGCAAGGGCCTCAGTCCTGCGTTAGCGGAAGGACCCGAGCCTTCAACTCATCAACCTTCGCCCGGACCTGGCCTTCTTTGAAGATCAAGTCCACCAAAATGGAAATACACTGTTGCATGAGATCGAAATTCAGGTGCTCGGCGTTCGCATAGTTCCTTATGATCGAGACGTCGATCGCCAGGTCGTCATGTTCTCGCATGGCCTCCCTGACCATTCTCCAGATGCCGGCGCGGCGATCCGGGTACTCGGCCTCCGCCAACGGGACAAGCCAAGCTAGAAACCGCCTGCTCTCCCTCTTCTCCTCCTTCAGGAAGCTGAGACGTTTCAACAGGGATAGGAAAGAAGCAGCCAAAGAAGGCTCCGCCGCCTCCAGGAACGCCAATTCCTCCAAAAGAGAAGAATCGCCGATGAAGCTAGAGATGGCCTCCTTACGCTCGTCTGAGATGGAGGCCATCGCCGAGACATTCTGAATAGCTCGGAGAATGGGGCGGGATTCCACGCCGAGATGAGTCAAGGCTTCGGCCACCTCGTCGCATTGACCGGCAAGAGATGACCAAGCCTGGGGGTGGTCTAGAGCATGTTACGACCATCGTCTGTCAGGAAACAAGGCTGATGAACCGATACAGCACTCCGACAAAAGAGAGAAAAAAGGGGAAGCAGGAAAAAAAAATTGAGTGAAGTCAAAAAGAAAGAGGAGAGAGAGAAGGGGCAAGAAGACATGCTCAGGTACACTTGAAACATTACTTAAGGTCACCGTAAGTATTTCCTCCAAAAACTAATGCGATCTAGAAAGCTCGAAAGTCTATGAGACCCTACGCCTCTTCAAAAGCCGAATATGTGTGCCCAAATACGAGGTAGAGGTTAAGGGGCTCATACACTTAAATATCTAGCTTCGCAGAAGATTACTTAAAACAAATTTTTACCAGTCCTGTACGCCGGATGCGTGAGTCTCCACGCACCCCGAAATTCGAGAGGATAACAAAATCATATTTCTAAGTGCGTGAGACCCAACGCACCCTTAACTTATGCAACCCCGATTTCCGAGTGCGTGAAGGGCAATATCTCGAACCAAATCGATGAAGGGTGCTTGAGGCCTCACACACCCAATAAATACATCCTTTTCAGCCAAGTTCATCAGCTGGGTGCGTACGCTCCCAACGCACCCTTAAAAAATCAACTCAAACCCAATTTCATGGTGCGTGAAGCACCAAGGCTTGCTTAGAGTTGACGAAGGGTGCGTAGACCCCTCCACGCACCTAAAAATTCCACAAAGTTCAAAAGATTCAGGTGCATAACACCCTACGCATCCAAAAATAGGAATATTCAAAGTTCTAAATCCAAAATATAGGGTGCGTGTGCGTCCAACGCACCCCTGAAATCACTTCTACCTTGAATAAGTGGGTGCGTACGGATTAAATAGGCGCGTTGGAGACAGTTGTTGGATACGTTGGAGAATAAAAGGGTGCGTGGGCTTGGTGTGAAAATGTCTGGTAAAGAACAGTGAAATACGAGAATGAGCCGTCTCGTCTATTTATAGTGGGACCCGGGAAGTCCAGTGCGTCGCACCAGCCGATCGTGCGCCCGCCGCGACCCACTGGAGGGGCATCTGTTGGGGTCCCAAATAGTGGACATTCTTAAAATAAGTCAAATGGAAGCGTACTCGACTTCCCTAGACTTAGCCAAATTCCCTAGTGGGCCCCGCCGATCACCATGATCGGAACCGCCCAGAAATGGACCCGCAACTCCGTCACTATTTATGATGAATAGCTCAAGTGATTGTGCAATGAAACGGGCCCCACAAACCCTCCGAAAATCAAAACCCAATCGGTGGAGCCCACATTTACGTGTCCAACGCACCCTTAAAAACTGCACGTTGGCCCGCCATTTGCGAAGGCCCACGCACTCAACGCACCTTGAAAACTGATCAACGCACCCCTAAATTTGTCTTGAAGATGACATTGAATTGACAGGCGCGTGGATCCTCACGCACCCGGCAATTAAACTCCACGCACCCGTATGATTTTCGGACACGTGCAATCAAATAAACAGGTGCGTTGCGGGCATTTGACAGATGCGTGATACGTGGCAGCTTCCTATTGGCCGAGTTCACCTATAAATACCCCTCGTCCCGCTCATTTACAACAACAGAAAAGGAGAGAGAGCCGCCGCTGTCGGAAACCCAAAAAAAACCCGCCGGAATCCTCGCCGGAACACCTTTCCGTTCACCGAAATCCTATTTCCAGGCGCAGACGCTACTACAGGTCTGAATTTCATGTACTTAATAACGCATCTGTAAAAGGGACCTCACGCATCCAAAAGTACCCCACGCATCCGTCAATTCAGCCCCACGCGTCTGTAAATTCAGCCAGAATCAAAGTTGGTGAAAAACGGACCCACGCATCCTGAATATACACTAACGCACCCCTAAATTCATCTTGAAATCTACATTGAATTTACAGGTGCGTGGAGCCTCACGCACCCGTAAATCAAGTCTCACGCACCCAAAAAATCAGCCAATTGCAGAATGTGTCAGCAGGTGCACCAGCCTCAATTCTGAGTATTCCCAGGGTCCGTCGGAGCCTGTCTTGGGTATTTCGAGCATTCCGGACGTAATGGAATGGCCAAACGAACGTTTCGAGAACTCTAAATGAGCGGAGTCGGGCATCTTCGAGACTTAACTCGGTTCGACGCGATGAACGGAGTAACTTCCCGGAAAGGAGTCGCCAACATCTAGAGCCATGCAAATATGCTGACATTTACGTTCACTGTAAAGGCATGATCCGATTTGTGCCAAAAGCTAGACCAGCAGGGCCTTGATTACCACAATGAACCATGGCCAAAGAACTTCGATTCTCTACAAACCAGTTACTCAACTGCGACAACACAATAGTCGATGCCCTACCCATCTAGACAATATCCGCCAGTTGGACTGCACAGGTACACACAACTGTAGAATGGACTTCCTGAGGTCACCTGTCCCTACATTGACAGGCGCAGGGCCCAGAGTCGTCCATCTCAGTAATAAACCCTGACAGTTTCAACCCGGGTATCCTGTTAAAATATGGGACATAGACATCCGACTAATACAAAGGTGGTTCAGCACGAAACACAACAAATACAGGTCTCCGCGACCATGCAAATACAGGTCTCTACGACCACACAAAATATAGGTCTCTACGACCATGAACTCTAAGGCCATAGTCCCTGCTGGCTAGTCTTTTGCCTTCTAATCAAGGGTCATCGATCATTCGATGTAATTAAGGGCCCGTGCCAGACCACGGCCTGGAATGTACAAGATCTCAGAATCTCTGGAATAAAATTCACCTTCCGATATCTCTTCTTTTGTGTACTTTGTGAATGCTTGTGATTGTATATGAATGTTTTCATTACTCAGAGCCCCTCCCTAGAGCAGCAGAACACCACATTTCAGGAAAATGTCCCTTGTGTTCATTTTCTAGTCCCAACAGTAGGGCTGGAAAAGTAAAATGAATAAAGTTCAGAAAATGGCCCTAAGTTGCTACTGGATAGAATTTCGATCCATCAGAGTCCTATCAAAGTCCCATCGAAAAAATAGATTTTTAAATAAGTCCCTGGACAGATTTTCGATCAACCGGAGGAATTATGATCCATCGAAAATGGGTGCTCCGATCCATCAGAGATAAGTCCGATCAATTGGAATTGTCTGTGCAAGTGCGAAATAATTATGCGGATTCTTGAAGTTTCCAAGTCGGTGCTGGATTTCTCTTATAAAATGCTACCTTTACTCTCTTCCTAAAGCATTATAGAAGGCTTGGGAAGTCGTAGGAGGTCGAGAGGATCATCGTGGAGCATTCACAACTCCTCCAACTAGGGTTTTTATAGTTTTTCTATGCTCTTAGTAGTTTTTCTTTTGAGTTTTAGTTTAATTTGTTAATGATTAGCTAAACCTCTTAGCTAGGGCTAAGAGGTGAAGCTTATAATTGTTTATAATATTCAATTCGAATTAGTTCAAGTAATTTGGGATTTATTGATGAACAATTCTAGTTATAGTTTGAAATAAAGTTGATATTTTTAGTCTATTCTTCTATCTCTTGTGATTATGCTTACATTGATGTTTTGATTTACTAAGATTGATCAATGGGGTGTTATTGATAGGATTTTGAGTTGTAGAGATCTTAGATCCATCATGATATGTTAGATGCTTGGGGATCTTATAAACTAAGTTTCCTAAGTACTTATCTAGAACTAAACCAGAAGAAGTTCTTATCTTTTGATTGGATCTGAGATAGGTGTTTATGTATTAATATTGGATCAATAGAAGTTCAATTCATGTTTCTAACTCAAGTGTAGTGACAAGGCTTGAGGAAGAATCATGAATGTCATATCAATTGTTTTGTGAAGGATTGGGGGCTATGTGATTGGATATGCCCAATGCCTTAGTTGTTTACGAGAGAACCATATTAGTAGATGATCCATCTATGTTAGACATGTTGTGATGATTTAATTGTTTCATATACCAATTGGATAGGGATAAAACTCCGATTCCAATTGAGTTGGTGGCTTAAATGGTTTGAATTCGCATTGTGAATGATTATAGGTGGGTCTTTGGCGCTCTAGTGTTTATTTCCCTCATTTAAGTCTAAAGTAGATAGTTTTATGTTATTAAATTCCATCCATCGATACAAATCCGAGTTTAGCCCATCCTAATTATAAAGTTTAAAATTGTTACAAAAATTCATGAGAATCGACTTCGATCTTACCGTGAATTATTACTACATCGCAGCCTTGCACTTAAGGCGTGCGAACAAGTTTTTGGCCCCGTTGCTGGGGATTAGGTTAACGGTTCTAAATTTTGTAATTAGGGTATAGTTAGGTTAGATAGGTTAGGTTAAGATTTATTGTTTATTTTGTAGGATTTTCTTTACTAACATAGTTCTTCAATCCGGTAACATCGTTTAAACTTAGACTCTTTTAGTTTTTACTTTTTTTAGATTTTAGGGTTTAGTTTAGTTTTTGTGTGAGTTTATGCCCCATTGGGAGCGTGATCATACATCGCGACTTCTAAGTGAGGGAGGTTTAGTTGAAGGCCTAGTTGATCACAAACGAGTGAGAAAACGTCTAGGAAATCCTGAATCGCCTAAAATCATGGCTGAGAATGAACCACACCATGTTGAGAATGTTGAGCATGATGCACCACCAATTAAGACGGAACATAATGAGAATGAGGTACGCTATGTTCCATCAGTTAAAACATTGGGAGATTATTTACAATCGGAGAGAACAATCACGTCTTCTTGCATTGTCTTTCCACTTAATACGGGAAACGTGGATATTAAACCGAAAATTATCAAGCTACTCCCAAAATTTCATGGACTCAACTCTGAAAGTCCATATGGGCACCTGAGTGAATTTGAGGAGATCACCAACACCTTTTAATTTAATGATGTCTCTCAAGATGTAATTAAACTAAAATTGTTCCCTTTCTTTCTAAAGGATAAAGCCAAATAATGGATTCAATCTCTTAAACCTAGAAGCATTGAGACATGGGCTGAGATGACCTGGGAGTTCCTTAAAAAGTACTTCTCGGTTCATAAAACCAATGCACTAAGGTGGACTATCATGAACTTCTCTCAAAAAGGAGATGAAACGTTTTTTCAATGTTGGGAGAGGTTCAAGGATCTTTTATTAGAGTGCCCACATTATGGTTATGAAAAGTAGCGCTTGATTGACTTCTTCAATGGCGAATTAAGTTCAAACATGCGCCAATTTGTCCAGATGATGTGTAATGGTGACTTTTTAACAAAGCACTCGATGATGCTTGTGATTACTTTGATATGCTAATCGAGAATGCCCAATCTTATGACATCTCCAATCCGACTAATAATCCCAAGTTAGCCCCAAGAAAGAAAGGAGTACATGTATTAGATGGGAATGACGATTTAAATTCAAAGGTGATGGGTCCCACAAAGAAGGTTGAAGCTATAGAATTGTGGAGTGTTAACATGATAACCACCGGTGAGGCCGTTGAGAGTGTATGTGGTATTTGTGAGAGTGATGTTCACTTGACAAAGGATTGTCCAACAATCCTTGCGTTTTAAGATATCTTGCAAATTCAATCAAATGCTACAAACGCTTACCAACGCCCCCTTTAGTGAACCAAATTCTAACTTGAATAATCCTGATTGGCGGTGTCAACCATACCCTAATGGGAAGAATGGACCCATGGTAAATACAAATAATGCTTCCCAAGGGCCTCCTCAAAAGAGCACTCTTGAAGATACATTGAACGCATTTATGATTGGATAAACTCAGATAAATCAGTCCAACATGCAGGCCATGAATGAACTTAAAATTTTGGTTGAAAGAATTGAGACATACCTAGGAGTTAGGGAGAAAGGGACTATTTTGACCCAATCTCATTCTAACCCCAAGGATCAATTGGAAACAAATACCAATTCTTCAACCCATCCTCATGTGGAACATGTTCAAGCCATCACCACTCTTAAAAGTGAAAAAATAAATGAAAAATCTGAACCAGTGAAGGCCGCAAAGCCTAATGATCCGGTTGATTCTAAGAGTGATGGTGAACTGAGCAATGCTCCACAAGATGAAGATCTGGAGAGTGTGTATAAACCTGTGGCCCCATTCCCCCAACGTCTTGTCTCAACTAAAAGGCTAAGTGAAAAGCAAGACATCCTAGAAGTCTTCCAACAAGTTAAAATCAACATTCCCTTGTTGGATGCAATTAAACAAATTTTTTCATATGCCAAATTTTTAAAGGACTTATGTGCCGTAAAGCGTAAGCAAAACGTGCACAAGATGGCATTTTTTACTAAACAAGTGAGTGTTATCATACAACGAAACACTCCCCCCAAATTCATAAATCCCGAAAGCCCTACAATCTCTTACATGATAGGTAACTTCCGGATCAATAGAGAACTTCTCGATCTATGAGCTAGTGTTAACTTGATTCCCTACTCGGTATATGAGCAACTTGGACTTGGTGAATTAAAACCCACCAAGATAACTTTACAACTTGCGTATCACTCTATTAGAATACCGAGAAGAGTAATTGAGGATGTGTTGGTCCAAGTTGATAAGTTCTACTACCCGGTAGACCTTATCGTTTTGGATACACAAGCAATTACAAATGTATGCACTCAAGTTTCTGTCATTCTCGATCGACCTTTCCTAGCAACCATTAATGCTATAATCAATTGTAGGAATGGGATTATGAAAATATTCTTTGAAAATATGACTATGAAGCTGAATGTGTTTCACTTACACAAAAAATAAGAGGATGGAGATGAGATCCACATAATTAATTTCATTAATACAATTGTGGATGATGATGAGCCACCCTCGGCTAAATCTTTCAAAACCTTAGAAGTTTACTTAGCTCATTCCAAGGAATAAGTAATTTTAAATATTGATGAAGCCTCGGAAGAGCCAAAATCTGAAAATTTGATTGACAAGACACCAATCACTAATTTGAACAATTTTTTTCAACAGGAATTTGATGAATTGTTGCTTGATTCGCCTATGGAGAAGCTAATTTCTGAAAGTGTAGTGGTTGATGACATATTCCAACCTACACAAGTGACCAAGAAGGTCGAAGTTTCCTATAATCTAGAGGAGTGTTTAGCATATTTTGAGGATTGGGATGATCCTATGATCCGTGACATTGTCAATGCCTTATGGAAAACTTCACTGATGCCCAAAAAGACCCCTTCCACGGAGTATAAAACTAAATTATCAATAGTGGAAGCGTCGGTAGAATCTGAAAATGTAGAGACCATATCGACTTGTGAAGAAGAATCCCAAGTCTCCATATCTCTTTGGTTTGTACAAACCGAAGTACACCATCTCTAGGATGATCCTTACTTGAATAATTTTTTTCCAAACAAGTTGGAAAGGAGATTCGTATTTGATGAATCACAACCGAGAAATTCTCCTTTCCTAACACATGGGGTGATAATTTTGAGAAACCCGCTGAAATTTTTCAGTAGGATTTTCAATGGATTAAAACAACAAACATCACCCATGTGCATTATGAAGCAGGATGGTGGATGGTATTACTAAAAAGCCTTTTACTCCACCTACTAATCTTGCTAGATTCCATTCCTTTGGATGATCATGTGTATTAAGATTGACCTACTAGTCTGACGGAGGTATATAGTATCTTTACTAGTTTAAATTGTTTAATGGTTTAGAGTTGTAGACTTTCATATTTGACTCTCTCAGGTACTCTCGTTGTCACCCTCCTTATGTTTTATCATTGTTCTCATGTTATTGATTATTACATATATTTTTACATTGAGGACAATGTAAGATTTTGGTTGGGGGTGAGATTCCTAGATGAATTTAGTACTTTATAACGTTTCGAGCAACTTTGTATGAATTTTTTTTATTTTTCTGAAAATTCAAAATACTTTTGGAAAACTTTGTTTCTATGTACCTGGGATGTTCTGAATATGAGAAAAGAGAAATGAAGTGATTGATTTTGAAGCTCTTAAAACCCCGTAATATAGTAGTTTTCTATATGAATTTTCCTATTTATATGATCGATAGAACATTTGAACACTCTCGAGTCTAGTTCATGTTACACGATTCTCATGATTTGAAGCTATTATGTTGATTTGTAGATCAGCTAGACTGAGATTAAGGTGTTAAGGAAACGAGCCGGGGAACTTTGTCCATCCTTGTTCATGAGAAATAGTAAGAGAAAAGAATGGAAAATATGTGTATGAAAAAGAAAAGGAAAAAAAGAAGAAGAAAGAAAGCATGATTATTCTTGAATATATGTTGAAAATTTTCGAAAAGGGCTACCTATTACCAACCAGTGGATGGTCTACCCGTAACTAAAGCTGAAAATGGGAAGTAGTGTGAAAGTCGTCGAAGGAACTAGTAAGGAAAATCCTTGTCATAGGCATTTGGTTGATTTGTACATTTTTAGATCCTTAGTTTAACTGATTTACGAAGAAGGTAATCCTAGAAATTCATGAGATGAACATTCACGATGCACACTAGATCGTATGTGTTCGAATTCTCTATTTATCAATCAATCGGCGAGGATATTACGTGAACACTTATTATGTTTAAAGAGTTTAGGATTTCAATTTCTTATCACTAAATTTTTCTGAATTTTATGTTTATATATCTTGGAGTTTATTAAAGCAAAGTTTCCAAGAGAGAGTTGAGTTTTTCAAGAAGTGATTTGTTTCATGTATGTTTTGTTCGGGACTAGCAAAATGCTGGTTAGGGGGTGTGTTGAGCCATGAATTATGCATATTTGAACCTCAATTCATAGCACAATTGCATAGTTTAAGTTGTTAAAGATAAGGACTTACGTTCGTTTTTGTGTTTGTAGATAAAAGAGAGAGACAACATGGATTTAATGTAAATTTGAAGGATTCGGAGTAATTAGAAGACCAAACTTTAATGAGCCAAAGAAGTGGAGAAAAAGCCTTGAAGGTATCATGTCGAAGATCTGGAATGGCCAGAAAAGTCATATTACAGAGCTGCAGGGCTAGAAAAGTAAAATGCAGAAAGTTCAGAAAATGGCCCTAAGTTGCTGCTGGATAGAATTCTGATCCATCAAAGTCTTATCGGAATTACCTTCGATCCATCGGAGTCCTATCAGAATCCCATCGGAAAAATAGATTTTTGAATAATTCTCTGGACAGATTTTCTATCAATCAGAGGAATTACGATCCATCGAAAAGGGGTACTCCTATCCATCGGAGATAAGTCCGATCAATCGGAACTGTCTGCGCAAGTGCGAAATAATTACGCGAATTCTTGAAGTTTCCAAATCGGGGCAGGATTTCTCTTATAAAAGGCCACCTTCACTCTCTTCCTAAATTATCATAGAAGGCTTGGAAAATCGTGGGAGGTGGAGATGATCGTCGTGGAGCGTTCGCAACTCCTCTAACTAGGGTTTTTATGGTTTTTCTATGCTTTTAGTAGTTTTTCTTTTCAGTTTTAGTTTAATCTATCAATGATTGATGTTCACTTCCCCAAGTGTAGGGTTGCAATGCGATAATAATCTCGGTAAGACCAAGGTCGATCCACAGGGAAGGAAGTAAACAATTCAAACTATCCTAATAACTAGAATTTAAGAGGTTTGTAAAATCGCTTTTGAATATGAAACAGAAAAATCTGATAATGAAAAGATAACTAGGGCATCAAGTATCTACATATAGCTCCCCTTAGATGTATAATTCGCTGTGATTTCTCAATTACTCAACTAGAATCGAAATCAAATCCTATCTAGCTGGATGATAGAGCGGTTATATTATCAAAGCAATCCAAAACATGTGTTGTTCATCAACATGATTCCCTCAATTCAAGTTAGGACTTGATCACACTCAATTGCATAGGTCAATCCTAGTTCCAATAAATTAAGATCATAACCATAATAATCAACAAACCTTGTCACAAAGCTTAATTAATACAATGGTTTGAACTTGATTCAAATCACATAAACACCCAACATATATTTCAGAATTTCTAGAAAAGATAGAACTTTGGTTTGAAGTTTCCGCATGAAGATCCAAGCTCTAGAGCGTCTTGAATCCGATTCCTCGGAGCATACAGGTCTAGATCTTTACAAAACAAGTAAGAAACTAATGTAATTCTTCCGAACATCCATAAGTCATCATAAGATTAAGAAAAACTACTTAGAACTTTATTCAAACTTAAGCAAAACCATTGTTCAACACTAAATTTAAACTTGAAACCTCAAAAACGAATTAAACAATCTAAGGAAATTATAAGGTTCACCTCTTAGCTCTAGCTAAGAGATTATCTAATGAAAAACATATTAAAAACTAGAACTAGAACTAAGAAAATGAAGAAAAACTATCTGGAGGAGGCTAAGAATCCTCCTATGACTTGAATCCTTGCTCCCCACGTCCTTGCTCGATTTGGAATAGAAGAGAGCACCTCCTTTTATAATGTAACAATAGTACAGCAACATAGCAGATTTTGTTTCGCTTGGTGCGACTTAACCAATGATCGGATTGCCTTTAAATTTGATTTGTAGCTTCCTTGTAATGTTATCTTCCTCATAGATAATTTAGATTTCCAAGATTATCTTCTGAATGGTCCCACCAATCAAATCAGCGACTGCCTCTCAAAATCACGTAATTCGGGTACCTTCAGAACCAGTCATCTTGCTTTCAGCGCTACGGAGTGTACAGAGATCAGATTGATCTCAAATTTTGAACATTGGTAGAAAACTTCCTACTCTACATGATAGATGGATTAGATTGTCCAAAAAATTTCATAATGTGGTCCAAAAATTAAAACACTTAGGACTTTTCATAAAATCTGTGCAGTTGGAATCTCTTGGGATGGTTCATCTTTCTTCAATCGGTACGATCAAACCATACATTCTTTTGACCTGAAACTTTGTGGTTATTCATATATAGATGTGGTCTAGAAGATGGTCATAGTAGATTCTTCATATCATTAATGATGGGTCACCTGGACCGGCCCAGAGTTGGGTAGGCGGGATCTGGAAACTTTCTGGACAATTCGTATTGTTTTAGCCACCACGGTCAATCCGTAGCTCCGATTAACATGAAACTACTTAGGTTATTTCAGCGTCGAGCTCCTCTTCAACATTAATGTATTGGATTTTCAAATATCATTAAGATGGACAACGAAAAATAGGCTGAAATACCAAAAAGGGAATGCCTCTGTTTGAAATCTGGATTCTGAAAGTGCATGTCCGACCTGTCAGTCGGCCGGTCAGCCGACCGGTTGGCCAGTCCATCCGGACAGTCGGACCACAGGTCAGCCTTCATAAAATTTGTCCAGAGAATTTGTTGTTTCTGTAAGGTTTGGCCTGCCTGGTCAGTGGCTGTGACTGGCTGGCTGGTGGGCATGAAAAATGTGATTTTTCTAGTTCTTGTTCCTCCATTGCATTGCATCTTTCCTCCATCTCTTATCCTTTATTTCTTTAATCTTCAATGCATGTAAGAAGGGCCTCTAAACATCATAATGATGAAGTCTCTCTCTCATTCCTACAATCACAAATCCATGCGTTAGATTAGTCTTTAAATCATGAAAACCATACATAATGAGTGATGAATTGGTGTTAGAATATGCACAATTAAGAGCTCAACATACCCCCAACCAGCATTTTGCTAGTCCCAAGAAAAACATACGTGAAACAAGTTTCATTCTCCAAAACCCAACTCTTCTTCGGAAACTATGTTTCTATATATTTGAAGACATGCAAGTACAAAAATCAGCAAAACTGAGTGATAGAAGTTATGACCTTAAACTTCCAAAAACATAAGTTCATATGGATTTTCCACTGATTGATTGATAAATAGAAGGATGCAAACAAATTTAACCTAATGTGCATAGTGAATGTTCATCTCATGAATTTTCGGAGTTATCTTCTTCATAGAGCAACTAAATTAGGGATCTACGGTGTACAGATCAACAACAAGCCTATGATAGGAATTTGCCTTACCGTCCTTCCGACGGCTTTCACATTACGTCCCATTTCCGACTTTGGTTACGAGTATAGCATCCCCCGGTTGGTAATAGGTAGCCCTTTTCGAAATTTTCCACCATATTTTCAGTCATTCCCATATTTTCATCTTTCCTTTCCTTTTCATACATATTAGACAAGATTTTTAGAAATCCATATCTTTCAGTTATTTTTCCATGGACAAGGATGGACAAAGTACCCCGGCTTGGTTTCTCAACACCTTAAATCTAAACATAGCCAATCCACAAATTTACATAATCATTTTAAAGCATGAGAATCGTGTAAAGTGAACTAGGTGTAAAAGTGTTCAAAAGTTCTATCAATCATATCAATAGGGGAATTCAAACAGAAAACTATCATATTCCAAGTAATTTACGATTTTCAAAATCGATCACTTCTTCTTTCTTTCTTTTATACTTATAACATCCTAAAGTGCATAAAAACACGATTTTTCAAAGGAGTTTTGAATTTTCAAAAAAAACAAAAAATTTCTACATAATTGCTCGAAATGTCACAAAAGCTAGTAGATTCATCTAGGGAATCTCACCCCCAACCAAAATCTTACATTATCCTCAATGTAATAAGATATGCAATATGCATGACATGAGAGCAATGACATAAAACAAAAGAGTGTGAGAACGAGAGTGCCTGAGGTAGCAAGTTGATCAATTCTAGCATCTTCTATTGTCTCGATGAGACTTATTCAATCCTAAATGCAGAAAAGAAATCCTAACCTACCTACCTACATGTGATTAGTCCGATCGACTACATGATCAAATTTGAGCAGGATCTTTATGAATTTTAATAGGTTTCTCATGAGGACCATCCAAAGTCCCTGCTCGAATGTACACATGGGTGCAGTTCTTCATTAAGGTCCAATCATAGTGTGCACCACATGTATGTAAGGAGGAGATAAGAGCAGTAAAACTATATCTCCTCAAGTTCTGAATTGGGTTGTAATTGATTAAAAACGGGTCCTCCCAATCAGAATTTTCAATGGACTGAAGAACCCATGATGGTGGAGAGACATTCATTAAGTATTCTTTAGTTTAGGTTGTCTCCTTCACAAATTCAAAATTGCACGGTGTTTCCACAAATAATGGTAAAGAGTGTAAATCAGTGGAATGGTGTTCTTTAAGCACCGACACCATGTCTAACAAATGTCCAACTCCATAATCATCTCATTATCCAGATCATAGGGGTGGGTCATGCATTCCTCTAGGAAATCAAGAGCGTCGGATGAAGGGTCCTCGTTCTCCCTACGTGAATGAGGAAAGTCTATTTCAATGGCAAGGAATTCCTCCTCTATAGAGGTGAGGTCTTCCAAAGAAAATTTTTCAGATTCAGTGGTAAGCACATCATCTAACATTGGTTGATCTAAACGTTTAGATTGTGTCACCACATCATCTAAAGAAACAGAATTTTCAGTCAAAGGGAGATCTTCCACAATAGAATTGGTCATGTTATGTTGGTGGGAGGACTCAAAGAGATCCACTTCAGCCATCTCTCTAGCAAGAATATCTTTCGGTGACTCATAAGCATTCGGCCCTTTGGAAAAAGAAATCATGGACTCACAATCATCCTTCAAACCTTCATTATAGGCAATCAAACTATCACTTTCAGATTTTGTAGATTCCTCGGGTTCGTCAACCGTCCTTGAAATCTCTTCAACATTCAAATCGGAATAGCTAAAAGAGATAGTTGATTTACCATAATCGATGGTAATGTTTGGATCATTGAGATCTACATCCCCTAAAAGTTTAGTCATCAAATCGGAAGAGGGTTGGGCTTAGATAGCCTTATCCTCCTCATTGTTGGGGAATGATTCAATGTTCCCAATGTTGGGCTCAGGATTTTGAGATGGCGAAAGGTTTTGTATACATTGCTCAGTTATTTTTATAAACTCTCACAGCGTATCCTTAAGAGTTCGTGTCAGTTGTGGCTCATGATAAAGAAACTCTTGAGGACAATTGTTGGCATCCATGGTTGGCTCGTCTACCAAATTGAAATTTTGATGCTCCGACCTATTAGGATTATGAATGTCATATGTTAGGTGTTGAGCTCTTAATTGTGCATATTCTAACCCCAATTCATCACTCATTATGCATGGTTTTCATGATTTAAAGACGAATCTAATGCATAGTTTTGTGGTTGTAGGAATGAGAGAGAGACTTCGTCATTATGATGTTTAGAGGCCCTTCTTACATGCCTTGAAGATCAAAGAAATGAAGGATATGAGATGGAGGAAAGATACAATGCAATGGAGGAAGAAAAGTGTGAAAAAGTCACAATTTACAGCCTCTAAAAATAGCAAACTCTCTGGACTAATTTTATGAAGGCCGACCTGTGGTCCGACCGGCCGGATGACAGGTCGGCCATGCACTTTTTAAAGCAGATTTTAAATACAGGCAATCCCATTTTTTATTTTTCTGCCCAGTTTTCAGGGGCCATTTTGATGATATTTAGAAATCCAACACATCCATGTTGAAGAGGAGCTCAACGTTGAAATAACTCAAGTGGTTTCGTGTTAATCGAAGCTACAGATTGACCGTGGTGGCCAAAACAATACGAATTGTCCAGAAAGTTTTCAGATTCCGCCTACTCAACTCTGGGCCGGTCTAGGTGGCCCATCAGTGATGATATGAAGAATCTACTTTGACCATATTCTAAGCCATATTTATATATGAATAACGACAAAGTTTCAGGTCAAAAGGATGTGTGGTTTGATCGTACCGGTCGAAGAAAGATGGACCATCCAAAGAGATTCCAATTGTGCAGATTTTAAAAAAAGCCCAAAGTGTTCTAATTTTCAGACCACATTCTAAAATTGTTTTGGACAATCTAATCCTTCTATCATGTAGAGGAGGAAGTTTTCTACCAATTTTAAAAATTTGAGACCAATCCGACCTCTGTACACTCCGTAGCATTGAAAGCAAGATGACTGGTTCTGAAGGTACCCGAATTGCGTTATTTTAAGAGGTAGTCGTTGATCTGATTGGTGGGCCCATTCAGAAGATAATCTTGAAAATCTAAATCATCTATGAGGAATATCATATTACAAGGAAGCTACAAATCAAATTTGAAGGCAATCCGATCATTAGTTAAGCTGCACTAACCGAAACAAAATCTGTTATGTTGCTGTACTATTGCTGCATTATAAAAGGTGGTGATCTCTTCTATTCCAAATCGAGCAAGGACGTGGGGAGCAAGGAGTTCAAGTCATAGGAGGCTTCCTAGCCTCCTCCAACTAGTTTTTCTTCCTTTTCTTAGTTATAATTCTAGTTTTTAATATGCTTTTCATTAGCTAACCTCTTAGCTAGAACTAAGAGGTGAACCTTATAGTTTTCTTACATTGTTTAATTCATTTTTTAGGTTTCAGTTTGAATTTAACGTTGAACAATGGTTTTGCTTAAGTTTGAATGAAGTTCTAAGTAGTTTTTCTTAATCTTATGATGACTCATGGATGTTTGGAAGAATACATTAGTTTCTTACTTGTTTTGGAAAGATTTAGACCTGTAGCTCCGAGGAATCGGATTCAATACGCTCTAGAGGTTGGATCTTCATGTGGGAACTTCAAACCAAAGTTCTATCTTTTCTAGAAATTCTAAAATATGTGTTGGGTGTTTGTGTGATTTGAATCAAGTTCAAACCATGGTATTAATTAAGCTTTGTGATAAGGTTTGATGATTATTATGATTATGATCTTAATCTATTGAAACTAGGATTGACCTATGCAATTGAGTGTGCTCAAGTCCTAACTTGAATTGAGGGAATCATGTTGATGAACAACACATGTGTTGGATTGCTTTGATAATATAACCGCTCTATCATCCGGATAGATAGGATTTGATTTCGATTCTAGTTGAGTAAGTGAGAAACTACAACAAATTATGCATCTAAGGAGAGCTATAAGTGGATCCTTGATGCTCTGGTTATCTTTTTATTATCAGATTTCTCTGTTTCATGTTCAAAACCGATTTCTCTGGAAGTGTGGAGAGGATTATCTCTAGAATCAAATGGTGGGTTACATCCCTTAGCCATTCCCTTCCTCGCACCAAAGCTAATCATCTCTCGGATCGGATGGCTCTTCAGGTGTTGGGGATTGAGGAGGGGCCCCCGAGGCTTAAATCTGTTTCTATCCTAAAATGGGAGAGGCCTTCGGATGGTTGGGTTAAAATTAACGTAGATGGGTCAGCCCGAGGAAACCCGGGAGCCTCGGGTGGTGGTGGTATTTGTAGAGGAAGGAGCGGAAACTTCTTATTTGCTTTCTGTACTGGTTATGGGCTGGGAACCAATGTCAGAGCAGAGAGCAAGGCGATAGTGGAAGGCATTTCGCTTTGCATGGATCGAGGTTTTTCTAAAGTTATTATTGAAAGTGACTCCTAATCAGTGGTTAATTTCTTGAATAAGAGCATTCCAATCAATTGGTGTTTGTGGTATTGGTGGACCAGGGTTGCCTATCTCTCGAAAAGGGTAGAAGTGAACATCTCTTATGCTCCTAGAGAGGTAAATAGAGTTGCCGATGGTTTGGCCCGGTTGGCCAGCAAGACTCAATGCAAGAGAACTTTTCAAAACATTAGCGAGCTTCCTTCATTTGTCCGTGGAGTTCTTCATCTTGACCGTATGGGTTTGGGTTGTGTTAGGGAGGTTTGAAGTATGCATGGTTGCCCCCTCCTTGTTTGGTGTTTCCTCTCTTCGTTTGTGGTTTATGTTAGGGGTTTGCGGAGGTTGCTTTGGGCGCCTCATCCTCCTGATTGTAAATAGTAGTTTGTGCCAGGATCGAGTGGGGTTGGGGCTATTAGGGAAAGAGTTGCTTGGTTTTCTTTTTTTTTCTTTTTTTTAGAGGGTGGGGGTATAAGATAGGCGGATCCCTTGAGTCTTTTGTAGCAAGGATCTGCCCAAATTGTAATTGGCCTTTTGTTAGAGCAATATAAGGTTTCTTTGTTTAAAAAAAAAATGTTCAAAACCGATTTCATAAACCTCTTAAGATTCTAATTATTAGGATAGTTCGAATTGTTTACTTTCTTCCCTGTGGATCGACCTCGGTCTTACAGAGATTATTACTACATCGCAGCCTTGCACTTGAGACGAGCGAACATTGGGCTATTAGATGGTTGTTGATATGTGTAGCCAAACAAGTGATAATACATTATCCTAATCGGTGGAACATTATTCATCTCTTTTCGATACTCTCCCATTGTCTTACTCGGTGAAAAGTTATGCACATTGTTCTTATTTCGGTAATCTCGCAATGTCTTACTTGGGAGAGTATTAGAAGTAGATTGAGTCTTAGGAAAATATTCATGCTTGTAATGGTTCCAATCATAATGAGTTTTGATTCCATAGTCTGACCTCTCATCTTCCAAAAGGTAATTAGACAATTCACCCGTCCAATCATTTATAATGAAATTATAAAAAGTTGAAACTACCCTAATCTAGGAAGAAGAATAAAAACAAGGAAAGGGAGATGGGAAGATGTTACTCGTGAAGCTGAGAACTATGTCAGCAACTAAGTTCCTACAAAACCCAAAAACAGAAAATTGTTAAAAATTTAGAAAAAATCAGAAAACTACTTCTAGAAAAACTGAAAATCCTACCTAACAAAGAGTACTCTATAGCTACGAGAACAATTAGAACCGTTTAACCTCTTTGCCCGGTAGCGGTGCCAAAAACTTGTTCACTTCCCCAAGTGTAGGGTTGCGATGTAGTAATAATCTCGGTAAGATCGAGGTCGATCCACAAGGAAGAAAGTAAACAATTCAAACTATCCTAATAACTAGAATCTAAGAGGTTTGTAAAATCGGTTTTGAACATGAAACAGAAAAATCTAATAATGAAAAGATAACTAAAGAATCAAGGATCCACTTATAGCTCTCCTTAGATGTATAATTCGTTGTGGTTTCTCAATTACTCAACTAGAATCGAAATCAAATCCTATCTAGCCGGATGATAGAGCGGTTATATTATCAAAGCAATCCAACACATGTGTTGTTCATCAACATGATGCTCTCAATTCAAGTTAGGACTTGAGCACACTCAATTGCATAGGTCAAACGTAGTTCCAATAGATTAAGATCATAACCATAATAATCATCAAACCTTGTCACAAAGCTTAATTAATACAATGGTTTGAACTTGATTCAAATCACATAAACACCCAACACATATTTCAAAATTTCTAGAAAAGATATAACTTTGGTT
The DNA here is from genome assembly GCA_003013855.2 of Liriodendron chinense. NCBI lineage: Eukaryota > Viridiplantae > Streptophyta > Magnoliopsida > Magnoliales > Magnoliaceae > Liriodendron > Liriodendron chinense. The sequence goes on along the minus strand of ML058359.1, from coordinate 3,884,600 downwards.
TGAAGTTCCCACATGAAGATCCAAGCTATAGAGCGTCTTGAATCCGATTCCTCGAAGCGTACAGGTCTATATCTTTGCAAAACAAGTAAGAAACTAATATAATTCTTCCAAACATCCATTAGTCATCATAAGATTAAGAAAACCTACTTAGAACTTTATTTAAATTTAAGAAAAACCATTGTTCAACATTAAATTCAAACTTGAAACCTCAAAAATGAATTAAACAATCTAAGAAAACTATAAGTTTTATCTCTTAGCTCTAGCTAAGAGATTAGCTAATGAAAAACATATTAAAAACTAGAACTAGAACTAAGAAAAGGAAGAAAAACTAGCTGGAGGAGGCTAGGAAGCCTCCTATGACTTGAACTTCTTACTCCCCATGTCCTTACTTGATTTGGAATAGATGAGAGCACCTCCTTTTATAATGCAGCAATAGTACAACAACATAATAGATTTTGTTTCGCTTGGTGCGGCTTAACCAATGATCGGATTACCTTCAAATTTGATTTGTAGATTTCTTGTAATGTGATCTTCCTTATAGATAATTTATATTTCTAAGATTATCTTCTGAATGGGCCCACCAATCAGATCAGCGACCGCCTCTCAAAACCTCGTAATTCGGGTACCTTCAAAATCAGTCATCTTGCTTTCAACGCTACGGAGTGTACAGAAGTCGGATTGATCTTAAATTTTGAATATTGGTAGAAAACTTCCTCCTCTAGATGATAGATGGATTAGATTGTCCAAAAATATTCCAGAATGTGGTCTGAAAATTAGAACACTTAGGGCTTTTTATAAAATCTGCGTAGTTGAAATCTGTTTGGATGGTCCATCTTTCTTCAACCGGTACGATCAAACCATACATCCTTTTGACCTAAAAGTTTGTGGTTATTCATATATAGATGTGACCTAGAAGATGGTCAAAGTAGATTCTTCATATCATCAATGATAGGCCACCTGGACCGGCCCAGAGTTGAGTAGGCGGAATCTAAAAACTTTCTGGACAGTTTGTATTGTTTTGGCTACCACGATCAATCCGTAGCTCCGATCGACACGAAACCACTTGGGTTATTTCGGCGTCGAGCTCCTCTTCGACATGGATATGTTGGATTTCTAAATATCATTAATATGGGCACAAAAAATTAGGCTAAAAAACTAAAAAGGGGACTACCTTTGTTTGTAATCTGGATTCTGAAACTGCATGTCCGACCTGTTAGCCGACCAGTCGACCGACTGGTCGGCCAATCCATCCGGCCAGTCGGACCACAGGTCGGCTTTCATAAAATTTGTCCAAAGAATTTGTTGTTTCTGGAGGGTTTAACCGGCTGGTCGCTTGCTGTGACCAGTCGGCCGGTGGGCGTGAAAAATGTGATTTTTCTAGTTTTTCTTCCTCCATTGCATTGCATCTTTCCTCCATCTCTTATCATTTATTTCTTTAATTTTTAAGGCATGTAAGAAGGGCCTCTAAACATCATAAGACGAAATCTCTCTCTCATTCCTACAATCACAAATCCATGCATTAGATTAGTCTTTAAATCATAAAAACCATGCATAATGAGTGATGAATTGGTGTTAGAATATGCACAATTAAGAGCTCAACAATTTCAACAATTGGCTAAACCTTTTAACTAGGGCTAAGAGGTGAAGCTTATAGTTGTTTACAATGTTTAATTCGAATTAGTTCAAGTAATTTGAGATTTATTGATGAATGATTCTAGTTATAATTTGAAATAAAGTTAATATTTTTAGTTTAATCTTCTATCTCTTGTGATTATGCTTACGTGTGATGTTTTGATTTACTGAGATTGATCAATAGAGTGTTGTTGATAGGATTTTGGGTTGTAAAGATCTTAGATCCATTATGATATGTTGGATGCTAGGGGGTCTTACAAATCAAGTTTCTTAAGTACTTATCTAGAACTAAACTAAAAGAAGTTCTTATCTTTTGATTGGATCTGGGATAGGTGTTTATGTATTGATATTGGATCAATAGAAGTTCAAGTCATGCTTCTAACTCAAGTCTAGTGACAAGGCTTGAGGAAGAATCATGAATGTGATCTCAATTGTTTTGTGAAGGATTGGGCTGTGTGATTGGATATGCCCAATGCCTTAGTTGTTTACGAGAGAACCATAGCAATAGATGATCCATCTATGTTAGACATTTTGTGATGATTTAATTGCTCTATATACTGATTGGATAGGGATAGAACTCTAATTTTAATTGAGTTAGTGGCTTGAATGGTTTGAATTCGCATTGTGAATGATTATAAGTGGACCTTTGGCGCTCTAGTGTTTATTTCCCTTATTTAAGTCTAAAGTAGATAGTTTTATGTTATTAAATTGCATCCATCGATACAAATCTGAGTTTAGCCCATCCTAGTTATAAAGTTTAGAATTGTTACGACAATCCCTGAGGATCGACCTCGGTCTTACTGAGAATTATTACTACATCGTAGCCTTGCACTTGAGGCAAGCGAACAATAGGAATGCAGATGCGTCTTATGGAGTTGGGTCTCTGCACGGGTAGCTCGCTCCACAGCTTCTGCCACTGTCCAAACCGACATTAATTGTACTCAGTCCTGTATTGTGGGTTGGAGGCCACCAACGAATCTCGCAGTTTGTTGGGCATCGGTTTTTAAGAGATCGTTTCGTATAGCCAACCTACTGAATTTTGTTGCATAGTCTTCAACGGTCCGATTGCCCTGATGGCAATTGTGGTATTTCTAGAATAGGACTTGCTCGTAGTCACGAGGTAGGAAGCGTGATCGAAGGAGTTGTAGCATCTGAGGCCATGACCGGATGGACAACTTGTTTTGCCGAGTGCGAATAGAGGGTGGACAACGATCCGATCCGAGCCAAATATGGATAAGATCGAATTGTTCAGCTGCTTGAGTGGGTGTGTTCGAACAATGTTCGAACAAACATTTGAACAAGATGGCTCTGTTCAAGCTCAATTTAGTCTAGCCCAATCATGTTCGAACATGTTCAAACATATGGGTTTCGAACAATTTTTATGAGTTCGAACAAGTTCGAACAATTTCGCTTTTTTCGCTTGAAAATATTTTTTCTACCACTGAATAGTAAATACCGATTTGTTCAAAAATTACATATCACAAATGACAAATCATAAGGTTTAAAGTTTTTAACTAACTAATAGAAAACCATAACATAAATAGTTAATGTTCATACTGTTGCTAACCTGAAGAAGGAAGAGTGAAGACTAAAGCGAACCCTTGACTATTTAATATCCTTTGTATAATGACTTGATGAGTGCCTTACCTGCAAAAAAAAAAAAAAATGAAATAGTCAATCAATCCATGGAAGCAAACATCCGATCAACATAACAATTCAATATTGTAAAATAAAATAATATAACCAACATAGCAACTGATTTGGTGAATCAATGTAAACATGGAACTCTTCAAAATTCAAAATATCACTTAAAATTACATTGAAAATAACAAAATTAATATTCAACTATCAAGTTTCAAGAATAGTACCAAAACAAAAAGTCACCTATTCATGTAATTGTAATCTCGCCTTGAGTCTCGCAATCATCATCTTCCTCGTCCTCATCAAAACTCCTGCCTCCCCAAACTGGATGCAACCAATCTTGTACACATATCAGGGCTTCAATTATTTTCGGCATAAGTGAGCTTCGGTGCTTGTTGACAACCCTACTTCCCGTGCTAAAGGCAAATTCTGATGCCACGGTCGAAATTAAAATTGACAAGATATCTCGTGCCATCATCGCTAATGTTGAGTATTTTGTTTCAATTTGTTTCATTTTCTACCAATTCAACACATTAAAATCTGTAGAAGGATACTTGATAATCTATTCTTTAAGATAAATTTCTAATTCTGATTTCGTTGTTTGATCATTTGTTTCTTCTTGTTCTACGAAGGACATAAAATCATCATACTCATCTTTGGAATTAGAACTCGAACCAATCTGAGATGCAGCTTCATTGTTTTTGTTTCTATTTTCATCCAAAATACCAACATAAATATTGTACAGCTCACAAACTGCCTCATGAACATTGAAAATCTCTCCTCTTGCCCGTTCTGAAGAATAAATCTTAGGAAAACAGTATCTAACCAATGTCATCTTGTAACATGGATCAAGGACAACTGCAATGGCCATCAATAAATGGCATTCAGACCATTACTTATCAAATTTTGACCTCATTTGTGATGCCATTTGTTAGAGATATTCTGAACCATTATAAACTCTTTTTTCTAAAGCTTCTTTTATCTTCTAAACCTCCAGAAGAAATAAATTTGCTGTAGGATATTTGTTCGCAGAAAATATCTTAGTACATTGATAAAAAAACTTTAAGAAATTTATGTACCTCTTCCGCCTTTAACCAATCATCATCTGTAGGCAACCATTGATAAATTCTTTCACGTACCGGAAAATGGGGGAATGCTTGTCTTAGCTCCAGAGCTGTGTCTAACATCTCATATGTTGAATTCCAGCGCATGTATACATCTAATTTGAGCGTTTTCTTATATTTTAAACTCAAGCGCTGGACTATTTCATTCCACATACTTATTCTTAAAGGCGATGCCCTTATGAATTTAACACTCTCTCTTATATTCTCAATCGTCGGGTCAATCACTTTAAGTCCTTGTACAATCAAGTTCAGTATGTGTGCAGCACAACTTACTTGAAATATTCTCCCCCCAAAAAATAACTTTCCCGATGTCTGAAATTGGTCCCATAGTTTTGAAATGACGCTATCATTGGCAGAGGCATTATCTAAAGTAATCGATATTTTATTTTCAATGCCCCACTCAAGAAGACAGTTGTAGATGCAATTAGAAATAACAACACCATTATGAGGAGGCGGAAGGTGGCGAACGTTTATTATTGATTTACAAAGCTTACATTCAGCATCAACATAGTGTGTAGTTAACGACATAATCCCTTTCTTTGATTTGATGCTGTCCACAAATCAGATGTCAAACTAATTCGTGAGATCGATTCTAGAAGAGATTTCAATTTTCTTTTATCAGCTTCATACATCTTTATGCATTCTCTTTTTACTATTGCATGGGAGACTTTCTTACAACTGGGAGTAAGATATTTGCATAACCCAGTGAAAACTTTGCTCTCGATCATTCTAAATTGTTTTTCCTCCACAATAACTAATCTAGCAAACTACTCCTTTAGTTTCTCTTTGTCAAACTTGTATGTAGAAGTGACACCCCGAGAATCATCTTCTTGCAATGGGGTAAATGAAAGTGTCTTTTGACTCTTGCTTGAACCTTTTGGTTTTATATGACAACTTTCTATATGTCTCCAAAGAAGAGTAGTTGATCCTCCTGTACTCTTCGCGTATAATACTTTGCAGTGTTTGCATCTGACCTTCATCTGACCATCTTTCATTATAACCTCCTTGAAATCCTTCCATATTGCTGCTACAATCTAAAGATTGCACACCCAAGTGCAGGTTACGAAGTAGTAAAATACTCGATAAGACCGAGGTCGAACCACAGGGATTGAGGTTAAGAACAATTAGAGGAATTAGTTTAGGTGTGAGAGATGAAATCTGAATTATCCACGAGAGTGGAGCAAGTTGTGTGTGGTGAAAGACAAAAATAAAAAAGGAATTAAGGCATTAGGGATCCACCTTTGATTTATCCACAAAGTTTGATTCATTGGTCTAACTATAACTAAACTGGAATCAAATAAAGATTCATTCCAATTGGAAGATGAAACGATTAAACCACTTGCATATTTAATAAAATATGGTGATCTGAATCGATTGATTTAACCATGAAGCACTCGTTAGTTGATCACAAGGAATTCCAAGCATCCACTATGCCCGGAGTCGATAATGGATCAAGGAATTATACAGATCAACAACTTTGTCAAAAATTCAATTGATAAGATCACAAATCATACGATCAAATGCATACTTACAAGATAAGAGGCTTTGATTAACCGATTCAACCGTTAAGATCCCGTCTATCGATCGTAGGGAATCCAAAGCATCCAATGTGCCCGGAGTTACAATGGATCAAGGGATTTTACAGATCGATGACTTTACTTGCACTAGCTCGATGACCATAGAGAATTCAAAGCATCCATCGTGCCTAGAGTCGACGATGGATCAAGGGACTTCATCGATCATAAATTAGGTAATTGGTGCGCAAGGGATCCCAAGCATCCAACGTGCTCGGAGTCGACGATAGATCAAGGGCCTTACACAACAATAACATCTGGCAAGGTAGATAACCAAACTAATCAACTAAAGAGAACTCTAACATTCACGCCACTCATTGTTGAACCAAAAGAACCAAAGCTTACAAATTTGTTCAAAGGCTTCACCCCTAGCCTTAGCTGGAGGTTTAGCCAACCATGCTACAATGGAAGACTAAATTCTCTACAAAGAAAAAACTACTCTACACTACAAAAGAAAGAAAGAAAGAAAACTAAAGAAGAAAAGAGAAGAGTTGTAGAGAATGAGATTTGAGGGATGATTGAAATGGGTGAGAGGAGTGCCCCTTTTATAGCCTCTTGAGAAGCTTATGTGACACTCTAAGCCTAGGTGGCACTCCAAGCCTAAACCAAAAGTTTTTTTAGGTTTGGGTTAGGAGTTAGGCTTTGATGATGAGGTTACACTTCCAAGCCAATAATTTTACCTTTTAGGTTTGGGTTAGCAGTTAGGCTTAGAATGCCGAAAGAAAACTTTTCTTTTTGGTTTGGAGCTCATGGATGGAACAGGATGGAGAGAGCATTTGCTTGGCCCAAGGATGGAAGGTAACTAGGTGAGTTAACTCGGTGATGAGTTGGAGTTGATTAGTTCACATGCTAGACATTAAGAATCTAGATAATCTAGACCGTTCATTGAAGGTGAGGTGCTTCCAGATGATGGACGGTGTTGTTGATCAGTTGAAACTGCTGCGAGCTGTTAGGACGTTGGAAATCCTTCAATGGATGAGTCCACCATGGATGGATACATGGTCCACCTGATGAAACTAGTCATGGACGGTGTTGGAGAGCAACTGGACGGTCAAGATAATCTACATGTGAGGCTATTTGGACAACCATTGGATTGACGTTAGATTGATCTTGCTGATGCTGGAGCATGATGAAGGATGGATGGTTGGTGTTGTTCTCGTGCTGAAGTGGGTGATCTTGATGGATCAGGTGCTGAGAGAGGATGGAAGGTAGCCCACTTTGTTGGCATGTTGGAGATGGTTAGACGGTTCATCCAGCAACTGGATGAATGGACGGCTGGAAGGATGGAGGCCTGGACGGTGGATCTCTACTGGACTGTGATGATCATGGAGGTCAGCACGTGTGCTGATGAAAGGCTGATGGGCTGGACGCAAAAGATCAGTTGGAGGCGTGTTGGACAGACATCCACTGCTGGACGTTGAAGCTGGATCGTGGATTGGATGGGGTCCACTGCTTGGACGACCGGAGTTGCAGCACGTGTGTTGGACTGTTGGCTGAAGTGGTGCTTGCTGGATTGAATGGACGATTGTGTTGATGAACAGCTGGTTGGACGTCCACTGCTGGAAATTTGAAGGACGCTAGAGATCAGATGGACGGACATCCACTGCTGGATGTTGGATGGGCTGGCTTGGACGGTGAAGATCTTGGGAGCTCCACCTGCTGGCTTTGCTTGATGCAACCTGATTGGGGTATGGACGATTTGATGGAGTGAGTAGGGTAATGGATGGCTAGTTGTGTATATTTGATGGATGGTCCATTGCTATTGAGTTGATGTTGATATGGTCCACCGTGCTGGCATTGGATGGAAGAGGTGATCATAGGTCCACCAAAGGTCCCTTAATGCTTGGTAGGCCCTACACGTGGATATTCATCTTGACCGTCCCAACTTTTGTGATCGCCTAAACACGATCATCCGAACATTCACAACCTCGATTTTCTAAATGAGCGGCTATGATGCAGTCCAACGTAGAACATGATGGTGCTTTGATCTTTACAGTTCGACTTCCTTCAAGATCGTTCTCATGCTTGATCTTGCTCTCTTTTGGGCCTTTAAATGCCCTGATTGGATCGAATCTTGTGCAACCTTTCTTGATCATCTGAACATTGAAAATTAATCTAATGAGGGATAATTAACCGAGAAAATAATGATATTGCTCGTAATAACCAGGGTTAATTATAAAATATTGTGTGCTCATCAATTGCTGATCTTTTCTTTCCCTTTACCAAAGATTGTGTCATACTATTCTCATTTGTATTCTTCTCATCGCTCTCCAGGATAACAGGAGAGGTGACTGACTCACTAAGGGCAGGGGTTGCGGCGGGTTGCTCAGTAGACATTTATTATTTTGAAGACACAAAATGTGATGAGCCGAATACAAATGAGAAATAAGCACATTCAAAAAGAGAAATGAACTGATGAAATTTATCAAATAATTACTACATTTATATCAATTATCAGGTTCCATTCATAAATCAATCAAAACTAAAACCCATGTTAAAAGAAATCAATGGATTCATGAGATTTAAGTTTTTTATTATGTCTTTTAGAATGGGCAAAGATGAAAAATAAGTGCCAAAAAAAAGAAGAAAAAAAGAAAGAAAGAAATCTACACAAAAAAGATGGATGGATCAGCCTGACTTTTGTGTGAACTGATCTTTAAGGTAGGCCTAACGTTTTCAACGGTTCAGATGTCGTTTCATGCATTGCCAGTGCGAAAAAGTGTGTATGATCACTCTACATTGTAATTTACACTAAATAAGGGGAATGGTCGCATATATTGGAACTCATGATAATTACCGTATGTTCAAGCTGTGTGGGGTCCATCGTGACATTTGAGTGTCATCCAACCCGTCCATTAAATGCAACCCTGAATACTAATCCTAGATACCAAAATCCAGCCTGATCACCAACTCAGGTGGGTTGTGGGCCATGCCAAAGGGAACAATAAGGACCAACAGGGAGGATGACACCCACCATAGAAATTTCCAGATGGAATGTGGGGTCACCCATGTTGCATATAAGCCATCCAATTGATCATCGGTTGCGCCCCGCCAAGATGAAGTGACATAAAGAAACTAAATTCCAAAACCTTTTTGATGATCCCAACAGTTTTCGATCATAAAGGCATTAAGCATCTACCAACCTTTACGACACAAATATCATAAAGGGTGTATGTTTCTCTCCCAACAGTTTCCTTTGATGTGGCTCACCTGTATCACAAATCAACCTTATTTTTTAGACTTGAGCCTAAAGTGGAAGGCCCTTAATCATGGCTAAGTCGTAGACTCACAAGGTCATGTGTGGGTGTGTGTCATAAATAAAAAAAATAAAAATAGCCTAGAGTGGTATTACAAATCTAATGATGGGAGTGAATTTCACATACACCAATACACCAATGAATTTCACAAAAATCAGGATCATTGATGATCAAGTGGGCTACACCAAGGGAAACAATTTGGAGAGTGAACCTCGTCGTGTATACTCTTTCAAACCATGTGGTCCACTTGAATCACTGATGGGAACGATTTTTGGATCCCAAGCCTAATACCTGATGATGCACCTGGTGGTCGGGATGGATTTTAGGGTGGAGCCCACCCTAGCCACAGACCCCAAGAAAGGAATCCACATCTTTTGGTAGGCAGGAACTTTGAAATTATATAGGATTTTTCTACATGTGGCGTACAAGTACTAAAATTGATTAGTCCAAATTATTGTACCCAATATAGATGTATCATGAATAAAAAAATTAAGCTTATTTGATTATTTGACTATTAGATTGGTGGACATTGAATGGACAGTCAATAATGAAAATTACCCAACAACCCTGTTCCCACGAACAAGAGTCCACATATCAGAGGTTAGGATTGTTTAAAAAAAAAAAAAAAAACTGATATGTGGATTGTAACTCAAAATAGTAACATACGCCACGTGTATAATTCTGAGAGCTGTATATCAGGGACGCGGATTGGCCAATGACCGTGCCACTAGCCATTGGCTAGTGGTCGATGCTCTGTGGGCCTCACCATGATGTATGTGTTTCATCCACACCGTCCATTCATATTTCCATATCATTTTATGGAATGAGACTAAAAAATGAGGTAGATCCAAATATCAAGTGGACCACATTACAGAAAATAGTGGTGATTGAGTGCTCACCATTAAAAACTTTTGGGGCCCATAAAAGTTTGGATCAATCTAATATTTGTTTTTTCCCTTCATCCAGGTTTGTATGACCTAATCAACAGGTTGGATGTCAAATAAACATTACAGTGAGCCCTAAGATGTTTTCAATGGTGGACATTTAATCTCTACTGTTTTCCTGTGGTGTGGTCCACCTGAGATTTAGATCTACCTCATTTTTTGTATCATGCCCTAAAATAATCTGGAAAATGGATGGACAGCATGGATAAAATAAATATCAGCATGGACCACACAGTGGGGATTAAGCATCTAACATTGAAAACTTTTTGGGGGTCACTGAAGTTTTCGATCAACCTGATATTTGTGTTTTCCATTCATCCAGGTCTATGTGACCTTATGAACAGCAGGGACCCACACTAATGACCACCCCCAATGGAATCATTGGCTCCACACGCACATCATGCGTGGGTCCCAGGTCCAACGGATGGACGGCTGCCCTTCGTGGTCAGCCCCACAAGCACACAGGAGCCCCACGATCAGCGGGCTCCATAGGACCACACATAAAAAATAAAAATAAAAGAATGGAAAGAGTGGGGGAGGAAGAGGAGGGAACAGGAGGCGTATCCTCACCTTAGGCGCACCGAGCGAATGAACGGCTGGGGATGAGCTCGAGGGAGAGGGAGAGGGAGAGAGCATGAGAGAGAGGGAGTGCGGGTGTTGAATGAGGGTTTTAGAAACCCTTAACAAAATTTGATTTTTTTTCAAATCCGTGTGCATTTTACACTGGATAAGGTTGAGCTGCCACGTGTTCTGCAAGCCCCACCATGATGTAAGTGTTCTATCCACTCCAGTCCATTAATTTTTAAATATTATTTTAGTGCTATATCCCAAAAATTATCCACATCTAAATCTCCAGTGAACCACACCACAGGAATGACATTATGATGGCATATAAACATCAATGTGGACTCCAGGGATGTTTCAATGGCAGGAATTTCCCTACCACCTTTTCCTTCAATGCGGCCCACTTGCATCTTGGATCAAAATCATTTTTGGTCTGACATCCTAAAATGATCTCACAAAATGGATGGACGGTGTGGATTTCTCACAAACATGATGGTGGGCCCCACCCAAATTTCCAACGTGAGTTAGACCTTGGACGTGAACGAGGGTTGGCTGATGACGCCACCTGCCACCAAGCTGGAGTGCGATGTTAATTGTCACCGTTCTGTGGGTCCCACCATGATGTATTTGTTTTATCCACTCCGTCCATCCATTTGTACAGCTTATTTTAAGGCATTAAATAAGAAATGAGGCAGATACAAAACTTAAATGGACCACACCACAGGAAACAATGAGGAGAATGATGTCCACCATTGAAACTTTCCTGGGTTCACAGTCACGTTTATTTGTCATCCACCTCTCTCTCTCTCTCTCTCTCTCTCTCTCTCTCTCTCTCTCTCTCTCTCTCTATATATATATATATATATATATATATATATATATATATATATATATATATATATATATATATATATATATAATCGAGTCGAACGAACGAGTCGAGTCGAGTCGATCAATATTCGAGTCGAGTTTGAGTTCGAGTCGAGTCGAACAGGACTGTGTTTGAAATTGAATTGATTTTTTTTTAAACACACCATGTGTGTTCGAACAAAGTTCGAACAATAAGACTTTCTATTCGAACAGGGTTTTACCGAGTAGATGTGAGTCGATTCAAACGGTTAAACTCAGTTCGTGTCCAGCTCTAGGTGCGGGAGAGTTACAATTAATCCCACCATGCCGAAGCACCAGACTTCAACTTGTACGCAACAAGTTTAGCCTTTCGATCCTCCGGAACTTTCATATAATAAAAAAAAACTCTCTACTTCTGCTAGCCAATCCAAAAATTCCTCTATTCTAAGCAAGCCATTAAACATAGGAAGTTCTCCCTTACCTCTATAGTTGTATTTGTGTCGATCTCCACGATCATTACCATGCGCTTGAGGCCGAGAAAGGATGTTTTCTACGTCGTCGTCGCTGCCGTCTGAATTTGCATGATCTCATCGTCGATTCGCTGTCTGGAGGGCCGGACGGACTGCTGGAATGTTCCGAACCTCCACCGCCCATCAGAACTTGTTGTTGGGTCAAAGCTGCAGCGATCTGATTGAGAGACTCTTGTACTCCTTGCATCGATCCCTCAACCGACCTCTAGAAGAGTTCCATCCTCTCTGCCAAATACTGGATCCCATAATCACCATCAGCGGGATTGATAACATGATTTTCGCTAGATGCCATCACCAAGGAAGAACCTCACTCTGATACCAATTTGGTGCGGGCGAAAGTGGTGAGATTGAGCAACGTCTCTCCCACGGGGATAACTAATCCGAATCTCGGATCTATAGGGACTCCTCAACCTGTCTTCGTAGAATCCACAACGGGATATCTCGAATCCATGGGACATTCTCTTCGAATCCACGAGCAAATAAGAGAAAACTCTAAGTTTTTATTCAAAAATATATTAATCATCATCTAAAATGAAAATAAAACAAGTACTTATAGGAAACTAAATCCTAAAAATGCAACCTGTGTGTCCTAATTGCAAAAGAAAACTAATTAAGCAAAAATCGTAAGAAAATAGTCCAAAACGGAAAGTTCGCGCCCACTTCTGTGCGTCTATTGACCGGTCGACCGACTAGTCGGAGTTGAGGGTCGACCGGTCGGTTTGTGCACAAAACAGTCTAGAGAGTTCTGGAGGCCCCTAGACCATTTGGGGGTCTAACCGGTCGGCAGGGGTCTTCTGCTGCCGTTTTCCCTGGCCTACTTGGTCCTTTCTTCGGTCCAATCTCCGGTCCTTTCGGGCCCACTCCTGAGTCCTCTTCATGGTTCTTGCCTTGCCTCGATCGAAGGGCTGCCTCACTACATCAGTGACGGGTCAGGTTGGCCTAGGTCAATGCAGGGGGTATTCCTAGACTCATTAAGGGCTTCTTAGCCCTGGACAATGCAGGATTGGGTTGATTAGAAGGAAAAACTTTGGGGTGCGGGGGGAGTATATGGGCTAATATGATAGGTGGAGTGTCGATCTTTTTGTGGGGGCAACTGAATGTGTTGATAGCCTTACTCAAAAAATTTAGTTATTTAAAAAAAAAAAAAAAAGAAAGAAAGTTGGCCCAAGTCTGATCCATTTATGAAACATGCCAACAATTGAAAACCCCAACCTGAGTAGCAGCCCATGGCGAGTGACCTGATCCTCGCGGATTTACCAATTAGGTTTAGAATTTAAGCCCTGTGGTCCACCCATAAAGAAATTATTAGGCCAAGCACCTCTCCATGGACCCATTTACGTAAACGTATTGTTTCAGGCCTGTTGGCAACTTCATGCATGGTTGGTACATCAAACCCTTGTATTACTACCTGATGCGCTTCTTAGAAATGGTTTGAGATGGGGCATGAATCAGCCATAGCCCGACCCATTCATTTAACAAGCCCTGTTTTAAGGCTGAACCTGAAGCATACAGCCCCATATGTATGACTTGAGCCCGAATTAGAAGCATGCTGCGGGCCTGTGGATAGCCTCGTTTCAACACCGAGGTCATGGTGTCGATTCCCAAAAGGGGGGTGGCTAACATTGTGATGTGACCGACAGGGGTGGGTAGGTGTACAAACAATGGGGTGTGTGGACTGGGAGCGAATTAGGTGTTACCCCGGGAACAGCTTAGTAGGTGTTACCCCTACCATGTGGCCCACATGGATAGTAGTTTGTATATCCATGCCATCCATCTGTTTCTCCATTCCATTTAGGATGGTTTTCAAAAAATTATGCAAATCCAAATCTCAAGTGGACCATACCAATGGAAACAGTGCTGATTGAGTGCCCACCATTAAAAATTCCAAAGAGCCCGTTGTAAGATATTGGTAATGTTTATTTGCAATCCAAGCTCTTCATAATGTCAAGAAGGTCTAGATTAAGGGAAAAATTTTAAGATCAGATTGATGCAAAATTTTTGTGGCCTGCAAAAAGCTTCTAATGATTATTCATCACTCTTTCTAGTGGTATGGTCCACCCGAGATTTGTATCTTCTTATAATTTTGGATCGCATACTACAATTAGGCGTAACATCAGATGGATGGCATGGTTATGCAAAACATACATCAAAGGTCCCACATGGTAGGGGTAACACCCACTAAGGTGTTACCAGGGTAACAGCTAATTCGCTCCCCGTGTGGACTAAAAAAAAAAAAAAAAAGCAATAACAATCCATTAATCTCATGTGGATGAGATCCACCCCGTCAATCAGGTGTGCCACTCTTTGTTTGGACCAACGCTGAAAAATAAACCTCATTCAACAGTTGGGTGGTGCACACCATGGAAAACAGTTGAGAAGTCTCACAATTAAAAAAGTCCATATAACTTATATGTACTGCCCACCGTGGTGTGTATATACCATACAATCCATTAATCTCACGTTTCACACCATGTTTAATTGATTCTCTGAAAATTAGGACAATCTATGTGAATTTATTGTTAGGAATGATTTTACACCATTCCCTATGGTGCAGCACATTCTATGTGAATTTATTGTTAGGAATGATTTTACACCATTCCCAATGGTGCAGCTAGTGTAAGTCTTGGATTTCACCAAATTTCCAGGATTCACAGGGGCTTGGATTAGGTACTCCCCCTCCCCCCCCCCCCCCCCCCCCCCCCCCCCCCCCCCAACACACACACACACACACACACACACACACCAGGACGCAGCAGGAGACAGATGGTGCAGCTAGTGTAAGTCTTGGATTTCACCAAATTTCCAGGATTCACAGGGGCTTGGATTAGGTACCTCCCCCCCCCCCCAACACACACACACCAGGACGCAGCAGGAGACAGACGGGTACGTGGCACGTCGGGGTTGGTGGAGAGCAGGTGGAGCCCGAGGAGATGTGATGGGTTTGTCAGCACTTCACCAGTACCGAGTTGCGGGCCCTGCTCTCTACCAATCCCGACTCACCACGTACCCGTCCGTCTCCCGCTGCTTTCTAGTGGGGGTAGTACCTAATTTGAGCCCGATTCATAGTGAAAATTTGACAGCCCAACTGATGGACAGGGTGGATCACATACGTGTTTATCCCACATAGTGATTAGTTAGCCAGCAAAATTCATCCCCTCCATCTGCCTATGCCATTCAGGCTATTGTAGACCTCGATTCTCTCTTCCTTCCTCTCTCCATGTGGATGTGCACCACATCTCCTTAGTTAACAATTTTAGGCAAAAAATGAACCACAATGCAGTACTGTCTCGCCTGCTAGTCCAACAGGAAGATGCCTTGGTGTTTCAACAGCAGGTCTCAAGTTGGAATGCTGACGAGGCACACTAACTGCATGGCATTCGTGTGACTAACTGTGTGGGTGAGTTGCAGGACTAAAAAAAAAAAAAAAGTTGTAATGAACTAGCAAGGCTTGACAACTCCAAACATACCAGTAAAAATCTTGAGTACACCCATCCATTCACAGACCCCACTTCTTGGAAATTTGCAAAACCCAACAAAAATGAAGACTTGGCTCTAAAAGTTGCTAGTATTGTTTGTCCCAATCAAAACAAACCAGTAGAAATCTTGAGTACAATCCATTCACGGGCCCCACTTGTTGGAAATTTGCAAAACCCGACAAAAATGAAGACTTTGACTCTAAAAGTCACTAGAATTGCTTGTCCTAATCATGTGACCGTGGATAGAAAAAAGAAGTGGTGCATATTGGTTACAATAAAGGGGATCCAATCACTGATTTGGAAATCTGGAGAAAGGATGAGAGAGAGATGTGAGATATGAAAATGACTTACACTAATAGTTCTAGTTAGATTTCTAAAAATTAAGAAAATAAATCACCATGCATGCATAACACCTTAAGATTATAATACTTATTAGTGTTCCAAATGCCTTTTATTAACATAGCGTATTATGCAATAATGCATCATTTTTTATAATTTATAGTTAGGTAGATGATGAGCAATCCAAACGAGAGCCTCAGAAGTGAGATTATTGGGGTTTCCAGTCAAGTCTGCTTTGGAGGTTTATTCAACTCAAGGGAGAAACAATTATATAGTCTGTCTTTGCCTCTTTCCATCACAGCTCATCTTATCGTCATTAATTGCATGATTTCACTCGGGTCTGTTTTACTTTAGGATTGCTAATTTTAGAACCTCGCACATGAAAACAAGCCATATTCATGCGAGACTGGCGCTGCTCATCGGATTGTCCTAACAATATGTAGTTTCCATGTGTTGTAAAACTGGCCTATATGATCATCATGTGGGCCACACCTGTTGAAAGGAAATGAACGGTTATTAGAAAAAGACCAATGATTCAAATGATCATGTGCCTTCCATGATAATCATATTTCCATGATTTTATATGCATGGAACTCACACGGTGATGACCTGTGATAAGTGGATCTGATTTTACATACGTGACCCATTTCTATGCACTGGTAGGGTGCAGTTTCAAAGTTCAGGTGCAATCTGCATTTCTCATTTTACTCGGACATTTTGGGTAGGGGATCCAATAAAAATGAGATTGAGGAATGGGCCATTGCCATCAAAGGGATCAGAATCTTCTGCAACACTTGTTGTAGGCAGAGCATGGAACAATCGAGATCTGTGAGTCCACAGTGACATGTTTGTGATATTGACTCCATTCATCAGTTGTGCCACCTCATGTTAGTACCTGTGGTAAACCATTAGGCCAATCGAAAACTAAGATGAGCCACAACACATAACAATGGAATATAGTTGGGCAACATTATTATTCATCAACGGACCATAAAATGTCCACCAATCATCCAAGTAATAAATCAAATCATTGTAGATTTTGGTTTGCAAGCCTTTTAAACTAGGAATATCCATCGATCAACCGGACTGGTTTAAGTTACCTATGTTCCATATGGATCAGTAGCTTGAATTTGGGCTCATTCACTCTTTGTTTTTCCTCCTATATCCAACCTAGTTTGTAATTGGCTTAAGGGCCATTGGATGGTAATCTGATCTCTATTGGGAAACCACACACCTTTTCCTTCCATGTGCAAATCAGTGAGATTAACAATCAAGACCAAACCCATCCATTCATAGGCCCCACTCCTTGAAAATTTGCAAAACCTAACAAAAAGGAGTCTTGACTCTAAAAGTCGTTAGCATTGATTGTCTTAACCATCCGATGGTGGATAGGAAAAAGGACAAGTGTATTTTTTTTTGTTAGTGTCTCCTTGGCATTTCGAACGGGAGACCTACTGTTGAAATGCCTAAAGAGAGGTGCATATTGATTCTAAGGGACCGTTTGGATTAATTATAAGTTACTTAGATAAGCTACTTATGCCTCTTAGTAACTTATCTTGATTTCTAGTTATTAAGCAAATACGTATGTTTGGTAATATAACATACTTATCAACCCTGTTCCACAATTTACAGCAATGGACGAGCACCTATCTTCTCGGCAATTCTTCAAACAAGCAATGTGCATCATCTATTTTGATATTGTGGGACCATCCAAATCTTAGAAGGCCTTTTAGTCCCAACACATCCGTCCACATGTCGCGCACACTTTCACGGATTGAGAGGCATCACAGCCGTCCAAGTGGTGGACCCTAGGAAGTTTTCAACTGTGGAAGTTCAATCTCCACCGCTAGCTGTGATGCAACCCATTTATGATTTGAATCTGCTTCATTGCTGGTCTGAGAAGATAGATATATGGTGTGAATTTCTAACATACATCATACTCATGCCAGATGCCAGCACGATGGGGCCAAGAAGGCTAGACGAGTGGTTTTCTATCTATGTTGAACAGACAATATTAAGTAACTTAATCCAAATGGGCTCTTAGTAAGCTTCTTAATATTCGCATCATCAGCTCTTCATTCCAACTTATTCATGCTTCGGGAATCACTTAAATCTAGCTTGTCTCGAAGTGTGAGATTCTGATTTCTATGGTTGTTTTTTTTCAAAAATTTATTTATTTAAAGCTTGGTTTGGACTCAAGCCTCCTTTGTTTTTACTACTATTTTAATTGACTTGTAATATAATAGAGAAAGACTCCTTACTCATGCCTCACAAAATAGAGAAAGAGTATCTTAGCTCTCAAGTAAAAATAGAGAGAGTATCTTAGCTCTCAAGTAAAAATAGAGAAAGAATCCTTACTCATGCCTCTCAAAAGTTTCAACAAGAAGTCATGGGTTTAAGTACCCATTATGATATAAAAAAAGCTATGGTGTGTGAGTGTGCATGTTAAAAAAATGTAAAAGCAGATCACAGCCCATGGACCCTTGACCCGAAGTCTATCGTTATGAGGAGAGAGAGAGAGAGAGAGAGAGAGAGAGGAGTTGAATGCTACGGTTGCACTGACACGTGGCCTACTACAAAACAATGTCACAGCCCATGGGCCCTTGACCCAATCGAAGTTCATAGTTACGCTAATTAGGTTTAGAATTTTAACAGATGGTCCCACACGTCAAAAATTATCAGGCCCGAGAACCTCTCCTTTAACCCATTTACCCAAGGGCTCTTATCTCTAGCCTGTTAGTAACTTTTGTGGGATTTGGGAATCGAAAGATTCTGTTAATGCTTAGGTGACCGCTTGAAAGGGGAATGAATCAGCCATAGCCTGAGTCGTTTACTTTATCAGTCACGACCCAGTCAGTGTACCCAAGCCTAACTTAGAAGCAGGCCTAGCCAGGCAGCCCATGGGCTGACTAGAGTGGCAGACCCTTTGCCAGCCCTAATTTAGTGCTCCACAAAAGCCAGCCCTAACAAGGATATATATTCAAAAACTCAAATAGCCACACACCACATGAAATAGTGAGGATGGAAATGCCCATGCTAAACTTTCCTAACGCCGAGCTAATGCTTATATGTCATCTACCTGTTCATAAGTTGATTCCCACACATGAGTGAGTCACACATGGCAAACTACAAGTACTTTCATTTCCGCACTTGATCAACGAATTGACATCTTTAGCAAGGGCCTTACTGTCTCTCGATTTCCTTTATTCAAAGACAAACCAATGCGGCCCTAGAAAATATCAATTTGCAAGGAAGTATTATTGTATATACATATGCACTTATTTGTTCACAGATGTTGAGCAGTCTAAGGAAACTTTTGTAATTACCAAGTATATAATATACATCATCTAACCTTGATTAACATTATTGAGAATTCCCACAAAACCCTATTCTTTTTGTCTCATAAAGCTCTACCCACATGGCCCAGTTAAAAAAAAAAAAAAAAAAAAAAAGAAGATAGTGAGGTACCTAGGATGACCATGCTCACATGGTTCTTATCTTATCTCTTGACATCTAAATATAGCACTGAGACATCTATTATGAGTTGAAAATGACATTTGCCTGTGATAGAGATGAGAAAAATCAAAATACTTTCATATGGTCCACACAGCAATCGTTAGGTCATGGTAACAGTCATCTCTAACGTATATGTTACACTAAATGCACTGCCTAGTGGAGATGGACACCCTACCTACTAGGGTGGCTAGACAACTGTAAGACTCCATTAAGTGGGCCACACATGATCATCGTTTAGATCAGGACCGTTGGATTATTCAGATTGAGCGATTCAGTGGGCCCCACTATAGTTGTGATCATTGCTAATAGGTTTGGGGCGGGACGCTTGAACCGTGTTCCCTATACGCGGTTATTAAGCCAGATATGGAAACCTACAGGTGTGGAGACCCTAGAGGAGAGAAGTGTGATGGGTAAGCTTCTCTGGCCCTCTTTCCTATAAATATATGTCTTGGTCCCCTCACCAACACACAAAAGAAAACCCTAGTCCCATTGAGAGGTTCTCCTAAAGGTGTAAGGTGCGGAAGACCAAGAGTTCTTCTCGGCAACACGGCGGCATCGGGAATGTCTTCCCAATCAGGTATTGGCTTTCAGATTACAGTATGGAATCTCCATTATTCAATGCATAGACGATCCTATTATTCCGCATTATGTATAAGATATACAGTTGGTATCAGAGCCTCCTATGCATGAATATGGAAGATTCTGAATTTTTTTTTTTACGCCACATATCTGCTATGCTTGTGAATCAGCGTGTGGCCTTGTTGTCATGTATTGATGATTCTAATGATCTGGATGGCCATGGAGATCAATCAGATTGTTACCATCACAGGTCGTTATGTCTCTCTGAAACAGCCATTATAGGCAACTATAAAAAATAAAAAAATAAAAAAAAAAAACCAGATCTGATCGGACAGCGGCCAGCGGCCTTGGCTGTCGATCTCCCAAAATCGCAACCCTGCCCATCTTCCCACGGCCAATAGGATGTATGCTGCCGATGCCGGATTTTGACATGAGGGATGGATACTTCCCAATCAGCAAGGGTTCCTGAGACCCTAGATCCATAGCCGTTGATTTATGGAGATGGTTGCGGCTGACGTTGGTTGCCCTATTCGGTGCCGACCATGCAAGGTCACCAGAAATCATGGAAACCCACCTCTGTAAATCATGGAAATCATGTGGCTGAATTAGAAATCATGGAAATCATGCGGCTGAATTAGAAATCATGGAAATCAAGGTCACCAGAAATCATGGAAATCATGCGGCTGAATTGGGTTTATAGCCATTCATGGAAACCCACCTCTGTAAATCAAATCATGAAGGACGGAGGAAGGCCATGATCAGGACCGTCGTGTGGTAGCCATTTTCAGGCAGCCGGTTTTGGCAGCGGCATGCGTTGACAGTCGCCAGTGTCCTCTCCAGCAGCGGCAAACGGCTGCGCTGGAAGTCAGCGGTTTTCGCCGCCGATGGAGATTCGAGGGAGGAAGAGGGCTCGGATTGCGGCGGTGGTGGCAGTTGGTGATGGCAACACCATCTTCTCTGGCAGTGACGCTGCCATGGAAACCGGCATCTGGCATCAGTGGCAACAGCCGTGCTTCGCTATTGAAAACGTTGATGGTGACCATCTTCTCTGGAAATCTGCCCAAATCCATTGACGTCCATCAACACCGGCCATCTCAAACCCATCGCCGGATTTTACAGCGGGCAGGGTTTCCGTGGCTATGCAACGGCTAGGTTTTGCGGGTGATCGGATGTTGTTTTGGGACCGGCCAGGATTCTATTTTGAGATTTCTTGGCTAACAGCTGCAGAGCTGCTATTTTGAGATCTAAAAGAGTATCAGGCTGCTGTGGCAAGTAGGCAGGGCAATGAGAAAATGGAATCGAGATTAGGCTCTTATGGATTGCTAGTGGTGGGCTGCCGACTAGGCTGTATTTGGGCTTTCACCAATTTAAATCCAGGCCTTGTTTTGCCGTTCCAAACAAACTAGGCCTTTGGCCATTTTCAGCGGAACCTGGGCCTAAATTTTGAGCCCACTCGTTGGCTGTTTGGTGGGTAGCCTAATGATTCAGTAAATGTGGATTATATATTACTCTGATTTGACCTAAAATAGGGCTATTACCCATGTGTTTGAGACTGACATTTAGTTGTTGACCATTAAGAAATTAAACCAACCATTCTTTTGGTATATGTTTTGAGCCTACGGGCGGTCAACGTCAGTTGTGTTTTGGGCCAAATTAGAACTCTTACAAAAAGGTCCATTTTGGGCAGGACCATGCAGCAATCCTTGAGTTTGGAAGTGGAGATTGGAACTAGTTGTGTTAGCCACCAAAGTGACAGCAATTGGCAAAGATTTCTACTTCTAGACTTCTGTACTTGGAATTCAGTGACCCTCCATTATAGGATTGCATTAAGTTGCGTTCATACCCAGGCGAGCGGTGGTCAGAACAAAGAAGTATCATCGTTTGGCTGGATGTGAACGGGATGAAGTGGTTGATGATGGTGATATAGGTCTGAGAGATTCATTTCACCCAAAGGTGATGGGCGTCTCAGATTTATTTCACCAACACTGGTCAGCTTCATGTTCAGAAGAGCCTCCTGTATGTTACAATTTCGCCCAAAGGAGGAATCGTGATGATACGCTGGGCTCTTGCCAGATTTTGATGATTATGGCCCATCATCATTCTGGGTCATTTGATTGAAGGCCCAAATCAATCGAATGAACATACGTGCATAATATTTGTGGTTTATGTTTATGCATTGTTATATAGGACTTGTTTATTAATGTGAGTTGTATGCTTTGAATGTCCAGCTATGACTGTTTCCAATATTCCAACACAATTCAATTCCATACCTTTGCTTACTGGGTCCAACTATTCCAAATGGAAGTCGTCCGTTGAAATAGTCCTAGGTTGCATGGACTTGGATCTGGCCCTGGAGGAAGTAGAGCCTCCTATTCCAACTGATTCTAGTACGGAATCAGCAAAGGCTCACTATAAGGCCTGGACCAAGTCAAATAAGATGTGTCTCAAGATCATAAAGAACTCGATTTCTGAGACCATGCAGGGTGTCATGCCCGACACTGAGAAAGCTAAAGATTTCTTGACTGAAATAGGAAAACGATTTCAGAAATCGGATAAAGCTGAGCTGAGTTCACTTTTACATAAATTGACTCAAGCCACCTATAACGGTCAAGGAAATATCAGGGAGTACATTGGTGGATTGTCTGATGTGGTGGCTAAAATCCGCGCATTGGACCTTAAGATTGAGGATGAACTCCTGATTTTCTTGGTTCTGAACTCCTTCCCTCCACAATTCAGTCAATTCCAAATCAGCTACAATACTCAAAAGGAAAAGTGGACATTGAACGAACTGATATCTCAGTGCATTTAGGAGGAAGAGAGACTCAGAAGGTCGAGCAAGACACAAAGTGCACACCTAGTGACATCTGGTCAAGGACAAAAAGGAAATAAGAAAAGAAAGCACACTTCAGGGAAAAGTTCTACGGGTCCTGCGGGTGGCAATCAGCCTAAGTCTGCAAAGACATTTAAGAAGAAAAGGAAGGGTCCTAATGATGGCTGCTTCTTCTGTAAGAAGCCTGGTCATCAGAAGAAGGATTGTGAAGATTTTAAAGCATGGCTCGTTTCTAAGGGTAAAGACCATATTTTAGTCTGTTTTGAATCAAATTTAGCTGATGTGTCCACAGACTCCTGGTGGATAGATTCTGGTGCAACTATTCACATGTGTAATTCCATGCAGGATATGCTCCAAAGCCAGACGCCAACTGATGCAGAGAGAACAGTCTATATGGGGAACGGCATTAGAGTAAACGTGGAAGCTATTGGAGTCTGTAGGCTTAGGTTATCGTCAGGACACTTTCTTGATCTAGTAGATATTGTTTGTGTGCCTTCTATAAGGCGCAATTTGGTTTCCATTTCTCGTTTGGACAAATTTGGTTATGAGTTTAAATTTGCAAATGAAAAATTAAGCATTTACTATGATTCAGTTGTGATTGGTTCTGGCACTTTAGTTAATAACCTTTATCAGCTAGATTTGGATGTTTCACATGTATACAGTGTTAACTCATCACATGGAAACACTAAAGGCATCAAACGAAGTTTAGATTGTGAGAATTCCTCCATGCTATGACACAGGCGATTAGGCCATATCTCTCGTGAGAGATTAGAAAGGCTTATACGTGAAGGAATTCTTCACTCCCTAGACTTCTCAGACTTTGGGGTTTGTATTGATTGCATTAAAGGTAAACAGACTAGAATAAGGAAAAATGGTGCCACTAGGAGCGTAGGACTCTTAGAAGTGATTCATACAAACATCTGCGGACCGTTCCCTACAGCATCCTGGAATGGGCAGAAGTATTTTATCACTTTTATAGATGACTATTCTCGTTATGGGTACTTATACCTTATTAACGAAAAATCAGACGCCCTGGATACATTTAAGATCTATAAGGCTGAAGTCGAGAATCAACTCGACAGGAAGATCAAAGTCGTTAGATCCGACCGTGGTGGTGAGTACTACGGAAGGTATGACGAATCTGGGCGTAATCCAGGTCCATTCGCTAAATACCTACAAGATTGTGGCATCGTCGCCCAGTACACCATGCCTGGTACTCCAGAGCAAAATGGTGTAGCGGAAAGGTGTAATCACACCCTAAAGGACATGGTGTGATCTATGATAAGTAATTCTACGTTGCTAGAATCTTTGTGGGGTGATGCGTTGAAAATGGCTGTGCATATCCTTAATAGGGTCCCAAGTAAGGCTATAATGAAAACTCCATATGAATTGTGGACAGGGCGAAAGCCTAGTCTACGATATTTTCATGTATGGGGTTGTCCTGCAGAAGCCAAACCATATAACCCGCATGAAAGAAAACTTGACCCTAGAACTGTTAGTTGCTTCTTTATTGGATACCCAGAAAGATCAAAAGGATTCAGATTTTATTGTCCATCATATTTCATGAGAGTCATTGAGACTGGGAATGCTAGGTTTATTGAGAACACTGGAGATAGTGGGAGCACAAATTTAAGAGATATTATATTTGAGGAAGAGCGGATTGTGGTTCCTACCACAATCATTCAAAGTAGCATGGTTGTCCGTCCAGCAGTGGACCCTGAGATCCCTATGGAAGACCATGTACAACCTCAAATACAACCCACTGATGAGGAAATGGAAAACCCAATTCAGAATAATGAGCCATTAAGACGATCACACAGAGAGAGAAGATCTGCAATACCAGACGATTACGTCGTCTATTTACAGGAGCATGAGTTTGACATTGGGGTTGAAAAGGATCCTGTATCCCTTTTACAGGTCGAACAAAGTGCAGATTCTTCTCATTGGTTTGATGCCATGAAGGATGAATTGAAATCCATGAAGGACAACAAAGTTTGGGACCTTGTTGAATTGCCCGAAGGGATTAGGCCGATTGGTTGCAAATGGGTATTTAAAACCAAACGGGACTCTAAGGGCAATATCAAAAGGTATAAAGCCAGGCTAGTTGCAAAGGGTTTCACTCAGCGTGAGGGCATTAACTTTAAGGAGACTTTCTCACCTGTATCTAAGAAAGACTCCTTTAGGATCATTATGGCTCTTGTGGCTCATATGGATCTGGAGCTACATCAAATGGACGTAAAAACTACGTTTCTCAATGGAGATCTAATGGAGAACGTATATATGTTGCAGCCAGAAGGTTTTAAAGCCAAAGGCTCAGAACATCTGGTCTGCAAACTTAAGAAGTCCATTTATGGGTTGAAACAGGCATCACGACAGTGGTACCTAAAGTTTCATGAAGTTGTTTCCTCATATGGTTTCATTGAAAACACTGCGGATGAGTGCATATATGTAAAAATCAGTGAGAGTAAGTTTATTATTTTGGTCTTGTATGTTGACGACATTTTATTGGCCAGTAGTGATATTGGATTGTTGCGTGAGACTAAGAAATTTCTATCTCAAAATTTTGAGATAAAAGATCTTGGTGATGCCTCCTTTGTCATCGGCATTCAGATTAGCTGGGACAGATCACGTGGATTACTTGGCCTGTCGCAGAGGGCCTATATTGATAGGGTTCTCGAAAGGTTTGGCATGCAAAGTTGTGCTCCTGGCTAAGCACCTATTGTAAAAGGTGACAAATTTGGTCAATTTCAGTGTCCTAAGAATGACCTAGAGAAGGACAAGATGAAAGCTATTCCGTATGCGTCGGCAGTAGGGAGCATCATGTATGCTCAGGTCTGTACGCATTCAGATATTGCTTTTGTGCTTAGAATGTTGGGCAGGTACCTCAACAATCCAGGAATGAACCATTGGATAGCTGTAAAGAAAATGTTGCGCTACCTGCAAAGGACAAAGGACTTCGAACTCACATACAGAAGATCCGACCATTTGGAGTTGGTAGGATATACAGATGCAGATTTTGCTGGTTGTCTCAACAGCAAGAAGTTCACCTCGGGCTATGTATTCATGATGGTTGGTGGAGCCATATCATGAAAGAGCGTGAAACAGTCGATTACGGCATCATCTACCATGGAAGCAGAGTATGTAGCTTGTCATGAAGCCACGAATTAGGCGGTCTGGCTTTAAAGTTTTTTCTCTGGTTTACGGGTTGTGCAGATGATCCCGAAACCATTGAAAATCTATTGTGATAGTTCAGCTGCAGTTAACTTCTCCAACAACAACAAGCATTCATCGAGGTCAAAGCACATTGACATCAAATATCTTGTTGTGAAGGAGAGAGTTCAGAATCGTCAAGTGTCTGTGGAACTCATTGGCACAAGGCAGATGATAGCGGATCCTCTCACTAAAGGCCTTCCTATCACGCTCTTTAAGGAGCATGTGACGCCTATAGGAGTTGTTGATCCCAAGGATGTATTTCAGTAGTGGGAGTTTTCATGTATGATCCGATTATGTCCAGACATTATTTAGAGATATCTTTTATGCATTGATGATTCTATTTTTCAGTTTATATCTTGCTTCTCCTTCAGTGTGCACATTTAGTTTTGAGTAAGCAAGACTTTGGTTTGTGTCTTAGAGACACGTTCAGTAGGACCACTTGAAGATAAACGCGTATGATCACATAGGACGTGTAATCTTCATACCACACCCCATATCAGTGATCCATGTCGTTAAGGCTATTGGTATTTGTGATTGTGACTCGTCACACTTCGAACAAATATGAAATGTTGTGTTGACTACCATGATTCAATATCAGTAGTCTTGATGGACCGGATCTGACAAGCGTTGCTCATAATTATCCAATGGTATTGTTTTGAAATCAGTAGGGCGCCCATTAGGAACTTTTGAAACAAATGCGTTTTATAAAATTATTTTTCACAAAATAAAATAAAATGTTTTGTTTTCTTTCAGAGATCAGTGTAGCCCAAGTGGGAGAATGTAAGACTCCATTAAGTGGGCCATACATGATCATCGTTTAGATCATGACCGTTGGATTATTCAGATTGAGCGATTCAGTGGGCCCCACTATAGTTGTGATCATTGCTAATAGGTTTGGGGGGGGACGCTTGAACCGTGTTCCCTATACGTGGTTATTAAACCAGATATGGAAACCTACGGTGTGGAGACCCTAGAGGAGAGAAGTCACTACAAAAAAAAGGGGCAAAGGCTACGGATTATGAGTTTTTTTTGCTAGGGACATAATCCCTAGCAATTCTGCTACGGATTTAATCCCTAGCTAAAAGCTACTGCCCAGCTCCTATTGGAGGGTTCCCTAAGGGGCTTTATACGACACACCACAATGTGTGTGTTTTATCTAAGCCGTCCATCCATGTTGGAAGCTCATTTAAGGTATGAGCCCAAAAAAAAAAAGTGGATGGAAGGCTCAAGTGGACCACACCTTAGGAAATAGTGAAGATAAAGTGCCTACCATTGAGATGTGGTGTGGTCTACTTGGGCCTTTGATCTACCTCCTTTTTGAGATTATGCCCAAAAATGAACTTGCAAAATGAATGGACGGAGTGGATAAACCACATACATTAAGGTGGGCCACACGAGCCCCTGACATGACAATCCGTCTCTTGCTCCGTCCCGCGCCAAAGCTCCCCGCGCGCCCAAAAAGCTCCCCGCGCCCAAACTACCGCTAAAGTGAAAAAAGCCCAGAGAACCCTAATCGCAAAAATCCCTCGCCCCTCTTTTGAGCTCCTGCTCTCTTGCCGCCCTCCCTCCCAAAGCCCCTTTTCATTCCCCGTTCCCCCAGAAATTCCATCTCAACACGACTCTCTCTCTCTCTCTCTCTCTCTCTCTCTCTCCTCTGAAATTAAATCAGATTTGTCGTATGGTGGTCGAACAGAGGATGAGGTGAAGTCGTGCGAGGTGGTCGAGTTGGGGTTTTGCTAGGGTTTGGTGCACGATTGGGCCATATGTAGTTGGTGGGTCTTTGAGGTGGGGTTCGATCGGGGCTGGGGAAGATGATGTGGTGATGTGGTGGTCGAGATCGGTTGTGGAGGGTTTGGTGGAGTTGCGATAGGGACGAAGGATGGTGGCTGTGATGAAGTCCAAACATGGGTGGGTTGTGGTGATGGCGTGGGACGGGTTTAGGGCCGGCAACAGAGGTAGTCGGTTTCGGATCGGAGTAGTGGTCTCCATGGGCGGGTTTCCTTGCCTTGAAATTCCAAGCAGTGCCACCGTTCCCCCTCTCTGAACTCGAGCATCCCGACAAATGGGCAGGCCATTTTGTCACAGTCAGGAAGTTCTCTGGGTTTGCTCAGGACATCAACATTGTCAAGGAGGCAGAGAAACTTGCCATCAGCTTGAGCTGATCTCCGCGGGCGGGTTTAACCACACCTAAAGGTGAGAATGCTTAATCCCTCAATATAATTCCCCTTTCTGCATTATCGAGCTAAAAAATGAAGTGTGGGTGGATGTTGATGGGTCTGAAATGGATGGTTGCCGATCAGGCAGTTTAGAAGTGTACAGAAGATCTTGGATTTAATGGTTAGATTGTACTTAGATGGATCTTCTATGTGGGTGCTATTTGTTGCAACTTTCTGTTCATAATGGCATCTAGAGAATCTTGAAATTTCCTAATATTTTGTGCCAAATCAGATTGATTAATCTTGAAATTTGATGAATTTTTTTTTATATTTGGTGTAACCAAACATGTTGTTTAGGTGGTTGTGTGATTTCTACTATGTACAAAGCAAGCTGAAGTAGATTGTATATGTCATTGTTGTGTTTTAACTGTATGTTTCAGTGGATGGAGGATGATCAGAGCTGTCCACCTGATAGGTGCTGCTATCATTGATTGCTTTTTTGAACTATCACTCATAGTGGATGATCATGGCCATTGATTTAATGTTGTTAGATCTGGGCCGTTGCCTTTTCGTTTTCAGCTGCCTGTTTGGATTCCAGCAATTGGTGTTCAGGCTAAACTGTTTGCTATGAGTTCTGAACCATGGCTGATTTATGTTCATAGAAAAGATGAGCAGTTCTGGTCATCCATTTGGGGCTCCATGTGGGCTCCATCCAATGGTTCATATGGTGAGATTTAATTGATCTAGATCCACAAATTTTTTTGGGTCATGAGTGATCTGGATCCTCCCTTTCTTAGTGGTTGATCAAATAGATAGGATCACCAAGTCAGAGTGATGCAGGAAAGTGATTGGGAATTAAAGGTGGACCAATAACATGGGCAGTGTAAATCCGTGGTTAGGCTCATTTTCATGAATGATCAAGATTGTTCATTTTAATGGGCGTTGATGGAATGGCTAGGAATGTTGTATGATGACTCTCGGAAGGAATAGGGAATTACTGGCCAGGCATATTTGGCCAGGCATAATCTGTTTGCATTCTCAAGTTTCCACATGTCTGGGTTTTTAATATGCCAATATTTTCCGCAGATTCTGGAGCCATGCCAAAGTCAAAGTAGTCTTGCTTATCAGCCTCCTAGCTAACCCCTGGACTATGGGCATCCTTAGTTTGCTTGGTGATATCTATGCACTACCAAACCTTAAAATGAACCTGAAGTTTCTGAGGTGATATCGGTGCCTGAGGCTTGTTGTTTTCTTTTTACTTTTGCTTCTTAATAAAATCAGTTGCTTTTTTTTAAAAAAAGGTCCTATTTAAGAATCGAGCCCCAAAGCCCAAGATATTACTTTTCCCCATGCCTGAATAAAATCACAATATTACTCTTCCCACAAACGTAACGGAAATGGTGGTTTTGATCCGGTTTTGGTTGATGATTTGGCACCTGCTTTAGGATATTGGGTTTGATTTCATGTGATGAATTGACAGAATAACTTGATTCTTTCAGCTGCCCCTTTTCAAAATTGTTCTCGGATTTAAAATTTTGAAAATCTATTCTCATGCATTCATATCTATAGGCCAAGATATTGATCTTGACATGCATAATTTGATTTGTACAGTTGTCAAGGTTACCTTTGATCATGTAGCATGCGGACTACATCGCAGGTGTGGCTTGATAAAAATATCAGATTGTAGGATTTTGTACATTGTCTTCTAACAATATGTACTTCAAATGGATTGGTATCTAATGCAAGGTTTGAATTTTGTAAAGGAAAAGCTTTTCAAGGTTGCAGGTCTGCCAATGGTGGAGAATTGCATGTCTGGGTATAATAGTTGCATGGATTGGTATCTGAGAATTGCATCTCCATTAGCGCTAGCACCTGCTTGGTGTAGTTCTTTTAGCTCCAGTCAACTCTAGAAAGGAAAAAAATTAGCAGAGTCTGTTTGTGCTATTTGTAGGTGGTAACTTTTCAATGCAAAACACCATTTGAAATGATGTAGCTATTGCAGTAACTGTAGGTTGTTTGAATGTTCTCTAGTAATGTGTATCTCACCTTCTCAGAGTACTTTCCATGTTGATGAAATGGGTTTCTCATTTCAGGATGGGAGTTACATATATGTAGAAAAAAATCATCCGCGGTCCCGATTTTATGAAAAGAAGCCATCAGGTATGATTTGAAGTCATCACCATTTTCAATTCTTCATTTGGGCCATTTGAGCAGATTTGGAATGCCAACAATGCAGGTGAATTCTGCCCAATCACCATCTGATTTTGTTGGTGCTTTGTGGAAGAATTCCCAAATAGCAGACGTTCGACACTATCTATTGTCTTAGTGTCTTTGTCATATTGATTCCATAGGACAAACATAAGCTAATGGAAGTTATTCAAATGTGTCCCCAACTGAAGGCACGCCAACTTTGTCACAAATTTGGTCCATGCATTTTGCACATCATCCTTCATGTCCTAATGTTGATGAGTGCAAGGAGGTTCAAGCATCTTGAGTCAATTTACTGATATCCCCTGCTCATCTCTGTTGCATTTGTTGCTCTGTTCTCATTTACTTGCTCTAATTGAGGATTTTACATGGGATGGTGACTTAATTGAATACAAGCCAATATACAGTTATGTTTAAATCTGTGTTTATATTTCTCAGTTCTAGGTATGCAACTTGAGAAAATTGCATAGACATGTGTTAGGTGTTACATATTGACAGCAGTTTGGGGCCACAAATCTGTCCAAAAGGATAGTGCATTTGTACCACAAAATCTATCCAAATATAGACAGCATTATGGACCACGGAACAGTTTGGACAAAGCTGCATTGGTCACCGGAATTTGGCTCACAAAAATCTGCCTTGTGGACATAATGTTAGGACTCAAAATGGTCCCAAATCTGTCTAGTGTTTGGGGCCAGACCTGTCCATGAATTGGACAACATTTGGGGTCAAAACGATCCCCTTTTTGGGAACCCAAAGCTGTCCGAAAATGGATAGTGTGTGGGAACACAAAAATGTGCAATATGTGGGTCTAATTCTGTCCAAAATGGTCTAATTCTGTCCAAATTTTGGACAGTGTGTGGGACTTAATTATGGCCACCGGTTGGGCCATCTTTGACCCTCAAATCAGCCTAGCTAGACCATGTTTTGGGCCCACAAAACTGTCTAAGTTGGGCCACGTTTTGAGCACACCAATCTGCCTGATTTGGACAACGAATTGCACTCAATTTTACTCATTTTGAACAGTGAGATTTGGTCTCAAAACTGTCTATAGTGGTCAGCGTTAGTGGGTCTCAAATCTGGTCAAGTATTGGTATTTTAATATATAGATGTTAGAAGAACCATATGGTATCATTCATGCATGCTGGAAGGTGATTAAATGGCAATGGAAACTGGTTTCCCCTATTGTAACAGCCCGGCATGTCTGAATTTTGCGGAATCCTTTAGAACAAGTGAGAGATTTCCATGTCATTTCCAAAAGCACTTGTGACAGGTTTGTATCATTTCAAAACATCCATAAACAAACAGTGGCAGCAGTGCTGGTTATAGCAGTGCTGGTCCTAGTGTTATGGAATGAATGGAGTGTTCAAATTGAGGATTGGCTGTCCCACAGACTGATTCGCAGTAGGTTTGTAAATGATGGAGCTATACAACAAACTGGTGGTCATGGCAATAGACCTGATTTGGGTCAGCCGGAACATAGCGCATTCACCAATTCGGCCTGGAATTGAGACCCCATCCAAGTCGTTTAACCATCAGGACTGTTCAATAGGTTGTCTATGTTGGGGAAGGATGCACTAAAAGTTAAAGGATGCACTGTTCAATCCACCTGAGGCATAATTTGTTTGGTTTCTCATAAATCTGGAATAATGTAATGGTGGGTGAAATCCAAGTCATTCATCAGGTGGATTGCACTGTGTGAATACCACGGTCCAATGTATGGGTATGGTTTTTATAACACTCACTCTCATACTTGGGTATTGTGCTTAGCAACTAGAATTTTAAAAAGGCAATTGGAGAGGATTAAAAATCCTACTTTTTGAAGATATATTGCTAGCTAGACAAGTTATTTATGAGTCTATGACTGAGTAATCTTAGAATGAATGGGCAGTCCAGATCATCCCTAAAATAATGATCCAAAACGGATGGACAGCAGCAGCTAGCAGCAGCAGCTAGGGTGACAGGCATGCTAAGGTGACAGGCATGCTTCTGGAGATGGACCAGACTGAGGTGCTGCACCTGTTGGCGTCTCCGGAAGCTTTAAAGGCGAAGGTGGCAGCAGCAGCAGGTGGCTGAACCCCAACTGATCAACTATCGGCACTTTCTCTGAATGACACGCTCGTTTCCTGAGGCAGGTTAGTTCTGTTTTCTTCATCCATCTGTGTGTGGGTTCATCAGCTTTCTGAATTGAAAGGCTCATCAGCTTTCTGAATTGGGTATTTTATATGAATATAGGTCCTCTTGCTGATGACATGTTCCACTGGCAAGAAACAATTATGGGTCCAGTTGTAGGTGGTGTATTTCTGTTAAACCATTCACTTCCCACCAGGTTACCCATTCAAGCCACCTAAGGTAAATCTCTAATATGCATATGACCACATCTGTTCATTGACATGGTCCACTCGAACCGTAGGACTAGACAGGGAGCTGAAACAACCAGAGAAATTGCACCTGTTGGATTATCCTAAGCAACCAACAGAGATCCTATAAAAGGAAGGTTAATCTATGTTAAAAGTATATCATGCCATCCTACCAACAGAGCGGGTTGAAAGTGAAAGAATGCGAGTTGTTGAGAAGGAACTTCAGTGATACTGGGTGCTTCGGCTTTGGTATTCGGGAGCACATTGATCTTGGAATCAAGTTGGTTCTTTTAGCTACGATGCATGTGTTTTTTTTATTCTTTGTCCATTTGCTTATCATGGTTGTACCAGCATGGCATGAAAGGTCTGAGATCCAATCCATCCATCAGAATGACACCACTATATTGACGTCCTAGCCCAAGAATCAGGTTGACCCACTGGTCAGTTGGCGCACAGTTTGCAAAATAAATGGACAGCTTGGAAGGCTTCACTGAAGTTTTCAACCCATTCACCTGTCTTGCAATATTGGGGTCCACATGCTGATTGGACCAGATTTTATTTTTGGGAAAGCATGTGCAAGGTTGGGCCAACCTGATGGATGGATTAGATCTCACATGTATGTGGGTCTAATTCTGTCCAAATTTTGGACAGTGTGTGGGACTTAATTATGGCCACCGGTTGAGCCATCTTTGACCCTCAAATCAGCCTAGCTAGACCATGTTTTGGGCCCACAAAACTGTCTAAGTTTGGCCACGTTTTGAGCACACCAATCTGCCTGATTTGGACAACGAATTGCACTCAATTTTACTCATTTTGAACAGTGAGATTTGGTCTCAAAACTGTTGGAGTTTTTTGGTGTCTCACATCAATCGTGTGGCCTACATATATAGGCGTGGATTGTTCAAACATGTCCCGCATGTACAGAATCCTTCGAATGGATTGGTATGGCTCATTTGATGATTGCTATGGGACAACATGGAAATTCTTGAACCTCTGTTGATGTACCCTTAGTTTTATGAACTGTCACCAGTATGACTTTATACTCTCATGCTGATGGGTGCTGAAAGTTTGTTTTAGATTGGCATCTACGCCGGCAATGTTTAACAGCACGCTTACAGAGGATGAGGAGTTCTGTCCAGTTGATGGATCCATAATGATAACAGGTATTTGGAGAAAATAATGCCATTTTTGGATTGTACGGAATATGAACTTAAGTTCCAGTACCTTGCTAGTTATTTTTAGGACTGGCGTAGCTGGTAGATAAATTAAGGGCCTAGATCTGTTTATTGGAACTGAGGATGGTCTTTCCGTTTTTTTTTTGCATCCAGCTTTTAGATGTGGCTGTTATTTTTTGTTATTATTTTAATACTAAGCAGTGTATGATCGATTTGCTGATTGTGCTTCCTTGTCAACTTTCAGAGAAACCATTGGATGGATTCCATATAGTTGTTGATGCAGGGAATGGAGCAGGAGGGTTCTTCGCGGTAAGCTTATACATTAAATATGAAACCGAAATTTCCAGGATAGTTGTTGATGCACTGATATCTCCTATTTTATCTCAAGTCAGTCGTGTAAGTGCAATGGTTGCTGTGTATTTTATCTCGCCAAACAGGTCATTATATTGCTCGTGAATTGATTGTGAATTGTTTCTGTATTTTCTTAAATATCCATTTGCTTTAAATATCTCGAACATTTCCCAGGGGGATTAGATGAAACCATTCGGGCTGAAATTAGAGGCTTCTCATGAATCGGCGGTTGTACAAATCTGGTGTATAAATCTGTGCAAATCTGACTGTATCTTGTGCATCCAAGGTGTGTAAATCTGACCGTATAATTGTGCACCAAATCTATACAAATCTGACTAGACACGCATGAATCTGAGCTGCCAACAGACCTGGATTAGAACGTATGATTTTATGGACTCTCAGCTTAAAAAATTCGGTGGTGGCTACTGCTTTGCATTAAAGCTATTGAATTATCATAGAATGAGTTGAAGTTTGCTTGATTTTTTTTTTTTCAATTTTGTAGGAAACTATTGGCTACCACGTAGCATGACTAATTATGCAATTTGAATGAAATTCATATTTCATTAGCCTTGATGCCAAAAACTGAAAAGGAAAAAACTAAACAAATTCATGATTATCCACCAGGATGTACAATAAGGCGATCTCATATTATGAGTAGGCACTTGCCCTTTTGATCAGAAGTTTGAGCACCTATGTAGGTCTGGCGTATGGTTATCATTTGCAGGTATACTCTTTTAAGCCTTGGAGGCTTTTTTGTCTTTCCAATTATTTCCTTTGTATAAAGAGTTTTTTATTTTATGCATTTGCTTCTGACGAATACAGTTGTGCTTAATGCAGTCTGTATGCATTTGGAACCTTTTACAGTCTCCAAATTATAATAGTATTGTTAGCATACATCTCTTCAGTGTTTAAACATCAAAACTTTGTTAGTTTTGCATTCAGGGTTTGTGGTTAAAACCCAATGATCAAGTTTTGCACAAAGATGCTAACTTTGGCGCATGTGGATGAATGTCACCGTGTCACCGATCAGAAAAATGAAATTTGATGTCGCTAACCTGCAATAGGAAGTCTCACTTGTATTAGAATTTATGAATTAACTTGTATATATTTGCAATACTAAGTCTTGCTTGTATGTTCATCGGTCATGAAAGTTGTCTTTGAATTTCTAAATGGATTGATCTATCAAGGCATGTACTAGCTTGTATGTTCATGGGTTTTGAAAGTTTTGTTTGAATTTCTAGATGGATTGTTCTATTAGGGCTTGTACCAGAAACGGCTAGATATGCTGCTGTTATTTTAAAAAAATTAAAGACACTAGCTACGGATATAGTCCGCAGCCCTTAAAAGTAATCCGTAGCATTATGTAGGCATAATGCTACGGATCGGATTTATATAGCTACGGCCATTGTCCGTAGCCGAATACTATAACTACGGACTATATCCGTAGCTATAGCTTAAAAGGCTATGGATACAGCACTAATAGCTACGGACCGGCTACGGGCCCGCTACGGATTATATCCGTAGCTATAGATCTATAGCTACGGATATAATCCGTAGCCTTTGCCCCATTTTTTTGTAGTGAGTGTGATAGGTAAGCTTCTCTGGCCCTCTTTCCTATAAATATATGTCTTGGTCCCCTCACCAGCACACAAAAGAAAACCCTAGTCCCATTGAGAGGTTCTCCTAAAGGTGTAAGGTGCGGAAGACCAAGAGTTCTTCTCGGCAACACAGCGGCATCGGGAATGTCTTCCCAATCAGGTATGGCTTTCAAATTACAGTATGGAATCTCCATTATTCGATGCATAGACGATCCTATTATTCCGCATTATGTATAAGATATACAACAACTTGATGGTTTGTTATTCTCTCTTGTAAACATCAAGAAATAAACTCATCTTGAATGGAATATAATTATTGAATACACAGAAGAATAAAAAGTGAAGTGGAAATTTTTTTCTCATGAGACGGCCATGAGAAGAAAGGAAGAAAGAACTGCCAACCACAATGGCACAGCAACTTGTGGCAAAGTATCTTATTCTCCCACAACATTCCACTGGTGTAGTCAATCCAAACCATTGAAACAATAGACACATCGGTGAAGTTCTTGTAGCACAATAATCAGGTCGTGCTGCTAATCAAATAAGTCATAGTACTGTTGGTATGGTACCACCAGGCAAATGATGGTCTGGCCCAACATGTAGGTGTAGTCCACCTAAGAGTGAATCAAATTGACTTTTCGAGAAGGGTGATCTTCATGATGGGGCCTACTTTTTTTCATGGGATGGATACGCCACACAAGTGTCATGCTAGCTAGTCAAAAAGTTGGCATGTAACCAAAAGTTGTAGTGCTCTGTTCTGGCATGTAAAATGATTTGGATGTAAGTTCAATGGTGCATTTAGATGTTTTATAGAAGAAAGTGCACCCACCTGATTAATGGAATGGCTTATTCCTCGCTGCTGATCCCACCCAATAATTGGATATTGCACAAGTGTGCCGTGATTTGTGTTGAAATAGTTTGTTTTAAAACATTTTGAAAAAAGTTTTAAAAAAATTATTTTTTGGTTTTGTCACATATCGGATGGGAGAAAGAATTTTTGCCTCTTTATAAGTAGGGTGTTGTACACCTTACTTATTTATGGTGGAAGAGAGAGAGTATGGTGGCTTGCGTGTTCCAGTGCTTCTAGTGCGAAGCACTGGAACACCGCGCACGGGCTCGGGTTCGGGCTCGATCTCGGTCTCAGACTCGGACATAGGCACGAGCTCGAGCTCGGGCTCGGGCTAGGTGTGAGGGTGTGGGCATGTGAGGTAGTGTGGCTGGGCTAGGTAGTAGGTCAGGTGGCTGGGTTCAGAATAGAGGAGGTGCTGTGCATGGGTGGGAGGTCTGACAGAGAGACTTCTCTGCTTTTTATAGAGAGTTGCAGGGCTATTTAGAGTGACCTGTGTAACTGCTCATACAATAATGGTTCAGACCATGCAGTAACAGCTGCATGTGGCTAGCCCAACAGTCAGAAACGGCTAGCTATTGAGTCTAAACAGCCAGCATGCAGGTGTGTAACTCCCACATGCACAACAGTCAGAAACTGCCAAAAACGGCTAGTTTCTCACAATAGCCAGAAAACGACTAGTGTCATTATGGCTCTGAACCAAAACTGTCAGCCACTCTTGCCTATATAAACCGGACAGGTCTGGTTCATTCCAACACAACAGCTGTAATCACAACATCTCTACTAAACCAGCACCCATCTGAGTCTATTAGCCTCTCGGTTTGGCTGATACAAGCCAAGCCACTTAGACCAGAGTAGTGGTCTACTGCTGTAAGAAGAAGACTGTCATTCCTTTTCTCTCTTTCTTTTCATCATCTGCCAGATAGTGTTACTGAGTTATATAGTGGTTTCTTCATTTCTTGCTGAACGTAGAACCAAATAAGGCTCGTCGTATCCTGGAAGTAATCCGCCTGCATCCTATCAGTAAACTCAAAAATAATTTGAGTATGGTTGAATTACGCTTTAAGGACAGCATGTTTTTTCACGTGCTTCAGCCTTTATTTCTCGATTTTTTCAAATTAATTTATTTTCTGAGATCAGAAATTCTCAGCAATTTGGGGTAGCAATGGTTTAGGTTTTGACTGGGCACCAAGCCCGAGACTGGCATAAACCTAGCACCACAAGCCCAAGTTCATTGGGATTGGGTCCAAACCAGGTTGAAAATTGACGAAATACAAACTCCAAACCCAAATGTTCCCAATCCATCCGTTGACGAGGGTCTCACATGCATCGAGAAATAGGCATTGGAAATATGAAAACCAGCAATCTAGGTGAAAGATGCATGCATTGCCTAACCTGCAACAGGAGTGTATATTTGTTAGATAAAATACTTGCTAATTAAGTCGGATCGTGCCGGCCTACGCAAGATGGATCAGGCTAATATGACTTGAGCCCTAACTGGATTGACGTCTTGTTTGGGTCGCTTGCATTGGGTCGACCTGGACTGGGTCGAGTCTGATCCAGTTCAGCGGGACTGACCAGCCAATCCACTCCCAAGTCTGCTGAGTTGCGACTTGACCAGAATCAAGCCAGTCAGCTAGAATATCTCTTATAACTATGATTACACTGTGGTTTCTGGACTATGTTCCAGAATCTCAAAATTTAGAAAATCCAGTGCGTCACTTTTCTTCAATTGGATGCAGTAAATGTTAATTATCTTTGTTTCAAACAATCACTTTGAAAGCCATCGATCAGATGTCTAAGATCATCTGAAGGCTGTGTGTTTTGAATCATATGCGTGTAGCAGAAGTGTGCATGTTACCCATTTTTAACAATCCTGCTTCGTTTAACAATCTCAACTATCTGATTCCCAGACCCATTCTCATTGAATCATTGGCTGTATTTCAATGTTATCCGCTACTTGCAGGCTTTGATTTGGATAGTAATATTCGTTCAAACGCCAGAGTTCTCCGCGGTTCCACCCATTCAATGGGTCCCAAGACTCCCAACAGATGAACAGTCTGGATCACTGAAAGATTACCTCTTCTTGCATGTTGTGCTACTCCAAATGAACACTGCAAAGGCAGTTCGCGGCAGAGATTTTGGGGGGGATTGACAGGGCATTGGTTTATGGGTACATGTGTGCAGGATATGTGCCATTCATTAGCTGTGTCCAATGTTAGCCTGCCCTCACGTAAGAGTTGGGCTGCTGCGCTCATAAAGTGTGTCAAGTTGAGTACAGGACCTTGGTCATGTTATTTTTAACAATCCATTTTTACTGATGTCAATGGCCCACCTGATGAGTTTATGTTGGAATTGTGGGCCATACATGGCTTAAATCAACATATAGCAATGTAATGATCAGATCCACCGAGATGGATGGGACTCCTTACTGGGGGGCTCACAGTTATGTATATACATTAAATCCACACCGTCCAACCATTTTCAAAGCTCATTTTAGGGCAATATCACAAAAACGAAGCATGCCCAAATCTTATATGGACGACACTATAGGAAACAGTTGCGATTGAATCCCACCATTAAAGACCTCTTGGAGTCCATCAGTATGTTTATTTGCCATCCAACCTGTGATAAAGTTACAAAGACTTATACGAAGAGACCACACAAATATCATCTTGATCCAAAGCTTTTGTCTGCCCCAGGAACTTTTAATAGTCAATTACTACTGTTTCCGTCTCGTGTACTATTGTCAATTTAGATTTGGATCTGCTTTTTTTTTTTTTTATCATGCCCTAACATATAGGGATGAACGGCGTGGATTTAGTCACATACATCAACGTGGGCACCACAGTCAGGGTCCCACACACCTATGTGGATCTGCCGCGGCGTTCCAGTCAGACACGAGGGAAAAGTTTAGAAGCAGATGACTTGAACCTGTACATAAATCACGGTGGACCCCGCGGGAGCGGATTAGGTGAGACCCCGGATCCACCGAGGTGCGTGGGACC
The DNA here is from genome assembly GCA_003013855.2 of Liriodendron chinense. Classification (NCBI taxonomy): domain Eukaryota; kingdom Viridiplantae; phylum Streptophyta; class Magnoliopsida; order Magnoliales; family Magnoliaceae; genus Liriodendron; species Liriodendron chinense. Next base: position 3,844,829 of record ML058359.1, on the reverse strand, counting down.
CTGACTGTGGGGCTCACAGTGAAGTATGTGTCTTAAATCCACACCGTCCAACCATTTTGAAAGCTCATTTTAGGTTATGATACTAAAAAATGAAGCTGAATAAAATCTTAGGCTGACCACACCACAGAAACAATCGTTATTGAATCTCTACCATTGAAACTTCATAGATTTTCAGTGGATTCCACCTAAATGTTTATTTTCCATCCAACCTGTTGATAAGGTCACAAACACCTAGATAAAGAGACCACAAAATATCATCGTGATCCAAAGATTTTGTGGCCCACATCAAGTTTTAATAGTCAATTACCACCATTTCCCGTACTATGGCCCATCGGGGATTTGGAACTGCTTATTTTTTGGATCATGCCCTAAAATGATCATACACTAATAGTCAATTAGTGTATGTGATTACATCCGCACTAACAGTGGGACGTGTGTACTAATAAAATAATAATAAATAAATAAATCCTTCACCACAGTCCTGTACAAAGTGAGAGTATGACTAGGTCCTACTCACGCATTATTTGTACTGGATATAGCCCCACGCCTAATATCACTATTCGACCGTACAAATTGTGTGTCCCATCAAAAGTTACAAACGAAAAATTGGATGGTCTGGATCAATGCCACGTGCAGGATGATGTGTGCATGAGATGACCAACCATATACAACTCATGAGTATCATATGACTGGAAAAAGTAAGAGAGAGAGAGAGAGGCCTGGAAGCGGATTGCGTACTGAGTAAGAGTAACTCAGTACGCAGCGTACTGAGTAAACTCTTCGGGTCCAACGTGATTTATGTATTTCATCCGCTCTGTTCATCCATTTTCACAAAATGTTATAGCTTGAGACAAAAAATTAAGCAAATAAAAATCTTAAGTGGACCACACCATGGGAAACAATGTGAATTGAACACGTACCGTTGAAAAATTCTTGGGGGCGTGGAAGTTTTGGATCAAGCTGATATTTGTTTTTTCCCTTCATTAACGTCCGTGTGATCTTGTGAACAGGTTGGATGACAAATAAACATCACTGCAGGCCCTAGAAAGGTTCCAAAGGTAGAAATCATTATATGGTATGGTCCACCTGACTTTTGGATATGCTTCAATTTTGATTTCTGTAGACACCCCACCTTCGGCTACAATGTTGGTAGAGATAACTGAATGAATGGAGGACCATACCCTAAAATTCTATATCCAAACCCAGCCAAACTTACCCTTGTAAGCCCTAATCCATAGCTCAACTCAAGCCCAAACCCAGTCAACTCACCCCTAAACATCAGCCTGAAAAACCACCTATAAGAAAAACCAGTCAAAAAATCCAAACAAAGTCAAAACTTGGTGAATCAACCCGCTGAGTCAAATCACCGAGTCGACTCACCGGGTCAGTCCAACCCCTGCACCCAGTCAACTCACCATGTCAATCCATTTTTCAAACCCAGTCAACTCACCTGGTTTCGGGCCACAGCTTCGGAGTAGCTCCGAACCTCGAACCTCAAACTTTTCTACTTCAGGTTCGGAGGTCGTACGCTCTGAAGCTGTAGTGGCAAGGCCGTACGGGCGGCCCCCAAGGTGTCACGCCCTGAAAATCAGGACCCGAGTATAACAACCCAAAGCCCGAGTTCCAGGGTGTGACTTTAAAATTCGATCATAGATTCCTTGAGATTCCATTCCACACATCACATAACTAAAATAAATCCTAAGTATAAAGTTTCTTTTCTACTAATGTCTTATTACATTTAATTTTAAAAAATAAATCGACTACAATTGGTGCTTGAGTAGTACGTAACCATCTGAATACTCTGCTCTGCCTACGTTATTTTTCTTCCTAAAGATCTGCAAGAACCGTGGTGATTTTGGTGAGCTAAAAGCCCAGTGAGGTCATTTCCATCACAGGTAATATTCCAGTTAATAAGAGATAGGATGCGAATCATCAACAGATAGAATTGTATGAAATATACGAGAATGAGGTTATGATTGATACACTTTATGATTTATTATAAATGGAACATGATTATCATGATGTCATGTGTGTTATGATACGTGTGAGAGAAATAAACGTCTAGGAACTCGTTGCCACTGAACATTAGGAACCTCTCGCAAATCAACCATGCACACCTAACCGGTACAACGAGGCGGCAAATCAACCATGCATGCCAATGGGCAAATCAACCATGCACCACTGATCCAAACGAGCAAATCAACCATGCTCAATAAGTGAAACGACCAGAACTCGCTGCCACTGAACATTAGGAACCTGTCGCAAATCAACCATGCTCATCTAACTGGTACAGCGAGGCGGCAAATCAACCATGCACGCCAAGAGTCAAATCAACCATGCTCCTGTTCTGTCGCAGTGTATAAATGTATGTATATGTCATAAGTTATGAAAGCACTATTCAAGCATATAATGCAATTCAACATTCAATCCAATCACACCATGCATGCATTAACTTCATTAGGGTATCTCTTTACTTAAACCCTAAGTTATTGTCTATTCAAAAGTGTAAGGATAATACCATGTAGAATTTTGATAATATCACAAATACCCAGGATTGTACATCGTTGATATCGTAAGTATGTAGCGTAAGTCAAACGTATTCATAAAATTTTGATTTGCACAACAAGAAAGACAAATCGAGGAAAAGAACTAACAAGAAAGGAAATATGGAAAGAAGGACTGGGAAGATGGAAACGAAAGATGGATCATTTGCCTAGGATCAAAGATGCTATTCTAAACTCAATTCAGAAAAAGGTTTAAGAGATGGATCTTTACTTAATATCCATGTCGAAGGATAACACATAAATTGAAATCATACTAGAAGAAAGAACAAATCTAGGAAAAGAATTAACTTAGAACTTCCTAAGATGAATCACTCACAGTAATATGACCGAACTTCTTGCTAAAACCTAACTCGAAATCGTCGATGAGCCGACCCAATGAGTTAGCTCGTCAGTTAACTCAGCAACTACGTATTTCTTCTTCTCCTCCTTTTTCTTCTTCTTCTTCTTTCTTTCTTCTTCCTTCTTCTTTCTTCTTTTTCCTTCTTTTCTTCCATGGCTGGAACACAACTCCAGCAGTAGATTGTGGCTGACCTTCTCTCTCTCTCTCTCTCTCTCTCTCTCTCTCTCTCTCCTCCTGCTCCACTCTCTCTCTCTCTCTCTCTCTCTCTCTCTCTCTCTCTTGCATCCTTCTCCCGACAGTTGGGGGTTCTTATAAGGCAGCACGAACCGACTCAGCATCAGATCCGCGCTCGCACAGCCGTGCACAAGGATTTCCCAATGTCTTGATCGATCGTTGTGTCACTATTTGACATCCGATCACCAGAAAATTTCAGGTGTTAATTCATGTGGGTGTGGTCCATCTAATAGACGTGTTGCATTTCCAGATCGAGCTTCCCAACAGATCAAACAACCATGACAAAAAAAAAAAAAAAAATGAAGAAAATTGTTTTCTCCCACCTTCTTGTGTTCCAAGGTAAACGAATGGATGGCTGGATGGATGAGATTTATTCTCATCAGTGGTCGGTTTTGGTAGTAGGATACCCACCCAAAAAAATTCCGGAAGAATCCTAGGTCGAAGGGGTGATTGAAACGTTTTTGTTTTCGAAAATACTTCTCGCGCAAGGCTTCTTGTGCCAATCTTGTACGCACGACTTTTCTTTTAAACGTATGAAACCACTTGGGTCTTCGTCGGACCCCACGTCCGATCATGATGGACGGATTGGATCTATTGATGGGGCCTACAATGATGAACGTGGGTTGGTCCTAGACCAACAGCGTCCGTCGGGTTCGGGAAGAAACATATTTTTTTTTTCTTTTTTCTTTGTTTTGTGCGTCGTACGTATATATATAACTAATGAGCTGACCTACAAGTGGGGTCCATTCCCTGTGGATCGGAGCCACCTGATCCGTTTAAAAAGTTGGTAACAGCCTGATCCGTTCAAAAATTTGGTAACAGGATTTTAGCCGTTGAAGTGAAGGATGGCAAAAATCCGAGTTAAGGTGGCCCACTTATGGCCCGATTTCTGATTATGGCATTTGTAGGATGATCGGAGGGCTGAAATTTGACGTGTACGGTTAAATTGTGTCCTAAAACTAGTATAAGAGGTTTTGTATGAAATTAATTGCCAAAAATCATAGTACTTAAAAATGGTCGTTTAATTTAAGTTTAACTAATGGAATTTTCGTAATTATAGTAAAGTTGCGAGTTTTGTGAAATCTAGTACTTATACGCTGTTGTAGGGTTTATTCTAAGCAACTTTAATAATGGGACCATACCATAATTCCCTACAGATTATTTAATATTAATTTATCAATATTAAAGTTATTTAATTTATTAATTAATTAACTAAATATATAATCTAAATGATTCTAAAACCCTAGGGTGTTATGGACACACCCGGGTAGGTTTATATGGTCGAGAAGTCAATGATCTAAGCTTATGCCAGGTGACGGACAAGATGTACAGAACAAATTTATAAACAGACATGTGTACATGACGATGTGGAGATCGTACAACGGGTTTACGTTGATCGCGTAGTTCAAAATCAAAGTGGACGGTTAGATCATTCAATCTAGCAACGATAAATCCTTTTAACGGACAGTCTATCGACTTAACTAAGTGCACTAAGTTTTTCAGAGGTCTAAAAAGTGTCAGAATACGTATAAAAGTGTGACGTGTGTGTATGCGTATGAACGACGCGGCCTAAAATTTAAATTCTAACGTGTGAACTATAACACTCGTGTATCTACTTGTGTACTAAATTTTTGGGGTATTACATTCTAGCACCCTTACACAGAATTTCGTCCTCGAAATTCAATCCACCTACTAAGCTAACTAATGAAGATATTTTCCTGAAGTGTCTAACATGTTTTATAAATCTAAGGTTTGAGGGCGTATAAGTGTATATGCTTGCTGTGGACCCTCGCCGTTCCGCGCTCCCAGACGTTCTCCCTTTCCTTTCGGAAAAAGAAGAAGAGGTGCGTGCGTGTGAATCGTTGTTTGTGCCACTGGCTTGCCTCGTTCTCGAGGGCTTTGTTTGATTGCCGTGTTAAGCTGGATGTGTTTAGATGAGTTTATATAAGACCAGAGTCGCCACTAGCCAGTTACTTCGAATCTACAGTCGGCTAGACCCCGTAGAAACGTTAGAGAAGGGGATCCGAAGATTCCTCCCTCTAAAATGACTCATTTTGATCTGCGGCCAGAGATTCGAGGTAAGGGATCATGGTTACAGGGTGGGAAGAGGTTAAGGACCCCACACACTGCCCGTACCGAAGTACGGTCTCTACTTCACAGAATCGGACTAATACTTGAAAATCTGATTTAATCTTCGTACATTCTCATGGATGACATGATGCATGAATGCAGGTCTGAATAGTAAGAGTTTCTGATGGGCATTTTCCATCAATAGGCAAGCCTAGAGCATACGCTCGAACTGACAGGTGCTTTATGCGAGATGCATGCTTTGTGTTTGAATAATCAAAGTGCTTGTAGTGATTGATGCATGAATGCAGTTCTGAACAGTAAGAGTTTCTGATGGGCAGGTTTCCATTAATAGGTAAGCCCAGAGCATACGCTCGAATTGACAGGTGCTCTATGCAAGATGCATGCTATGTATTTGAATAATCAAAGTGCTTGTAGTGAAGCAGGGGGGTTGGAAGAAAAGTAAATGTTGCACTTATGCTAGATGCGAATGAGATGATGCTGGTAAAGAACAACTAGATGGACGGAGGTGTCGCAAGGGTTGGCTTCGATTGGCTGGATCAAGACTTGGATGGCTTGGGAGACTTGGACCAGTGGTCAGGCTGGGCTGGACCAGGGCTAGGCTCTTCTCACTCGGGCTCTCCTTAGTGGAAAAATGGGCTAAAAAGGGATGGAGGTAGACTCAGAGCTCTCGGATTGAAGAGAGGGGAAGTCGATGTCGAATGTGAAGGGGAGGGGGGTATTTATAGCAGCGGGGAGTGGCAGAACCCGTAAATAAGTTTGGGCGGCACCCTACGGCCGTTCTCGGGATTCAGCGGGTAGTACGGACATGCTCCGGGGCTGCTGCTTGGAACTCGGTGAGTTGACTGGGCTTGGGGGATGGGTTGACACGGTGAGTTGACTCGGCGATTTGACTCAGCGGGTTGACTCAGCGATTTGACTCAGCGGGTTGACTCGCCGAGTTTGACTTTTTAGGACTTTTTTTACTGGTTTTCTTATGGGGGGTTTTTCAAACTGATGTTTAGGGGCGAGTTGACTGGGTTCAGGCTTGAGTTGGGCTATAGATTGGGGCTTACAAGGGTGAGTTTGGATGAGTTTGGACATGGGATTTGGGGGTATGGTCCTCCATTCATCCAACTACCACTACCAACAATGTAGTCGAAGGTGGGGTGTCTACACTTGCTAACAAGAATGTGGGTTCTTACAATCTACCCCCCTTACATGAATCTCGTCCTCGAGATTTAACCATACCCGCAACCTAGCCTCCGCTATGCACTTTGATGTGCCTAAGCATATGCTACCAACTAAAAAGGAATGAAAATCAACAAAAACATTCAAGCAATGAAAACATTACAAACTAGGCAATCAATCCTAGTATAAAAAATAATAAGCAAGCAAGACAACCAGCCAAAGCAAAAGCAACATTGTAAACAAAACAAACTAAGACTCTATAAAATCACTATCACAGACATGACACTACAACCAACATCGCAAGTAAGACGAAGATCACAGTGTAGACAACGTCCTTAAGTAGGGATAAACAATTAGACAATCTTACCACCAAAATAACATCAAGTAAAGGTAAACATCACATTCAAACAACATCCACAAGAAGAGGCAAGCATTTAATAACTTTCAAGTAAAACAAACACTAAGTAGAACAACCATAAAATCGTACATAGCGCACCCATTCCTGTGTGTCTACAAGTTATCCTATTTTCAAGTTCTCTAGCCCCATTTCCTATGTTCAACTATGGACCCCACTGAATTTCATTAGATTACACGGGACAAAACGACATTTCAGTTCTCTAGGCTTCGTACCTAAGCTCTAGTGTAAACTATACCTAAGATCCTCCATGGAATCTAAAACCTAGGCTCCGACACCCTAAATGGTCTTTCATGTCTAACTTAAATATAACCATCGTCAATTAAACTACCATCTTGGTTCATAAAAAGGTCCTAGCTGAGACTTTACTAGTGATCATAACCCTAACTCCAAGTTCACTAGGTGCTAGCCCTAACCCTAGGCACTTTGGAATTCTTGAAATCTCTCTCTGATACCAAACTATCACGCCTCGAAAATCGGGACCCAAGTATAACAACCCAAAGCCCGAGTTCCAGGATGTGAATTTAAAATTCGAGCATAGATTCCTTGAGATTTCATTCCACACATCGCATAACTAAAATAAATCTTAAGTATAAAGTTTCTTTTCCACTAATGTCTTATTACATTGAATTTTACAAAATAAATCAACAAAGATTGGTGCTTGAGTAGTACGTAACCATCTGAATACTCTACTCTGCCTACGTCCTTTTTCTTTCTGAAGACCTGCAAGAACTGTGGTGATTTTGGTGAGCTAAAAGCCCAGTGAGGTCATTTCCATCACAAGTAATATTCCAGTTAATAAGAGATAGGATGTGAATCATCAATAGATAGAATTGTATGCAAATGAGGTTATGATTGATACACTTTATGATTTATTATAAATGGAACATGATTATCATGATGTCATGTATGTTATGATACGTGTGAGAGTAATAAACGTCTAGAAACTCACTCGAATTGAACATTAGGAACCTCTCGTAAATCAACCATGCTCACCTAACCGGTACAGCGAGGCGGCAAATCAATCATGCACGCCAGTGAGTAAATCAACCATGCACTACTGATCCAACCGAGCAAATCAACCGTGCTCAATAAGTGAAACGACCAGAACTCGCTGCCACTGAACATTAGGAACCTGTCGCAAATCAACCATGCTCATCTAACTGGTACAGCGAGGCAGCAAATCAACCATGCACGCCAAGAGTCAAATCAACCATGCTCCTGTTCTGTCGCAGTGTATAAATGTATGTATATATCATAAGTTATGGAAGCACTATTCAAGCATATAATGCAATTCAACATTCAATCCAATCACACCATGAATGCATTAACTTCATTAGGGTATCTCTTTACTTAAACCCTAAGTTATTGTCTATTAGAAAGTGTAAGGATAATACCATGTAGAATTTTGATAATATCACAAATACCCAGGGTTGCACATCGTTGATATCGTAAGTATGTAGCCTAAGTCAAACGTATTCCTAAAATTTTGATTTGCACAATAAGAAAGACAAATCGAGGAAAAGAACTAACAAGAAAGGAAATATGGAAACAAGGACTGGGAGGATGGAAACGAAAGATGGATCATTTGCCTAGGATCAAAGATGCTATTCTAAACTCAATTTAGAAAGAGGTTTAAGAGATGGATCTTTACCTACAATCAATGTCGAAGGATAACACATAAATTGAAATTATACTAGAAGAAAGAACAAATCTAGGAAAAGAATTAACTTAGAACTTCCTAAGATGAATCACTCACAGTAATATGACCGAACTTCTTGCTAAAACCTAACTCGAAATCGTCGATGAGCTGACCCAATGAGTTGGCTCGTCAGTTAACTCAGCAACTACGTATTTCTTCTTCTTCTCCTCCTTTTTCTTCTTCTTCTTCTTTCTTTCTTCTTCCTTCTTCTTTCTTCTTTCTTCTTCTTTTCTTCCATGGCTGGAACACAACTCCAGCAGTAGATTGTGGCGGACCTTCTCTCTCTCTCTCTCTCTCTCTCTCTCTCTCTCTCGTCATGCTCCACTCTCTCTCTCTCTCTTGCATCCATCTCCCGACAGTTGGGGGTTCTTATAAGGCAGCACGAACTGACTCAGCATCAGATCCGTGCTCGCACAGCCGTGCACAAGGATTTCCCAATGTCTTGCTCGATCGTTGTGTCACTATTTGACATCTAATCACCAGAAAATTTCAGGTGTTAATTCATGTGGGTGTGGTCCATCTAATAGACGTGTTTCATTTCCAGATCGAGCTTCCCAACAGATCAGACGACCATGACAAAAGTTTTCTCCCACCTTCTTGCGTTCCAAGGTAAACGAATAGATGGCTGGATGGATGAGATTTATTCTCATCAGTGGTCGGTTTTGGTAGTAGGATACCCACCCAAAAAAATCCCAAAAGAATCCTAGGTTGAAGGGTTGATCGAAACGTTTTTGTTTTCGAAAATACTTCTCGCGCAAGGCTTCTTGTGCCAATCTTGTACGCACGACTTTTCTTTTAAACGTGTGAAACCACTTGGGTCTTGGTCGAACCCCACGTCCGATCGTGATGGACGAACTGGATCTATTGATGGGGCCTACAGTGATAAACGTGTACTGGTCCCAGACCAACAGCGGACGGACGCTGTTACAGCGTCCGTTGGGTTTGGGAAGAAACATATTTTTTTTTCTTTTTTTGCTTTTTTTTTTGTTCGTGCGTCGCTCGTATATATATAACTACTGCGCTGACCCACAAGTGGGGTCCATTCCCTATGGATCGGACCACTTGATCCGTTCAAAAAGTTGGTAACAGGATTTTACCCGTTGAAGTGAAGGATGGGGAAAATCCGGGTTAAGGTGGCCCAGTTATGGTCCGATTTCTGATTAGGGCATTTGTAAGATGATTGGAGAGCTAAAATTCGACGTGTACGGTTAAATTGTGTCCTAAAACTTATAGATGAAGTTTTGTATGAAATTAATTGCCAGAAAACATAATACTTAAAAATGGCCGTTTAATTTAAGTTTAACTAATGGCATTTTCGTAATTATTGTGAAGTTACGAGTTTTATGAAATCTAGTACATCTACGTTGTTGTAGGGTTTATTCTAAGCAACTTTAATAAAGGTGCCATACTATAATTCCCTACAGATTATTTAATATTAATTTATCAATATTAAAGTTATTTAATTTATTAATTAATTAACTAACTTTATAATTTAAATGATTTTAAAACCCTAGGGTGTTATGGACACACCCGAGTAGGTTCATATGGTCGAGAAGTCAATGATCTCAGCTTATGACAGGTGATGGACAAGATGTATGGATCAAATTTATGGACAGACATGTGTACATAACGATGTGGAGATCGTACAATGGGTTTACATTGATCGCGTACTTCGAAATCAAAGTGAACGGTTAGATCATTCAATCTAGCAACGATAAATCCTTTTAACGGACAGTCTATTGACTTAACTAAGTACACTAAGCTTTTCAGATGTCTAAAAAGTGTCAGAATACGTATAAAAGTGTGACGTGTGTGTATGCGTATGAACGACGCGGCCTAAAATTTAAATTCTAACGTGTGAACTATAACACTCGTGTACCTACTCGTGTACTAAATTTTTGGGGTATTACATTCTACCACCCATACACAGAATTTCATCCTCGAAATTCGATCCACCTACTAAGCTAACTAATGAAGATATTTTCCTGAAGTGTCTTACATGTTTTATGAATCTAAGGTTTGAGGGCGCACAAGTGTATATGCTTGCTAACAAGAATGTGGGTTCTTACAATCTACCCCCCTTACATGCATCTCGTCCTCGAGATTCAACCATACCCGCGACCTAGCCTCCGTTATGCACTCTGATGTGCCTAAGCATATGCTACCAACTAAAAAGGAATGAAAATTGTTGAACCTCCAATTTATACATTGTATAGGCCATTCCATCACATTATATGCATGGTTTGCATGTTTAAAAGGCCCATCTAATGCAGGTTTTGTGATTGTAGGAATGAGAGCAGACTTCACCTAATTGGAGACCAAAAGGAGACATTTAAAGCCATTGGATGAAGGTTGAAGGAGGAACCAAGAAAGAAGAAAGCAAGGAGAGGAGAGAGAAGAAGAAAGGAAGAAAGAAAATGTGAAGAGAAGAAGGGCCGACCGGTCGTGACCGGTCTGCTAAAGGAGCCAGACCGGTCAAGACCGGTCGGCCACATCACTGGAAGACGCTGGACAATGTACCAGAGAGGTCCGACTGGTCAAGACCGGTCGGCCAACCTAGTCCGACCGGTCAAGACCGGTCGGCCAGTAGGTCGGACGCCCATCTGTACTCCCTGGACTCAAAACAGAGAGGTCTGACCGGTCCAGACCGATCGGCCAGCCCAGTCTGACCGGTCTAGACAGGTCGGCCACGTGAAAACAGCAACCTTTCTAATTCGGGACTCCGAATTCTTCTACGCAGTGCATATCCTTACGCAATTTCTGCATGATTCTGACGCAAACGAGCTTCCCCACTATAAAAGACACCTAGGGGCTCTTCCTAGTGTATCATAGAAGCTAAGGGACGTCATGGGAGAGGAATGAAACCGTCGTAGAGCGTCTACAACCCTCCAAACTCCGAATTTTCTATGTTTTCTAGTTCTTTCATGAGTTTTAGTTGTAGTATGACAATGCTCGACTAGAATCTCTCGGCTAAGGTTGAGAGGTGAAGCTTGTAGCCAATTTCATGTTTAATTCAGTTCAGTTCAAGTAATTTTCTTCAAGTTTGGATTTTTGCATATTTTAGTTCCCAAAGTTGATAGTTTTAGATGTTTTATAAGAGTTCATATGCTCGGGACATGGATTCCTTGCAATTCTCTGAGATTATCATGTTGTGCTTGTTTAGATTCAAATTATAGTAATCCTTGAGCAGGCCATAGTCCATAGGCATGGTTGTTACTCCGAAGGCTATGATTTCGAATTCTACATTGTTGAATGGGACTAGAACTTGGAAGTTCAACTTGAGTGGGATTGAATGTGTTTAATGCTTTATTTTCCAATTAGATGAGAGATAGGACTTCACATCTAGTTGTGTATCTTGCTTGGATTGATTGGATTGACATGGGATTGCTACAAGTGGATCCTTGAATGCCTTAGTATCTTAAATTACTGTTTTCATTAAGTTACTGTTTTAACACAAAATTCTCAATTGAATCTCATATCCACTGCAAACTTGAGTTGCTGGAATAGTTTGGAACTTGTTCTCTAATTCCCTATGGATCGACCTCGGTCTTACTGAGTTTTATTACTACATCACAGCCTTACACTTGAGGCGAGCGAACAAGTTTTTGGCGCCGCTGCCGGAGAATTGAGATAAGGGTTTTCAAATTGTTTTAGTGGCTGTAGAAGTGGAAGTTGAAAGGATTTTTCTGATTCTTTAGAACTAATCAAAATTGTTTGTTTTGTAGGATTTCTTCTCTAATTCAAGCACATCGGGTAATATCCTTCTAACTTAGCTTTTTGCAGATTTTTCAATTTTTTTTAGATCAAATTCAAATTTTAGGACTAGTTTAGTTTTTACTTGAGTGGTTTATGTCCCGTTGGGAACGTGACCACTCCAATCATCTCCAATCCGAAGGTGGCCTAGTCGGACCATTATCAGTCCATAGACGAGTCCGAAATTACCAAGAACGTTGTGAAAGTTTGGGGAGTATGAATCAAACACCTTTAAGGAATCCTCCCCTCCTTACTCCAACTACAAACGCAAATCAACAGGGAGTAGGAGAGAATGAGGTACATAACGTTCCTCCAATGAGATCACTACGGGACTACGTACAACCAACCTGTGCAACTACACCCTCTTGCGTGGTTCTACCACCAAACGGGGGAAACATTGACATAAAGTCGGGTGTAATTCAACTTATACCAAGTTCTATGGGCTAGACTCTGACAGCCCATATCTGCACTTAAAAGAATTCGAAGAAGTGGTGGCTACCTTACAATACACTAATGTTTCGGAAGATACCATTAAGCTTAAACTATTTCCCTTTTCATTGAAAGAAAGAGCCAAAAATTGGCTTCACTCTCTTAGACCACATTCGATAGGGTCATGGAACGAGATGACCCGGGAATTCTTGAAAAAGTTCTTCCTGGCTCATAAAACGAACACCCTTCGAAGAGCCATAATGAATTTTTTGACTAAAGAGGGTGAATCTTTCTTCCCATGTTGGGAGAGATTTAAGGACCTCCTACTTGCTTGCCCACATCATGGCTATGAGAGTTGGCAAATTATAAACTTCTTCAACGATGGATTAAGTTCCAATATGCGCCAATTTGTAGAGATGATGTGCAACGGCGAGTTTATGAGCAAAAATCCAGATGAGGCTTGGAGTTATTTGGATATGTTGGCCGAGAATGCCCAATCTTGGGATACCTCAGATAAACCTAATAACCCAAAGCCTACTCAAGAGAAAGAGAAAGGAGGGATCTATATCCTCAAGGAGGTAGACGACGTGAATGCAAGGACAGCTAACCTCAAAAGGAAGATCGAGGCCATGGAACTTAGTAAGAGTGGAATTCCAAAGTTGTTAGAACCAGAAAATGCTCGAGCGCATTTTTCTGGTGTTTTGTTGTTCTGGGGTTCTGAGTATAGAAACATTCATAGACAATCGCAAGCATTCACAAAAGTACACAAGAGGAGAGATATCGCAAGGTGAATTTTATTCCAGAGATTCTGAGATCTTGTACATTCCAGGCCGTGATCTGGCACGAGCCCTTAATTACATCGAATGGATCGATCACCCTTGATTAAAAGGCAAAAGTAAATGTGTACGCCTCATAGACAAATAAAATAAAGCAAATAAGGAAGCAAAAATATAAATCATGCACGCCACAAAGAACACAGAGATTTTTACGTGGAAACCCTTGCGGGAGAAAACCACGGCACAAAGCTACAAAACTCCACTATGAATAGCAATTGTACATAGGGTGGAGTATCCAGGAAAAGCCCAAATCGATGGGCAGAGGACTAAGTAATCAGGGACTATGGCCTTAGAGTTCATGGTCATAGAGACCTGTATTTTGTGTGGTCGAAGAGACCTGTGTTTGTATGGTCGCGGAGACCTGTATTTGTATGGTCGCAGAGACCTGTATTTGTTGTGTTTTGTTATAGACTGATCCGTCTCTGTACGAGTCAGATGTCTATGTCCCATGTTTTGACCGGAGATCCGGGCTGAGACTGTCAGGGTTTTTAACCGAGGGGTGCGACTCTGGGCCTGCGCCCGTCATTTGTGACGGGTGACCGCGGAAAGACCAATCTGCAGTTGTATGTACCTGAGCAGCTCAACTAACGGATGCCGTTTGAATGAGTAGGGCATCGACTGTTCTTGAAGTGTCAGTCTTTAACAAATTGTGTGTAATAGTTCAGAACTCTCTCTCTCTCTATATGGTTAATCGTGTTAACCATAGTCCCATTTGCTTAGTCCGGACCTGAATCTAGGTCATATTAAGATAGTACATGTAATGATAGTACATCAGTATGGTCCTGGGCACTAGCAGCCTCTTTTCGAGAAGTTACTTCGTTCATCTCGTTGGATCGGATCGGGCTTCGAAGGCTCGCGTTCTGCTCATTGGGTGGCTCGGATGAGTTATTTGACTGCTCCGTTGCATCCGGAACGGTCGAAATACCCAAAATAGGCCCAAACTGGGCTAAAAACATTATAAAACGAAGATTTAAAGGCGATGAAATGAACGTTCAAAGTGCTGATTTTTATGATCCGCTGGCCTGATTTTACTGATGCACTGGGGCCAGCGCGTCCAAAAATTAATTGTTAAAGTGGTCTATTTTCATGATGCGCTGGGCTATTTTTCTGACGTGCTGGGGCCAGTGCGTCCAAAAATGACTTCGTTTTGGAATGTTTATTTTTCTGATGCGCTGGGTGATTTTTGTGACGCGCTGGGGCCAGTGCGTCCAAAAATAACTTTGTTTTGTAGGCGACTGATTTTACTAATGCGCTGGGTGATTTTTGTGATGCGCTGGGGCCAGTGCATCCAAAAATGATGATTTTTAAGATATTGATTTATTTGATCCGCCGAGGGTATTTTTCTGATGCGCTGGAGCATTTTTGTGATGCGCTAGGGTATTTTTATGATGCGCTGAGGCCAGTGCGTCGATAAAACAATTTTAGTTTAACGTATTTCGCGATGCGCTACTGTACTTATATATTTTTGGTTATTTCCACCAGACCTGCTGTGGTCGGAAGTGGGATTTTCGGCGGTCGGTGAAGGGTTTCCGGCGGTCGGAAAAGGGATTCTGGCGAGGGATTCCGACGATCTCAAAATCCAAAAACTCTCTCCTTCTCTCGATCCGTCCAAATGAGGTGGAGGGAGGGGTATTTATAGCCGAAGTCGGTCAATAGGAGGCCGACACGTGTAGCGCGTCGAGAAAATGGGTTGGCGCGTCGAGAAAATCACTCAGCGCGTCTTAAAATAACTTTGTTGGGATCCTAATTTTTAGGGCACACTGGCTGTCAGTTCGTCCTGAAATTCCTGAAAGTGCCTGATTTATTGGACGCGCTGAGGGTCAGCGCGTCCTGAAATTCTTGAATTATTGGATGCGCCGGGGGAATTTCTGGACGCGCTGGGGGCAGTGTGTCCTGAAATTCACTTTGTAAAACTGCTGAATTTCATGATGCGCTGCACAATGAATTTCTGGACGCGCTGGGGGAAGTGCGTCCTGAAATTCACTTTGTAAAACTGCTGAATTTCATGATGCGCTGGACAATGAATTTCTGGACGCGCTGACGTACTCGTGTTTTACAAAATTGGGTTTTGCGAAACGGAGGGCTTGTGGGGCCCGCTTTGCGATGAATGTCAATGCACTAGTCCTATTTCTTCTTGATTGAGGTAACCCTCCCAAATTTGGAGGGTTCTGATCATGATGACCGGCGGGGTCCACCACTGGCCCAATTTCTCATTTTTTGGTTAAGTCTGATATGTGTTGCAATTTTTGCCAAGATTTCTGATGCACTTGCCCCTAAATCCAGTGATGGGGCAGATTGTACACTTGTGATCCCTGTTTTAAGGATCCTGACTTTTGGGACCCCAACAAAAGTCCAATAAAGCTATTAAGACCATATGTGGGATTTGTCTCACCAATTTAAACGCTACGCAAGATTGTCCTACAATTCTTACATTTCAAGAGGTGTTACATGAACATGCAAATGCCACATATGGGTATCAACGGCCTTTCAATGGACCGGTGGGTAATACGTACAATACTAGTTAGAAGAACCACCCAAATTTCAGTTGGAAGAATGCTCCCACGGGCAATCCTACCAACTCTCAAGGAGGACAACCCATGCAAAATATGGCCCATCTCAATTCTCAATGGAGGATACTTTGAAAGCGTTTATACAAGGACAAACGCAAATTAACCAAACGAATGAGCAAATGTTCCAAGAGCTTAAAGTCTCGGTTGATGAGATTAAGGGACGCTTGAATGCTAGGGAAGGGACCTTTCCGGCCCAACCTCAGCCTAATCCAAAACAAGTACATGAAGTAAGCATTCCTGATCCCTTCAACCAACATATGGAGCAGGCCAAATCCGTCACCACTCTTAGAAGTGGTAAACAAATCGACAAATCTATTCCGGTAAGGCCGACAAGCCTAATGATCCGGTAAATTCTGAGGATGAGGACGGATCCAACTTAGCCCCACAAGAAAAGGAACGCATTTATAAGCCCATAGCACCATTCGCTTCGAGATTAGTTACTCCAAAATCTCTTCCAAATTCTCATGATATTCTAGAGATTTTTAGACAAGTCAAGATCAACATTCCCTTACTTGATGCCATCAAACAAGTCTCTTCCTATGCCAAGTTTCTAAAGGACCTATGCACAACCAAACGTAAATATAATGTGCAGCAAAAGGCTTTCTTAAATGAGCAAGTGAGTGCCATTCTCACTCAAAAGACCCCCCCAAAATTTAAAGATCCCGGTAGTCCCACAATTTCATGTATCATTGGAGACTATTGGATTGAGCGTGCATTCCTAGACTTGGGGGCAAGCGTAAATTTAATACCATACTCGGTATAAGAGCAATTGGGTCTTGATGAATTAAAACCCACCAAAAACATTGCAACTCGCTGATAGATCCATCCGTGTACCAATAGGGATAGTTGAGGATGTGCTAGTCCAAGTTGATAAATTCTACACCCAGTAGATTTCATTGTTTTGGACACATAACCGGTTATGGATGCTAGCACCCAAATACCAGTGATTCTAGGCCACCCATTCCTTGCTACATCAAACGCAATCATAAATTGCCGGAATGGAGTGATGCAAATGTCCTTTGGGAATATGACGTTGGAGGTGAATGTGTTCCACTTGGGCAAAAGGCATAGGGATGATGATGATGTCCACAATGTTGATATGATTGATTCAATCGTGGAAGAGGAGTTCGCTTTAAGGTAGAATTTTAATCCTCTAGATGTTGTTAGCTTTGATCCTTTTGAGGATTGGGACGACAATGATGGCCCCCATGAGGTAAACGTGACAGAATTCATGGAAGATGGGGGATTTTTCCAACATGATCTACCTGAAAGCTTGGGGGCATGTTTGACACATTCTAAGGATGAATCTAATTCTAAATTTAATAAGACCTTGGAAGTGTCAATTTCTGAAAATTTAATTGAAAAGTCACCAATTTCTGATTTACACAAATTTGTTATGCAGGATTTAGAAGAATTGGTGTTTGACTTGCCTACAGAGAGGTTAATTTCTGAAAGTGTAGAGGTTGAGGACCCACTCCAACCTACACAAAATTCTGAGAAGGAGGAAAATGTAAAGGGCCCAAATCTGAAAACCTCCTCTCCTGAGGTCTCCTACACGCTCGAGGAGTGTTTAGCATATTTTAAAGATTGGGAGGATCCCATGATTCAGGATATAGTAAATGCTTTAAGAGAAAGACCTCATGCACCTAAAAAGCTTCCTTCCACTGAGTGTCAAATTGAAGAATCGACTGTAGAAGCAGAAGTGACAAATGACTATGTGGAGACCATCCCAATGATTGAGGATGAAGCGATTGAGGTTTCCACATCTCTTTGGTTTGTTCAAACCGAAGAACACTTCTGGGATGACCCATACTTGAATAATTCTTGCCCAGACAAGAAAGAAAGGATATCCATACTCAATGATTTCCAACCAATGCAATTCTCCTTTCCTAGTACATGTGACAATTTTATTGAGGAACCCGCTGAAATTTTTCAGCCGGATTTTAAATGAGTTAGAATGGTTGATGTCACCAATGTACTTTTCAAAGCAGGATGGTGGATAGTTCTTTTGAATAATTTGTTACACCACTTGATGATCTTGCTCAACTTTGTCCTTTTGGATGTTATACTAATAATCGATCTCCTAGTCTGATGGAGATCCTCTTTTTAAAAGGATGGGTTAGGTATCTTTATTCCTTTTCATAAATTAGGTTTAGTTTTATTTAGTTTACTGTTTTAGTAAGTTTTAGTGTTGGGGTTGTAGACTTCCATGATCGACTCTCACAGGTACTATTGTTCTCACTCTCTTTTATTTTACCATTTCTCTCATGTTCATGCTCATTACATATCTTTTTACATTGAGGACAATGCAAGCTTTAGTTGGGGGGTGAGATGACATTCCTCATCTAGCATGTTGCAACATTTCGAGCATCATCATATGTACAAAAAAATTTCGAATTTTCTAAATATTTCAAAACTCTTTCAGAAAACTTTGTTTCTATGCATTCAAGATGATACGAGTATAAGAAGAGGAGATACGAAGTGTGTGATGTTGCAAGTCTTGAACTTCTCCTAACATAATGGTTTTATATGTGAATTTTCCTATTTATGTGATTTATAGAAAATTTGAATACTTTCACACCTAGTTCACATTACACGATTTTCATGGTTGAAAGGATTATGTGATTTATGGATTGGCTAAACTTAGATTTGAGGTGTTGAGGAATCAAGCCGGGGTATTTTGTCCATCCTTGTCCATGGGAAAATAATGAAAGATATGGATTTCTAAAAATCCTATCTAATTTCAAAGAAAAAAAAAAGGAAAAGGAAGGATGAAATTGGGAATGATGGAAAAATGGTGAAAAATTCCGAAGAGGGCTACCTATTACCAACCGGGGGATGGTCTACCCATAACCAAAGTGGAAATGGGACGTAGTGTGAATGCCGTCGGAAGGACGGTAAGGCAAATTCCTGTCATTGGCTTGTTATTGCTCTGTACACCTTGAGATCCATAGTTTAGTTAATCTATGGAGAAGATAATCCCATAAACTCATGAGATGAACTTTCACTATGCACACTAGGTTGAATTTTGTTCGAATTCTTCTATTTATCAATCGATCAGCGGGAATTTCATATGGACGCTTATTATGTTTCGAGAGTTTGAAGGTTTCAACGTCTAACACCTAATGTTTCCAAATTTTATACTCGTATGTCTTGGAATGGATAGAAACATGGTTTCTGAAGGAGAGTTGGTTTGGAGGTTTAAAATTGTTTCATGCATGTTTTGCTCGGGACTAGCAAAAAGCTGGTTGGAGGTGTGTTGAACCTCCAATTTATATATTGTATAGGCCATTCGATCACATTATATGCATGGTTTGCATGTTTAAAAGGTCTATCTAATGCAGGTTTTGTGATTGTAGGAATGAGAGCAGACTTCACCTAATCGGAGACCAAAAGGAGACATTTAGAGCCATTGGATGAAGGTTGAAGGAGGAACTAAGAAAGAAGAAAGCAAGGAGAGGAGAGAGAAGAAGAAAGGAAGAAAGAAAATGTGAAGAGAAGAAGGGCCGACCGGTCGTGACCGGTCAGCCAAAGGAGCAAGACCAGTCAAGACGGGTCGGCCAAACCAGTCCGACCGGTCAAGACCGGTCGGCCAGTAGGTCGGACGCCCATCTGTACTCCCTGGACTCAAAACAAAGAGGCCCGACAGGTCTAGACCGGTCGGCCACGTGAAAACAGCAACCTTTCTAATTCGGGACTCCGAATTCTTCTGCGCAGTGCGTATCCTTACGCAGTTTCTGGATGATTCCGACGCAAACGAGCTTCCCCACTATAAAAGGACACCTAGGGGTTCTTCCTAGGGTATCATAGAAGCTAAGGGACGTCGTGAGAGAGGAAGGAAGCCGTCGTGTAGCGTCTGCAACCCTCCAAACTCTGAATTTTCTATGTTTTCTAATTTTTTCATGAGTTTTAGTAGTAGTATGACAATGCTCGGCTAGAATCTCTCAGCTAAGGCTGAGAGGTGAAGCTTGTAGCCGATTTCATGTTTAATTCAGTTTAGTTCAAGTAATTTTACTTCAAGTTTGGATTTTTGCATATTTTAGTTCCCAAAGTTGATAATTTTAGATGTTTTATGAGAGTTCATGTGCTCCGGACATGGATTCCTTGTAATTCTCTGAGATTATCATGTTGTACTTGTTTAGATTCGAATTATAGTAATCCTTAAGCAGGCCATAGTCCATAGGCATGGTTGTTACTCCGAAGGCTATGATTTCGAATTCTACATTGTTGAATGGGACTAGAACTTGGAAGTTCAACTTTAGTGGGATTGAATGTGTTTAATGCTTTATTTTCCAACTAAATGAGAGATAGGACTTCACATCTAGTTGTGTATCTTGCTTGGATTGATTGGATTGACATGGGATTGCTACAAGTGGATCCTTGAATGCCTTAGTATCTTAAATTACTGTTTTCATTAAGTTACTGTTTTAACACAAAATTCTCAATTGAATCTCATATTCACTACAAACTTGAGTTGCTGGAATAGTTTGGAACTTGTTCTCCAATTCCCTGTGGATCGACCTCGGTCTTACCGAGTTTTACTACTACATCGCAGCCTTACACTTGAGGCGAGCGAACAAAAAGCAACAAAAACATTCAAGCAACGAAAACAATACAAACTAGGCAATCAATCCTAGTATAAAAAAAAAAAAAAAAAAAAAGCAAGCAAGACAACTGTTCACTCCCGAAGTGTAGGGTTGCGAAGTAGTAATAATTCGGAAAGACCGAGTATCGTTCCCACAGAGATTTATGTATGGGTATTCTCAGAATTTAACTAAAACAACTAGTAATTAAGATCCTATTAAGAACTAAAGCTGGAAAATAGGAAGTTGGGTTTAAACAGTGAATAGGTAAGGTAAATTCAATCTAAAAAGTCACTAGAGCTCCAAGGATCCACTCTTGATACGTTTCAATGCATCAACACAACTAGGTTTCTCATAACTCAATCGGAATCAAATTCCTTTCTTTATCCAATTGGAATATAGAGCGGTTCAATCAACAATTATCTGAAACTAGTGCTTATTAACTGATTTGATTCCCATAACCAAGCTCAGGCCTTGGGCACACTCAATTGTATAGGCCAAGCCTCTTTCCAATCTATTTGAGATTCACAACCATAGTTTACACCAAATCCTGTCACTAGATCTGATTACAACTCATGATTTGAACTCTAATTAAATCAAAATCAATCACTAAACAACTATTCCAGATTAAACACAAAAGATAAGAATTTCAGTTGCATGAGTTCCCACATGAAAATCAGGCCATTGCATACGAGGCAATCAAAGCGTCTACCATGCCCGGAGTCGATGGTAGATCAATGCATTACACAAGCATAAACAATGCTCAAAAGCTAAGATACTATGCTAGGATCACTAAGAATCACATGAGCCCGGAGTCATCATGAGATCAAAGTAGAAATCAACATAGTACTTGAATCAAACTCAATTTGAACTAAAATTCATTCATTAAAGCATAAAAGGAAACCTAGGTTGCATTAATCCATCAAAAACGAATCAAAAGCTTCCCCTCTTAGCCCTAGCTAAGAGGGTTTAGTTCATCTCTAACATCCTTGAACTAAAAGCCTCTAAAAACATGAAAAACTACTAAAACAGGAAATCTGAAGTAGAATCCGTCTCCTCAGCAATCCCCACGTCCTAGCCTCCCTTGGTATGAAGGAAAGAGGTCCTTTTATAGCTTGGAGGAGTCCTAATACGCAAGAACGTTCCAGAAATTGCGTAAACGTTCGCAATTGCGCAGTAAATCTCGGAATTCCAATAATAGAAAGAGCCTGTTTCGCATGGCCGACCTGGTCATGACCGGTCGGGCGTCACTTGCAACCATTCCAGAGAGCACAGCCGACCGGTCATGACTGGTCGGAGTGATTTCACATTGATCCAGCGTACATGGCCGACCGGTCATGACCGGTCGGACCAAGCTATCCACCATCTGTTGTGCATAAAAGGGAGCAGCCGACCGGTCTTGACCGGTCGAGCCTCTTTGGCTGACCGGTCATCCAACCGGTCTAGCTACTCTTACTTCATTCTTTCTTTCTTCCTTTCTTCTTTTCTCTTCTCTCCTTGCTTGTCTTTCTTTGGTCTTCCTTCATGCTTCATCTAATGGTCTTTAACACTTGTAAGAAGTCTCATTTAGCCTTCAAATGGTGAACTCTCCTATCTTGTTCCTACAATCACAAATCATGTATTAAAAAATCCTCTAAACATGTATATTATGCATAATGAGTGATGAATTTGGGTTAGAATATGCACAATTATGAGCTCAACACACCCCCCAACCAGCATTTTGCTAGTCCCGAGCAAAACATGCGTGAAACTAGTTTCATTCTCCAAACCCAACCCTCCTCTAGAAACTACTCTTCTATACATTCCAAGACACATAAGCGTAAGAATCCGAGAAATTCAGTGATAAAGGTTGAAACCTAAAACTCTCAGAACATAATAAGTGTTTATATAAAATTCCCGCTGATTGATTGATAGATAGAAGAACTTGAACAAATTCAACCCAGTGTGCATAGTGAAGGTTCATCTCATGAGTTTCTGGGATTATCTTCCTCATAAATCAACTAAACTACCGATCTCAAGGTATATAGAGCGATAACAAGCCTATGACAGGAATTTGCCCTACCGTCCTTCCGACGACTTTCACACTACGTCCCATTTCCGGCTTTGGTTACGGGTAGACCATCCCCCGGTTGGTAGTAGGTAGCCCTAATCGGAATTTCCACCATTTTTCTTTCCTTCCCGATTTCATCCTTTCATTCCTTTTTCTTTTAAATTAGATAGGATTTTTAGAAATCCATATCTTCCGTTATTTTCCCATGGACAAGGATGGACAAAATACCCCGGCTTGGTTTCTCAATACCTTTAAATCAAAGTCTAGCTAATCCACAAATCACATGATCCTTTCAACTCATGAAAATTGTGTAATGTGAACTAGGTGCAAAAGGTGTTCAAATTTTCTATCAATCATAAAAATAGGTGAATTCACATATAAAACCATTGTATTAAGAGAAATTCAAAGCTTGCAACATCCCTCACTTCGTATCTCATCTTCTTATGCTTATGCTATCTCGAATGCATATAATCGAAGCCTTCCAAAAGAGTTTCGAATTTCAGAAAAATTGAAAAATTTCTACATCTTTGCTCGACATGTCACAAAAGCTAGCAGATTCATCAATTAAGGAATCTCTCACCCCCCCAACCAAAACTTTGCATTGTCCTCAATGTAATAAGATATGCAATATGTATGACATGAGAGCAATGACATAAAACAAAGGGGAGTGAGAAAGAGAGATATCACCTGAAGCATATGGCAAGGTTAGCTTTTGGAGATGGATTACTTCACAAGTAAATCAACTATCAAAGCAAATCCTAATGGGAAAGCATTCTAACAAATCATCCTCCGTCAGACTAGGAGGTTAATCCCAACAACTCATCCAAAAGCATAAAGTCAAGCAGAATCATTAGATGGATCAAAAGGTTTCGTAGTAACGTCATCCAATATCCTGCTTTACAATGAACATGTGTGTGAATGATCGAAATAAGCCACTCAAAATCCCAAGAAGGAATTCCAGCGGGTTCCTTAGTGTTTTCACCACATGTATAGGAGGAGACATCATCATATTGAGCAGAAAAAATATGTCTCCAATCAGATTTTCCTGGGCAATGATATTGCAAGTAAGGATCATCCCAGGGTTGGTGGATTTCGGTATGCATGATCCACAAAGATGTGGAAATATGAATTGATTTCTCAGCACAAAAAGGTGTTGTTTCCACATCCTTCTCTTGGCTAGTGTCATATGCCGATACCGACTCAAAAAGTGTGACCATATCCCTTATCACATCGTCGTTCTCATCAAGGGAGTGAGTCACTTCTTCGTCTAAGGGACCGGAGTAAAAAGGTGAGAGGGACTCATCTTCCACGATAGAATTGATCATGTTTATGTCGTGGACCTCCTCATCCTCATCCTCATGTTGGTTGTCAATATTGAAAGCATTCAACTCAATTGTCATATTGCCAAAAGACATTTGTATGACCCCACTCCTACAATTTATGATAGCATTTGACGTAGCTAGGAATGGACGACCAAGTATGACAGGAATTTGAGGACCAATATTAACCGTGGGTCGCGTGTCCAAGACAATAAAGTCGACCGGGTAGTAAACTTTGTCAACTTGGACAAGTACGTCCTCAATTACCCCTCTTGGAATACGAATTGATCGGTCAGCAAGTTGTAATGTGGTTTTGGTGGGTTTTAACTCACCTAAACCCAATTGTTCATAGACCGAAAAGGGAATTAAGTTTACACTTGCCCCTAGATCAAGTAAAGCATGTTTCACCCGGTAGTCTCCAATTACACATGATATTGTCGGACAACCGGGATCTTTGTACTTTTTGGGCATCCCGTGGTTGATAATGGCACTCACATTCTCTGTCAAAAATGCCTTCTTTTGCACATGTATTTTCCTTTTAACCGTGCAAAGGTCTTTTAAAAATTTTGCATATGACGGTATTTGTTTAATGGCATCCAGCAATGGGATGTTGATTTTGACTTGCTTGAAAACCTCCAAAAATTCCTGATATTTATCTTGAGGTTTGGCTGGAATCAAGCGTTGGGGGAATGGAGCAACGGGTCTATATTCTTTCAATGGCTCTTTTTCATTCATGGCGGTGCTAGGTCCATCATCCTCTTTGGAAGATACCGGATCATTAGGCTGTGAAACCTTCACCGGATCAGATTTTTCAATGATTTTACCACTTCTAAGAGTGGTGATGGCCTTAGCATGTTCCATATGTTGGTTAGAAGAATTAGGCACGCTTACTTCGCATTGTGTTTTTGGATTTGGTACGGGTTGGGCTGGAAGCATCCCTTCCCTTGCGTTTAAGCGAGCCTTGATTTCCTCTACCGAAGTTTTAAGCTCAAGCATTATCGTATGGTTGGATTGATTTATTTGAGCTTGACCTTCTATGAATGCTTTCAAAGTATCCTCTAAAGGCATTTGAGGTGGGGCCATTTGCATTGAGGGCCCCCTTTGAGGATTATTTTGATTAGCCGTGTTTCCATTCGCCCAATTGAAGTTTGGGTTGTTCCTCCAACTAAAATTATTCGTGTTTGAATTTGGAGTACTAAAAGGTCGTTGATAACTATTCAAGGCATTCGATTGTTCAAATAAAAGTTCTCGAAACGCATAGATTGTTGGACAATCCGGCGTTTGATGCACATTGGAAGCACAAATACCACAAATAGTTTCAACAGCCCCCTTTTATTGGGTTGTATCCACTTTCTTTAGTTCCATCTCCTCAACCTTTCGTGTGAGTTTAGCCACTCTAGAACCTAGATCCTCTTGCCCATCTAAAACATAAATTTCTCCCTTTTCCTTAGCTTGGGGTTGTTTTGAACTTGTTGGCTTGGATGTATCCCATGACTGTGTATTGTCAGCCAACATGTCAAAATAATCCCAAGCTTCCTCCGTTTCCTTGTTCATGAACTCCCCATTGCACATCATCTCAACAAATTGGCGCATGGTTGAGTTTAATCCATCATAGAAGAAACTAATCAACCTCCACCGTTCATAGCCATGATGTGGGCATGCGTTTAAAAGCTCATTATACCTTTCCCAACATTGGAAAAAGGTTTCTTCTTCTTTTTGGGCGAAGTTCATTATGGCCCTTCTTAATGCATTGGTTCGATGAGTAGGGAAGAATTTTTTAAGAAACTCCCTAGTCATCTCAGCCCATGTCCCAATAGATCTTGGCCTTAAGGAATGTAGCCACGATTTGGCCTTCTCTTTCAAGGAAAAAGGGAACAATTTAAGTTTTATTGTATCCTTGGTCACATTGTCATAATTTATTGTGGCAATAACTTCTTCAAATTCTTTAATATGTAGATATGCGCTCTCAGAGTCGAGTCCATGGAATCTAGGAAGAAGTTGGATCAACCCCGGTTTAAAATCAATATTTCCCACATTGTGAGGGAAAATTATGCAAGAGGGAGTACTCGTCCTAGCTGGTTGTAAATAGTCACGTAAAGTTCTAGGTTGAGGTACATCCCCCACTTCATTCTCATCCAATTCAGTAAGGTTTAGGGCTGGATTTTAATTAACCCCTTGATTTGGTTGATTTTCAGCCATCTCTCTAGTAATTTCAAGAAAACTTTGATGTTTCCTAGCACGAGGCTCTCTATCAATCCCTTCAACAATTACTCCGTCCCTTACAAGTCGGTTATTATAAGTCCTAGCCCAATGTGGCATGCAAAACCAAAAAGAATGAGTGAAAAGGAAAAAGAATTCTTCCTTCCTTCCTTTACTCCTCTCTAAAACTTAAGCACAGGGATGTCTTGCAATGGCTAAGCCAGAAGCAAGGATAGAGACCGATTTCTCCTGGTCA
This sequence comes from Liriodendron chinense, assembly GCA_003013855.2. NCBI lineage: Eukaryota > Viridiplantae > Streptophyta > Magnoliopsida > Magnoliales > Magnoliaceae > Liriodendron > Liriodendron chinense. The sequence goes on along the minus strand of ML058359.1, from coordinate 3,818,321 downwards.
ATAAGGGTTCAAAGAACTCCCCACCCACTCTTTGAGTCTTTTGAGAAAAAGTTCAGAAAAAAAAGAAAGAGGAATAGGTTGAGAAGAGAAATCTCTGAGCACAAGGTGATCCAAGGCGGCAGAGCCGACCAATAAGAATCCAGGTGGCACAAGGCCTACCTTTCAGAGATCCAAAAGGAGTCTCCACCTACTCTACAAGAGATGAATATGATAGGAATGAGTAGGAGAAGAAGAAGAGTAAGGTTAGAACGATAAAACCTCATTTGTGACTTTAGATGCCTTCTTCTTCTTCAACTTCCTAAAAATCCCTGGATTAGACCTATGTTAGAATCCTGCAAAAAATCAAAACAAACTAAGTTAGTAATAAGAAGAAAACCTACTCTAAAAAGCAAAACAAATCCTAAATCTATCTTAAAACAATCTCAACTAAAAGTTATTTCAGAAAATTCTAAAAATACCGCATAGAAATCCCCGGCTAGCGGCGCCAAAAACTTGTTCACTCCCCAAGTGTAGGGTTGCGAAGTAGTAATAATTCGGAAAGACCGAGTATCGTTCCCACAGAGATTTATGTATAGGGTATTCTCAGAATTTAACTAAAACAACTAGTAATTAAGATCCTATTAAGAACTAAAGCTGGAAAATAGAAAGTTGGGTTTAAACAGTGAATAGGTAAGGTAAATTCAATCTAAAAAGTCACTAGAGCTCCAAGGATCCACTCTTGATACGTTTCAATGCATCAACACAACTAGGTTTCTCATAACTCAATCGGAATCAAATTCCTTTCTTTATCCAATTGGAATATAGAGCGGTTCAATCAACAATTATCTGAAACTAGTGCTTATTAACTGATTTGATTCCCACAACCAAGCTCAGGCCTTGGGCACACTCAATTGTATAGGCCAAGCCTCTTTCCAATCTATTTGAGATTCACAACCATAGTTTACACCAAATCCTGTCACTAGATCTGATTACAACTCATGATTTGAACTCTAATTAAATCAAAATCAATCACTAAACAACTATTCCAGATTAAACACAAAAGATAAGAATTTCAGTTGCATGAGTTCCCACATGAAAATCAGGCCATTGCATACGAGGCAATCAAAGCGTCTACCATGCCCGGAGTCGATGGTAGATCAATGCATTACACAAGCATAAACAATGCTCAAAAGCTAAGATACTATGCTAGGATCACTAAGAATCACATGAGCCCGGAGTCATCATGAGATCAAAGTAGAAATCAACATAGTACTTGAATCAAACTCAATTTGAACTAAAATTCATTCATTAAAGCATAAAAGGAAACCTAGGTTGCATTAATCCATCAAAAACTGAATCAAAAGCTTCCCCTCTTAGCCCTAGCTAAGAGGGTTTAGTTCATCTCTAACATCCTTGAACTAAAAGCCTCTAAAAACATGAAAAACTACTAAAACAGGAAATCTGAAGTAGAATCCGTCTCCTCAGCAATCCCCACGTCCTAGCCTCCCTTGGTATGAAGAAAAGAGGTCCTTTTATAGCTTGGAGGAGTCCAATACGCAAGAACGTTCCAGAAATTGCGTAAACGTTCGCAATTGCTGCAGTAAATCTCGGAATTCCAATAATAGAAAGAGCCTGTTTCGCATGGCCGACCGGTCATGACCGGTCGGGCGTCACTTGCAACCATTCCAGAGAGCACAGCCGACCGGTCATGACTGGTCGGAGTGATTTCACATTGATCCAGCGTACATGGCCCACCAGTCATGACCGGTCGGACCAAGCTATCCACCATCTGTTGTGCATAAAAGGGAGCAACCGACCGGTCTTGACCGGTCGGGCCTCTTTGGCTGACCAGTCAGCCAACCGGTCTAGCTACTCTTGCTTCATTCTTTCTTTCTTCCTTTCTTCTTTTCTCTTCTCTCCTTGCTTGTCTTTCTTTGGTCTTCCTTCATGCTTCATCTAATGGTCTTTAACACTTGTAGAAAGTCTCATTTAGCCTTCAAATGATGAACTCTCCATCTTGTTCCTACAATTACAAATCATGTATTAAAAAATCCTCTAAACATGTATATCATGCATAATGAGTGATGAATTTGGGTTAGAATATGCACAATTATGAGCTCAACAACAACCAGTCAAAGAACAAGCAACATTGTAAACAAAACAAACTAAGACTCTATAAAATCACTATCACACACATGACTCTACAACCAACATCGCAAGCAAGACAAAGATCACAGTGCAGACAACGTCCTTAAGTAGGGATAAACAATTAGACAATCTTACCACCAAAATAACATCAAGTAAAGCTAAACATCACGTTCAAACGACATCCACAAGTAGAGGCAAGCATTTGATAACTTTTCAAGTAAAACAAACACTAAGTAGAACAACCATAAAATCGTACATAGCGCACCCATTTCTGTGTGTCTACAAGTTATCCTATTTTCAAGTTCTCTACAACCATTTCCTATGTTCAACTATGGACCCCACTGAATTTCATTAGATTACATGGGACAAAACGACATTTCAGTTCTCTAGGCTTCGTACCTAAGCTCTAATGTAAACTATACCTAAGATTGTCCATGAAATCTAAAACCTAGGCTCCGACACCCTAAATGGTCTTTCATGTCTAACTTAAATATAACCATCGTCAATTAAACTACCATCTTATTTCATAAAAAGGTCCTAGCTGAGACTTTACTAGTGATCATAACCCTAACTCTAAGTTCACTAGGTGCTAGCCCTAACCCTAGGCACTTTGAAATTCTTGAAATCTCTCTCTGATACCAAACTGTCACGCCCCGAAAATCGGCACCCGAGTATAACAACCCAAAGCCCGAGTTCCAGGGTGTGAATTTAAAATTCGAGCATAGATTCCTTGAGATTCCATTCCACACATCGCATAACTAAAATAAATCCTAAGTATAAAGTTTATTTTCCACTAATGTCTTATTACATTGAATTTTACAAAATAAATCGACTATGGTTGGTGCTTGAGTAGTACGTAACCATCTGAATACTCTGATCTGCCTACGTCCTTTTTCTTCCTGAAGACCTGCACTGAACTGTGGTGATTTTGGTGAGCTAAAAGCCCAGTGAGGTCATTTCCATCACAAGTAATATTCCAGTTAATAAGAGATAGAATGCAAATCATCAACAGATAGAATTGTATAAAAATACGAGAATGAGGTTATGATTGATACACTTTATGATTTATTATAAATGGAACATGATTATCATGATGTCATGTATGTTATGATACGTGTGAGAGCAATAAACATCTAGGAACTCGCTACCACTGAACATTAGGAACCTGTCGCAAATCAACCATGCTCACCTAACCGGTACAGGGAGGTGGCAAATCAACCATGCACGCCAGTGGGCAAATCAACCATGCACCACTGATCCAACCGAGCAAATCAACCATGCTCAATAAGTGAAACGACCAGAACTCGCTGCCATTGAACATTAGGAACCTGTCACAAATCAACCATGCTCACCTAACCGGTACAGCGAGGCGGCAAATCAACCATGCACGCCAGGAGTCAAATCAATCATGCTCCTTTTCTATCGTAGTGTATAAATGTATGTATATGTCATAAGTTATGGAAGCACTATTCAAGCATATAATGCAATTCAACATTCAATCCAATCACGCCATGCATGCATTAACTTCATTAGGGTGTCTCTTTACTTAAACCCTAAGTTATTGTCTATTAGAAAGTGTAAGGATAATACCATGTAGAATTTTGATAATATCACAAATACCTAGGGTTGCACATCGTTGATATCGTAAGTATGTAGCCTAAGTCAAACGTATTCCTAAAATTTTGATTTGCACAATAAGAAAGACAAATCGAGGAAAAGAACTAACAAGAAAGGAAATATGGAAAGGAGGACTGGGAGGATGGAAATGAAAGATGGATCATTTTCCTAAGATCAAAGATGTTATTCTAAACTCAATTTAGAAAGAGGTTTAAGAGATGGATCTTTACCTACGATCCATGTCGAAGGATAACACATAAATTGAAATTATACTAGAAGAAAGAACAAATCCAGGAAAAGAATTAACTTAGAACTTTCTAAGATGAATCACTCACAGTATTATGACCAAACTTCTTGCTAAAACCTAACTCGAAATCGTCGATGAGCCGACCCAATGAGTTGGCTCGTCAGTTAACTCAGCAACTACGTATTTCTTCTTCTTCTCCTTTTTCTTCTTCTTCTTCTTTCTTTCTTCTTCCTTTTCTTTCTTCTTTCTTCTTCTTTTCTACCTTGGCTGGAACATAACTCCAGTAGTAGATTGTGGCCAACCTTCTCTCTCTCTCTCTCTCTCTCTCTCTCTCTCTCTCTCTCTCTCAACTCCAGTAGTAGATTGTGGCCGACCTTCTCTCTCTCTCTCTCTCTCTCTCTCTCTCTCTCTCTCTCTCTCTCTCTCTCTCGCATCCTTCTCCCGACAGGTGGGGGTTCTTATAAGGCAGCACAAACCGACTCAGCATCAGATCTGCGCTCGCACAGCCGTGCACAAGGATTTCCCAATGTCTTGATCGATCGTTGTGTCACTGTTTGACATCCGATCACCAGAAAATTTCAGGTGTTAATTCATGTGGGTGTGGTCCATCTAATAGGCGTGTATGATTTCCAGATCGAGCTTCCCAACAAATCAGACAACCATGACAAAAAAAAATGAAGAAAACTGTTTTCTCCCACCTTCTTGCGTTCCAAGGTAAACGAATGGATGGCTGGATGGATCAGATTTATTCTCATCAGTGGTCAGTTTTAGTAGTAGGATACCCACCCAAAAAAATCCCGGAAGAATCCTAGGGTGAAGGGGTGATCGAAACGTTTCTGATTTCGAAAATACTTCCCGCGCAAAGCTTCTTGTGCCAATCTTATACGCATGACTTTTCTTTTAAACGTGTGAAACCACTTGGGTCTTCGTCGGACCCCAAGTCCGATCATGATGGACGGACTGGATCTATTGATGGGGCCTACCATGATGAACGTGGGCTGGTCCCAGACCAATAGCGGACGGACGCTATTACAGCATCCGTCGGGTTTGGGAACAAACATATTTTTTTTCTTTTCTTTTCTTTTTTTCGTGCGTCGCACGTATATATATAACTACTGAGCTGACCCACAAGTAGGGTCCATTCCCGGTGGATCGGAGCCACCTGATCCTTTCAAAAAGTTGGTAATAGGATTTTAGTTGTTGAAGTGAAGGATGGGAAAAATCCGAGTTAAGGTGGCCCACTTATGGCCCGATTTCTGATTAGGGCATTTGTAGGATAATCGGAGGGCTGAAATTTGATGTGTACGGTTAAATTGTGTCCTAAAACTTGTATATGGAGTTTTGTATGAAATTAATTACCAGAAATCATAATACTTAAAAATGACCATTTAATTTAAGTTTAACTAATGGCATTTTCGTAATTATTGTAAAGTTGCGAGTTTTGTGAAATCTAGTACTTCTACACTGTTCTGGGATTTATCATAAGCAACTTTAATAAATGGACTATACTATAATTCCTTACGAATTATTTAATATTAATTTATCAATATTAAAGTTATTTAATTTATTAACTAAATTTATAATTTAAATGATTCTAAAACCTTAGGGTGTTATGGACACACCCGGGTAGGTTCATATGGTCGGGAAGTCAATGATCTCATCTTATGCCAGGTGACGGACAAGATGTACGAATCAAATTTATGGACAGACATGTGTACATGACAATGTGGAGATCGTACAACGGGTTTACATTAATCGCGTAGTTCGAAATCAAAGTGGATGGTTAAATCATTTAATCTAGCAACGATAAATCCTTTTAACGGACAGTCTATTAACTTAATTAAGTACACTAAGTTTTTCAGAGGTCTAAAAAGTGTCAGAATACGTATAAAAGTGTGACGTGTGTGTATGCGTATGAACGACGCGGCCTAAAATTTAAATTCTAACGTGTGAACTATAACACTCGTGTATCTACTCGTGTACTAAATTTTTGGGGTATTACACAGGGTGCCGCCCAAAAATATTTACGAAAACTGCCACTGCTCGCAGCTATAAATACCCCATTCCCTCTCCTGTTTCAGCATCCCAAAAAATCCAGAAAGATCCACTTCTCCTCTCTTCAGCCCGAGAGTTCCGAGTCCATCTCATCCCTTTAGCCCATTCCTTCACCAAGGAGAGCCCGAGTGAGAAGAGCCTAACCCTAGTCCAGCCCAGCCTGACCCTAGTCCAAGTCTCCCAAGCTACCCAAGTCCTAATCTTAGTCACTCGAAGCAAACCCTTGCAACACCTTCGTCCATCCAGCCACTCGCATTATCTCGTTCGCATCTAGCATAAGTGCAACATTTACTTTTCTTCCAACCCCCCTGCTTATCGCATCACTGCAAACACTTTGATTATTCAAATACACAGCATGCATCCCGCATAAAGCACCTGTCAGTTCGAGCGTATGCTCTGGGCTTGCTTGTTAATGAAAACCTGCCCATCAGAAACTCTTACTGTTCAGACCTGCATTCATGCATCATATCATTCATGAGAATGCACGAGGATTAAATCAGACTTTCAAGTATTAGTTCGATTCTGTGAAGTAGAGACCGTACTTTGGTACGAGCAGTGTGGGGTGCTTAACATCTTCTCACACTGTAACTGTGATCCCTTACCTCAAATCTTTGGCCGCAGATCAAAAGGAGTCATTTTAGATTAAGGAATTTTCGGATTCCCTTTTCTAACGTTTCTACAGGGTCTAGCCGACTGTAGATTCGAAGTAACTGGCTAGTGGCGACTCTGGTCTTACAGAAACTCATCCAACGTATCCAACTTAACACGACAACCCAAAAAGCCCTCGAGAACGAGGCAAGCCAATAGCACGAACGACGATTCGCACGCAGGCACCCCTTTTTCAAGAGGGATAATTCGGGAGCGCGGAGAGGCGAGCGTCCACAATTTCAATCTCTTAAATGATCTGGAAAAGCAAATGGATGGTGTAGATAAACTACATACATTTACGGTGGGCCCAACTGAGTTTACTCAGTATGATAACAGCGTAATGGGTAACTCAGGTAGGGCTCTCAATGGGTCGGATCTGGATCGGATCCAACTGGATCCGGCTCCAAGTCTGTATATCTGTAGACGGATTCAAATCGGATTCAGATCCGACTCGGATCCAAAAGGTGATATCCATATCCGATCCATTTATAAATTGTTAGATCCATTTCGGATCCAAAATCCATATAACCATCGGATTCGGGTCGGATCTAGGTCCGAATCCACCCCATTACAAATCTAAAAAAATATATGATATAAAATATATAATATAATATATTTAATTTAGTAGAAAAATTATGCAAATCCCACTATTTACTATGGTATGGCAGACATGGCCTAAAATAATTTGTAAAACGGATGGCCAGCATGAATATAATATATACATTAAGGTGGCAATGAGTCAGATCTTAATCAGATTCGGATAGAACTCGGATATGTTCCTGTGAATCCATATCCGCTCCATTTAAGTAATCGGACCTATTTTAAGATCCAAATCCCATCCATTTAACTAATCGGACCTATTTTAAGATCCAAATCCGCAGTTATACGGATTCGGAGCAAATGGGATCTCGGATCTGACCCGCTCCATTGAGAGCCCTAAACTCAGGGCGCAATCCGATTTCGGCCACATTGATGGAATCTTGGAGAGTGGGACACAAACAAAGACAGGGCAAAAGACGATGGAAAGGTAAATTGCTAGTTGATTTATGTCGGCACCTGTTTTGAGGAAAAGATGATGGAAGGTGAATGCTTCTTTATTTTTGTGGGACTGGAATCCTATGCAACACCTGTTTCACGTTTTGTGTAAAAAAAACCCAAGTCTGTGGGGCCCACTATCTTGTATATATATAATCCACACTGTCCATCAGCTTATGTCCTCGATTTTATTACCTAAAACCAAAAATCAGCTAGATTAACAACTGATGAGTGCCACACCACAGGTAAAGATGGGGATGGGATGCCAACCATACGTTTGTGTTTGAGGCCACCATGGCCTGTACCTTTCATCAAACCCTTAATCAGGTGTAACTCACAAGTCTGAAGGAAAGATACACCAGTCCGCCTGATATGAACTTAGGTGGACCACACCATGTGAACTTAGCGGTTTTGGGAGAGCAATTTTGCATTATCCCCATTGGTGTGGTCAACATGAGTTTCTAATTGCTGTTATCTTTTGTATGAGCAGTTAAAATGATGGTTACCACCTGATGGACGGAGTTGATTTTACATATACAACATGGTGGACCCAGAGAACTTGGGATAAAACGTAAAATAGGCTTTGTTGACGATTCCGTCCCCTTTATGTGTGTGGCTTGGTCAGTGGAGTAGGTACTATCCTCGCGGGGCCTGGGGTATCATACAAAGAATGCTCAGACAGTTGTATGGTACGGTTTGAATTCTTAGTTCGTACAAGTGGTCCCATTTTTAAAATATCCAAACCGTTGATATTTTGGGCCACATCCTCAGTGATCCATGCACAAAAAACATCCTGCATTGGAACATAGTAAACTTCTCGATAGGTAGCTATGAAGAAACGGTTCAGAAAGAAACATACCAATGGTTTTCATACGTTAGGCCAAATATTACGTAGTTAGGATCTTCTCATCTTGGAGAATTTTAGTGACTTAGCCATCAACGGTGAGTTCCATAGTATGAACGCTTTGGATCGTTCATCCGTGGGTCCCAGATTTATAAACTGAAAGCCCGAACGTATGTACAATCCTTTCGCCCGAGCATTGCACATTTGTGTCGGTGTTCTGCCTTCGTGAGTCATCAGATGGTGGACGCGACAGGGCTGCGGGTCCCACCGTTTTAGGACGTCAGGCCCAAAAAAAAAGGGAGCGAATTAGATGTTACCCTGGTAACACCTTAGAGGGTGTTACCCCTACCGTGTGGGGCCCATCGTGACGTATTTTTTATATATCTATGCTGTCTATCTATTTTCGCATATCATTTTAGGATATGATCCAAAACCTTAAGAAGATCCAAATCTCAGGTGGACCATACCCGTAGACAGTGATTAATAACCATTAAAAACGTTTTGTGGGCCATAAAAGTTTTGGATCAATCTGATATTTATATTTTCCATTCATCAAGACCTTATTGACATTATCAAGAGCTTGGATTGCAAATAAACATTACCAAAACCTTACCATGGGCTCCTAATTCGCGCCCTTTTTCTTTTTGGGCGTGAATTAGGTGTTACCCAGGGAACAGCTTAGTGGGTGTTACCCCTACCGTATGGCCCACATGGATGATATTTTGTATATCCACTCCGTCCATCCGTTTATAAAGCCTATTTTAGGATAAGGTTCCAAAATTTACGTAGATCCAAATCTCGAGTGGACCATACCACTGGAAACAGTGTGATTGAGTGCCCCACAATTAAAAATTCCAAAGAGCCCATGGTAAGGTTTTGGTAATGTTTATTTGCAATCCAAGCTCTTGATAATGTCAATAAGGTCTTGATGAATGGAAAATATAAATATCAGATTGATCCAAAACTTTTGTGGCCCACAAAACATTTTTAATGGTTATTAATCACTGTTTCTAGTGGTATGGCCTACCTGAGATTTGGATATTCTTAAGGTTTTGGATCATATACTAAAATGATATGATAAAACAGATAGACGGCATAAATATATAAAAATTACATCACGATGGGCCCCACATGGTAGGGATAACACCCACTGAGGTGTTACCAGGGTAACATCTAATTCGCTCCCAAAAAAAAAAGTCCCCACCCTGTTAACAGCTCTGTGGACGCGATAGGTTGCTGGACACACCATGTTATGACGTCAGAGTTGCCGGTCCCACTGCGTTCATGACATCCGCTCGTTATTTTTGCACCATTTGTGACAAGATGCCAAGCAAAAAAGCTAAAAACTAAAGTGACCCACATTGCATCCGGGAGACATTGGGGATGGGACACCCGCCATCAATGAAGCACATCATTTCGAATCATTGGATAAAACGACACCTAAAACCGTCTCAAGCAATTCGCGACGGCTTTAGTCCGCAATCACATATTTAACAGTAGGTGGTGGTTTGAAAATTTTGGCTGGCATTTGTATCGTCTGCATTGGCCGGGAGGAATCTTGAGAGAGAAACTCAATGCCGCGAAGTAATGAAGTTGACCACCTTCTTCCTCATGAGATAATTACTCAAAATTTATGAAACTCTCTATACTCCTCAATTAGGCTTCCTCAAATCCACAAGTAAAATTTTGAATCCACAAAATATTTTTCAAATAAATCAAAATTAATTGAATAAAAATATAAAAGATGATTAATAACTAGTTTAAGAGATCTTATATAGCCTAAAACAAAATCATAAATTCTAATAAAAGAGTCATAGTTGAAAAATGAAAGAAATTACAAAAAAATCGCACTAGTTTAGGCAGTACCTGTTAGGCCCTATCGAGTGATCGACCCGAGCTGTCAGGAAACTGTCACGCAATCAAAACTGTCCAAAAACTAAGAATACAATCCGACTGAATTTCAGGCAACCAACCAGTAGGGCCTGTTGGGAAAAGCCAGCAGTGGAAGCGGAACGCCGAACACGTGAAGCAACACGAAATCAAACGAGAAACAAGATGAAATCAATCACACATAAGCATTCACCACAAGAGACTTCGAATTTACGTGGAAAAACTCCTCAATGGGTAAAAAACCACGGCACAAGCGATCCACTATGAATTAAACAAAAGATTACAAAGATGACAGCCCACAAGCAAGGAAAACAGAGAAAACCCAAGCTCTCTCTCTCACAACTCTCTCCCCTCTTCCTAGTATGAATAGGAAATCTTGGACACCTTAGGATTCTAATCTAGGACGGATTACAACTCCTTAAATAAGCAGAAATCCAAAATTAGAAACACCTTGTGCAGTACTGCGGACTGCGCAAGGAATCCGAGCGCACAGCCGACTGGTCGCCCGACCGATCGCACCTCGCACAGAGACCAGTCCAGAGAGTTTCACCCAACGCTAAGGTGAGGCCGGGGTCTCACCTAATCCGCTCTCCTCCTAGGTCTCACCTAATCTGCTCTCCGATAGGGGAGAGCGGATTAGGTGAGACCCCGGCCTCACCTAAGAGGGTGCGGCCCTTATCGTGGGTTTACTGTGGGGCCCACCTTGATGTATGTATTATGTATCCATACGGTCCATCCATTTTTTCACATCATTTTAAGGCGTTATACCAAAACTTAAGCAGGTCCAATTATCAGCTGAACCATACCATGAGAAACAGTGGTGATTGCCCGTCCTACCATTAAAAACTTCTCAGGGCGCTCCTTAATGTTTATGTAGTGTTTATTTACCATTTAATCTGTGAATAAGGTTAAATGATACTGGATTAAGGTAAAAAAACAAATATCAGATTGATCCAAAACTCTAGTGGCCCATTAAGGTCAATCACCACTGTTTCTTATGTTATGGGCCACCTGATAATTCGATATGCATGATATTTGGTTTAATGCCCTAAAATTATGTATATAAACAATTCCACGATGTGGATACATAATATATACATTAAGGTGGGCCCCATGATGAACCTACATAAGGGCCGCACCGTCTTGCGTGAGTCCGGGGTCGCACCTAATCCGCTCCCCACGATAGGTTGCTGGTCCACCATGTTCGGACGTTAGAGTTGCGGGTCCCACAGCGTTCATGACATTTGCTCGTTATTTCTGCACCATTTGTGACAAGACTGTAAAGGAAAAAAGCTAAAAACGGAAGTGACCCACATTACATCCAGGAAGCATTGGGGATGGGACACTCGTCATCAATGAGGCGCGGATTTCTGCGAAAGCCTTGGGCAGGAAGTTCCTACGCTAGGAACCAAGGTGGGGCCCACAGTATTTTTTTTTATTATATAAATCCACTCTGTCCAGTCCGTTTTGGGAGCTCATTTTAGGACATGGAAACAAAAATGAACTAGATCCAAGACTCAAGTGGGCCTCACTAAAGGAAAAGGTGGGTAGGTAAATTACTACCGTTAAAACCTCCCTAGGTCCACAGTGATATTTATATGACATCCATACCGATCATAACATCACTACTACTAGGATGAACTAGAAACACAAATATTATCCTGATTTGAAACTCCCGTGGCTCCACAAATATTTCAACTGTGGACGTTCAATCCTCACGTTTTCGGCCCATTATTCCTAATTATGGAAAAAACGACGCCTAAAACCGTCTCAAGCAATTCGCGATGGTAGTCCACAATCACATATTTAACAACAAGTGGTGGTTTGAGAATTCTGGCTGGCATTTGTCTTGTCAGCATTGGCTGGGAGGATTCTTGAGAGAGAAACTCAATGACGCAGGCCAGAAAGTAGTGAGGTTGATCACCTTCCTCAGATAACTACTCGAAATTTATGAAGCTTTCTAGACTTCTCAACAAAGCTTGCTCAAACCCACAAGTAAAATTTTAAATCCACAAAATATTTTTCAATAAATCAAAATTAATTGAATAAAAATATGAAAGATGATTATCAACTAGCTTAAGAGAGCTTATATAACCTAAAACAAAACCATAAATTCTAATAAAAGAGTCATAATTGAAAAATAAAAGAAATTACAAAAAAATCGCACAAGTTTAAGTAGTACCATCGAGCCCTATTGAGTGATCAACCCAAGCTGTTGGGGAACCATCGGGCAACCAAAACTGTCCAGAAACTAAGAATGCAATCCGGCTGAATTTCAGGCAACCAACCAGCAAGGCTGTCTCAAGGCAAGTTGAGGCCTTAGGCGAGGATCCAAATGAAGCTTTTTTTATTATATTTAAAATATTAATAAAAATAATAATTATATATAATAAAAAATACTAGAAAAAAATGATAAATTAGAAAGCCTTTAGTCGTTGGAGAACGTTTTTTCACTTACTACGAACCGTCAAATGAGCACATGGATAAAAAGAAAATGGTATCGGAGCCCATGCCCTAAAATGAGCTAGAAAAACTTATGTAGGGTATAGATATACAAAACATACATTAAGGTTGGCCAGGATGTGGATTACCTACTAACACTGCCTAGCTTCGTGGGCCATACAATGATGTATGCATTTTATCCACATTATCCATCCGTTTTAGATCATTATTTTAGGGGCATGAGGCCACAAAATGAGGCAGATCCAAATTTAAGGTTGACCACACCATGAGAAAATGATGGTGATTGAACGCCTACTATTAAAAACTTCCTAGGGCCCAGTGTGATGTTTATTTTCCATTCAACTTGTTGACAGACCTCGATTGAAGGAAAACATAAACATCGGCCTGATCCAAAACTTTTATGGGCCCTAAGAAAAATTTAATAGTAAGCGTTCATTCATTGATGTTTTCTAGTAATGTGGTCCACTTGAGATTTTGATCCCCCTTGTATTTAGGCTTGTACCCTAAAAAGAGCTGGCAAAATGGATGGATGGTGTGTATAACACACATGCATCATGATGGGCCTAAAAAGTAGCAGTCAGTAGTTACTCCGTCGAACAATTCAGGTGCGCCCCGGCCATACTCAACACAATGCAACCCTGAACATGGCCCCACCTTATTGTATGTATTGTATATCCACACCATACGTTTGTTTTATCAGACTATTTTAGCTCATGATCACAACAACAAATCTGATACATATCTCAGGTGGACAACACATAAGGAAACAGTAGTGATTAAATATTAAAAACTTTTATGTGGGACAATTTTTGGATCAAGCTTATATTTGTTTTTTTCCTCCTCCATCTAGGTTTGTGTGACCTTACCAATAGTTGAGATGGAAAGTAAACATTATGGTGGCCCTTAGGAATTTTTAATGTTGAGCGTTCAATGGTCGTTGCTTCCTATGGTGTGGTGCACATGAGGTTTGGATCTGCTTCATTTTTGGCATCATGTGCTGAAGTGAGCTGGCAAAACAGATGGATGGCATGGATATATATAAGGTGGGACCACAATCAAGGCCGCAACTAGTCCGCTCTCGCAATCTACATCCAGTGGGCCCACTGGAATCGGGCGCTACGGCCGGCGGATCATAGAATTGGAAGCGAACTGCATACTGAGTAACTCGGTACACAGTAGCATATTGAGTAAACTCTGTGGGGCTACTGTGACACATGTGTCTTATCCATGCTATCCATCTGTTTTACCGGCTCATTTTAGGGCATGGGCCTGAAATTCAAGCATAGCTCAAGTGGGCCCCACCACAAAAAAAAAAAAAAAAGTTTGAATTAAACGCCTAAGGTTGAAAACTTCCTGGGCCACACGAGGTTTGGATCAAGCTGATATTTTTTTCCCTCTATCCATGTCTGCGTGACCTTATGGGCAGGTTGGATGACAAATAAACATCATTGCGGGGCCTAGGAAGGTCAACTGTGGACGTCATCATCCCCACCGTTTCCTGTGGTGTGTCCACTTGAGCTTTGGATATGTTTCAGTTTTCTCATCCCTTAAAATGATCTAGAAAAATTGATGAACGGTGTGGATAGGACACACACATTCATGGTGGGCCCTAAAATATGAAGCCTCACTCAACTGGAGGCCTTAGGCGACCGCCTAAATTGACAGCGGTTGAGCCGGGCCTGCCAACCAAGGCCGTTGGGCGACCAAAATTTGCTGAATTTTTTAAACTTCTCCTTAATCTTTTTCCAGTCCATGTGGGATAGGAATGTGCTCGATCCATGCCCTTCATCAGGGAGTTCTTGTTCTACATCACTCAAAACACAAAAACAATTACACGAAGCCACTTTGCAAATGTGACTCGTATAATAGATGAGCATACACAACTAAATAAGAGATGAAATATTAATCCACATAACTTGCTTGGCAGCCAATAGCTGGGATTAGGCTACATTGATGACAACAACAATGAGGGAAGTTGCTAGATGATTTCTATCACTTTGTCCTTTTCTTTTCTTCTTCCTCTTTATTTAATATTAAACCATTTTATTCGACGACAAAGATGAAATAACAAGGCAAGAACTAAATAGTTTTGATAACCATTTAGCTTAGGGCATGTTTGTTTTTTTCATTTTCATGGGTAAATGCTAGTAAATAGATGGAAGTAATTATTAGAGTTTGCCTCTGTTTGAAAGGAACGAGTATTTACTCCTTGTAAAAATATTTAAAAAGTATCACCATATATTCGTGGGCCCACTGTGATCTCTGTGACATATCCATGCCGTCCATCCGTTTTACCATAATATTTTAAGGGATGAGCCCAAAATTGAGGCAGATCTGAAGCTCAACTGGCCCACACCATAGGAATTCATAGTCGTAAAAGGTTTTTTACTATATATATTCAAACCACTATTTCGTATGGCATGGTCCACTTGCGCTATGGATTTAACTTAATTTTGGGTCATGCCCTAAAATCACCTCCCAAAATGGATGGACGGCGTGGATAACTCACATGTATCATAGTAGGCCTCACAAAAAATTTATACCTTCCTCGAGTTTAGTGTACAAAAAATAAAATGGTCATTGTCAAAAGTATAGAACTTACAAGTTAAGTAATCATTATCCATTTGCTTGTATTTACACGTGTAAATGGAAATCAAACACACCTTACCGAATTTGCGAAGAAGTCATTGTCACCGCTGATCAGTTGCTTGTCTTGGCACATTTTACAATGGAATCTTTTCTGAGATTTTCAACTTATACATGTATATAAGAGAAAAATTTTGCTACACCCACGGCCTGCGTACGCTACGTATGTGCAAATCCCAGCCATGGGTGAGATTCGTATCTTGAGAAGATTTTAATACACCACCAGAAAAATGACTTTTCCCGACGGCTTTTGGCCGTCGGATGGGCCGTCGGGAAAGGGGGCGTCATAATTGATTTCCGACGGTTATGGGCCATCGGAATTTCCGACGGCTATAAGTCGTCGGTCGGCCGTCGGAAACCGTTACAGTTCCACACCATCGGAACTGTCGACGGTGATTAGCCGTCGGAATTTCCGACGGTTTATGACCGTCGGCGTTGCTTTAGAATATGAAAAAAAAGCATTAGCATTTAAGCATGGCCACACGTGCACCTAGAAAAGTTCCTTAAAGCAATTCATAAGAGTTGATACAGCATTTAAGCATGGCCAACCATTAGCATTTAAGCAATTAATATTTTAAATATGTTACACATCTGTATGCAGATTGCAGAGTGCCTTGTTTGTGACAACTCAAAAGTGTTGTAAAAAGACAATGAGTGAGATACAGATCAAGTAACTTACAATACGAGTTGATACAGCTGCAATCGCCAGGCTAGTAAATGCTATAGAGGTCTACATGAATGAGAATGACTCATCACATCAGTATAAATAACTGCAGTCAAACCATATCTTACAATTACTGAAATGGGACACAAGCATTTGGTGTAAAGTAATTCATATGCCATAGTAAGAACATGATTATTCCAAAGCAAAATCTTCGTCTCTCTTTTGCAAAGGGTGATGGGAATTTTATTTGTTTTAACTAGTTTGTATAACACATATTATCTCGAGTAATGATCACTTCAGTCTATTTGATTGAGTACATGCATGCCTCTAGCTTACAGATGTATGCCATGTTTCTTTGCTCATCAGTTGAAGAAAAAAAAAAACAGCAATTAATATTTTGAAACATCAAAATCAACTAGAATATCAAAGATGAGCAACCTCTCTCTCTCTCTTTCTCTCAAAAACAAAACTAATGCTGTTGTTAGATGTTTTTCTTGCGAGGCATTTGATAAAAAGCATAAAAATTTCAAATCTTAATATTACATCCATAAGAATTCCAAATGAAATCCACCAAGAAAATGTTATCAGTTCTAGAATTTTACAATTGTATGCTTTTGCTGTTGAGAATATTTGATTTCATCACTGCTTCACAATTGACACAAACTATCATAATTAACAAATCTTAATCTGAATAAAAAAAACCATATTAAGGAGAATTTCAAAGACATCATTCTCAAATCTGTGTTAACGACATTACAACACAATAGTAAGATGTAAATTGCAACAATCCAGTGATCCATACTGTTCTTCAGGTGGGACACTATCCAAAAGTTGCACATTTTATTAAAATTGTCAAAGATGGCTGACTTGACGACTTTGATCTTGTGCAATTTGCCACATGTACAAGAAGAGAGCCATTGATAAGTTGCATGAAAAAAGGAAAAAAAAAAAAGAAAGAAAGAAAGCAACAAGCACTACATATGCAATCAAATTTGGCTTTTGATTGTCCATTCGTAGCTACTGTATCGTAGTGAGGCCCACCATTTGAGATAGGTCATGTAGACATTTAGAAATGGGTTCCATGCTGCCCAATTTAGCTCAATTTGTAGTAAGGATTGTAGTTACATAGGTGGAAAACAAAAGTCATCACAGCAATCAGTATATACAAATACAATATATACAGGTGAGGAAACAATTGAGGTTGGCTAATCAGGGATGCATTTAAAAGGCGGCCCATTTTCTATGAAGATCAAAGTCACTACACACCCAAGCTGTCCAATAGGTGATCCATCTGTAATAGTAGAATTAAAGAAAAAATGAACCAAATGTCTGTCTCCTAATCATTTACGCATTTAACCATTCTACATCTTTTGACAAAACCCCTGTTATTGAAAGATGTGAAGTTGTTGCATGACCAGAAATTACAGTTCATGTCACCATAAACACAATTCGTACATGTATAAGTTGCTAATTACCGTCATATGCACAGGAATGTGTTTGGATGCACAGTCAAATTGACTTGTAATTTCATTCGAGTTAATGATCCGTATCTATTGGAAAGATAGAAGAAAAAGTTAATTGGCTATGACCCTCATTGCCGGTCCTTTGTTGTGGAACATACCCCAGATTTGGGCCGCTGATCAGTTGTCTAGATTGTACACCTTCTGTCCATCTGTATCGTTTGTAGTAGCCCACCTGAGTTTTGAACATTACTGATTTTATTTTAGAATCCTACCCTACTGTGGTTTTCGAAAACAGATGGACAGAGTGGATTTATCATGTACATCTCTATGGGACCCATAAAGCCCCAGGCACAAGTATATGTCTGTGTAGGGTGCACATGCAATTCACTATCCGTCAGGAAAGGAGGGAATTGGGGCGAGGACCTGGACTCTATGTAGCCCGTGGAGATGTACATTGCAAATCCTCTCCGTCCATCTGTATTTAACTATCACAATAAGACAGGATTCTAAAAATCAGGTAAATCCAAGACTATTGTGGGCCATACCATAGAAACAGTGGGGATTGAATGCAAAGGTTTGTAAATGGCCGGGTTTAGCCAAAATCAGACCCACACATTTACTAAATGGATCCCAGTGTTCAAAGTTTAGACTTAGACTCTTTTATTAAATGGGCCGGTTTGGGCCGGGTTTGAGTCAACCCCATCATATGGCTGGTAAAGGGAGATCCACTCGTACCCATTTATAAATGGGTCGGGTCTAATGGATCTAGATCTAGATCTAATATGCAAGCATTTTTACCATGTTTTTAATTGGGTCTGAATGGGTTCAAGCTTGGATGGATCCCTTGCAACATAGACCAAACCCACCCACTTGCTAAATGGGTTCGAGTTAGGTCAAGATAGGCCTAATATAAAGGAAACCAGATTCGTTTAGTCACTGGTCTATTCTTGTACCTAGACCTTTACAAATTAACAAATGGGTTAAGTATGGGTCAGATCTGTATGGATTGGGTTTGGGTACTCCATTGGGTCCGCTGACCCATTTACAGCCCTAGACTTTATGGGTCCAAACACAGTGGCCCATGCACATTTCGACCTGACTAGCAAGCCACGTGTACTGTGGATGAGTAGTGGGGTCTTTTGAGTTGCGACAAAGCACATCAGGTTCAGAACCTAAATAGCAACCCTTTTTCTCATTCTGTTCGAAGGAAATAAAGTTTTCCACAGGTAGTATATAGCAATATCAAGAAACTTTTTACGAGTCAAAACAGAGTGGAGAAAGCAACAAAAGCATTTTTTTTGTTGACCAGCTGTACTATCTCGCCTTAAACAGTTCTCTGCAATGAATAAGCTGAAGAAGATGGCTTTGCAGGTGAGTATATATATATATATATATTGCACTGGAATAGAGATACAAATTGAGGCAGATAAAATTGTTTATCCATTCAAATTGGTTTAGGCTATTTTGTGCGTCTTGAAATCAAGGTTGGGCAGAATTGATTTCTGCCCAAAACTGATGGTCATTGACTGCATTCAATTGGAGGAATAACAATTATAGGTGGTTTTGACTGCATTATATAGTCAGCTTAATGCAGAATATGCTTCACATGCATTTTCCTAGGAGGTGCGTTTTAAATGCTGGGTGGGTACAAAATTATTCCACCCAGGACATGGACTGAATGTACTTCCAATTGCAGCCTTGACTGATTGTAATTATCTTGAAAACTGCGATCACAATTCTTCTCCAACTTAATACTTGCATCAACATCAACATCCACATCAATATCATTTTAGAACTCAGTAGGTCAAACATTTTTTTTTCATCAATATCATTTTAGAACTCAGTAGGTCAAACATTTTTTTTCTGGGTTATGGTTTCTCATCCCTGCAGAGGTGCAGGCTGGTGTAGGGCTGTTGAGGCTCTTGACCGAAGTGACAAATCTCATCTCGTCGACTTCTTGGAATATTGCTTGGAACATTTTCAAATTTGGTTATTTTATTGGGATATATTTGAGGCACTCTGAGAAAATTAAAATCTGATGTGGTTTTCTTTTCTATTCTAAGAGAAGTAAGCTACATAATGTGCATTGTGGATTATCTATCTTTTGGATTAAATTGGGATAGCCAGTGGCTGCAGATGATATTAACACTAGCAGAGAGTATAATCAGTCAGTTTAATGGTTGCCCTAAATACCAAGTTGTGACCACTGACCAGCATATATTTTTAGAAGGCAATAGTGAGTGGTTGATTGGTCCTTTTCAAGCAATAAGTTTATCATTATCTGGAGTTTGGGATTTAGGCTTCTAGCATGCTCGGTCTGTTGATTGGTCGCCCTAAGTACTAAGTTGTGACCACTGACTGACTGACCAGCATATATTTTTAAAGGGAATAGGCAATGGTTGATAGGTGCTTTCAAGTAGTAAGTTTTCTTTTTTACTAGCTGGGGATGGGGTTCAGGCTACTAGAAGCCATATTAGACTTCACCGATGCATCAGTTTTTTTTTTGTTTGAAAGTATTCCAGCCAATTATCTAGGCAATGATCAAGAATAGTATTTATTTGGAAAAGAAATGGTTGTGGTTGGATTATCTGAGATTTGTTTTGTTGCTATCAGGTAATAGCTGAAAGCCTTTCAGAGGAAGAGATAGCTGGTTTAAGAGAGATGTTTACTGCAATGGATACAGACAACAGTGGCGCCATCACATTTGATGAATTAAAAGCTGGCCTGAGGAGATATGGTTCAACTTTGAAGGAGTCAGAGATCCGTGATCTTATGGATGCAGTAAGATCATTTTCTCAACAAAAAAAAAAATGCTTTTGTTGCTTTTATGACTGATGATCAATGGAATTTGTTTGGCGAGCCAACGATTGTTTCAGCGGATGCTGGGCTGAACCGGTTTATATTGCAGAATGAGGGGCGATTGTTCGAGTGCAGCTACCCAAGAAGTATTGGCGGGATTCTGGGAAAATGGTCGATGTTGGTTTTGGTCAGGGACATGCATAGAGACATGAGAATGATATCTCTCAATTTCATGAGCAACGCAAGGCTCCGGACTCATCTGTTGCGAGAGGTGGAGCGGCATACGTTGTAGGTTTTAGGATCTTGGAGACAGAATTCGACAATTTCAGCTCAGGAGGAGGCAAAGAAGGTGTGTGTGTGTGTGTGTGTGTGTGTGTGTGTGTGTGTGTGAGAGAGAGAGAGAGAGAGAGAGAGAGAGAGATTTCATACAATAATTTTTAATCTAGATAGGAAAAAAATCTGACCTATCAAGAAATTTATGCAGTTTACGTTCAATCTAATGGCGAAACATATCATGAGCATGGATCCAGGAGAGCTCGAAACGGAGCAGCTGAAGAGAGAATACATCGCCTTCATGAAAGGAGTGGTATCTGCTCCTTTGGATGTGATATAAACACCATGGTCAGCTCCGGGAAGTTGTCAAAGTTAGACGTTGCTGTTTCCACTGTTTTCCTGTTGCGGCCCACAGTTTTGGATCCACCTGATTTTTAGAATACGTCCTATTATAGTCTTTAAAAACAGATGGATGGAGTGGATTTGTCACAGACATCTTTGTTGAACCCACACAGCCCGGGGCACAAAGATATCTGTGTGTGACCCGTCAAGACCCTGTCCTCATGGTTCAATTTGGAGGCTTCTGAAAAGCATTATTATACTGGTTGGAGGCTATCATTTTTTCATCAAAATGGCTGAAAACATTATTATACTCACATGTAGATGAAATGGGTGGTGGGTTATCAGTTTTGGGTAGAATCAATTCCTTCCAATACATACTTCAATGATAACCATGTTCTGTTTTCCACCATGCACTCATATCAACCAAAAAGTACTACAAATTAAGAAGAACCAAGTCCTATGCTCAATTTAGATTTCATTCAAAGTTGACAAAAGAATCCTCATTCTCAGAAATCAGACAGATATGAAAGAAACCCCATACTATTTTACCATCACACAATCAACCCAAAAAAAAAAAAAAAAAAATATGTTCCAAATATTGCTCATCCCAAAAGATTGTATAGCTCTGTTTGAGTTTTTAAGTTTTTCCAATTGGAGCCCATGGTTCACTGATCGAAATTGATGGCTATGGTGGATATCCTCACCCTTTCATGGTGGCCAACAAATAGATGTGTAAGAAAGAGGGGGAAAAAAAAAAAACAGCAATAGTCCATCCTATAGCTCAGTCATTGCATCTCGTAGATTTGCTTCAAACTCATTACCTGTAGCGTCCCCAAAAACGTCTTCAACTTCGGGGGCTACATTAGGGTCATCCTGAACAACTTCATCTAGGTTATTACCACCAAGGTCTTCAACAACCGCATTGACAATGTCGTTTAAGTTTGTCACACTGGGGTACTGGTGGGAAATTGGAGCACGTTCGGTATACTTGGGTGTTGCAAGCTCACCGTGCATGTTCCACACCCTATATGTTGGATCAAATCCATATTTCATCAGATGTACCTTCACATCGTCAATTATGCAGGGTAAACGTATACATCTGCATTTGGTGCATGGGCAATGAATGGTTTCTCTACCAGGAAGGTGTTCTGATGCAAACGTTACAAAACTTAAAATACCATCCATAAAACGTGGGTCTGGGTAACGTAGAGTAATCCACTCCCTATCCATTGGATACAACCTCTTTAATTATGATGTGTACCTATAGAAAGTATACAACCATAACAATCAAATATTAGTCCAACTTCTACGACTGCATATCCCCTTATCTCTCCAGAAATATTGATCAGGCATTTGATTCCACGTCAACTATCCACAAAAGGTATGGATATTTGACGACGAAAACAAGTGTAGGGAATACTCCGGAGAGAAAGGGAGAGATGAAACGGAACTAGCGTGTGCATTAACACTGCAATCTATTCAACCTTAAACTGTCCAAAAATTCAACCTACCATCAATTCAATCATCAACGTCGTCATCATCTTAACCATTAAATAAAACTATGCACAATCTTAAACATAGGATCAAGATGCCAACATTATTACACATTCCACATCATTTTGAGCCTACTAGTTACATGCATAAGTAAATCATATAAAAGGCCCCAAATCTACAACTCATATAATCCAACATGGACTCAGTGGGTGTTGTCTACTTGACTAATGGTACTATGCAAGGCACGCTGCCCACTATAAAATGGCCCTACCCAACAGGTCCAAGTAAAGTCACTATGGTGGACTTCTCACTCCCAACTATCTCTCTTGGTATTTGTCCCACTTGGGCCTTACTTTTAATTCATTTATATAGGCCCAAGGACCCAAATAACTTATGATAAATAAATGGATAATGAAGATGTCCACCACATGACCCACATCATCAGAGTATAAATTAAGTTCAGAAGACATATCATACGGGCCACATGAGCAAGGGTAAGGTCCACATAAGGTGGCCCGCTAGGAAATAGTCTACCACTGTGAATCGTCCATGTCCAGGGCCTAATTAGTCCATAAAATATCTTAGGATGAGAGGTGGAGCCCATGGAAATGGGTCCATGCCAAGTTCTACCCAAATAGTCATAAGTTTTGGTATAACACATAAATGGTTTTGGGCCGTCTTGTGGCCTACCTTGTGATCATGTGGGGCTCACATTTGAAAAAAGAATTTACTCATCTGGCAGCCCCATGCATGGGCTTCACAACTCAGAAACTATGGCCCCTTGAAGATGAGTTTATAAATTTTGGCAAGAGCTCAAACACTGGCACTTCAAGGACTATGTAGAAATGTTGTGCAGGAATGGTTTTTGTCCAACTTTAGGAGGTTGCCACAGACACATGAGGCCATATTTCGACATACCGTCAAGTGTCCCTGGTATTCCCATGTTTGGTCATAAAATTCCATAAGGTAGGACCCTCTGATTACATGTGTACAATTTGTGGGACATGGCCCAACATAGCCATCTGAAATTTCTACACAACTCTACCTAGCCCCAATTTGGAGTCAGACGAAAGATCACCTAAGGCCCACATTGGTCCAACTAAAGTATCATTTATCTACACACTTATGTAGATTAGAAATTCATCTTAGTGGCCCCAATATATCTCATACATGGAGCTCACCACGGGGACCCAAAGTCCCAGACACAATATTCAGACTTGCAGTCTTTGGCAATGAGTCTGTCCCAACTTTGGCTCCACTTCACCAACACATGAGGATTATTTCCAATGAATTAGTAGGATACCATACACTAACATGTAGAATAGACATATCCCATTGTGAGATCCTTAGATACAGATCATGAGGCCCACCATAAGGTGGCAAACAGGCCTACTTGCAACAGTCTAGTACTTAGAAAAATTCAGTAACATAAGCAAATATGTTAAACAGAGACATTTCAGCAAACACATGCTGTGCACACTTAGCATTCACAACAAACAATTAAAGGCAAGACTATTCTATATATGACATACATTTATAAATTGAAAAATGCAAACATAGACATTTCATCAAACAAATGCTATGCAAGGCTATTATACATGGCATACATGTATCCTATAAAATGGTCTCATGATATTCAGTCCATGTTTTTAAATATGGGGCAAGATTATTCGATGTTTAAGGGAGAAAGACATACCTATCACGCCAAATCAAAGGGGCAGCAGTGGAACGGCTGAAGAAACCCTCTGTTTCTTCCGATCGGTGCAGGGAGAGGGACGGAGAGGGTTGCGTACGTCTTTGACAGTGACGAGAGACAGAGAGAGGGAGAGAGATGGAGATCGGACAGGGAGAAAGGGAGGGAGAGGCAGGAGATGGGTTTTGGAAAAAACTGAAAAAATGGTATGGGCGCGCGGAAACCTCGTACTGCTCTCTGCTCGGAATGTGGGTGAGGCCCACCATGATGTTTATGAGAAATCTACGCCGTCCAACTATTTTCTGTGCTCATTTTAGGCGTTGAGACAAAAAATGAACGGGATCATATGCCATCCATACCGTTCATAATGTCCAGCGGACGTGGATTGGCTAGTGACCCCACACCATCCAGGTGGCTTGTGTCAAAGCTGTCTGGGCTCCACCATGATGTATGTGTTTTATCCACGCTGTCCATCCATTTTTCCACCTCATTTTAGTGCACAAGCCAAAAAATGAGGCAGATCCAAATCTCAGGTGGACCACACCACAGGAAAAAGTGGGAATTGAATTCTCAACATTGAAAACTTCTTGGAGGCTATAGGAGTTTTGGATCAAGCTGATATTAATTTGTGTTTTCACTTCATCAAGGTCTGTGTGACCTTATCAACAGGTTGGATGGCAAATGAACATCATGGTGGGCCCTGGGAAGTTTTTAATGGTGGACCTTCAATCAACACTTTTCTTCTGTGGTGTGGTCCAATGTGTTAACTCAAAGTATTGATCATATGCTCTAATCTATAGGAATAGCTAGCCATCCATTTCATAAGCCATGGACTGATGGTCAAGATTCTCTTCTTAAAGGAGCTATTGAGAACTAAGAGCAATCTATGGTAGGCCCCAACAAATGAAGGGTTTAAATTGTTGATTGAACCTCCTTAATTAATTTTCTGTGAATGATCCTAATTGCCCATTTTAAAGGCAGTTGATCGGTCCGTTGGAATCACATTTGGTTGGTGTTATTTTAATTTACATGGTAATAACACAAGAAATGGGCCCTTGATCATTTAATGAACGATCCAGATCAATCAATCTGACTGATCAAGGGCCCGTAAGCTACTAGGAGCAGTACAACTAATAGTCATCCGAGAGCATTGGATCTTCTTATGGAAAGACAAAAAAGCCCTTGATGCTTTTGGCATCATGATGTATGTGTTTTATCCCTGTTGTCCATTAATTTCTACTGATCATTTTAGGGTAGGGCTGTAAATGGTCGGGTTCGGGGCGGGTTTAGCCAAAACCAGACCCGCCCATTTACTAAACGGGTCTGGGTCCAAATTTTAGACCCAGACCCTTTTACTAAATGGGCGAGTCTGGGTCGGGTCTGAGTCAACCCATCAGACCCATTTATAAATGGGTCCGGGTCTGGTAGAGGGAGATCCATCCAGACCCATTTATAAATGGGCCGGGTTTAATGGGTCCGGGTCTGGATCAAGTATGCAAGCATTTTACAAGGCTTAAAACCGGGTCTGGATGGGTTTGGGCTGGACGGGTCCCTTATAACATAGACCAAACCCGCCCACTTACTAAATGGGTTTGGGTCGGGTCGGGTCGGGCCTAATATAAAGGAAATCAGACCCAAACCCGTTTAACAAATGGGTCTATTCTTGGACCCATACCCGTACCATTTAACGAATGGGTCGGGTCTGGGTCGGGTCTAAATGGGTTGGGTCTGGGTACCCCATCGGGTCCACTGACCCATTTACAGCCCTATTTTAGGGCTTTATCTAAAAAATTAGGCAAATCTAAATCTCAAGTGGACCACACCATAACAAAATAGTAGTGATTGAATGTCCACCAATGTTTATTGACATCCAACCTCTTGATTAGGTCATACAAACCTGGATACAAGGAAAAATTAACAACTTCATCTAAAACTTTCATGGCCTCCAAGAAGCTTAACTGTGGGCATTCAATTACATTGTTTCTTGTGCTGGTCCAGTTGACATTTAGATATTCTACCATTACAATATTCCATACCATTCGCAACATCTCAGTCCTCCTGGGATGAACATGAAAAAATAAATTATATTAATTTATATTAGCCTGATTAAAAACTTTTATGATCACACAAATATGTAAACCATGGTCATTCAATCCTTATGTTTTCAGCCCACACGACTTTTGAATCCCAGCTCATTTTTTTGTCTCATGCATGTCCTAAAATGGGCTCACAAAACAGATGGACATGGTGGATTTTCACAAACATCACAATAGGCCCCTCGGTTCCCAACAATTTAGCTATTAACATTGGTGATCAGGTGCTAGTGGTCGGGCTCTATGGACCCCATGATTATTGTGTTTAATTTATCCATGTTGTTCATTCATTTCTCAAGATTAATTATAGCAAGACTTGATCCTATAAATGAGCCATATCTAAATCTCAGGTGGACCACAACACAAGAAAACAATAGTGATTGAATGTCCACTATCCATTAATTAAAAACGTCCTAGGGCCCTGTAATGTTTAAGGCATGTTTAATGGATAAAACTCATAAATCACGGTGGGCCCCACAAGCACCGATCAGTACCTGCTACATAGTAGCAAGGTCGATCGAAGACGATATGCAAATTAATCATCGTATAAGATATTCAACAACGTGTTTTAACGGCGTTCAATTAGTAAATGCCATTATAAAGTGGATCTTTAACAATGCTAGATTGTGCACGCCATAAAAATAGGTAATTGATGGTGTTCTTTTACCACATGCCGTTAACACCTACAATTTGTTGTAGTTGAATTAGAAGATAACAACTTAGTAGGTGTTACCTTTACCGTGTGCGGCCTACCTTGATTTTTTTTTCTGTATATCCATTCCATCCATCTATTTTTTCATCTCATTTTAGGAATCGATCCAAAATTATAAGAAGATCCAAATCTCAGGTGGACCATACCACTAGAAAGAGTGATGAATCACCATTAAAAACATTGTTGCGGGCCACAAAAGCTTTGGATCAATATTATCTTTCTAATTTTCCTTCATACAGATCTTCTTGACATTTATCAATAGGTTGGATTACAAATAAACATCAAGGAAACGTTATAATAGGCCGCCCTTTGGAAATTTTAATGGTGAGGCACTCAAATCAACATTTCATGTGGTACTGATCCACTTGAGATTAATCTCTCTATAAATTTTGGCCATCACATCTTAAAATGGTCTAAAGAAAACGGATGGACGGTGTGGATATATAAAAAAAAAAAAAATCAATGTGGGCCCCATGGTAGGGGTAACACCCACTAATCTGTTACATGCATATATGGGTAACACCAAGCTAATTCGCACCCCAATTCGAGTGATGATTGGGGTGCTAGAAATAGACGATCCAAACAGGGTATCATGGGGTCCATGGTGTTGTATGTGATTCATCCATGCTGTCCATCCCTTTTTACATATCATTTTAGGGCATGATCCAAAAAATGAGGCAGATTGAAGGTCCAAGTGAGCAACACTAAAATCAACAATTGACGACTTGGATATGGCTCCATATGTTGTGGTCCACTTGAGCTTTCGACCTGCCTCTTTCTTTGGGGTAAAACTCTAAAATGAGTTTTTAAAATTGATGGGCGGCATGGATATACATTAAATCATGTAGGTGGGCCCCAATGTAAGGATAACAGGGTAGGTTCGTTTCATTAAATTATGAAAAGAAGCATATGGCCGTTTTCCGACGGTTTCAGACCGTTGGAGATTCCGACGGCTAAAAGCCGTCGGAAAAAATGGGCGGGACCGTCGAGAAAGGTAATTTTTGGGGTAGTTTTGGGGTAGTTTTTCCCGACGGCCGATAACATTAGCCGACGGTTTTAGACCGTCGGACATTCCGACGTCTCTCGGAATAAAAGGTGGGGCCGTCGGGAAAAGTCATTTTTTTTGTAGTGTACTTCCAAGCGAGCCTCTCTCCTCGTTTCTCTCTCTTTCAAGGTTCTCTCCGAATAGCAAGCAAAGGATGCGCAATTTTTTTACGGAAGCCTTTTGATAGGAAGTTGTTGCATGGAAACGTAGGTAGGGTACCATGATGTTTGTGAGAAATCCACCCCATCCATCCTCTATGTAAGCTCATTTTAGGACATGAAACAAAAAATGAGCTCGATTCAAGACTTAAGTGGGCCGCACTAAAGGAAAAGGTGGGTAGCGAAATTCCTATCGTTGAAACATTCATGGGTCCATAGTGATGTTTATTTGCCATCCATATTGATCATAATGTCATTCCTACTGAACTGAAAACACAAATATTATGAGATTAGATCCTACTGGCATTCAGGCAGATGCAATGCTTCATAAGTGATGTTTATATGATCGGTATGTGCCATAAGCGATGTGAGGTGGGGCGGGTGCCATGCAAGATGTAGGGTGCACCAATTAGATCAGGCCAGTACAATTATGAGGTGGGGCCGCATTTGTACGCTGGATGAAAGTGTTGGTGGGTTTGATCTAAATCGTCCTTTATTTCTGTAAAGGGTGGTCTGCCTGAAGATTGGACGACCTTTTTCATGATGAGGCCCACGTTTCTACACTACAAGAAATAAGACCAAAGGCTTCGGATTAAGAGTATCTTCAGCTGCGGATTTAATCCGTAGTAAAATTACTACGGATTAAATCCGCAGCTAAAAGGTTATACGTCTGGCTACAGCTGCTACCACAGGTTGGTCTTACGGGGCTCTATAAGGCCCACCACAATGTTCGTGTTCTATCCAAGCCGTCCATATGTTTTGAAAGATCATTTTAGTTCATAAGTCTAAAAAAGAGGTGGATTGAAAGCTCAAGTGGACCACACTGTAGTAAACAGTGGATATTAAGTGTTTATCATTGAGGTGTGGTGTGGACCACTTGTACCTTTAACCTACCCCATTTTTGGGATATGGAGGTAAAATAATATTTCAAAATTTATGGATGGAGTGGATAAACTATATAAATCACGGTGGGCCCCACGAGTCCAAGACTCACATGCCCTTTCGCCCCGCGCGGGCTGTCCCAAAATAAAGGGGGGACTTTTTTTTTCCCCAAAACAAACCCTCCCCTTCTCGCGCCCATCGCCCTCTCGCCTTCACTCTCCCTTTCCCTCTCCCTCTCCCACTCCCACCCTCGCATGCACCCATCACCCTCTTGTCCTCACTCTCCCTCTTCCTCTCTCAGCTCATTCTCCCTCTCACCCTCCCTCTCCCTCCCTCTCTCGCTCCCTCTCCCTCGATCTCACTGCCACATAGGGTTTCTTCCTCAAATCTGGTGATCCCTCTCTCAATCTTGCTTCCACAAAGGTATCTCTCTCTCTCTCTCTCTCTCTCTCTCTCTCTCTCTCTCTCTCTCTCTCTCTCTCAAACATTGAATGTCCAAACCCTAATCGGCAGTTTGTGGAAATTTTCATTTATTTTATTTTTAATGTCCGATTTCTCTCACACCATAAATATACGCCTGTGTCTAGCCAGCACCATGCTTGGGTAAATAATTCGTGAGATATGATCCATACAAGTGGGGCCATTGATCTGTGCTCTGTCCACTCTGTTCATTTGTTGCGGCAGATCATGTTCTGATGTGAGCGCAAAAACCAGGCTGATCCTAAACCCTAGTGGACCGCACCAAAAGAAACAGCTGGGATTGAATGCCCGACGTTGGAATCTTATTGGGGTCGATGAAAGTTTTGGATTGAGCTGATATCTGTGTTTTCCTGTCATCCTGGTGGGAGTCACATTGTGAAGAGGTTGGATGTGATATAAACATCACAGTGGTCCCCCAAAAAGGTTTCAATGGTGGGTACTGTTTCTATCCCCAATGTTTCGGCCTGCTTAAGTTTTGGATGTCCCTCATTTTTGGGTTCAATTCATAATAATAGCTGGTGAAACTGATAGATGGAATGGATGTTAGTGGGCACACGAAGCTTTGGGTTTCAGGGACTATGTGTCCTGATGCGTTCTAATGTGTGTGGGCCATGCACCAGATAGCTCCCTTGGTGTGAGATCTTGGACGTTGAAAATTTGGGCTTTCTTTTTACCTTCTCTATTTCCTCCATTAACCATCTAGTCGTCGATCATCGATTGGAGGGTTAGGACCCTTCCATTTTTATGAATTTCGGTGATGATGGAGAACCTCCTACAAGGCCTGCCATGTCAATGGTTTGGATTGCTGAACCATGGCCCCACATGTCCAAATTGCGGCTAGTCATATTCTAGATTGAGCATTGCACTATCCATCTTCAAAAAGGTTGGTGGGACTGGTGTTGTGAATTTGTGTTGGGATTCCCGTCTGCCATCAATGGACATTTTGTGATTTTGACTTGTATTGTATGGTCATGGACTCATGATGTGTACCCTGGTTTTAATTACCTTCATCTATCCTTGGAGGGTATTCATGGGATATGATCCATACAAGTGGGGCCATTGATCTGATAGGTCCCATGCTTGATGGTTAATTCTTCAAAATTTCCAGATTGTAAGATGCTAGCCATATAATTTTTCTACCTCCTTTTTTTCCTTTTCTGATGTATCTTTTCCTCAAAATCTATATTGTTGGTTGCAGCTTTCTGAATTGGGTATTTTACATGATTATAGGTCTTGTTGTTGATGACATGTTCCACTAGCAAGCAACAATTATGGGACCAATTGCAGGTGGTGTGTTTTTGGTAAACCATTCACTTCCCACTATGTTACCCCTTCAAGCCACCCAAGGTAAATCTCACCTTCTCTTGAGACTCGGCAATAAAATGTCTTTTAATTCTGTAGACCATCATGTTTTATTTACTTGGTCTCGTCTCTAATATGCTTATGACCATATCTGTTCATTGACATGGCCCATCTGAACCGTAGGCCTAGACAGGGAGCTGCAACAACTAGAGAAATTGCACTTGTTAGATTATCCTAAGCAAAACAACAGAGAGCCTATAAAAGGATGGTTATAACAAAACCACTTGTGATCCATGTTAAAAGTATATCATGCCATTCTACTGACCTGAATTTTGGGCTATGGTTAAGTGAATTGAATCTTGAACAAGTCTCAACTGAATTGTGACTAAATTATCTCCAAATTTTTTTGACTAAATTGTTTTTTTTTCCTTTTTTCGAATGTTGGTTAAATCTAACCAAATAAAGTTTTCTTAATGAAATCTAAGTGAATCAAGTTCTCTTAAGCTTTTAATTTAGGCTATAAAGGTCTGTTACTTGAATTTGTCAATATATTAATTTCAGAGGTCTTTAACAAGAAACACAACATTAGTTGACAGAAATAACAGAAAGTCAATCAGTTCTCTCCAAAGTATCAATCAAATCTTTTATTTTTCCTCTTTTATTTATTTATTTTTTTTTTGAGAAGTTGCTATCTTACTAAGGCTTACAGTAGTTGGTGATTTAATTCTTAAATATTTGTAAGTTCTATCTTAATTGAGTTATTTTCTGGTAATGAACAGTCACTAGCAGAAGGTGAATCTAATGGGGATGATGTTGCATAAGGAGAAATTTTTTGACTATTTGAGGTAAGGATTAATTGTGTTACTTGTCATAATCTACAGATCTACTTGGCCAATCAGTACATTAATGTGTGATTGTTGGTTTCAAGTGGGGCCCACCTTTGGGGAAGTTTAACTCAAGTCAAAGTGCCCAATGTGTACAATTTCTGAGTGCATGCGGACCCAACATCACACAAGTGGGCCACATGACAGGAAACAGTGGGGGTTGAATGCCCATGGTTGAATGGTGCACATGGTTTGCTTTATATACTGTCAGGTTTGGGCAGAGTATGGTGATAATGATGACTGGCGCTATGTTCAAATGTCAAGTGAATCTATTAGGTATTAAAATGGTAACATTTTTTTTCCTTTTTGTTTTTCTAATTTGTGTAGTTTATTTATAGAATGGAGTTGCTGACCTTCTTGCTTCTAGTTTATTAGTTGGTTCGTGTACCTGCGATATCTACAGAACTTAATATTGTTAACCAAATTAAGTTTGTTTGAACCTATAATTTGTCCCTTTTTTTCTAATATATGTTCTATGATCCTATCAGCATTGGCTGCAGAGTCCATCCTAGAGGTAAATATGAAAAGCTTAAAGGCTAAAGATGTGTATCTTGAAGAAAATGAGAAGCAAATTGAAGAGATGACACAAAAAACCTGCTTTCTGCAAAATGTCGTGGTTGATATTAAGGTCTGATTTTTCAGTTCTGAGATATAAGAGTGTCATTCTTGTCGATAATCAATGTATATTAAATACCTATATAGCATGCTTAGTCATCTTTGATACATACATATAGACCATAAACATGAGGAGAAATGATCACATAAGGACCATGGTGCAAGATCTGGACTGTTCATTAAGTGTCCCCACCATGTATGTGTTATAATCTGAAAATCAGGCTGGCATGGTCACATATCACCACATGGGCCACGTGTGTATGAAAGAAATGGACAGTTTGGAGCTATTCAATATTCAATGGGATGATTTCTTTTTTTCTTTTTATCTTCCCTTTATTTGTCATATACTTAACTCCTATATTTGCTTTTATTGTAGCCCAACTTCACCATCATATTCACTAACATCCCCATCATAATCTCCTGCAAGCCCTATGTATAGTCCTAGCAGGTAAATTTTTCACTACTTCAAAGCATCTGTTACGTTGCTTGTGAACTATCTTATGCTCTCTTCATGGATTTTTACACTTTCGATATGTTTAGGAATGATGTCAAAGGGTTATCTGCCATCAAAAGGCTACCCATCGAGTACATAAACACAAAGGATGTGAGGTTTAACTCAATGCTATTAGAATATATACGATGCATTTGTTTGTGAATGATAATACAACGAATTGGGTTTGATTAGTGGTGTAATGATCTTGATATTGATGAGTGGTTGTGTAGAAAAGAACCTGGATCTTGATATTGATGAGTGGTCGTGTAGAAAGAACCTGGAGACTTGGTACATTCGGGGGCGAGTACGTGTCACTGAATGCTATGAATTTCTTGGATTATCATGAAACGGGTGATGCCCACTGCCAGCTATTTTAATGATGTCTAACATGCTAGATTGAGTTATTGGAAGACATGTTGTGTCCAAGAAATGGACCTCAGCCACTACTTGTATTGAATGCTTATAGATGCATTAAGGTTAGAAAGTCACAAGCTGTTCAAAACAACTCCTTTAAAACCCAACACGGGCCTAGATGTAAGGCATGTGCAAGATCCAAGCTGTCCATAAGGCGGGTCCACACTTGTTGAAGTTCAAGCATAAGCAAATAACTTTCACATACATCCCCAGTTTTGGATACTGTAAACTGAAAAAGGGTGTATGGAAATCAATTGAAGTGGCTGTAAATATCAATTCCTTTTTTTTTTCTTTGTATAAATATGTTATGTGAATTAGATCTTGAGTGGACGGCCTGGATATACAACAAATACTGTTCAGCAAACAAGTGTGACACTTTTTATTGGTAACGAGAGTTTATGAAGAAGCAGAATGGAGAAAAAAGAAACCAAGGAAACAAGATTCATCATTAATGCACTGTACATTGACACTTCTTATGGAAAAACCCAGAATTTATATTTTAGCTGTATGTTAGTTTTTTAAGTTTATTTTCTGCATATTAGTCCTGATGAAGAGAACTTGATGCTAATCACACTGTGGTAGCCAGAAGCAACAGAACATGGGGGAAAAGAAAAAAAAAATCCCTGATGTAAAACAGAAATTATTGTTGGAAAGAACAGTAAGCAATGATTGCATTACATATAAGCATGAAGCACTAGTTATATGATACATGGTGGTAACCTTTCATTCATCTTAGCCTTTCATTCTCCATTAACATGCTTTCAACGCAGGTTTAAGAGACAGAGAGGGTGCACCATCAACTTCCAGAAGCCAAAAGATACAAACCCACCTCCTCTCTAACAATGAGCAGATGCCAAATGGAAACGATCAATTCAGAAGAAAAGGATAGCAGATTGTAGTGTTGCTGCAGAGTAACGGAGGAAGAGATTTATGGGTACCTATTAAGCTAAATCTTACATGCAAACATGTGCCATTGTGGCAGTTTGTGCCAGGTCCGAGCTATTTATCAGATCCATCCCTACAAAGCCCAAAAAAAAGCCAACTCCTCATGAGGTGGGTTGCACATACACATTGACCATTATCCTTAAGTCTTCCATTTTCACTTGGCCAAACAGATGAGAGGACCAGCCTTTTTTTTTTTTCCAATTTGAATTCATTTTTCCCAGTGCACATACATGATAGAGCCTAGCTGATGAATAGTTTGGATCTTGCATGTGTGCTTATATTCTTCAAAGAGGACTATCCTTCTTTCTATCAAGCTACATCTATTAGTCTATCTATTCTTGTTGAATATCTAAGGAGATCTTTGGGATTTTTGTCTTTTCCCAACACCAATCCATTTCATTTCTTATTGGTTGAAACAGTCCTTTAGACATGAAAGCACCCATCTTTTCTTTTCTATAGTCACTCATGTCTTATATCCTTTAGACATATGGTAACGATGTGTGTGGCCCACTTTAAAGCCAACCATTTATGTTTTGTGCCATTGAATGCTATGTTTGCAGTATTTCCTATCCTTTCAAGAGATGGTATCAATCACCACATAGAAGATGCAATTCTAAGAGTGGATAGATTGGGTGTGAAGGTCCTTAGCCTTGCTGATGCCAAGATCCAAGATCCAAAATCCAAGTTGTCCATCATGTGGGTCCACACGTTTATGCCACAGCCCAAAAATCAGACAAGTCTACTCCAACCTGTCCATCAGGTGAGACTATTATTTTATTTCATTCCTTCTTGAGTTTTTATTAAATCATTAGGCTGCAGCCAAATGGGCTGGTGTGAATCAGAATTTTATGTAGAATATTCCAACCGAAGTTCCACCTAACCTGGCTACTCCACAAGCTCAATCTATTGCATGGTGCTCTTTGTTTTCCATCTACAGTTTCTTTAAGGCCTTTGCAGCCAATGGTAAGTTGTAGGATACCCTCACCCCCTTTTTTGTGGTTTAGCCACCATTTTTTTTTAATGTTTGTTTCTTTTCTCAATTTATGCATACATGTTTTCTTTCCTTAGGTCAGTCGTGGTTGTTTAACAACAATATTTCAGTATTTAGGCCCTATAAGCCATGAATCGTTATTTGCATTAGCTTGGATATTGATCTATCAGGGAATGTACCACCAACGGCTAGCAACACCATCTTATTTTTAAAAAAATAAAATAAATAGGGCCGTAGAGAAAATGGTGGGCGGACAAAGAGCCTTGGTTCATTTAAAGGAACTTATATGGAACTCAAGGGTTTTGGCTTCTTTGTGAATTTTTTTCCTTGCAAGTATTGTCTAAACTAAGTCCTCTAATTTCTTGTAATGAGAACTCTCCACTATATTTATATTGACTGAACTGGGGATGTATTTTGAGTTTTCCTTTTAAAAAAAATTTCATGAGTTTGTATTTTTAATCCCTATAAAGTCTGCGAAATAGGCTGAATTTTAGCCCGTTGCCTATGGCGGGGCATTTCTTGACTGCCTTATGACGGACATTGCGGTTGCAGAAGAAGAAATTGAAAGATGGAAATTGGCAACAAAGACGAAGACCTGCAGCAGGCAGAGCTGTTGCACATGAGTTTGTGGCTCAGGTATGCACATGTTGTAAGCCAATAAAAGTCACATGTTGTAGGTCAATCAATTCCAATTTCAGTTTCCACACAAACAGAGTTAAATTCTCATAAGTTTCTTTTTCTTTGTTTGATTTTTCTTTCTTTTCTTTCTTGCCATTTGCATGTGCATGTGTGTTTGCATGTCTTCTTCTTTTCTCTAGGTAAGTGAGGTAGTATTGGGCTTTTTGGAGGAAAAT
Organism: Liriodendron chinense; assembly: GCA_003013855.2. NCBI lineage: Eukaryota > Viridiplantae > Streptophyta > Magnoliopsida > Magnoliales > Magnoliaceae > Liriodendron > Liriodendron chinense. The sequence continues at coordinate 3,782,153 of ML058359.1, read as the reverse complement.
CCATCTTGAAGTTCGAGAAAGCGCGTAATAACGTTGAAGTAGCATGTAAGCTTGGAGTTGCATGCTCCCCTTGGAGTAGGATGCTCAATTCACAAGAGGTGGAAAATAGGCATATATGCATATGAGCTTGTTGTTTTCCTATCAAGCAATATGTAAAACCACCAAAAGATACTTGCTTTCTCAAAGATGTTATCAAATTGTCTTGAGAGCATGCTGTATAATATGGAAGTTACACCTCTACTGATGGCCATCTGCTAGGTGTGGAACATGAAAGCTGTCTATCATGTGGGTTCTACCATTTAAAAGACCTGGCTTAAAAATCAGGCCAGCAACTCATAGGGCGAGCCACACATGCATGGAAATAATTAATAGGCAGTTTTAAGTTTCATCTGTCAAAAAATAATGGGCAGTTTGAAAAAAAAAAAAAGGAGCAACAGTCAAGATTTAACTAAATGTGTCGCCACTTGATGAGTTGACTGACCTGATTTTTGGGCCAGATCATCTACACAGAGGGCCCATCTGATGCATCATGCATGGCCTAGATGTGTTATTTACATGCTATGTTGCCATGTGTGGCTGCATTTAAATCTGCATCCATGCATGTGGAGAGGTGTGCATGGATTTAAGAAGCTCGGGAAGTAGATCATAAGACCAATCATGTTCAGATTTTCCTCTTTTCAATTGTGCTTTAATTGTTTGAGATTTTTGTGCAGGTTTGTTGCACTCTTTTGATGAAGTTGGTATTGGGATTTTGGTATACTCAATCAAGGGAGGTTGGTAGGATTTTTTATGTGGATTGCAGGTGAAAAAGAGGATAGATTTGGTTTATGGGGAAGTGTAGGATTAATGGGCCTGATCTTTCAATCAGTTTATGATGGAGGTTGCCATGTTCTTGGGTAAGAATCAAGCCTTGGATTCTTTTGTCTTCTTTCATTTCCCCTTCTTATAATCTTCCCCTTGCATTGTATAGTCATCACATGAAAAGACGTTGTGTGGTCCACTTCATCACACGTTTTATTCCATTTAATGAATCTGGGCATCAGGACGGGTAACATTCTCGAGCCTTTTCTTTTGCTAGTTTACTCCTTTTGATGTGTGACATTTTTTCTGTTACTGAAAGCTAAGGTTGATGTTCGACTTGACCTCAGTAGGGTGTTATAACCCAACAATTGTACGCTTGGCCGGGGATCCGCCAATCCTGACCACCAAATAACTGTCCATTTGGTGACTATAAAATGGATGGTTAGAACGAAAGTCGCTAATGACTCAAATTTAAGGGGAAAAAACACATGACTTAGATCAAGCTATCTCCATGCACAATGGAGAACCCGGTCCGTTTCTGAGACGGGTTAGTCTAGCTAAATGGGTGGTGAGTTAGGCTCAGGTTAGAAAATATGACCCATTTAAGTAAATGGGTTTGGTCGAACCCTAACCAATCTGACCCGACATACCATATAGCTTATTAATGGGTTGGGCTAGATCTCATCAGGCCTTTCTCGAAATAAATTAGTAGTTGATACTATGTATGTAAATTGTTTTATGTATCTACTAATTGGGAAGGACTGCACATGCATTTAGCTAAGGGTGACAATGGGTTGGGTTTGGTTCAGGTCAAGGTTAGACCAAGCTTGACCTGTTTACTAAACAGGACAAGAAATCCAAGCCGGAACCAAACCCCACAAACCATTACCTTGTGGTTCAACTTACCTCATTCGAGCCCAAGCCCAAACACAATCTGACCCACTTAACCATAATAACGTCGGGTTAGACTGACCCAACCCACCACACTCAGGTTTAAGAATGGAATCTGGGGCTAAAGTCACACCAGCCCCGCATATTAGTGAATGCATGCATCTTCCATGCATATATTAGTTGCATGTGTCTATATTTTTGTCCATTGATTTGTATAGATTTATATATGGGTCAACTTAAAACAACCCATTGACCTGGTAGGGTCAGGTTAGGTAGGGTTCATTCCAGACGTGATCCATTTTCTAAGCCGACTCCCACACAGTGTCCAATTCACTTGACCTGAGCCCATTGCCACGCCTATCTTTAGCCCCATATTCTATTCTTAAACCCAAGTATGGTCATGTATGTTTCTTTTGGGCCCAGGCTTGATGAATTTTAAGTGGCTTGGGTTGTTCCAGAAGGTGATAGGTCACCTGTGAGTTGTTAGTTATTGCTTTTCCTAATTGTGATCACTTGCAATTGACAAACTGAGGCTTTAACATCTCGATTGAACATGGATAGACGCATGCTTCATGTAAGCTTTCTTACAAATGGCTAAATAAATGATGCCATGACATGCTTGTACGTAGTTGTAACATAAATTCATGTGCATGCATTAGATTGATTAATGGGGACACAATATCATTTCCTACTGCAAATGATTTGTATGACTTGTTCATTTTCTGATTTGTATTTTTTATGCAAGGTTTCTGGAGAATATGTGTGTACGATCGCTTCGTCAATCAATTCTATTCTCGGTTTCCGCACAAACGGTGGTAAATTTTCATGGTTGTTTATGTATTGTATCTATCCGAAAATGTTGATATGCATGAGACAAATCTTCTTCTAATGCAGCAACTCAGTTCCTTATTAGAGAAAAGACTCAAAACTACTCAGAACATATCACAAGCAATGAGGTTTTTACACTCGGATAGTTTTGCAGAGGGTTGTAGAGAAAATGGTGGGTGGATAGAGAGCCTTGGTTCATTTGAAGAAACTTATATGGAACTCAAGGATCCTGGCTTCTTTGTAAATTTTTTTCCTAGGAAGTATTGTCTAAACAAGTCATCTAATTTCTCGTAATGAGAACTCGAGTGTATTTATATCGACGGAACTCGAGATGTATTTAGACTTTCCCCTCAAAAAAACTTTCATTGGCTTTGTATTGTTAATCCTTATTTTGATGAATGTTGGATAGATTCTTTTCATTTGAGTTAAAACAGGGCACAGGACATATACTAGAAGCAAAAGGGGTTATTTTTATTTGTTTTGAAAAAACTTGCTACGAATTTAGTCCGTAGCTACAATTATCATAGATTTGATTTTGAAAACCAACAGTGACGGACAAATCCGTAGCTAAGCTAGTTACGGCGACGGACTGATCCATACCTCATCTCCAAACGGCGACGGATTAATCCGAAGCGAGCCGTGGCAATGGCTAGCAACGGCAGCGGATTGTCCGTAGTTGTATTTATTAATGGCGACGGACTCTCTGCTATAGCTACGTGTTTAACCCGTAGCTATAAATTAAATGCTACGGATATAGTCCGTAGCTATAGTCAAAAGACCTACGGATACTGCGGCAATTGCTACGGACCAGATACGAACCAGCGACGGACTTTATCCGTAGTATTTAATCTATGGCTACGAATTAAATCCGTAGCCTTTGAGCCTTTTTTTGTAGTGCTACCATTAAAAAATTCCTGGAGGCCACAAAAGGCTTAAATCAAGCTAATATTTGTCTTCTCCATTCATCGATGTCTTTGTGATGTTATGAACAGTTTGTCTGACAAATAAACATCACAGTGGGCCTTAGGAAGGTTTCAATGGTGGAAATCATTATTCCCACTGTTTCTTATGGTATGGTCCACTTTAGCTTTGGATATGCTTCAATTTTGGGCTCAACCCCTACAATGAGCGGGAAAAACGGATGGACGGTGTGGATAAACCATATGCATTTACGGTGGGCCCAACTGAGTTTACTAAGTACAATAAAAAAGTACCCATTTGCAAGCATCGGACGTAGATTTTTTGCCAAAACCTTTAACAGGAAGTTCAAACACTGGGAACATAGGTGGAACCCACCGTGATTCTTGTGAGAAATCCACCCCATTCTTCCATTTTGTGAGCTCATTTTAGGATGTGAGAACAAAAATGAGCCGAATCCGAGACTCAAGTGGGTTGAAAACGTGAGGATTAAACGTCTATAGTTGAAATATTCCTGGGGTCATAGAAGTTTTGAATCTCATAATATTTGTGTTTTCAGTTCATGCCGGTAGGAATGACATTATGATCGGTATGGATGGCATATTAACATCACTATGGGTCGAGGAATGTTTTAACGGTAGGAATTTTCTTACCCACCGTTTCCTTTAGTGCGGCCCACTTGAGTCTTAAATTGACCTCATTTTTTGTTTCACATCCTAAAAGGAGCTGACATAAAGGATGGATGGGGTGGATTTCTCACAAACATCACGGTTGGCCCCACCTACATTTCCACGTAATAACTTCCTACCAAAGGCTTCCGCCAAAAATTGCGCATCCTTTGCTTGTTATTCAGAGAGAACCTCGAAAGAGAGATAAAAGAGGAGAGAGGCTTGCTTGGAAATATTATTATGTAAAGCTTGATGTGGTTGAATCAGCGAAGGAGATGGTCGTTGTTGAATTTTTACATGCGGTTGATAATACGTAGTCATGGGCTCCAATCCAACACCGTTGTATCCCTGACATAATGTAAAAAATAAAAAATAATAATTACACCAAGAAATTTAATTTTACTGTAAATTCAATAATTACACCAATGCGTACCGTTGCAAGACTTGTTTCGGGATGGAGTGAACTTGATGCATCTCTTTGCTCTTTCATGGGATGTACTAGATTTTGTGCATCTTTATGCTCTTTCTTTTGACATTTCTTCAGTCTTCCCTTCTCCAAACAATTCTTAATCCTACGTCTTCCACGAAAATTTTCCTTTCTTTTAATTTTATAAACCTTTTCCTTACTTTCAACAGTTTTAGCTCATCTTCTTTGACTTTCATTACCTTCTTTTTCAATGTTAATAATTTCATTTCTACGAATTGCATTATCGTAGCTCAATCTACCAACTTGATTTTCATTTATACTTTCATAAGCCTTCATTTTAACTTTAACAATTCTATTTCTCAACTGTGTGTTGTCAACCTTCAAATTTACACAATCGACCTGAACAGGAGACTCACTATTTATGCATTCAACAGTAGATGAGGGTTTTTTCAAATGTCTTTTTTCTTTCAACATCTTAGACAAATCTTAAAATATCAATCTTGAATGTTTAGAAATGCAATGAAATGTTTCTTCACTTTCACAACCCATTGTTAACAACTTAATAAAGTTGTAAAGTAAACTATTATAACATTGGGAACACAATTTCTTACGCTCACCATCTGAGTCAGGTCCACCACTTTCTGATAGAAATGATATTAAAGCAGCTTCTCTGGTCCACCTCTTCAAAATGTATTTTGCTTAGATAGTTGCGAGGGAATGATTTGTTACTTTTAATGCATGGCTACACAAAATACCCATGAATTTGAACTTTCTGCAACTGCAAGCAATGTTATCATCCATTGAGTTCACAGTAACCAAGTAGGGTCTGTGCCTTTTTCCATCACGTACTTGATATTTTATAATTGTTCCATACTCTTCTAATTTTATCGCAGTTTGATCAAGACTATTGACATACTCTATCTGGGATAATTTAAATATGGTTGATGTGTAAACACTAGTAGCATGCTTTAACATTTTTACAGGAAACGACAAGATTGGTGAACTTTGTGTCATTTTGAAATTGGCTTCTAATTCTGCATTGTGTCTATCATCCACTAATCTTTCAAAGTGTTCAAAATGTTGGGTGCGTTTCACACAAACCTTAGGATCAGGCCCCCCAGTGCACTAGAATTATGGGTTATAATAATGCAGTAATCGAGAATAATGCATCAACCACACGACACAAGGAGTTTTTATGTGAAAAACCCTTAAAAGAGGTAAAAACCACGAGACCTAGTCCAAATCAACAATCCACTATGAAGTAAAGCGTTACAACCGATCACAAGCACACACTGCTTGGATCAAATCTTCTTCACTCACGTAGGAGTGGATAAACAATAAGAGAACAATGAAAACAGAGAGATCTCACTCGAGCACGAGGACGTTGAAGAGCCAAGACGTCGTTGCACAGTGAATCACCTTCGCGCGAGCAAAGCCTCCTCTACCAACAAGCTTCCTCTCTCTCTTTTCTCTTTCTGCCTTCCTCTTTTTCTCTCTCTCACCTTGGACGTGAAAACACCTTAATAGGATAACATAATCCCGATTTGGAACCACTTAAATAGAGAACCGGAGGAAACAAAACCCAAAGAGGAAACCACTTATAAGCAGTCCGCGTCAGGTCAGGTGCCCAGTCAAAAGGGCCGTCGGGCGCCCCCCCAAATAAAAAAATGGTCCAGTGAGAAAACTAAAAGGAACTTCCCAATTTCGAGTGCCCGACCAAGGGCGCCCGAGCCTACTTGGTCGGGCTCCCGCCTAGGGCACCGTGCTCCAGGTCACAAGACCATCGGGCGCCCGACTTCTGTCAAAACTTTCCAGCAACTTTCTGCCTCATCTGGGTGAATTTCGGTCGCCCGACTACTCTTGGTCCAGGCGCCCGACCACACTCAGGCTGCACCAATCTTCTCTAAGTTGAGGAGGAAAAACCCCATCATAAAAAACTTGAGAATATTTTGTTCGAGATTCAAGTACATCTTTATTTCCTTATTCAAACTTTCGCAACATTGTGTGCTTTTCATATCTGCACAAAATACATTCTTTCTGTACACTAATGCCCATTTCTCCTTTTCACCGAATAACTGTTACAACCATGTATTATCTGCAAGATCATATTTTTTTATCATTTTTTACCATGCATGGAGGAATTCATCTTCATCATCAAAATCATATACACATCTGAAAAAATCATTACCAAAAGATTCAGAAGAACTAAATAGATGACTGAGATGTTTGCATGTGTTCTGAAACATATGTCATACACAAATACAGTGAACCGTTTCTGATAACTCCGACTTTATTGCATTCGACATGGCCTTATCCTAATTAGTGAGAATGGTTTGGGGCTTTCTTCCCGACATTGCATCATAGAAAGTGTTAAACAACCATCTGAAAGAATCGATGGTTTCATCATAGAAGAGTGTAGCCCCAAAAATCACAGTCTGTCTATGATGATTAACTCCGATAAATGGTGCAAATGGACGTCCATACTCATTTGTTTTATACGTCATGTCGAAGCAAATCACGTCTCCAAAACGATCGTAATCTAAAATCATTCTTCCATCTACCCAAAAAATATTGGTGATACAATCTTTGGCATCAAATTGAATAGAGTAGAAGAACTTTGGATCTTCAACTTGCTTTCTTTTGAAAAATTCCAATAGACCTTTAACATCAAATTTTTCCATCTCATTTTCTCTTTTTGTCCGTAAATAATTCTTATAGTCCACCATACTATGTCCAACATTCTATCGACCACCAGCTTGTTTACTCATTAAATCAAATATTGATTTTGGCTTTATACCTGACCTATCACAATCATCGGCTATAATTACTTGAGCACTAGCAAATTTTCGTTGTGATCTTAACAAATGAGATGCTTCTGAAGATGCAAGAATGTGATTATGATCAAAGTTAAATGCAGTTATTCAATATTTACCATCAAGTCCCAATCTAATGGTCATATATGCCTCACATCCTGTCTTGTTTCATCACGGTGATGCTTTACATTGGAATCATGTTTATCAAATGGGCGTTTACCTTCCCTATAATAAAGAAATTTTTTCGTTTTCAATACACATGTCCTACTATCGATAGTCTTATTATTATCCGTACACTAAAACCAACTTTCCTTCCAAAATTATTATAGAAATTATAGGCATCTTTTCTATTTCAAATTCCATACCAATTTCTGGATTCGGTACCTCAACCTCAAATTGCGTGTAAGATTCAATGTCATGTATATTTTCCATTGACCTAAAATGTAAAAACGATGTTTCAAAACAAATGCCTCCTTTTAGGGCAATCACACAATCAAGAATTGATGAAAACAGATCTGGCATAAACGACAATTTGACTCATGTGAATATATTGGACAAGATAGAATTGTCAAATATATTTGTGAATCTAACACATAATCATGGTGGGGAGAACAAAATATCCACTTGAGGTATTTCATCAAATATTTAGGAGTAATTACAGGTAATTATAGTGGCAAAGATGAATACAATGGTATTACGATTCAACAAATCACATAATCATCAACTTGTGACATTTGCTCAAATAAAACAATGACGAAAATCGGAACATTTAATGCAAATAGGGAAGCATAAATGTCATACATTCATACTAATCTACAGAAACTATAAATAGGAGTTCAAATTAAAACTTTACCTGTGAACACTAATTCAAATGATCAGATCTTTAGATAAGAGAGTGGCTTCTGATAGAAGAGCAATTTAGGGGTTTTTTTTTTTTTTTTAAGCTATAGAAGATCGAAGTTCGAAAGGGGAAAAAAAGGGAAGATCGGATTGTTCTTCCGATCATTGGGAGAAAATAGGGCATGGTAGATTTTTTTTTTAGTTTTTCATTTGGTTTTTTTTTTTGTATTTTTTTAATAAACGCCGAGTGCCTACCAAATCATTCCGCGCAACACCTCCGAAGGTTGCGAAAGCCTTGTGTAGGAAGAAACCAAGGTGGGGCCCACCGTGATGTTTTCGAGAAATCCACACAGTCCATCTGTAACAACCCAAGATTTCGGCTCCCGTGTATATCACGACGGCCAAATTCCCAAGGTTATTTGGAATGTGTGAGGGTTATACCCCTTACATAATTTTCACACAAATATGCACATTTCATACTATTTGGAAAACCATGAGCAAGACGGTAAAACCAAACTTATATATTATTTCATTAACTAAACTAAATCATCAAACCATGTAACCATCATTCAATCAAACACCATATTCATAACTACGTCCTCCCATTGAAACTTATTACAATTTCAAATACTAAATAAATGCTAGAACTATGAAAACTGTGCTGTCTCGTCTTCCACCATCTGCTCCCACGAGCCATCATAATCGTCTCCTTGAGGCTCGGGCTCCTGAGGATCATTACCTACATGTTCTAAATTATTTTCACAAAACACCTTCAAAAGCGGCATATTGAAGAACTACTTTAAGGTTAGAAATAATAATCGCATAAAAATCATAACAAAACATCCATTACTCTTTCTTAATGCAATGTATGATAATGCATGATCCAGCGTAGGAATCCTTAGACATGCCGCCAGGGGTTTTGGGACACGCAAGCCCATAATTTTACCCGACCACGTGAGAAACGGGACGCTCATAGCCCAAATCCTCACGTGATAGTGTATGGGAGAAGTAGGACGCTCTAGCCTATTCTCAATTCCATACACCCACATGGAGCCACGTGCATGCATGAATTAACCATTCTTTATTATTATTACCAATTTACACCAAGCCACTTATCGTCTAACCAACCTTTGGTACCACCACATCCTTCCTTATGGTTCATCACTCATCAAAATAGTCGTGACCGACACATCACATCCCAGGATGGCGGCCCGTACTACTAAGCTTCATAACAACCATACTCAACTATCGTCTTATGGAGATCCTTAACAACTTTAGGAATAATAATAATAATAGTAGTAATAAATGGATTTAACAACCACTTAATCGGGCAATCTTGATACCACCACCACATATCAGGGTGGCCACTTAACCGGACAAGCTAAAAGCATCGTCTCAGGTTAGGGCAACCTCTTAATCGGGTGCTCCGATATTCATCACCATGGATCAGGGTCCATCCATATATACAAAAGGAATATAGCAATATAAGAATCTCCATTAGACAATCATAGCTATTCTTTATACAGTATAGAAAGAAAGGTGGTCCCTTTAAAGATGGTTACACAAATCTCATATGTGCAACAAACATAATTCTATTCCTTACTAGTTCTCTAAGTCCAATGAATATCCTCATCACCATGAGATGGAAAAAGTATATAAAAGCATTCATATATAGCTAACCAAGGAGAGAATAAATAAACACATGTAAACAAAAACACATAAGAATTATCAACCTACAAACATGAAATTATTAATCCAATCTTAAAGGAGTTCTCACCTTATGATCTTCGACTTATTAGAGATATAAGATGATGAAATAATAGCAAGATGGTACTCCTCTCTCTTACCTCCCTCTCTCTCTCTCTCTCTCTCTCTCTCTTTCTCTTTCTCTCTCTCTCTCTCTCCCTCTCTCAAATTCGTGAGTGGGGGTCACCTTTGGCTAAAAGAGGCCCTATATATAGAGGTAGGGTTGGAATTAGGGTTTGGAGGTGCGTAGTAGAAATATGGAGAGGGATGTGCACGCGAGGTCTTGTGTAACAACCTCTCGAGGTGGGTTTCTCAAATCTTAATATTCGGATGATCTTTAATCAATTCCAATCCATTCATCTTATCAAGCTCGAAGAGTAGAGTCAGAATACGTAAATTTCTTGATGATCCACATTCTTGATTGGCCGATCCTTAAAAATGGCCTAACGGGTGCTAAAATGGGCTATATCTCAATTAACAGTCTACGCTTAATAATCAGGGCCCAAATTTTGAAAAAATATGTAGTCATGATAGGCAAACAATTGTACAAAGTTTAGTGGTTGATTGATGGTGAGGAATGCCTAGATCTGAAATTCCAACTTTTGGCGGAAAAGGAAGGGCTGGCTTTGTGGTTCAACGGTGTAGGATTGTAGATCAGGGTCCAAATTTTGTGTAAACTCGTAGTCATATGAGTATAATGGGTGGTCCAAATTTGAGAAGCAATTGATGGTGAGAAGTGGGTAAATTGAAAGGTTCAAATTTGAGAAGAGTTAGTAACTCGTTAATTTCTAAAACGGGATAACTTCGCACATAAGAAAGAGGCTTATCAATGTGGGGCAATCAAATCACACTATTGGTCCATGATAAAGACGATCCAAGTCACTCATATGAAGAGAAATATTCGACTACGACTAACCATCTACTTTCCTCACTCGATGGACATGAAAATCAAAGGTTAAGGGCTGATTTGACAATTTGACCACTTTTACTATGATTTAAGGGCTGAAATTTGATGTGTATGGTTAATATGTGCCCAAAAGCTCAAATCCAGGATTTTGCATGAAAGTGATCGTCAGAAACTATAATACTTAAAAATGGCATCTTAACTTAAGTTTAACTAATGGCATTTTTATAATTTTTACAAATATTCGAGTTTAACGAAATCTAACTCTTCTACATTGTTAATGAGGTCTTTCTAAGCAACTTTAATAAAGGGTACTCTATATGATCTCCTACAGATGTCCCGTTATTTGAATGTTAATATCAATGGCCGGTATTTAATATAAAAAAATAGAAATAAATTTCAGAAAATTTTAAAATAATTACGGTAAATTCGGGGCGTTACAACTCCCCCCACCTTAAAACTAAACATCGTCCTCGAAGTTACCTGAATGTACGGCGAAAAGGTGTGGATAAGCTTTCTTCATTTCTTCTTCGATCTCCTAGGTTGCTTCCTCTTCTCCGTGAAACGACCATACAACTTTTACTAGTGGAATGACTTTCCTTCGCAGTACGTGCTCTTTTCGGTCCACGATACGCAGTGGTTTTTCGATGTATGACCCGTCATTACGTACTTCGATCTTTTTCCATTCGATCACGTGAGCGTCGTCTTTGTTGTACTTCCTCAACATCGATACGTGAAAAACGTTATCGACGTTTGCTAGCTGCGAGGGCAAGGCCAGATGATATGCTACTTCACCAATTCATTGGAGAATCTGAAATGGTCCGATGAAACACGGAGCTAACTTTCCCTTCTGTCCGAGCCTCAGCATTCCTTTCATAGGTGATATCTTTAAAAATACATGATCCCCTTCTTGGAACTCCAGATTCCGTCGTCGGTTATCTGCATAACTCTTTTGCTTGCTTTGAGCTAGTTTTAGGCGCTTCCGAATGATGTCAATCTTTTCTGAGGTAATTTGAACAATTTTCGGCCCAATCAAGCTTCGATCTCCTACTTCGGCCCAACATTGAGGCGTGCGACAAGGACGACCATACAGTGCTTCAAATGGTACCATACCTATACTTGCCTGAAAGCTATTGTTATAAGCAAACTCTGCCAGAGGTAGGTAATCTTCCCAACTTCCCTTAAAGTCCAACACACATGCTCGCAACATATCTTCCAGAATCTGGTTCACACATTCCGTCTGACCATCCGTCTGTGGGTGGTAAGATGTACTATACTTGAGCGACGTTCCCATAGCTTGTTGCATCTTTGACCATAATGATGACGTATAGCGTGAATCTCTATCTGATATAATCGATACCGGTACCCCATGTAAACGTACAACTTCTTTCACATACAACTCCGCCAATTCTGATACCTTCGTCGACACTCGGGTCGCTACAAGGTGAGCTGATTTGGTGAGGCGATCTACTATCACCCAAATGGCATCATGATTCTTTCTCGACTTGGGTAAACCCGTGATGAAAACCAACAGTGACGGACAAATCCGTAGCTAAGCTAGTTACGGCGACGGACTGATCCATACCTCATCTCCAAACGGCGACGGATTAATCCGAAGCGAGCCGTGGCAATGGCTAGCAACGGCAGCGGATTGTCCGTAGTTGTATTTATTAATGGCGACGGACTCTCTGCTATAGCTACGTGTTTAACCCGTAGCTATAAATTAAATGCTACGGATATAGTCCGTAGCTATAGTCAAAAGACCTACGGATACTGCGGCAATTGCTACGGACCAGATACGAACCAGCGACGGACTTTATCCGTAGTATTTAATCTATGGCTACGAATTAAATCCGTAGCCTTTGAGCCTTTTTTTGTAGTGCTACCATTAAAAAATTCCTGGAGGCCACAAAAGGCTTAAATCAAGCTAATATTTGTCTTCTCCATTCATCGATGTCTTTGTGATGTTATGAACAGTTTGTCTGACAAATAAACATCACAGTGGGCCTTAGGAAGGTTTCAATGGTGGAAATCATTATTCCCACTGTTTCTTATGGTATGGTCCACTTTAGCTTTGGATATGCTTCAATTTTGGGCTCAACCCCTACAATGAGCGGGAAAAACGGATGGACGGTGTGGATAAACCATATGCATTTACGGTGGGCCCAACTGAGTTTACTAAGTACAATAAAAAAGTACCCATTTGCAAGCATCGGACGTAGATTTTTTGCCAAAACCTTTAACAGGAAGTTCAAACACTGGGAACATAGGTGGAACCCACCGTGATTCTTGTGAGAAATCCACCCCATTCTTCCATTTTGTGAGCTCATTTTAGGATGTGAGAACAAAAATGAGCCGAATCCGAGACTCAAGTGGGTTGAAAACGTGAGGATTAAACGTCTATAGTTGAAATATTCCTGGGGTCATAGAAGTTTTGAATCTCATAATATTTGTGTTTTCAGTTCATGCCGGTAGGAATGACATTATGATCGGTATGGATGGCATATTAACATCACTATGGGTCGAGGAATGTTTTAACGGTAGGAATTTTCTTACCCACCGTTTCCTTTAGTGCGGCCCACTTGAGTCTTAAATTGACCTCATTTTTTGTTTCACATCCTAAAAGGAGCTGACATAAAGGATGGATGGGGTGGATTTCTCACAAACATCACGGTTGGCCCCACCTACATTTCCACGTAATAACTTCCTACCAAAGGCTTCCGCCAAAAATTGCGCATCCTTTGCTTGTTATTCAGAGAGAACCTCGAAAGAGAGATAAAAGAGGAGAGAGGCTTGCTTGGAAATATTATTATGTAAAGCTTGATGTGGTTGAATCAGCGAAGGAGATGGTCGTTGTTGAATTTTTACATGCGGTTGATAATACGTAGTCATGGGCTCCAATCCAACACCGTTGTATCCCTGACATAATGTAAAAAATAAAAAATAATAATTACACCAAGAAATTTAATTTTACTGTAAATTCAATAATTACACCAATGCGTACCGTTGCAAGACTTGTTTCGGGATGGAGTGAACTTGATGCATCTCTTTGCTCTTTCATGGGATGTACTAGATTTTGTGCATCTTTATGCTCTTTCTTTTGACATTTCTTCAGTCTTCCCTTCTCCAAACAATTCTTAATCCTACGTCTTCCACGAAAATTTTCCTTTCTTTTAATTTTATAAACCTTTTCCTTACTTTCAACAGTTTTAGCTCATCTTCTTTGACTTTCATTACCTTCTTTTTCAATGTTAATAATTTCATTTCTACGAATTGCATTATCGTAGCTCAATCTACCAACTTGATTTTCATTTATACTTTCATAAGCCTTCATTTTAACTTTAACAATTCTATTTCTCAACTGTGTGTTGTCAACCTTCAAATTTACACAATCGACCTGAACAGGAGACTCACTATTTATGCATTCAACAGTAGATGAGGGTTTTTTCAAATGTCTTTTTTCTTTCAACATCTTAGACAAATCTTAAAATATCAATCTTGAATGTTTAGAAATGCAATGAAATGTTTCTTCACTTTCACAACCCATTGTTAACAACTTAATAAAGTTGTAAAGTAAACTATTATAACATTGGGAACACAATTTCTTACGCTCACCATCTGAGTCAGGTCCACCACTTTCTGATAGAAATGATATTAAAGCAGCTTCTCTGGTCCACCTCTTCAAAATGTATTTTGCTTAGATAGTTGCGAGGGAATGATTTGTTACTTTTAATGCATGGCTACACAAAATACCCATGAATTTGAACTTTCTGCAACTGCAAGCAATGTTATCATCCATTGAGTTCACAGTAACCAAGTAGGGTCTGTGCCTTTTTCCATCACGTACTTGATATTTTATAATTGTTCCATACTCTTCTAATTTTATCGCAGTTTGATCAAGACTATTGACATACTCTATCTGGGATAATTTAAATATGGTTGATGTGTAAACACTAGTAGCATGCTTTAACATTTTTACAGGAAACGACAAGATTGGTGAACTTTGTGTCATTTTGAAATTGGCTTCTAATTCTGCATTGTGTCTATCATCCACTAATCTTTCAAAGTGTTCAAAATGTTGGGTGCGTTTCACACAAACCTTAGGATCAGGCCCCCCAGTGCACTAGAATTATGGGTTATAATAATGCAGTAATCGAGAATAATGCATCAACCACACGACACAAGGAGTTTTTATGTGAAAAACCCTTAAAAGAGGTAAAAACCACGAGACCTAGTCCAAATCAACAATCCACTATGAAGTAAAGCGTTACAACCGATCACAAGCACACACCGCTTGGATCAAATCTTCTTCACTCACGTAGGAGTGGATAAACAATAAGAGAACAATGAAAACAGAGAGATCTCACTCGAGCACGAGGACGTTGAAGAGCCAAGACGTCGTTGCACAGTGAATCACCTTCGCGCGAGCAAAGCCTCCTCTACCAACAAGCTTCCTCTCTCTCTTTTCTCTTTCTGCCTTCCTCTTTTTCTCTCTCTCACCTTGGACGTGAAAACACCTTAATAGGATAACATAATCCCGATTTGGAACCTCTTAAATAGAGAACCGGAGGAAACAAAACCCAAAGAGGAAACCACTTATAAGCAGTCCGCGTCAGGTCAGGTGCCCAGTCAAAAGGGCCGTCGGGCGCCCCCCCAAATAAAAAAAATGGTCCAGTGAGAAAACTAAAAGGAACTTCCCAATTTCGGGTGCCCGACCAAGGGCACCCGAGCCTACTTGGTCGGGCTCCCGCCTAGGGCACCGTGCTCGAGGTCACAAGACCATCGGGCGCCCGACTTCTGTCAAAACTTTCCAGCAACTTTCTGCCTCATCTGGGTGAATTTCGGTCGCCCGACTACTCTTGGTCCAGGCGCCCGACCACACTCAGGCTGCACCAATCTTCTCTAAGTTGAGGAGGAAAAACCCCATCATAAAAAACTTGAGAATATTTTGTTCGAGATTCAAGTACATCTTTATTTCCTTATTCAAACTTTCGCAACATTGTGTGCTTTTCATATCTGCACAAAATACATTCTTTCTGTACACTAATGCCCATTTCTCCTTTTCACCGAATAACTGTTACAACCATGTATTATCTGCAAGATCATATTTTTTTATCATTTTTTACCATGCATGGAGGAATTCATCTTCATCATCAAAATCATATACACATCTGAAAAAATCATTACCAAAAGATTCAGAAGAACTAAATAGATGACTGAGATGTTTGCATGTGTTCTGAAACATATGTCATACACAAATACAGTGAACCGTTTCTGATAACTCCGACTTTATTGCATTCGACATGGCCTTATCCTAATTAGTGAGAATGGTTTGGGGCTTTCTTCCCGACATTGCATCATAGAAAGTGTTAAACAACCATCTGAAAGAATCGATGGTTTCATCATAGAAGAGTGTAGCCCCAAAAATCACAGTCTGTCTATGATGATTAACTCCGATAAATGGTGCAAATGGACGTCCATACTCATTTGTTTTATACGTCATGTCGAAGCAAATCACGTCTCCAAAACGATCGTAATCTAAAATCATTCTTCCATCTACCCAAAAAATATTGGTGATACAATCTTTGGCATCAAATTGAATAGAGTAGAAGAACTTTGGATCTTCAACTTGCTTTCTTTTGAAAAATTCCAATAGACCTTTAACATCAAATTTTTCCATCTCATTTTCTCTTTTTGTCCGTAAATAATTCTTATAGTCCACCATACTATGTCCAACATTCTATCGACCACCAGCTTGTTTACTCATTAAATCAAATATTGATTTTGGCTTTATACCTGACCTATCACAATCATCGGCTATAATTACTTGAGCACTAGCAAATTTTCGTTGTGATCTTAACAAATGAGATGCTTCTGAAGATGCAAGAATGTGATTATGATCAAAGTTAAATGCAGTTATTCAATATTTACCATCAAGTCCCAATCTAATGGTCATATATGCCTCACATCCTGTCTTGTTTCATCACGGTGATGCTTTACATTGGAATCATGTTTATCAAATGGGCGTTTACCTTCCCTATAATAAAGAAATTTTTTCGTTTTCAATACACATGTCCTACTATCGATAGTCTTATTATTATCCGTACACTAAAACCAACTTTCCTTCCAAAATTATTATAGAAATTATAGGCATCTTTTCTATTTCAAATTCCATACCAATTTCTGGATTCGGTACCTCAACCTCAAATTGCGTGTAAGATTCAATGTCATGTATATTTTCCATTGACCTAAAATGTAAAAACGATGTTTCAAAACAAATGCCTCCTTTTAGGGCAATCACACAATCAAGAATTGATGAAAACAGATCTGGCATAAACGACAATTTGACTCATGTGAATATATTGGACAAGATAGAATTGTCAAATATATTTGTGAATCTAACACATAATCATGGTGGGGAGAACAAAATATCCACTTGAGGTATTTCATCAAATATTTAGGAGTAATTACAGGTAATTATAGTGGCAAAGATGAATACAATGGTATTACGATTCAACAAATCACATAATCATCAACTTGTGACATTTGCTCAAATAAAACAATGACGAAAATCGGAACATTTAATGCAAATAGGGAAGCATAAATGTCATACATTCATACTAATCTACAGAAACTATAAATAGGAGTTCAAATTAAAACTTTACCTGTGAACACTAATTCAAATGATCAGATCTTTAGATAAGAGAGTGGCTTCTGATAGAAGAGCAATTTAGGGGTTTTTTTTTTTTTTTTAAGCTATAGAAGATCGAAGTTCGAAAGGGGAAAAAAAGGGAAGATCGGATTGTTCTTCCGATCATTGGGAGAAAATAGGGCATGGTAGATTTTTTTTTTAGTTTTTCATTTGGTTTTTTTTTTTGTATTTTTTTAATAAACGCCGAGTGCCTACCAAATCATTCCGCGCAACACCTCCGAAGGTTGCGAAAGCCTTGTGTAGGAAGAAACCAAGGTGGGGCCCACCGTGATGTTTTCGAGAAATCCACACAGTCCATCTGTAACAACCCAAGATTTCGGCTCCCGTGTATATCACGACGGCCAAATTCCCAAGGTTATTTGGAATGTGTGAGGGTTATACCCCTTACATAATTTTCACACAAATATGCACATTTCATACTATTTGGAAAACCATGAGCAAGACGGTAAAACCAAACTTATATATTATTTCATTAACTAAACTAAATCATCAAACCATGTAACCATCATTCAATCAAACACCATATTCATAACTACGTCCTCCCATTGAAACTTATTACAATTTCAAATACTAAATAAATGCTAGAACTATGAAAACTGTGCTGTCTCGTCTTCCACCATCTGCTCCCACGAGCCATCATAATCGTCTCCTTGAGGCTCGGGCTCCTGAGGATCATTACCTACATGTTCTAAATTATTTTCACAAAACACCTTCAAAAGCGGCATATTGAAGAACTACTTTAAGGTTAGAAATAATAATCGCATAAAAATCATAACAAAACATCCATTACTCTTTCTTAATGCAATGTATGATAATGCATGATCCAGCGTAGGAATCCTTAGACATGCCGCCAGGGGTTTTGGGACACGCAAGCCCATAATTTTACCCGACCACGTGAGAAACGGGACGCTCATAGCCCAAATCCTCACGTGATAGTGTATGGGAGAAGTAGGACGCTCTAGCCTATTCTCAATTCCATACACCCACATGGAGCCACGTGCATGCATGAATTAACCATTCTTTATTATTATTACCAATTTACACCAAGCCACTTATCGTCTAACCAACCTTTGGTACCACCACATCCTTCCTTATGGTTCATCACTCATCAAAATAGTCGTAACCGACACATCACATCCCAGGATGGCGGCCCGTACTACTAAGCTTCATAACAACCATACTCAACTATCGTCTTATGGAGATCCTTAACAACTTTAGAAATAATAATAATAATAGTAGTAATAAATGGATTTAACAACCACTTAATCGGGCAATCTTGATACCACCACCACATATCAGGGTGGCCACTTAACCGGACAAGCTAAAAGCATCGTCTCAGGTTAGGGCAACCTCTTAATCGGGTGCTCCGATATTCATCACCATGGATCAGGGTCCATTCATATATACAAAAGGAATATAGCAATATAAGAATCTCCATTAGACAATCATAGCTATTCTTTATACAGTATAGAAAGAAATGTGGTCCCTTTAAAGATGGTTACACAAATCTCATATGTGCAACAAACATAATTCTATTCCTTACTAGTTCTCTAAGTCCAATGAATATCCTCATCACCAAGAGATGGAAAAAGTATATAAAAGCATTCATATATAGCTAACCAAGGAGAGAATAAATAAACACATGTAAACAAAAACACATAAGAATTATCAACCTACAAACATGAAATTATTAATCCAATCTTAAAGGAGTTCTCACCTTATGATCTTCGACTTATTAGAGATATAAGATGATGAAATAATAGCAAGATGGTACTCCTCTCTCTTACCTCCCTCTCTCTCTCTCTCTCTCTCTTTCTCTTTCTCTCTCTCTCTCTCTCTCTCTCTCTCTCTCTCTCTCTCTCTTTCTCTTTCTCTCTCTCTCTCTCTCTCTCTCTCTCTCTCTCTCCCTCTCTCCCTCTCTGGCTAAAAGAGGCCCTATATATAGAGGTAGGGTTGGAATTAGGGTTTGGAGGTGCGTAGTAGAAATATGGAGAGGGATGTGCACGCGAGGTCTTGTGTAACAACCTCTCGAGGTGGGTTTCTCAAATCTTAATATTCGGATGATCTTTAATCAATTCCAATCCATTCATCTTATCAAGCTCGAAGAGTAGAGTCAGAATACGTAAATTTCTTGATGATCCACATTCTTGATTGGCCGATCCTTAAAAATGGCCTAACGGGTGCTAAAATGGGCTATATCTCAATTAACAGTCTACGCTTAATGATCAGGGCCCAAATTTTGGAAAAATATGTAGTCATGATAGGCAAACAATTGTACAAAGTTTAGTGGTTGATTGATGGTGAGGAATGCCTAGATCTGAAATTCCAACTTTTGGCGGAAAAGGAAGGGCTGGCTTTGTGGTTCAACGGTGTAGGATTGTAGATCAGGGTCTAAATTTTGTGTAAACTCGTAGTCATATGAGTATAATGGGTGGTCCAAATTTGAGAAGCAATTGATGGTGAGAAGTGGGTAAATTGAAAGGTTCAAATTTGAGAAGAGTTAGTAACTCGTTAATTTCTAAAACGGGATAACTTCGCACATAAGAAAGAGGC
Source organism: Liriodendron chinense (assembly GCA_003013855.2). Taxonomy (NCBI): domain Eukaryota; kingdom Viridiplantae; phylum Streptophyta; class Magnoliopsida; order Magnoliales; family Magnoliaceae; genus Liriodendron; species Liriodendron chinense. The sequence continues at coordinate 3,762,052 of ML058359.1, read as the reverse complement.
TTATCAATGTGGGGCAATCAAATCACACTATTGGTCCATGATAAAGACGATCCAAGTCACTCATATGAAGAGAAATATTCGACTACGACTAACCATCTACTTTCCTCACTCGATGGACATGAAAATCAAAGGTTAAGGGCTGATTTGACAATTTGACCACTTTTACTATGATTTAAGGGCTGAAATTTGATGTGTATGGTTAATATGTGCCCAAAAGCTCAAATCCAGGATTTTGCATGAAAGTGATCGTCAGAAACTATAATACTTAAAAATGGCATCTTAACTTAAGTTTAACTAATGGCATTTTTATAATTTTTACAAATATTCGAGTTTAACGAAATCTAACTCTTCTACATTGTTAATGAGGTCTTTCTAAGCAACTTTAATAAAGGGTACTCTATATGATCTCCTACAGATGTCCCGTTATTTGAATGTTAATATCAATGGCCGGTATTTAATATAAAAAAATAGAAATAAATTTCAGAAAATTTTAAAATAATTACGGTAAATTCGGGGCGTTACAACTCCCCCCACCTTAAAACTAAACATCGTCCTCGAAGTTACCTGAATGTACGGCGAAAAGGTGTGGATAAGCTTTCTTCATTTCTTCTTCGATCTCCTAGGTTGCTTCCTCTTCTCCGTGAAACGACCATACAACTTTTACTAGTGGAATGACTTTCCTTCGCAGTACGTGCTCTTTTCGGTCCACGATACGCAGTGGTTTTTCGATGTATGACCCGTCATTACGTACTTCGATCTTTTTCCATTCGATCACGTGAGCGTCGTCTTTGTTGTACTTCCTCAACATCGATACGTGAAAAACGTTATCGACGTTTGCTAGCTGCGAGGGCAAGGCCAGATGATATGCTACTTCACCAATTCATTGGAGAATCTGAAATGGTCCGATGAAACACGGAGCTAACTTTCCCTTCTGTCCGAGCCTCAGCATTCCTTTCATAGGTGATATCTTTAAAAATACATGATCCCCTTCTTGGAACTCCAGATTCCGTCGTCGGTTATCTGCATAACTCTTTTGCTTGCTTTGAGCTAGTTTTAGGCGCTTCCGAATGATGTCAATCTTTTCTGAGGTAATTTGAACAATTTTCGGCCCAATCAAGCTTCGATCTCCTACTTCGGCCCAACATTGAGGCGTGCGACAAGGACGACCATACAGTGCTTCAAATGGTACCATACCTATACTTGCCTGAAAGCTATTGTTATAAGCAAACTCTGCCAGAGGTAGGTAATCTTCCCAACTTCCCTTAAAGTCCAACACACATGCTCGCAACATATCTTCCAGAATCTGGTTCACACATTCCGTCTGACCATCCGTCTGTGGGTGGTAAGATGTACTATACTTGAGCGACGTTCCCATAGCTTGTTGCATCTTTGACCATAATGATGACGTATAGCGTGAATCTCTATCTGATATAATCGATACCGGTACCCCATGTAAACGTACAACTTCTTTCACATACAACTCCGCCAATTCTGATACCTTCGTCGACACTCGGGTCGCTACAAGGTGAGCTGATTTGGTGAGGCGATCTACTATCACCCAAATGGCATCATGATTCTTTCTCGACTTGGGTAAACCCGTGATGAAGTCCATAGTAATGTGCTCCCACTTCCACGTAGGGATCTCCGGTTGTTTCAACAATCCTCCTGGCTTTTTGTGCTCGGCTTTTACCCGTTGACACGTGAGGCACTTAAATACTTATTATGCAATCTCTCGCTTCATGTTGTTCCACCAGTACTGCCTCTTCATGTCCAGATACATCTTCGTGCTCCCCGGGTGAATCGTTAACTTCGAGCGATGTGCTTCGTCCATCACTTCCTTCTTCAAACTTAGTTTATTTGGCACACATAAACAGTCGCGAAAACGTATGCCTCCATCTGATTCAATTCGCCAATCTACATTTCTTTCATCGGCCATAAATTTTTTCATTATTTCCTGCAATTCGTCGTCTTGGTTCTGAGCATCAATGATTTTACGCATCAATGTCGATTCTACTACAATATTATTCACTTTCACTACTTGGCTCCCAACGTTTAATTTACATCAAAATCTTTTATAAAATTTAGCATTCCCACTTCTTGAGGATGTAAGACATTGTTGTCTCATGTACCTTCTTCCTACTAAGGGCATCAGCCACTGCATTAGCTTTCCCAGGCTTGTAACACAACTCTATCTGAAAATCCTTAAGTGTCTCCATCCACCTTCGTTGACGCATATTCAGATCTTTCTACTGAAACAAGTACTTCAGGCTCTTCTGGTCGGTGTTTAACTTGAATTGCTCCCCATACAAATAATGTCTCCAAATTTTTAAGGCAAAGATCACAGCTGCTAATTCTAGATCGTGCGTGGGGCAGTTCTGCTCGTGTGGTCTCAATTGGCGAGAGTTGTAAGCTATTACCTTATCTGCCTACATCAATACACAACCCAGGCCTGCTCGTGAGGCATCGGTATGGACCACAAATTCTACTCCTTCTTCGGGCAATACTAGAACTAGGGCTGTTGTTAACAATTCTTTCAGCCTTTGGAAAGCTTCTTCTGCCTTCGTGCTCCAGACAAAGCAAGTATTCTTCCTAGTTAACTCGATCAAGGGGCGAGCGATCTTTGAGAATTCTTTGATGAAACGACGATAGTATCCTGCAAGCCCTAGGAAACTTCGCACTTCGGTGACTGAGGTAGGTTGGATCCATTGGCGGACCGCCTCAACTTTGGACTGGTCGACTGCTATCCCATCGCGAGTGACTACATGACCAAGGAACTTCACTTCTTCTTCCCAGAAATCACATTTCTTTAACTTAGCATACAATTGGTTGTCCTTTAGTGTCTGCAGAGCTATTCTTAGATGCTCGGCGTGCTCTTCCTTACTCTTCGAGTATATGAGGATATCATCGATGAAAACAATAACAAATTTATCTAGGTAGGGCTTGAATACACGGTTCATCAGGTCCATGAATACTGCTGGGGCATTTGTCAATCCGAAGGGCATGACAACAAACTCATAATGTCCATACCTCGTTCTGAATGCCGTTTTGAAAATATCTGCATCTCTCACTCTTAGTTGATGGTACTCGGACCTTAAATCAATCTTCGAAAAGAACTGGGCTCCTCTTAACTGGTCGAAAAGATCATCTATGCGCGAAAGAGGATACTTGTTCTTAATAGTGGCTTGGTTCAACTTTCTATAATCAATACACAGGCGAAGCGAACCATCCTTTTTCCTTACAAAGAGGACAGGCGCGGCCCAGGGAGATACGCTGGGGCGAATAAATCCTTGCTCTAGGAGTTCTTCTAACTGTTTCTTCAATTCTTGCAATTCTACAGGAGCCATACGGTACATTGCCAATGCTATAGGTGCTGTACCTGGCACGAGATCAATGGCGAAATCTACTTCACGCTTCGGGGGTAGACCAGGAATATCTTGGAATACTTCAGGGAATTCAGCTACTATGGGGATTTGGTCGACAGATAGCTCAACCGATTTTTCGACGCACATCAACCATTCGATTACTTCCTTCCTCTTCTTACCTTGGAACACTACCGGGTCGTGGCTCGGGAGAGACAATGATATGGTCTTAGCATGGTAATCCAAGTTCACCCGGTGCTTAAAGAGCCAGTCCATTCCCAAGATCACGTCGAAGTTCTTCATGTTCAATACAACTAGATTTGCTTCAAATTTGACTCTGCCAATGGTTAAAGGACACCTTCGACATTCCTTTCTTAGTTCTACAATTTGACCGATAGGTGTTGCTATGACCACAGATTCACCTAAGCGTTCTACTTTTAAGTCTAATCGAGCTACAACTGATGCAGCAATAAAAGAAATGGAGGCACCGCTATCAAATAAGACAACTACTGGATCATCGCCGATAAAGATAGTACCTTCGATAGCGCGGGGATCTTCTTCCGCATTATCTGGTGGAGCCATAGCATAGAGACGTCCTTGTTGCTTTTAGTTTGGATTTGGTGCTTCTCTCTTTTGCATTTGAGGACGGGCTGCTACAGGTGGTCTGGGTGCTTGATTCTGCTGTTGTGGTTGACTCCCCTTAGGCTGTGAGGCATTCTTCTCATCTACAGCCTTCTTGAAACAATTGATGACCTTGTGTTCTAGCTTTCCGCAGTAGTGACAGTTGAAGGGGTCCCGGTTCTGTTGCTGATTGGTTGGTGCAAGTCTTGGCCTCTTATCAGGAATGGAAGGTGGGTTTGGTACTGCTGTGCTTTTCTGGCCTACTTGTCTTGTTTGATTTCGTTGCTGGATATAGCGTTCAGTGTCTTTCTTAGCGATCATTGCTCGATCTATGATCTCTTCATAAGTATGTAGCTTCAATATGCTAATCTTTGACCAAATACTAGGTCTCAAGCCTTCCTGGAACTTGTGGATCTTGTAATCCAAGTTTTCTATTGCTGAGGGTAGGTAACTTGACAACTCAGCGAATTTGTCTTCATATTGGGCTACGGTGAGGTTACCTTGCTCAAGTTTCAGGAATTCAGACATCTTCTCTTTCCTATATGCTTCAGGGAAAAACTTGTCACGGAACTTGGCATGGAAAGTGTCCCATGTCCACTGGAATCCTTCTAGGACTCTTCTTTTTGCTGCCTACCACCAAACGTAGGCCGCCCCCTCTAATAGGTATGTAGCTAGGGTCACTCGATGTTGCATGGGGCAAGCTAGGGTGTCTAGTGCCTTAGCCACTTGCTTAAGCTAATAATCCGCCTTGGTAGGGTCAGGGTTTCCATGGAACTTCTCAGGATGTAGCTTTAGGAATTTCTCAATCAGAATGGTTTCTTCAGGAAGCATGAACCGAGGTTGATTAGGCGGAGGAGCCTGTCTAGGTGCTAGGGGTACTTGAAATGTTTCAGCTTAATTTTGGGGTGTTGGTGTAGTTGTTTGAGTTCCTACTGGAGGCAGAGGTACGATTTGAGTAGAGGTTGGAATCGGAGTTTGGTCAGGGGTCACGATCGTTATCAGTTGTTCGAGGGTGGCCTGGTGTCGGGTTTGTTGCTCATGCTGTTGGGCCTGTTGCTGCTGAATGATACCGGTGAGAAGATCAAGTGCACCTAACATAGCTTCCCAAGGTTGTAGAGCATTAGAGTTTCCTCCCACTGAAGTCATTGGTGGATTTGTATTAGGACTCGCAGTGTTAGCCATGGGTGGTGACTCAGGCTGGGGTGAGGCCACGGAAACGTTTCTTGAAGATTTTCTCTTAGGGGCCATCAAGCTGAAAATAAGTGTTCTATAGGTTAGAGGGCACTTCTAAGGTGAAAACTAATGAACTCAAATCAGAAAGTTAGAGTTAGAGGTTCACCTAGCTCGTAGTTTGGGAATCTGATACCCAGGACCTGATTGCGCTCTTGGATTTTTTTTCTCTCAAACTGGAAGTCCTTTTCCTCTGAAATTTGGAGGGTAGATAGATGATTAGGTGGGGAATACCTCAAATTTTTCTCAGAATAAAAATCTCATGATAAAGTATAGTTCTGACCCCCACAAGTCTGAAAAACGTAACAGATCAGCAGACTTTTATACAACATATGTGTTATTGCCAAAATTTTCCTGATTTAATTACATATCGGATTGATCTGAAATTTATACAAATACTGGGGACTGAGTTATAAATCTCCAGAAAAATTTATAAAATTTTATGAGATCTGAAAATACGTTTTCTAATGACGGAATTACAAACGGGTCTAGAAATCTGCCCTAATTGAAATAATTAGAAATAAAATAGTTACTCCTAATTATTTATGGAGAAAATTCATAGGATTCAATGAATCACTGATTCAAATATGGGGAATAGATGAGAGCCCCAAATAAAAAAAATGAAAATTTTCCTTCCGAAAATCCTAAAATGTTGAGATTTCTAAGTTCCACGACTACCCTAGTAAATTTCAAGGAAACTAAGTGTTGGTCTTTAAGTTCATAACATTAAATACCATTAATAGGATTGAATCTAAATGATTTGTCTCTAGTCTTTGGGACCTAAGCCCTAAGATGATTTAATTTTGATATGGATTTAGGCTTCTCGCCCAGAGGTCCCATTTTGCTCTGATACCAACTTGTAACAACCCAAGATTTCGGCTCCCGTGTACATCACGACGGCAGAATTTCCAAGGTTATTTGGAATGTGTGAAGGTTATACCCCTTACATAATTTTCACACAAACATACACATTTCATATTATTTGGAAAACCATGAGCAAGAGGTGAAACCAAACTTATGAAAATGCGGTATAAGTTTGATTACCGCTTTTGTAGAAGCAAGAAACAGCTTACCTTGTCCTAGAGGGGGGTGAATAGGACACTTTTTAGAATTACCAAATTACACACTTGTAAACATGCAAGGTATTCTTAGAGAACTTACTTCAAGCACAAGATATGCAGAATATTAATCAATAAAAACACAAGTGAAAGAAGTAAAGCAGTTCATCAATTCATCACACAACAAGAGATTTTATAGTGGTTCAGTTATGTACCTACTCCACTCCCGGCTGATCCACTCACTCCTTGAGCGGCCGGATTTCACTATCACTATGGTTTTAAATGAGGTTAACCATAAACCTTAACAGCCTACAAAAGGACTTAAACCTCAACACATGGATTCATCCTTCCATAGGACTAATCCATGAACCACTTTGTCCTACACAAGGGCTTGTCCTACACAAGGGCTTGTCCTACTCAAGGACTTGTCCTACGCAAGGACTCTGCCGAGTTTGGGTCTTCAAACTCTGAAACCCAAATCTCAACTTTGAGGAGGTTTCTTGGACTCGAAAGACTAAATATACTTAGCTGATTGAGCCCCTTGATGATGCCTTTGTTGAAGAAGCTTCGGCTTGCACGGAAGTTACCTTCTTCAGCTCCCTCGATCAGCAACCTTGCTATGGATGACTTCTTGTAGATTCCAAGGTGAGGGATTAGGGTTTGGTTGAGGCTATATTGGGATATGGCTTTTATATGAGGAGTAGCTTCTACCTAAACCACCATTAATGGCATTGATGACAAGAGTATAACTTTGAGAGGTAGGTCAAGATGCCATTAAAGAGGGGTTGAGTTCATAATTCAATCCAAGCTTTGAATGCTCTTCTATGTTGGTCAAATCAACATGGATTGAAGTATGAACTCAACAAATCAAAGGGTATGAGAGAAGGGGATCTCAAGGAGAAAGCACAAACAAACCCTAGATGATGCTCAAGGTGATTCCCACAAGATCCAACCGAATTCCATATATAGAGATGACTTTCAACGGTCAGAAAACGGTCACCTCGATAGGATCCGATCGATCGGACATAAGTATTAGCTTGATTTGAATTTTGCTGAAAAACAGGTTCTCCGATTGATCGGACTTAGTTCTGATTGATCGGAGGACCCTTCCGATTGATCAGACAGATGGTCCGATTGATCATAATTTCTTCCAGAGAGTTTATGTGTTTTTCTGGATTTTCGTCCGATGGATCGGAGCACCCTTCCGATGGACCTTCCGATTGATAGGACAGATGTTCCGATTGATCGTAATTTCTTCCAGAGAGTTTATGTGATTTTCTGGATTTTCGTCCGATGGATCGGATCATTCTCCGATTGATCGGAGCACCCTGTCCGATTGATCGGACAGTCCTCCGAGTGATCGAAAAAATGTCCAGAGAGTTTTTCAAAATTGCTGGACAAATCCCCGATTGATCGGACATAACTTCCGATTGATCAGACACCTATCAGACACAGCTCCGATGGATCGGACACCTATCGGAGACAGCAGATATACTGTTTTTCATGTTTTAAGCAACAACTGCCATAATGGACACTTCCATAGCTGATCTTTATGGAAGGTGGACTATAGATGGGGCTAAGGATATAACTAGGAAGGGTTGAGCCATCTATAGAAGGGTTTTGGGATCAAAGGTTTGGATGAAGAGGCTTGAAGCTTGACTGGATGAGCGATCTTCATGAGTAGCTACTATCTTCAGCCGCAAGCAGACTTGACGACACACTAACCATGGTAATTGACAAATCTATGTATTAACAACTTATATATTATTTCATTAACTAAACTAAATCATCAAACCATGTAACCATCATTTAATCAAACGCCATATTCATAACTACGTCCTCCCATTGAGACTTATTACAATTTCAAATACTAAATAAATGCTAGAATTATGAATGACTATGCGGTCTCGTCTTCTACCATCTGCTCCCACGAGCCATCATAATCGTCTCCTTGAGGCTCGGGCTCCTGATGATCATTACCTACATGTTCTAAATTATTTCCATAAAACACCGTCAAAAGTGGCATAGTGAAGAACTACTTTAAGGTTAGAAATAATAATCGCATAAAAATCATAACAAAACATCCATTACTCTTTCTTAATGCAATGCATGATAATGCATGACCCATCGTAGGAATCCTTAGACATGCCGTCAGGGGTTTTGGGACACGCAAGCCCATAATTTTGCCCGACCACGTGAGAAACGGGACGCTCATACCCCAAATCCTCACGTGACAGTGTATGGGAGAAGTAGGACGCTCTAGCCTATTCTCAATTCCATACACCCACATGGAGCCACGTGCATGCATGAATTAGCCATTCTTTATTATTATTACCAATTTACACCAAGCCACTTATCGTCTAACCAACCTTTGGTACCACTACATCCTTCCTTATGGTTCATCACTTATCAAAATAGTCGTAACGGACACATCACATCCCAGGATGGTGGCCCGTATTACTAAGCTTCATAACAATCATACTCAACTATCGTCTTATGGAGATCCTTAACAACTTTAGGAATAATAATAATAATAGTAAATATAATAATAATAGTAGTAATAAATGGATTTAACAACCACTTAATCTGGCGATCTTGATACCACCACCACATATCAGGGAGGCCACTTAAACGGACAAGCTAAAAGCATCGTCTCAGGTTAGGGCAACCTCTTAACCGGGTGTTCCAATATTCATCACTACGGATCAGGGTCCATCCATATATGTAAAAGGAATATAGCAATATAAGAATCTCCATTAGACAATCACAACTATTCTTTATACAGTATAGAAAGAAATGTGGTCCCTTTAAAGATGGTTACACAAATCTCATATGTGCAACAAACATAATTCTATTCCTTACTAGTTCTCTAAGTCCAATGAATATCCTCATCACCAAGAGATGGAAAAAGTATATAAAAGCATTCATATATAGCTAACTAAGGAGAGAATAAATAAACACATGTAAACAAAAACACATAAGAATTATCAACCTACAAACATGAAATTATTAATCCAATCTTAAAGGAGTTCTCACCTTATGATCTTCGACTTATTAGAGATATAAGATGATGAAATAATAGCAAGATGGTACTCATTCTCTCTCTTACTTCCCTCGCTTTCTCTTTCTCTCTCTCTCTCTCTTTCTCTTTCTCTCTCTCCCTCTTTCAAATTCGTGGGTGGGAGTCACCTTTGGTTAAGAGAGGCCCTATATATAGAGGTAGGGTTGGAATTAGGGTTTGGAAGTGTGTAGTAGAAATATGGAGAGGGATGTGCACGCGAGGTCTTGTGTAACAACCTCTCGATGTGGGTTTCTCAAATCTTAATATTCGGATGATCTTTGATCAATTCCAATCCGTTCATCTTATCAAGCTCGAAGAGTAGCGTCAGAATACGTAAATTTCTTGATGATCCACACTCTAGATTGGCCGATCCTTAAAAATGGCATAACGAGTGCTAAAATGGGCTATATCTCAATTAACGGTCTACGCTTGATGATCAGGGCCCAAATTTTGAAAAAATATGTAGTCACGATAGGCAAACAATTGTACAAAGTTTAGTGGTTGATTGGTGGTGAGGAATGCCTAGATCTGAAATTCCAACTTTTGGCGGAAAAGGAAGGGGCTGGCTTTGTGGTTCAACGGTGTAGGATTGTAGATCGGGGTCCAAATTTTGTATAAACTCGTAGTCGTATGAGTATAATGGGTGGTCCAAATTTGAGAAGCGATTGATGGTGAGAAGTGGGTAAATTGAAAGGTTCAAATTTGAGAAAAGTTGGTAACTCGTTAATTTCTATAACGGTATAACTTCGTGTATAAGAAAGAAGCTTATCAATGTGGGGCAATCAAATCACACTATTGGTCCATGATAAAGACGATCCAAGTCACTCATATGAAGAGAAATATTCGACTACGACTAACCATCTACTTTCCTCACTCGATGGACATGAAAATCAAGGGTTAAGGGCTGATTTGACAATTGGACCACTTCTACTATGATTTAAGAGCTGAAATTTGATGTGTATGGTTAATATGTGCCCAAAAGCTCAAATCCAGGATTTTGCATGAAAGTGATCGTCAGAAACTATAATACTTAAAAATGGCATCTTAACTTAAGTTTAACTAATGGTATTTTTGTAATTTTTGCAAATATTCGAGTTTATCTAACTCTTCTATATTGTTAATGAGGTCATTCTAAGCAACTTTAATAAAGGGTACTCCATATGATCTCCTACGGATGTCCCGTTATTTGAATGTTAATATCAATGGCCGGTATTTAATATGAAAAAAAATAGAAATAAATTTCAGAAAATTTTAAAATAATTACGGTAAATTCGGAGCGTTACACCATCTGCCTTGTGAGATAATTTTAGGGCATTAGACTAAAAACGAGCCGCATATAAGACTCAAGTGGTCCACACTTAAGGAAAAGGTGGGTAGGGAAATGCTTACTGTTGAAACCTCCCTGGGTCCACAGTGATGTTTATATGACATCAATACCGTTCATAACGTCATTCTTACTGGTTAACTGATATCACAAATATTTCCCTTATTTAAAACCTCTGTGGCCCCACGAATATTTCAATTGTGGATGTTCAATCCTCACATTTTCGACCCACTTGAGTCCTGGATCCAGTTCATTTTTTTATAATATCCTAAAATGAGCTCATGAGGCAGATGGATGGGGTGGATTTCTCAAAAATATATGGTGGGCCCCACTTAGGTTTCCAGCGCAGGAACTTGCGCATCCTGCGCAAGGCTTTCATAGGAAATCCATTGGCAAGGGGAGTGGATTGGGTGAAACCCCGAATCCACCGAGGTGGGTGAGACCCCTGATTCTGGGGCTCAAAGTGATGTATGTACCTTAAATCCACATCATCCAACTATTTTTAAAGCTTATTTTAGGGCATGTTACAAAAAATGAAGCTGACGCAAATCTTAGGTGGACCACACCATAGGAAATAGTCGTGATTAAATCCTCACCATTAAAAACTTCATGGATTCCACCAGAATGTTTATTTGCCATCCAACCTGTTTATAAGGTCACAAACACATAAATGAAGGGACCACATAAATATCATCTTGATCCAAAGCTTTTGTGGCCCACAAGAAGCTTTTAATGGTTAATTACTACGGTTTACTGTATTATGGTCCATCTGGCATCTGGAACTCCTTAATTTTTTAAATCATGCTCTAAAATGAGCTTTCAATGCGGAAGGACGACGTGGATGTAGTCACATACATTATAGTAGGCCTCACGCTCAGGGGTCCCACCCACCTCGGTGGATTCGGGATCTCACCTAATACGCTCCCGTTTGGCAGGCAATCTGCGTGGAAGGTGATGGGCGAGATTAAACGTAGATTGGCTAGGGAGGTTAATTCTATGTAGGCTCTAATATGATTATGTACCTCATCCATACCAACCATTTATTTTTATAGATCATTTTTTATATGTGCTAAAGTAGAGGCAGGTTCAAATCTCAAGTGGACCACAACTAGAAGTGTACACGAGTTGAGCCGAACCAAGCTTTGCCCAACTCGGCTTGGTTTGGTCAGCGGACGACCTAGGCTCGAGCTTGGCTCAGCTTAGTCCTTGAGCCCAGGTGGTGGGCTTGGCTTGGTTTGGACGAGCTTTCGAGCCGAATTCGAGCCTGTCCGAGCTCCAAGCTTTCAAGCCTGAATTCGAGACGAGCAATCGAGCGTTGGGCAAAGCCGCAAAGATGAGGGAGAGCTGGAGAGGGAGGAGGTGAGGCCGGATGACGGAGGAGAGAAATCAAAGGTGAGGGAGAGCCGGAGAGGGAGGAGGTGAGGTTGGACGACAAAGGAGAGAAATCAAAGATGAGGGAGAGTTGGAGAGGGAGGAGGTGAGGTTGGATGACGGAGGAGAGAAATCAGAGATGAGGGAGAGCCGGAGAGGGAGGTGGTGGGGCCGATGGTCGGAGGGGGTCGCTGGTTAGGCCGAGGCCGCCGGGCGAGGTCGATTCGGCTGGAGGGGAGGGGGTTTTGTTTTTGAGATTTTTAAGGGTGGGCGGGCAAATACGAAAGGGCGCTGGAGGAAAAGAATTAGGACGAAAGGGCATGAAAAAAAATATTTATTATTATTATTATTATTATTATTATTATATATATATATATATATATATATATATATATATATATATATATATTATTTTTTAGTAAAAAATATATCGAGCCTTCTACGAGGCGAGCCGAGCCGAGCTCAGGTCAAGCTCGGGCTTGGCTCGAATTTCCAACGAGCCCACATATTCGGCTTAGCTTGGCTTGATCCACCCTCCAAATCGAAGCGAACCGAGCTTTTTCGAGCCAAGCCGAGCGAGGCTTTCGAGCTAGCTCGGTTCGTGTATAGCTCTAACCACAACATAGAAAACAGTGTTGAGTGAACGTTCATAATTAAAATGGTCGGTGTTCTATGGTGTGGTCCACATGAGCTCTAGATTAGCTTCATTTTTGGTATGGTGCCTTAGAATGATACGTAAAAATGATTAGACAGTGACAATCTAACACATACACCATAGTGGGGCCCACAGACTATGCACTCCTCCGATAGATTTGCTAGCGGTCAAAAGATTTGCTAGCCTGTCAAATCTAATTTGAATAAGGGGTATTCCGTATAAGCAATGAGTAAATACGTATAAAACAATGTAAATGTATTTCTACTTTTTTTCCTTTCTAAATTTATTGATGACGTCAGTTGACGTCGGCTCTTGTGACATGGATGAATAAGAAGTGACGGCGCTGGAATCTTCTATGCTGCTAACACGGATGATCCGCACTCTTCATGATTTGAAATTCTAGATATTTTGCTTCTCTAGTTAGGATTTCCGAAAATGGTGAAATAAGCCCCCTCTTTCTGGGTGCATTGTGAAAGAAAGGGTCTTCTTTTCCTTACAAATGTCTGTCCCTTCCGAATTGGATCCTCCGGCATGGTAGATTCACAGGAGTTTCAACACAAGGTCATGGTTCGAGTACCCAATGAAATCCAATGTGATGTGTGTGTGTGTGAGTGTGTGTGGGGGGTGTGAGTGCGTGTTTAAAAGAATATGTGTGAGTGTGTGTCGGGGTGTGAGTGCGTGTTTAAAAGAATAAAAAATAAAAATAAAAAAGTTAGAATTATCATGTACCGTATATGCGGCTGTACTGACGACCATTGATACATGATACAATATGTATTTGTTAGCCGGATCCACCGACGTGGGTGAGATGCCTGACCATGGGGCCATTGTGATTTATATTCCTTAGGACATGATCTCAAGAAATGAAGCAGATCTAAATCTCAAGCCAACCATAATACAGGAAACAGCGGTAATCAACCACTTCTCGTGGGTTACAAAAGTTTTGGATCAAGCTGATATTTTTGTAGTCTCTTCGTCCAGGTCTTTGTGTCCTAATAAATGAGTTAGATGGCAAATAAACATTCCGGTGGCTATCATGAAGTTTTTAATAGTGGGGATTCAATTACTACTGTTTTCTATGGTATGGTCCGCCTAGGATTTAGATGTGCTTCATTTTTTTTATCATGACCTAAAATGAGCTTTCAAAATGGATGCACGGTGTGGTTGTAAGCCACATACATCACAATGGACGCTGCACTTAGGGATCCACCAACCTCATATCCACCCTAGCATTAATGTGCAGTTAATGTTGGTTATCTTTTCATGCCTAAGGTATTTCAAATTATGAAAAATAGTTGCTTGCTTTGTTGGGCCCTATTGTAGGGTTAGTGTGAAATCCACCCAACCATTAGGTGAGTCACCTCATGTTAAACCTAGTGCCTAGAAACCAACCTCATCCCTGGTTCATGTGAACCACGTACTTGGAAAAAGTGTAGATAGAAAGCTCACCCTCCAAACATTTTCTCCTCACATGGCCCACTTGAATCACTTATGGCCCTGATTTTTGGGGTGCAAGGCCTAACATTTAGTGTGGAAGATAATGGTTGGAGTGGATTTTACATGCTTATCACAATGGGCCCTATAAAAATCAAGGGTCGATGTCTCTCCCAATTGTTTCAATTGGTATGGCTACTTGAATCATAGGTTATAATGATTGTTTTTCTCCAATCCTAAAATGGATTATACATCTAATGATTGGAGTGGATCTCTCAAACATTTCACGGTGGCCGCTTAAAAAATGAAGGTGAGCCTCCCTAAACTAGTGTTGGTTCGAGAAACTTTTAAAGTTCCCATGGCAGCAGGTAGTGGATTAGGTGTCACCTCGACAACACCGAGGTGAGTGTCTTCCTAACCATCAGGCTCACCATGATGTATGTTCTGTATATCCATGTCATCCAGCAGTTTCTAGAGATCATTTTAGTATAATTTCCTAAAAATGAGATAGATCCAATCTCAAGTGTACCACACCATAGGAAACAGTGGACATTAAACGCCCACCATTGAAACATTCTTAGGGCTCCGCTAGGATGTTTATCTGCCATCCAACCTGTTCATAAGGCCACACAAACTTGGAAAAAGGGAAAACAGAAATATCAGCTTGATCCAAAGCTTGTATGGCCCCAAGAAGTTTTCAATGGTAGGTGTTCAATCCAGTGGTCCACTTGAGCCTTAGATCTGCTTTATGTTTTGTCTCATGCCCTTAAGTAATCTTTAAGAAATGGATGGACGGTGTTGATATAACACATACATCATATTGGGCCTACAGAATTTTGCCACGTCAATGCAAAATTCACTTGATTTACGCCCTGCAACTGGAGTCGACAGTAGCGGCAGTTTTGGTAAACTTTGGGAGCAGATTTGGTGCGACCACAACCTCATCTAATATGGTGCGTTCCTGACCGTGGGCCCACCTTGATGCATGTATTACATATCCATGCCATCCACGTATTTTTACAGCTACTTTAGTGCATGAAACAAAAAATTAAGTAGACAAAAGTCTCAGGGTGGGTCCTATGAGGGTTTCAACAGCAAGTGTAATTATCACTATTGCTTCCTGCGATGTGATCCACTTGAGCCTTGAACTTGCCTATTTTTAAACTTTTACAATCAAATAATATGAAAAAATAGATGAACGATGTGGACAAAACCCATACATCACGTGGCTCCTTAGGTCCTGCACGTTCCTAGTGGGGTAGTATACAATCTACATATCTGGGCACACCAATGAAAATATCCGGTAAAGACGTCCACGGTTGATTTTTACATGCCCCATCATAATGAATATGTAAAATCCACTCCATCCATTAGATTCCACACCAAAAGGTAGTTCTTGTCCTAATGCTCACACACAACTAGTTGTATGTCCAACTAGTTAGCATGTGGGGACCATTATGTTGTTTGTATGATATTTCGTCCGTACAGAAAGATTTTTTTACTATAAAAATAGGATGCACAAAAAATGAAGACGATCCAATCATGAAAATGTGATGCTCGATGTGAATGTGGAGTTTATAAGTGTTGTTTCATGGTTTCCTATGGTTCACACTACTTAATAGTTGGATCAACTTGATTTTTGGGTCATCTCATTTCCGTGATGGGATAATCTTAATGGACGGGCAAGATATTTTACAAACACCATGGTGGGCCCCAAATACCAACTAGTTGGACGTATAACTAGTTTTATATATATATATATATATATATATATATATAGAGAGAGAGAGAGAGAGAGAGAGAGAGAGAGAGTAATGCTCACACACAAACAACTAGTTCTATAGTGCATTCTTGTCCAACTAGCTGAACATTTATTTATATTAAATGCTTGTGAAAGCGTTAGCTTAATTTGCAAAAGGGGCCATGGCTTGGGTGGGCTACCATAGTGTTAATGTGAAATCCACCCCAACCATCAGGTAAGACACCCCATGTTATGACCAAGGCTAAAAACTTATCCCCATCCATGACTTAGGTAGATTATAATGTTGGAAACGTGTATGGAAAATGTTCACCCTCCAAACTCATCATGTGTTGCACATGGTGAAGTTGACTGAGAGTAGCATTCCAGCCAGACACGAGTGAAAACTATAAAAGCAAATATCATCCTGCTCTCTACTATGTGGGGCCCACCGTGATGTATGGGTTTTATCTACGTCGTCCATTCATTTTTCTAGATCATTTTAGTGTATGGCCCGAAAATGAGGCATATCCAAGTTCAATTAGGCCATGCAGTCGGCACTGAACGCCCGGCCATTGAAAGCTTCCAAGGATGCCCGGTGATATTTTTTTATTTTCAGTCTTGGAACCGACCCACCCTGCTAGCTGCGCAACACACCTACATTGTCAATCACACATACACCCACCTCGTGATATCTCTTTAGCATTGGAACCTAAGACTTGCTGTTGAAATGCGTGCCTAGTGATATTTGTTTGCCATCAGGCATCCAACCTGTTCATAACCTCAAATGAACCTAAGGGAAAACACAAAATATCTACCTGATAAAAAATTTGGCGCTCCCAAAAAGTGTTTCATGGTGGGTGTTCAATCCCTTCTTTGTGGTTCATTTTAGCTTTGGATCTCTTCATTTTGGGGATCATGCACTAAAATGATCTTCTTCTTTCTTTTTTTTTTTTGGTTAGTCATACAACCCACCCACCTTGTTAGTTGGACAATGCACCCACAGGGTCAGTAGTCACACGATGCACTCACCCACCAATGGAGTTAGTGTGTCTCCTTGGCATTTCGAACCAGAGAACCAAAGACCGACTGTTGAAATGCCAAAGTGCCTACCAGCCGGGGGCTAGCAGGCGAGACACAAATGATCTTAAAACATAAAAGGATCATTTGAACTTTGCATCTACCTCATTTTTTAGCCTATATACTAAAAGGATCTAAAAAAAATAAATGAATGATGTGGATAGAGCATATACATCATGGTCAGCCCCACAAAGCCCAGGCCTCAACTGAACCATCCTAACAAGGCAGGATGTAGTCCGCTGGGTGTGGATTCAGTGAGTCTGGTGTAACATCTTAGCATTTGAGTCCCCAATTGTAGAGCCCACCTCAATGTATGTGTTGCTGGATCATTTTAGGGCATGACCCATCTTAGGTGGATCACACCAAAAGAAATAGTGGTGATCAAGTTGATATTTGTGTTAATATTGAATGTCATTGACTGTTAAAATTCTATCGGAACTATCAATATAAAATGTCATGCCCTGGAATCCGTAATTGGGCCATCTACCTTTTGAGCACCAATCACAAGTTACTTTAGCTTCCTCATCACGCACTAGATTTAGCAAACGGGCTCACCAAATTCCAACTCTAAATCTAACTTAAGGTAGAGGGTTTTTTTTTTTTCATTAGTTACACGAGTTAAAGCTTAAATGAAAATGTAAAGCATCGCATCCATAAATCAAAAGGAAATCCGATCCTTCTGAGGAATAATCACCAAAACCGTATTCACGTATCATCAAAGTATCATCCAAAATTTATAATATTTACATGCTCAAAATTCTAAACAAAAGAAGCAATAAGAAAGACACCCATCAATGTTTATATGCGTCTTAGATCTGGTAGTGTCCCGAAAGCACATTAGAAAACATTGGTGTAAGCACACATAAGCTGGTGAATTCTACTGCGAAGATGATCACAGACTTATTATGAACCTTCCTTAATCAAAAGAGATATGTGCGCGGGGTTGTGTGGGGTCCACAGATGTCAGTGACAAATCCACTACATCCATCTGTTTCCAAAGACAAAAATAGGGCAGGATCCTAAAAATCAGGCAGATTCAAAACTGAAGTAGGCCGCACCAACAAACCGTTCATAGAATTATTAACACTCAGATAAATTGTTAGAAAAGAAAAGAAAAAAAATCATTCTGATGCAAAACTTTTGTCACCACAAAGTGTTCAATATCCACTGTTTCGTGTGGTATGGCCCACCTGAGTTTTGGATCTAGATGGTTTTTAGATCTTGTTCTATCATGGTCTTACAAAAAATATGGACGGAGTGGATTTGTAACGGACATCTCTATGAGGCCTCCACAGCTCCGGTTGCCCGGGGTCACAGGCCCCGTAATTGGGGCCGCTTCAGTGGATTCCTGACTGTGGGCCCACCATGATATATTTGCCTTACATTCATGACGCCCATCCGTTTTGACCGCTCATTTTAGGCCATGATGCTAGAAATGAAGCATATCCAAAATGGCCATAGGAAACAGAGGTGATTGACCATTGAAAACTTCTTACGGGCTCACAAAGGTTTTAGATCAAGCTGATATTTGTATCTTTTCTTCATCAAGAACTTTTTGACCATATCAACTGGTTGGATGGCAGATAAACGTCACAGTAGCCCTCAAGAAGCTTTTAATGGTGGGTATTCAATCACCATTTTTTCCTGTGATGCGGTCCGCCTAAGATTTGGATCTGCTTCAATTTTGGATTCATGCGCCAAAAGAGCTTTAAAAGCGGGTGGACGGCGTGGATTTAAGTCACATACATAAGAGTGGGCCCCACTGTCAGGGATCCACCGAAACCGCTCCCACATAAGCGTTAGGAGAAAAGCCCCCCATCCGTCTCTCTCTTTCAGACACTTTGCCTGGGGTGAGCCGGCATGGATCCCCGTATGTGGCACCGAGTTGCTGCTGTCTCTGGTACTCTCTCTCTCTCTCTCTCTCTCTAAATTGAGGGAACTGATATTTTAGTTCTGGTTTTGTAGGATGTATGCACCCCTTTTTTTTCCTGCTCTGGGTATTATAGAATACTGCAATTGTAATTCCAGAAGAGAAAAATATGTAAATTTCTTTTATTGGATTCTGAAAACCCAAGAAAAGAAATTCATTTTCTATCTTCTTGCTTTTTCCTTTCTTCCCTGCATTGATTTTTCAACCCTATTATTCATGCAGATACCCCAATTATCTACTTTTGGGATTAGAAGTGTACAGTTCCAATACCCAAATCATTCATGATACATCTCTCTCTCTTTCTCTCTCTCTCTCTCTCATAATATTTCTTCCAATGCTATGGAATAAAATGATAAGAAAATCTGAATTTGTTATTGTGGGTCTTCTTGTACAACGAATGCTATGGCAGGAGAGGTTAAAAAAAGTGAATCACGGCATGCGTGTGCTTGATCCGGGCCATTCATTAGGTGGGGCCCGCTATGAGCATGTCCTGGTTATAAATCCTGCCTATCCACTCATTAGGTGGGTCACACTTGTATGAGGAAGAAAAGCTGAGTTTGTATTTTGGGTCTTCTACTATGACGGATGTGCTACGGCAGGAGATGTTGGAAAAGTAAATCACAGCATGCGTGTGCTTGATCCAGGCCATTCATTATGTGGGACCTTCTATAAGCATGTCCTGGACCCATAAATCCTGCCAATCCATTCATTAGGTGGGTCACACATGTATGAGGAATAAAAGCTAAATTTGTTATTATGGGTTTTCTTCTGTGATGAATGCTACAGCAGGAGAGGTCAGAAAAGTGAATCGCGGCACTGGTGTGCTTGATCCGGGCCATTCAGTAGGTGGGGCCCACTATGAGCATGTCCTGGTCCATAAGTCCGGCCAATCTGCTCATTAGGTAGGTCACACTCGTACCAGGAAAATATATGGTTCGAAACAAAATTGGTCAACATTCAACTTACCTGCCTAGCCGACCTGATAAGTGGACTAGCCTGGCTTTTAGTACAGAATAGAGCTCGAGCTGGATCATAGCCCTGATATGATGATGTTGCATTTGCCTCTTCACTATCTCCATGTAAGAATCACCTTAGAATTTCTCCTTTCATTCTAATTGAATAAGAATGGTAAGGACTGAATTTCTCATTGTAGGTATCTGTGAATTTTCTCTCACTCATTTAAATGTAAACAGGGGTTGCTGCTCTTGCCCTTGGCACCTATGGAGCGCATGCCTTTAAACCCAAAAATCCAGCTTACAAAGATGTAATCATTTCATTTTTATTACAATTCTGCTAATCTTAATTGATCGCATTTTTTTCTCTCTTCAATTTCTCATTTCTTTTTGTGTAAAAAAAAATTCAAGGTATGGCATACTGCATCTCTCTACCATTTGGTCCATACGGCTGCCTTGCTTGCAGCTCCAATCACCAAGCATCCTAACCTTGTAAGCGCTGATTTCCGCTCCTTGTACATTTTATATAGTGTGCATTTGGTTGTATCAGATATCATGAAATTTCATGATTAAAGACTAATTTGATGCGAAATTTCATGATATTTCATGCAACCAAACACACCCTTATTTATCACTTAACTTTACGAGGAAATATGCCAATGCTTGCTTTTAATTACGGATTTTTAAACTCGCGCATGCTTTTTGTACCTTGATCATACAAAATGTAGGTGGATTTGAGTGTGGCAGTGGGGAACTGTCCATTCTTACAAATGTTGGTAACCAAGAATGCCTAGGAAGCAGGAAGTATGGGGCCCACTTTTAATGATAAATCATTCATCTGGTGGGTCCCACCATGGATGGCTAGTGCTGCAAAGGGAAAGAATAATTGGCGAGAGCTTTGCTAGGCCTACAAATGTCTATAAGACAGCTCATGTACACACCACACATGTGCCAAGTGCCAACATGGCAAATAAGTGGTAGATAGATGTAATCCACCCATCAGGGGGCTCATTGTGATGTTGCTTTCGCCCAAGAATCAGGTCGCTCCACTTGTCAGTTGGACCGTAATTCATGAGACAGATGTACCGGTGGAAAAAACTTATGACCAGAGTCTTCTAACCTGTCTGCCTGTTCCTAACATTGTGATCCGCATGATGAGTGGACCATCTTGATTTTGGAGAGAATGTTTGGACCAACCTTATGGACAGCTCGGATATAACATTTTTCTGCCACAGTGGCACATGTGATGGTATGTGATGTGCATGCAGATGGTATGCCTTGTATGCCTTGTACATGCATGTGGGCTAAGCAAAGATCTCATTGGAAATTGCTAGCTGTCTATAAGCATATTGTAAATGGACAGTTGAAACGTAAAATCTTGCCAACAGTCCATGCACAACAAATGTCCACCTATCAGATGGGTGGTAATTTTCTCTGTGATTTTTTTAGCCAATCGGTAAACCATATGGATGATTTGGATCATTGAAAGAGTTCCCCCTTCCATAGAATGTGGTTACAAATGAATGGGCTGAGCATTGTACAATACCTCTATAATGTGGCTTTGTGGATAGACGAAATTTGATTCATGAATTGAACAAATTGAATATAATAACTTAGTGAATAGATGCAATGATCAAAGAAACTCATGATGAGCTAATCTCAACAAATTGGATTCACTAAGCAATGAAAAATATTGAATTGTAAATCAAATGCGAAGGGACCTTGAGCCTAGTAACTATGGTGTAGAAGGGAAGATGTGTTATTGATTTTCTTTAACTTGTTTTGATGCAGTTTGGAGGTTTATTGACAACTGGGATTATGGCATTTTCGGGGACGTAAGTGCATTATCCTTCTTTTTTCTTAGTAACTTGCGAGTTATGATGATTGTAGTGTCACCGTACTTCTACATTCTTTTGTTTGAGTTGCATTTTAATATTTTTTACAATTAGTATATGTATACGTGTGTGTGTGTGTGTGTGGAGCTTTCTTTGCTAAGTGCACACGTGTGTGGAATAAAGCTCATGCACACGCCACACATGTGCCAACATGACATGATAGGTCAAAGATCCAATCTATCATCAGAACGACACCATCATATTTCTGCCCTAACCCAAGCATTAGGTTGATCTATTGGGTCAGTCGGCCAGACCAACCCAACGGATTGATTGGATCTCACATCTCTGTGCCATGCTGGCACATATGTAGCGTGTACATGAGCTTTATTGCATATGTTTGTGTGGTTGTGTGCTTAGCAGAGCTCATATGTGTATATTTGTATGCATGTATGTGTTTGAAGGGTGGTGCTAACACACACGTGTTGTAGAAAGATGAAATTTTTTTTAGTGCTTGTTTGAATTCATTGAAATATAAATTGAGGAATCCCCCTCAGGCTTTCAGTGGATGTTCTCTGGAATTTATGGTCCAAATTCTCCTATGGATCGCCCTTCTTTTTGGCAACAGTTGTCCTCTGTTGCTGCCAAATGGAAGTTCCCGTGGGTTCTAGGAGGGGATTTCAATGTGATTCTCTTCTCTTCTGAACGCTCTAATGGTTCTACCATCAATGCCTCCATGAGTCAATTTTCAGATTGGATAGCCAGTCATGGTCTTCTAGATATCCCTATTGGGGGAGTTAAATATACTTGGTCCAACAGTAGGAATCCCCCCACTATGTCCCTCCTTGATAGATTTTTGGTATCCCATGACTGGATAAACCACTTTTCCTTTGCTCGTCAAATTGGGCTACTTAAACCTACTTCCGATCATTGCCCCATTCTCCTGGAAAGAGAAGAGTTGAACTGGGGCCCTGAACCCTTCCGGTTTGAACTCGCTTGGATGGAAATAGAGGGTTTTCAATAAATGATTTCGGACTGGTGGAATTCTTTCACTGTGGTAGGGAAGTCGGGCTTTATCCTTTTTAAAAAAATGCAACTCCTAAAGCTCAACCTTAAGGAATGGCACAAAGATTTTTTTGGCAGGAGGGAAGCTGAGATGTCAGCTTTACTTGCTGACATTCAAGACTTGGACGTTAAGGAAGAGGCTAAACTTTTGTCTGAGGAGGAGATGAACCTAAGATCCCAGCTTTTGCAGGATTACTTTTGCAGATTAAGGGAGGAGGAGATCAAATGGAGGCAACAGTTCAGGTCCTTATGGCTTTTAGAGGGTGATCGCAATATGAAATTCTTCCACAATTACGCTAATACTCGGGCTCGAATCAATGCTATATCCTCTCTTAACATTGATAATGTGGTTGTTACTGATAAAGTCGCTATTTGTAAATCTATTGTTGATTACTATTCTAACTCATTGTCTGTTGAGCCAGTTTCACGCCCCAGGTTGGATGGGCTGCCTTTCCAATCGCTCTCAGAGGAGGAAGCGATTCTTCTTAAAAGGGCATTAGAGATGGAAGAGGTTAAAAGTGTTGTTAAGGACCTCGGGAGGGATAACGCCTCAGGGCCTGATGGTTTTCCCTTGGCTTTTTTTTCAATCTTTTTGGGATATAGTTAGTGTCGATCTTCTTGCTTTTGTTAAAGAGTTCTTTGAGGACAATAGGCTCTCTACTGAATTGGGTAGCACCTTTATAGCTCTTATTCCTAAGCTGGAAGGGGCTTAGAATCTGAATGATTTCCACCCGATCAGTCTTATGGGTGGTCCGTATAAAATTCTATTGAAAGTTTTAGCCTAGAGAATTCGTATGGTAATTGCGAAGGTGGTTTCCCCCATCTAGTTTGCCTTTGTTGAAGGTCGTCAAATCCTTGACTACCCCCTCGTAGCCAATGAGTGCCTTATCTCTTGCGTTAGGAAGAAAAGAAAAGGGATTATATGCAAACTTGACATTCAAATGGCTTATGATCATGTGGATTGGAATTTCCTGGATTATGTGTTGGGTAGAATAGGATTTGGTTTCAAATGGAGATCTTGGATCCATATTTGTGTTTTCTCCCTCAAATATTCTGTTCTCATTCATGGATCTCCCTTTGGTTTTTTAAGAGCTACTAGAGGGCTAAGGCAGGGAGATCCTCTTATCTCCTTTTCTCTTGGTTCTGGTTTCTGAAGCTTTGAGTGGAATGCTATCCAGGGGTAAGATTTGAGGCTGTTTAGAGGTTTCTCTATACCTAACTATGCCTCACACATTAGTCATTTACAGTTTGTTGACGACACTCTTCTCTTCTGTGATGCAGATGAGCTGATGATTTCGTTTCTAAGTATAACTATTTGTTGGTTTCTAGTAGTTTCTGGCTTCAAGGTTAATATGTCCAAATCAGAGGTTTTTGGGATTAATACTCCTGTAGAGGTCTATTCTTCCATCGTTGATTCTTTGGGATGTAAGGTAGGATCTCTCCTTACCTTATATCTGGGATTACCTCTCTGCTATGATAAGCCTCCGTTATCCTTGTGGGATAAAATTTTAGAAAGAATGGGAAAAAAAAAAAAACCTTGCCTCTTGGATGCTCAATACTCTTTCTTTAGGGGGGGAGACTTAATCTGATTCGGGCGTCTCTTTCCAATATGCCTATCTACTTCCTGTCCTTGTTTCACTGCCCCAAATCTATCATTGTTAAGATCGACAAATTGCGGCGGAATTTCCTGTGGCAGGGGAATTCCAAAGCCTTTTTAAGTTACTCTTACTCAAGTGGAAGGAAGTTTTTGCCCCCTACAAAGAGGGAGGTGCAAACATTAAAGATCTTCCCCTTATGAACATTGCCCTACTAGGAAAGCGGATATGGCGTTTTGCATGATAGCCTATGGAGAAATATCATTGTTGCTAAATATGGCACATCCCAGTCTGGATGGTGGATTAATGATTCGGCTTCCTATCATAGCTCTTTTATTTGGAGGGAGATTGCTAATTTATCCCCCCTCGTGCTGTGACAAAATTTGCTTTAGCTTGGGTAATGGTTCTTCGATTAGGTTTTGGTTGGACGTTTGGGCTGGGTATTTGACATTAGCAGAGGATTTTCCTCTTCTTTTTGCTCTGGCATCGGACAGGAATATAGTTGTTTCTGATTGCTTCTCTCAGCATGATTCTGGAGGAACTTAGCTTCCTTCGCTTTGAAGAGATCTCTCGGAGGTTGAATTCCATGATTGCTTACTTCTTCTTGCTCGTTTGTAGGAATTCCACCCTTCTCCTTCATCAGAAGATTAGGTGAGATGGAGACCTTCCAACTCTGGTTTGTTCACAGTTAGATCTTTCTATAGCCACCTTCATTCAGAGGCGAATCCTACTTCTTGTGGCCACACAGGGGCTCAATGGTCCTATGGCCTCCCTCCTAAGATGGCAGCTTTTGGATGGTTAGCGGCAAGAAATTGCATTCTCACGGTCAACAATATGAAGAAGAGAGGTCTAATGTTGCCTAATGCGTGTCACTCATGTTATCAATAAGAAGAGTCGGTAGATCACCTCCCCATCCATTGCACTTTTGTCTTTGATCTGTGGTGGAGTGTGCTTCAGTTAGCTAGAGTCTCCTGGGCGATGCCTACCTCTCTCGATGACTTGCTCTGTTGCTGGCATGTGAACGAGGGAGGTGCTTTGGGGGGGAAAATGTCATTTGATTTTCTCCGCGGTCTGCTGGGCAATTTGGGCGAAACGTAACAACCGTTGCTTTAGAAATCAATAGTCCTCTATCGTAGTGGACTTTTCTAGAGTTTTGGTTTTGTTCGAGGATTGGGCCTCTTGATTTTCGAGGTAGCCTGTGTATGGTTTTAGGGGTTTTTCCTTTTCGTGCTTGTTTTCTCCTTTTTATTTCTTTTCTTTTCGAGGTGTGTTGCCCACTGTTTTGTTGCTTTCTCTTAGTTGCTGTGTTCTTGGTTCCAGCCTTTTTGGCCTTCTTAATAAATTTTCTTATCTTTTAAAAAAAATGAGGAAATATCATTTTCATAAAACGGTGTTTACGTTATTTGTTTTCTTAAATTTCTTGGAAAAGTCGTTTCTATTCTCCTCTCATTTCCTGAAGAGGCTCGTTTCGTTTTCTTCCAATAAATTGAGAAAAATGAGAGGAAATGACCCCTCTTTTATAAAGTGCCCCACATGGTGGTCAATTTACCACCACCCATATTCCAAGTGCACCGCATGTGCAACCGTCTATGTTCAAGTGCCCCACATGTGCCAAGGTGCCACATGTACAACATGTACCACCATCCATCTTAAAGTGCCTCACATGTGCAACTATGCCACTTGTACAACAAATTGTTCATCTTCTAGTGACCCAGATTTTGATGTGCCACACACCCCAACGTGTCATGTGCAAAACTGTGCCACCTCTCATTTTCAAACACCCTACATGTGCCACACATGCTATTGACTCACATGTACCACTAGCCATCATCCATCTTTAAGCGTTTCAGATGCACGACATGTGCCAATGCCCCACCTTCAAGTGCCCCACATGTGCAAACTGCAAACTTCCAAGTGCCCCACATGTGCCACCATCTATCTTAAAGCACCATATATGTGCCAATATGAAACATGTGTGACATGTTCAACCACCCATTGTCAACTCTGTCAGCATGCCACGCACTTAAATTTACATGTGCAATATTTGCCACCTTCATCCTAAGCACCCCACAAGTGCAAATGTACAAGTGTTATTGTGCCACATGTGCCTCCATCCATCTTTAAGTGTTGCACATGTGCCACACGTGTCGACATGCCACATGTGCAACATGTGGCACCATCCATCTTCAAGCATCCCACGCATGCCAATGTCCCACAAATGTCAATGAGTCACGTGTCATAATGTGACACATGCAACACTATCCATCTTCAACGAACATGTGTCACCTTCCGTCTTCGAATCAACTTTTCATGAAAGATTCTCTTTTTCTTAAGAACAACTTTGGAAATAAAGAAGAAAAATCAATAAAATATTGTTAAAAACAATAAGGGAAACAACTTTTCATTTATCACTGTTTTCTAAAATTGGTGTTTCTAGAAAAACATCATTTTCCTCAATTTTTTTCCACGAACAAAAGCAGGCCACTAAGGAAAAGCAAACTAGAAAAAAAGGGAATCTCCTATATGAAGAGATGGGAGATTGGGCCACATTCTGGCAAAACCATCGGCTACATTTCCTTCCTTTAGGATATGAGTAGGGAAACTAAGAGACCCCTCAATTCCTTTACCTCTGTCCACCCATCTCGTAAACCTCTACAGATAACCATCCTTGGAAGCCCATGTTATGGAATTTGAGGAGTCCCATGCAAGACTAAGAAATAATAAGAACTCCCTTGAAGAAGGCTGCTCGGCTACAATAGAGGTGGTTGTAGAAGGCTGTCCCTCAGGACTAGTGGTAGCAGTAACAGAGGCGGTTGCACACGTAAGACGACCATGAAGTTGTCAGCAATAATCAATTGTGTGATTGGTTTCCATCGCAATGCGAACAGATGCGAGAACCATCACATCCTTGTCCACTGTCCACCTAGGACCACGAAGATTACGACCTGCCTCTACTGCGATTTCCCTTGCGGCCCTTACCACGACCACTATAATCAAAATTACGTCCCGAACTCAAGGAGGGTTCCCGAAAGTCCAGAAAGAAGAGAAGACTATTCTACAACAAGGTGTGCCTAAACGCTTGGGTGACATAAATGAATGTGAAGGACAAGCGGAGACAGTAGCACGCTGGCACATGGCATAAACTGTCGCTGCACAACAACTTGATCCCGAACACGGAGATAATTGGAGTTCAATCCAGCTAGGAACTACATGATGCGAGTGTCATCCCGCTGCTTACGTGTATGTTCATGATCGTCTTTACATTTAGAAGGAAGAGGCTGATATAGATTTAGCTTAGCTCACATGCCTCCAAGAGTTGAATAGTAATCTTTTAATGATCTTGAGTCTTGTTGGAACCGGCCAATTTATTGAATAAGCTTGAAATACTCGGGAGAAATTTTGAGACTCAGAGAACATATCATGAAGGGTATCTCAAATGCCTTTAGCAGAGGATAAAAACATTATCGAGTGGCGAACCGAAGAATCCATACTATTCAACAACCATGCAATAACTTGATAGTTCTTCTTCGTTCAAAGACTTATAGGAAGCATCTATAGGGCTTGGAGGATCATCCAAAATATACGACAACTTCTCACAGGGCCCTCAAGAATACTTTTACATATTGCGCCCATTGGAGGTAGTTATCACCATTCAACTTAATAGAGGTGATTTGAAGGGGGTTGGATTCAAGAGAACCCATTTCAAGAGAAGAGAGCCCTTTGTCTTCCATAAGAGGGGGGTTTCAAGTGAAAAGCACTTCAAACAACTCTTTTTCACTCAATTTTGAAAGGAATGAAAAGCAACCAGCAATCATATAAAAATATCATAAAGCTGTCAGATCTGACGTAAAAAACCCCAAACATGGTAAGGTTGCAGGTCTATTTTGAGTTAAAACCCACTCAAAAGGCAATCCTAGCTAAAAAGTCCTTTAGGAATAGCTTGGGAGGAAGATTTCAGGTCTATCTTGAAGAAAGAATCTGGAGAAAAACTTACCGATTTGAGAAAAATCAAAGAAAATGTGATTGGGGGTCCGATTTTTGAATCTCTTCATTTCAACCAAAACACCACCAACAAAGGTCCTAAAAATTTCCAAAAGATCACGACAAATCCTCTAAAATCAAGATTTATCAAACCCCTAAACTTTTAGTTGAAACGGGGTCCATGCGTCCATACAACTCTGACGTCAGTTGTACGGCTGCTGACGGCAACAAGCTCACGTGTCGCCTCTCAACTTTCTTGGTGCGGAATGGCCTGATATTGGCTTTGATACCAAGTAGAAGATGATCTGGTGATTGGGATGTGGAGAAGAGATGAGAGAAGTGAGAGAGAAGAAGAGAGTTTAGGTGAATGTTTTGTTAGAGCAACATGCTCTCACACATAAAGCTTTATTAGAATAAAACATATAGTACACTGTAGGAGAAGAAGAGAAGGTGCACCCGCACACCCGCACTTACAATAAAAGAGCTAAAAGAGAGCCACTTAACACACTAACACCAATACTACTCTCTAGACAAACCACCCATCTTGCTTGGTTCTTTCATTCATGTTCATAGTCTCTAACTTCCGCCTAGTTGTTGTGGTTATGTCATTGTTGGCGCTTTCAATTGAGTGGGATTTTGGTTAAATAAAATTAGCAAAACCTCAAGATACTACATCTTATGTTTCTGTTGAATTGCTTGCGAAAAACCAACTCCCAAACACTTCTCTCAGGCTCTATCTTTACTCCTGGGTTGATGATGTGTTTTCATGATCTTTCAGCATCAAAGAGGTTGGGTTCTACACTTTGAAGACCCACTTATCGATTGCAAAGTCAAACCATCATGTTCCAAACTCACCCCCCTTGTTGGGGGTGTTTTCCCTTTCATCATCATTGGAAACCAAAGCTCTGATATCATGTAGAGAAATCCAAGCTCTGATATCTTTGTTTCTCTCTTGATTCAATCAATATATGCATTCTGGAGTGTGAGACCTTGGATTTCTCTACATGATATCAGAGCTTTAAGGTGAGCAGAGAAAGCAGTATCTTCTTGGGTTCTTGTCTCTTGTACGTTTAGTTGATTGTCAATTTTGGGTCTGTAGATTTTTCTTACAATTCAAGCCTTAGACACGTTTTCAGTTTTGATAATTATAAGAGACCAGCAGTTGTTTAAAATTCAACAAGAAATACCTTTGATAGTGCTACAATATGTTCTAAGCACAACGATGTCCTCGACTGCCTCAGCAAGTCTACACGTGAGGTATCCAACATCAAATCTGCGGTCCTCTTGCAGATTATTCAGGAAATCTTCCTAAATGATGCTGACCACTTTCCACAAACAAGAAATCACATAAAGAGAGGAGTCTCATGGGAACCAACCACCTGCACTTAAGCCGCATTTGCTTGAAAGCACTTGCTTCCACCAAGGATCACCTTTTTTTTTCCAAACTTCTGTAGCCACTTTCTGAGCAGGGCATGATTCATGAACTTAAGAGCCTGTTTGGGGTCAAGGAAATGAGAATATGGTATTGGGAAATCCTAAAGTCACTGATTGGTAATAAAGATGCAAATCCATGGATTCATGGAGCATTTATTGCAAAGGGATAGCTGTTGTTGCGTTTTGGCGGTGTTCAAAATATTGTTGATATTATTGATAATAGCGGCCGATATTAAAAAAAATGGAAAATATTATAGGATCCTCACCTACTAGACCAGCCACCTATCATCCTGACTTGATCCAGTGCTGTACATGACGTCAAGCCTTCCACGCCTACCTCCCTCACACTTCATTGGACATCTCATCTTCCCTTCCCTGAGAATCTACACACCTAATCCCCTCCGGTGCGGGCTCCCAGACACAATGAACGATCATGCACTCCCCTTTAATCTTAGATCTCTATAGGTTCCATTCGATCATTGCTGTTTAGATTATGGAGCTTCAATTGGGCATACTGGATTTCATCCTTACAGAGAGATCTGGCATCAATTTCATCAACTATCCCTAGATAAGAGCTCTGAAGACCTTTTTATGCCACTTTCCCTCTAGATCCCTCATTGAGTGATCCACCTAGATATACGTTTGATCGCACTATTGAAGAAAACACCCCCTCCTCGCAGCCTCTTGACCTGCCTCCTCAATTCCAACTCTTGCAGGATCTCAGACTTCAACATCTTCAAATTCATGTTGAATTCTAACATGATCCTAGCTCGCTTCGAGCCAAACCCTGATTTTGTGTATGGTTCTTAATGGATAATCGACCGTTCCCAGATCCCCCTCCTTGCATGACTGGCCAGTCCTCGGCAAACACATGATGTGCTCCCTCCATAGTTGCAGGATCCTTCTAACTAGTTGTCACTCCTACTTCAAATCCCCACTTCAGACTATCAGCTCTCGCTCCTGTTTCCTACCTATTTATACGTGTTTACATTTTGAAAGAGATGCTTCCCTGCTCCCACACCCGAATTTGTTGCCAGCAGCACTCTTCGGGGTTTTGCCTCTGCCTAGAAAATTGAGATCGATAACAGAAGTGTTCCTAGAGAATCAAAACATGAGTCATCCAACTTCAAAGACCACCCAAAAGACCTGCAAACTTACCACTTCAGCCCAAGGGTAGAAGTATCAAAACCCTCTTAAGGATCCTTGGAAGACTAGTGCTAGTTGGACTAGGCTGCTTGGAATTAAAGGGACCTATAAAAAGGACATCTTTTGTAAGCTGTGGAGCTCATGCATGTACCAGCCTATAGTTTGAAAACCCGAAAACTCAGTCTCGATTCAAAGTTCAGCCAGGTCGGGTGGACTTGAAGACTTGACCCCACTTCTTGATATTTAATAATAATAAATTGGAAATTCCATGAAACAGATATTTAAGACAGTTATAAAGCGGATAAAAAATATAAACACGGAATTTATCACTTATCAGCAGGTCATTGAATAGCACATTGGTTAAGTTCATTTCCCTCTTCCTTCCATTTACATTTTACATGCCAAACTGGGTGATGCAGTTTGAGCCTGTGCAAGTCGCATCAAGCCGAGTGGTCGAGTCATCAAGTCATGATCATGTCATGCGGAGGACAAAGTTTTGCAATGTCTCAGCTTGAAATCTCTGCGAGTCGAGTTGACTCGGCTGAGTTTCAAGTCTAGTCAATTTTATAACTATGGTACAACTGTTGATGTTGTGTTTTTCTTTTCCTAAATGAAACCATGTTTCTGATGGGGTTTTCCTCCTCACGATAGAGGAGAGACTGTGCAGAAATAGGGTCTGTTGACCGGTCACCTGACCGGTCGAATATTCAGTCCCAAGGGAGCTCTGCACACTAGACAGGATTTGGCTTGTCACGACCGGCTGTGGGCCATCACCGACCAGTTGCTCAACCGGTCGAATATTGCAGTTTTCTCACGATTCTCATTGGACAGTTTTTGGTCATTCTCAGCCGGTCGACCACCCTGGCCAACTGGTCGACGATGCGCACGAACTGCGATATGCAGTTTCCTATTTCGACTCTAACTCTCATGCAAAGCTATATATTGGCTTCCAATTCGAGATTAGGGGATCCTAATAGGTGTTCTACACGTCCAAGGAGAGAGAGAGAGAGAGAGAGAGAGAGAGAGAGAGAGAGAGAGAGAGAGCTTGTAGATAGTAGATTGCTGCTCGTGACGGTTCATCCACGGTGCATTCGACGTCTCAGTTCTTCTACGTCCTTGATCCAGTGAGATCTCTCAGTTTCCTTTTGATTGTTATCCACCCTAAATGTGAAGAAGTTGGGATCCAAGCGGCTTGTGCTTGTGATCTTTGTGTAAAAGTTCCTTTACATAGTGGATTGTTTATCTGGACAAGGTCCCATGATTTTTCACGTAACTAGTTGCCCTAAGTTCTCATCTACAACTTGTTTTGTGTGAAACGTTCCCATATATATGGAAAAACCATTTTACCATCCATACCATGGATTAGGAGTCGTCATTCATTTTCGAATCATGCGATGATTTTGTCAATGTTCTAATAAATCTACTGCAAAAAAAAAAAAAAAAAAAATCATTTCTGCTACTTTGCTCCTTTTGAGTATATGTAGTTTATAGGTGAAGTTATAAGGAAATCGATGGTGAATTTTGCAGTTGTTACACCGTGGCCTACCTTGAAGACAGAAAGTACTCTTCTCTTGCACCGTATGGTGGTTTTGCTTTCATTGCTGGATGGGCAAGCCTGCTTTTCTAGGGAATGACTTCCCAAATAGCAGCATTGGAAACCACCATCAGATTCAACAAATGCATCTGGAGTGTTGGATGATTGAAACTGAAGTAAGCTCTTTCCACTCTGTGATGTTTTGGTATTCAGACACTCAGTTACAGAAATTGTTAGTGTGTTTATTATTATAGACATGCTTTTGATATCAATCTCAAGGATTTAATAATTATATAAAACTCAAGCATCATCATTCTCCCTGTGATGTGTTCATGGTTTTAAATGTGAGCCGTGCTAGCATAACCTGTGCACCGAGAGCTACGTGGGTGCAAGTTTCATGAGATCCACCCCATCCATCTGGTATGCTGCCTGATGCGCACCTTGCAGCCCAAAAATCATTACCATCCAGAACTCAGGCAGGCAACACCCCTAGGAAAAAGTTGGGATGGGACGCCCATCACTTGTTTTGTGTAGGGCCCACTGTGGTGTTTATTTGCCATCCAATCCATCCATCTGATGCTCATCATGATAAATCAATTACCTAAACAAAAAACATTATTTCAAAACTCAGGTGGGCCATACCATGTGAGTTTAGAGGTTTTAAAGGAAAATTATGGGGTGGCCCGTCTAAGTGTTGAATCAGCCTGATTTTTGGGATCAAGGCTAAACAAGGGGTGATGCTCCTGATGGACAGGGTGGATCATGCATTTTCATTCATTTCTCTCACATTAGAGAAAATGACCCCAAGAGGCACCTACACGAGTTTTCCTCTAAATATTATCTGAAACCAAGTTGACTTGGTAGATTCAGTATTAGTGCAGAACAAAACAAGTCTTTGGAGAGTTGCACTCTGAAACAAGACTGAGTCAGAACAAGGCGGGCTGAGTTGAGGTGAGTCGTACTGGTTTTGATCTGCCTGGCTAGTCACATCCCAAAACTGCTATTGAAAACCATGAATGTGTTTGCATGCAAGTGTTAAATCCCGTTATAGAATCGCTATACAACTTGTATGGGTCCAACACTGCTCAGTGTCAATTGGGTCCCACAAGCATGCGGCTTGGTCCTCCTTGATTATACGTACCTTCTAGATGCTTGATTTTCTTAAAAAAATGGAAGAGTCAAGGGCCTGTTTGGGGGTTCCATGAGATTGGAGTTGTTTGCATACGCATTTTACAGAAGTGGAGCCGTTTGGCTCATACTGCAAAAG
This sequence comes from Liriodendron chinense, assembly GCA_003013855.2. NCBI lineage: Eukaryota > Viridiplantae > Streptophyta > Magnoliopsida > Magnoliales > Magnoliaceae > Liriodendron > Liriodendron chinense. Next base: position 3,728,384 of record ML058359.1, on the reverse strand, counting down.
GCCCATTCAAATCTGAGAATGGGATGATAATTGGTTTCCCATTCTCATAGGCAGATATAGGAGATGGACTGTCTAATTCCACCAATATTTGAAATGAATGGTCCAAGTGGACTGATGATGAATATCTACAGTCCAATTAGGCAATGTTGAAGTTGAAAAGTTTGATTCGGTCTCTTGAAGACTGTAGCTTCCAGTGTGGAACATTGACGGTCCGATTAGGCAATGTTGAAGATGAAAAGTTTGATTCAGCCTATCTTGAAGAAAACAGCTTCTAACATGGAATATTGACAGTCCGATTAGGCAATGTTAAAGATGAAAAGTTTGATTCAGCCTATCTTGAAGACTGTAGCTTCTAATGTGGAATATAAACAGTCACCTAACCGTTGAAGATGAAAGTTCAATTCGGCCTATCTTGAAGACTAGCTTTTAATGTGGAATGTCAAAAGTCCTATTAGGCAATGTTGAAGATGAAAAGTTCGATTCCGTCTTTCTTGAAGACTGTAGCTTCTAATGTGGAATGTCAACAGTCCGATTAGACAATGTTGAAGATGAAAATTTTGATTCAGCCTATCATGAAGACTATAGCTTCTAACATGGAATATCAATAGGTCCGATTAGGCAATGTTGGAGATGAAAAGTTCGATTCAGCCCATCTTGAAGACTGTAGTTTCTAATGTGGAACATCGACAGTCTGATTAGGCAATGTTGAAGATGAAAAGTTTGATTCGGCCCATCTTGAAGACTGTAGCTTCCACTGTGGAATGTCAGCAGTCCAATTAGGCAATGTTGAAGATGAAAAGTTTGATTTGGCCCATCTTGAAGACTGTAGCTTCTAATGTGGAATATCTAGACAGCCTGATTAGACAATGTTGAAGATGAAAAGTTTGATTCAGCCTATCTTGAAGACTGTAGCTTCTAATGTGCAAGCTTATATTCCTAGAATTTTGATTAGCGTTCATTAGATATCAATAATATTTGACCATTTAGGCTACCACTTGTGTCCGCCTGCTAGCCCAGCTGGAATACGCCTTGGCGTTTCAACAGCAGGTCTCGGGTTCAAACTAAGGAGACACTAACTGCACCGATGCACCAGTGCATCGTGTGACTAACAGTGTGGGTGCATTGCACAACTAACAGGTTAGGTGCGTTGCATGACTAAAGGCTACCACTTTATCATGGTTGTTCTTTTATAAAACATCTAAAGTGGGGCACACTCTTTGTACGGTTACTTCTAAGCAAGATAGTGTACAGAGGTGTGGACATATGTTGCTATTTTTATTTGGCGGGAATTTCAAGTGGACCCATATAAAATGATTTTGTTTTTTAGTGAGGTTTTGTTGCAGAAGATGATTTTGGATGGAATTGATTTGTCATGGGATGGTGTCTTTGAGTACAGGAATGGGTACTACCCCTGCACGTCTCTGGCTAGGAATGGACGGGGGCCCTGAGGGGCCACCATGATGTATGGGTTTTATCCACACCGTCCATTGATTTTTTTTCATATCATTTTAGGTTATAAGCCCAAAAATAAGGCAGTTCCAAGGCGCAGGTGGACCACACTGAGGATTAAACACCTGCGGATGAAAACTTTTTTGGGGCCACAAGTTTTGGATCAAGCTGATATTTGTGTTTTCCCTTCATCCAGGTCTATGTGACCTTACGAACATGTTGGATGGCAATTAACCATCAGGGTGGCCCCTTGGAAGGTTTCAACGATCAGTGTCATTATCATCTCTGCCTCCTGTGGTGTAGTCCACGTGAGCCTTGGATCTGCCTTATTTTTGCGTTTGTATCCTAAAATGATATGGAAAAATGGATTGACGGTATGGATAAAACCCATACATCACGGTGGCCCCTCAGAGCCTCTGTTTGTTCCTAGCTAGGGATGGGTGTGGTAGTGTACCCAATCCACGTCCACAAGAGGCATCTATTATTGTAGGTGCATGACCTGAGTCACGGCCAGAGAAAATAAGGGTTGGTTTGGACTGCCAGAATGGATTAGATTTTGCCTGCTTGTTTCATCCATCATTCAAAAACCCAACTCGACTCGATATCTAGCCCAGTCCTGAAGACTCAACTGAGTCCTCACTTGACTCGACCTAGCATTTCCTGATCATATGAGAATTATCAGAAGTAGTATTAAGGGATAGAACATTAATGCAGTTACCATATTACAATCTTATATAGAGGTTTCCTCCCAACCAATGGATCACACGTGTGTAACATCCAAGCCGTGTAAAAGATGGGCATCATAAAGATCAAGTAGGGTGAAAATCAGGGGTGTCTATTAGTCATGCAGGCTACGCCGTAGAAATCAATACCCATCATGGGCAGCCATATACTATGTTGCGACTTTAGCCTTTGGATATAGGATCATTTTTAAATGATCCAGACCCGTCTATATGATGGGCCTTACTTTGGATTCAGTATAGTAAGAACTCAAAGGTCTTGGATTGAAATATTTCGACCCTTCACCATCTCACTCTTTTCTTTTCAACATGGACGGTATCCTTAACCTTTCAATAATCAAAGGCTGAAATATCACAATTTGAGAGCTTTCCTGGTCATCCTCTATTCGCCATTAAGCCTTATAGTACTCCTAGTTAAACGGGACACTTGCACAGCCCAACCAATCGATCTGAGCTGTCCATGAGGCCCAGAACCTATTTCATACGTAATGAAGTAAAAAAAAAAAAAAAACACCAAGATGACAATTCTAACCATCCAATCAATGAGATATAAAATGGACGGTCAAGATCATCAAAAAAAAAAAAGGCGGAATCAACAATTTGAACCATTTACGGGTTGGGATCCATCATGGATTGTTTATGCTTCAAAAGAATTACTTTCATCAGAGAATCCCAACCATATCATACATGGCTTGGAAAATGGACGGCAATAAAAAAGAATACCAATTTTTTAATAGAACAGATCATGCAATCACTATTATTTCATGCTGTGGGTTATTAAATATATGATGAATATATTAATCAGTACGAATTGATCAATTTGAGTGTCCGAGTGTCCAAATGCTATGAGGTGCACAATAACTTAGAATGCTTTGAAAGCACTGGATCATTTTTATTCATTGCATGATGGAATTTTAATTGAGAAATTTCCATCTGTAAACGTCAGTTTTAACCCAGCAGCTAAAGTAAATTCCCTAAAGCTTTAGTTTCCAAATCTAAACTTATGGGTTTTTTTCGGACGAAAATGCCCCTGATTTTTTCATCCGTAAATGTCTTCTCTTCTTTCTCGTCTGTAAACGTCTTCTCTTCTTCCTCCGTCTTCTCCTCCTTCATCTGTTAGGCGTTCTCTCTTCCTCCTCTGTCGCTTCGATATCTCCAACTCCAAAGGTTGAAGATGGCTCCCTCGTCCAAGAAGCCAAGCACAAGTATTTTTTTAGCCAAACCGAAAAACCTCCAAAAACCCATGTTCGTCTTCATTTTTCTTCTTAAAAAACCTTCTTCATTTTTTTTGCCCAAAAAAACCCATCTTCTTCTCGTTTTTCTTTTTAAAAAAAACACCATGTTCGGTCAATTCACTTTGTATTCGGTCAAAATGCCCCTGTGATCGGTCAAAACCCCTGTGATCGGTCAAAATGATCGATCACAGTGAAATCTTCCCTTGTGATCGTCCAAAGCCCACTGTATGCCCTTGTGATCGGTTAAAATGACCGATCACAGTGAAATCTACCCCTGTGATCGTCCAAAATTACAACATGATTAGTTAAAATGGACCGACTTCTCCTTTTACGACGGACGTTAGCCGTCGTTTTAGACGAATAAACGACGGCTGAAGTCCGTCGTAAAAGGAGAAGTCGGTCCATTTTGACCGATCACGTTGTAATTTTGGACAATCACAGGGGTAGATTTCACTGTGATCGGTCATTTTGACCGATCACAGTGAGTTTTGACCGATCACAGGGGCATATTTGACTATGATCGGTCACAGTGGGCTTTGGACGATCACAGGGAAAGATTTCACTGTGATCGGTCATTTTGACCGATCACAAGGGCATTTTGATCGAATACAGAGTGAAATGACCGAACATGGTGTTTTTTTTTAAAAAGAAAAATGAGAAGAAGATGGGTTTTTTTCAGCAAAAAAAATGAAAGTTCTTTAAGAAGAAAAATGAAGACTAACATGAGTTTTTGGAGGTTTTTCGGTTTGGCTAAAAAAATACCTGTGCTTGGCTTCTTGGATGAGGGAGCCATCTTTAACCTTTGGAGTTGGAGATATCGAAGCGACAGAGGAGGAAGAGAGGACGCCTAACAGACGAAGGAGGAGAAGACGAAGGAAGAAGAGAACACGTTTACAGACGAGAAAGAAGAGAAGACATTTACGGAGGAAAAAATCAGGGGCATTTTCGTCCGAAAAAAGCCCATAAGTTTAGATTTGGAAACTAAAGTTTTAGGGGATTTACTTTAGCTGCTGGGTTAAAACTGACGTTTACAGACGAAAATTTCTCATTTTAATTCCGCACGATTCGACATTTTACCAAACAATTCCAATTCCATAGGTAAGAAGGGGAGCGGATTAAGTGTTGGGTGCTACCCTTACCGTATGGGGCCCACCTTGATGAATGTATTGAATATCCACACCGTCCATACGCTTTTTCAGCTCACTTAAGTAGGTTAATTAAAAAATTAAGCAAATTCAGGTCTCTGGTGAACCACCACTGTAAAAAGTTGTGAATGACCAATAAAAGCATTTTGTAGGCCACAAAAGTTTTGGATCAAGATGATCTCCGTATTTTCCCTTCGGCCACAAAAGTTTTGGATCAAGATGATCTCTGTATTTTCCCTTCGTCCAGGTCTGGTTGACCTTATCAACGGGTTGGGTGGAAAATAAACATTATGGATCTGATTACAGTGGGCCTTGAGAAGTTTTTAATGGCAGGCGTTCAATCACCAATGTCTCCTGTGGTATGGTCCACCTGGGATTTAGTTCTGCCTAACGTTTGGACCACGTACTAAAATAGGCCGCAAAAACGGATGGATGGCATGAATATACAACACATCACCAAGGTGGGCCCCACGATAAGGGTAACACCCACTCACTTAAGGTGTTACCTGGGTAACACGTAATCTGCTCCTCACATGAAGGCTATTGTCCACATTTCCCTCGTTTACTCGGAAGGCTGATTTTATCCCACCAAAGATGCAGGCCCACATACGTTACCGTACCATTGGCCACAAACTAATGATTAGAGCTGGTCATGAGTTGAGTCAGCTCGGAGAAGCTCAATCGATTCGGCTGGAAGAAGCTCGCCTCAACTCATTAGTGCGAATCAAGTCAATCTGCGCTTTGGAAGCTCGAGTTACAACCGAGTTGAGTTCGAGCACTCGGTCCCTCAACTCGACTCGAAGATTGCCTTGAATCAGCTCGACTCGACTCGTAGCTTGACTTGCTCGATTTACAGCTTATATAAGTAGTTGAAAAAAAAAAAAACCTTAACACTAACACCACACCCGCAGCCGCAGGCCACACTTCTCCCTCTTCCCTCTCTTTCCCAAATCCCCACCGTCCCTCTTCCCTCTCTTTCCCCAAACCCTAACCTGTCACATAGCCACACGGCCCGCACCTCTCTCTCTCTCTCTCTCTCTCTCTCTCTCTCATACTAGTCCAGCGTCCAATGGCTACAAATGAGCAGATTGACTCATCCGCACCTCTCCTTTTCTTTCTCCTCTTCTATTTCTTCTGGCACCCTGAACAAGGTAATGCCTCTTTTCCCGCACCAGATGCGGATTTCCTGCTAGGATGCTAGGTGGGGTCCACTGTGATGTTTATTAGAAATCTAACCCGTCCATACGTTTTGCAAGATCATTTTAAGACATGCGACCAAAAAATAAGGTGGATCCAAAACTCAAGTGAGCCGCACGAGAGGAAAATCAGGAAAAGGTGTTTCCTACCGTTGAAACTTTACTGGGCTCTACCTTTATGTTTGTACCCATCTAAACTATTTACAAGGTCATTACCACTGAGATGAAGTGAAAAAATGAAAAAAAATAATCTGATATGAAAACTTTGTGGCCATACAAATGTTTAAACGGTGGTCACTGAATACCCACTGTTTCCTCTCGTGAGGCCCACTTAGTCTCGGATATGCTTGATGTTTTGCCGCATGTCCTAAAATAATCTCGCAAAACATATGAATGGCATGGATTTCTCAGAAGCATCACGGTGGGCCCCACCTAGCATCCCAGCCTAGGAACTTCCTGCTAAAGGCTTTCACAGGAAATCCACGTCCGCTGCACCTGTCCACTGTCTGGCCGCGGATCAGCTAGTGACAGGTTGAGTAGCTACCTATCTCGTTACTGAAGTGACGTCACCAACTTTTGTGGGCCCCACCATGATGTATGTGTGGTATCCACACTGTCCATTCATTTGAAGAGATTATTTTAGGGCATGATATGAAGAATGAGGTAGATCCAAAGCTCAAGTGGACACCACCAAAGAAAATAGTGGGGACAGTGATCCCAACCATTGAAGCCTTCCTAGGGCCCACCATGATGTTTATTTGAGATCCAACCTGTTCATAAGTTCACACAGACATGTAAGAAGGGAAAACACAAATATGATCGAAAACTTATGTGGCCCCAAGATGTTTTTAGGAAACTATTTGTTTTATTATGCTATCATTACTTACGTTTGATTGTGTTAATAACGTGTGTAACTTAAATAATGGTACCACTGATTTAGCTACTCACTTCCACTTGAGACGGTGTTTTAAAACACTAACTAGGTGATATTTTTTATGCAGGCACCACTGAGGTCTCGGACATGCAGGCATCAATTGGCTCACTGCGAGTGTTAGACGAAAATAGAATACTTTACACTTTATTCGTTTCATATATGTATATTGTGGCTTATATAGTCCCCATCTGCCGCTGATTTCAAACTACTCTAATTTTTGCTTATGGTTGGATGCTAACTAGACTACGCGGGTGCGTGGGAACTCTCCACGTGCATTTTCATTAAGTTAACACCTAGGAACTCAAGATCGGAGACTCTGTACTCAGGTACCAAATTTTCGAGGCGTTACAAACTATCTCATAAGCATATCCGTCAGATTAACGCTTGTGTGGATCTTCTCAAGAGTCATTCCACCTTTCTCAAACACCTATTGGATAAAATGATGACGAACATCAATATATTTAATATAAGAATGGTAAACCAAGTTCTTCGCCAAATTGATTGCACTTTCATTATTATAATTAACTGGCATAGCCTCCTGATGAAGCCTAAACTGATTTATCATTCCTCTCAACCAAATGCCTTCTTTGAATGCTTTCATTGCTACTATATACTCAGCTTTGGTTATGGAAAGAGTAACCATTAACTGAAGCTTCGACATCCAATTGATCGCCCCACCCACGAGCACAAACGAATAGTCAAAAGTCAACCTTCTTTTATCCATGTTTTTAGTGTAATCAGCATCCACATAGCCTACTAATTTATCCTTTATCTTTGCAAATGTCAAGACGTAGTCCACTGTTTCTTGTAATATTGAAGTGATCATTTCACTGCCTTGCAATGTTGATTATCGGGTTTAGCCATGTATCTACTCACAACACCCACTGCATGTGAAGTATTTGGTCTCGTAGAAACTATGGCATACATCAAACTGCTAATTGTGCTTGCTTTTCTTCATTTGTAATAGGACATTGCTCTGACGAAAGTCTAAAGTGAGTTGCATGGGGTGTGCTAATCGATTTTGCCTTGTCCATCCCAAACTTTACCAATACCTTTTTAAGGTATTCAGCTTATGACAACTGTAGCTTGTTCCTCTCTCTATCTCTATGAATATTTACACAAAGAATCTTCATTGTCGCCCCAGATTTTTTATTTTGAATGTCCTTGACAATTGAGTCTTCAATGTATCAATCTCAGATATGCTATGGTTGGCGATAAGTATGTCATCAACATACAGTACTGATATGATGAGCTGACCATTATTCAGTGTTTTGAAGTAGATATAATGATCGTACTCACTTTTGATAAATTGTTAACTCATCATGAAAGTGTCAAACCTTTTGTACTACTGCTTATGCAACTTACTACAAAAAGGGATTAAAGACTACGGACTAAATCTGTAGCAATATATAAAATGCTACTTGTCGCTGGTTCGTAGCAAATGTTACAGTATCCATTACTCTTTTTGCTATGGCTACGGACTCTACTCGTAGCCTTTAGTATATAGCTGGACTACCTTCGTAGCTATGTATAAGAGTCCGTTGCCGTCGCTTTCTAAAAACTAACCCTCGAGTGGTTCCTAGTACATGCCCTGTTATAACTGCCAAATGAATGAAATCAATCTAACATTCATCAAACTAGGGATTAAAAATATAGTCATGAAATTTTTTTAAGGGTAAACTCAAAATACATTCCCAATTCAGTCAATATAAATGTGAGAAGAGTTGTTCATAATACATCCCTAGTTCAGTCAATATAAATATAGTGGAGAATTCTCATTACAAGAAATTAGAGGACTTGTTTAGACGATACTTGTAAGAAAAAAATTCACAAATTAAGAAGCCAAAATCCTTGAGTTCCATATAAGTTCCTTCATATGAACCAAGGCTCTTTGTTCGCCCGCCATTTTCTCAACTGCCCTTTTCAAAACTCTCTGAGCATAAAAACCTCATTGCTTGTTATATGTTCTGGATAGTTGAAGTCTTTCTCTAATGAAGCACTAAGTTGCTACCTTAGAAGGAGAATTGTTTACTGCATCTCAACATTTTCGGATAGTTGATACAATACATAAACAACCGTAGTTATTTAATTTTTTTCTAAAAATAAGATGGTGTCGCTAGCCGTTGGTGGTACATTCCCTGATGGATCAATCCAAGCTAATGCAAATAAAGATTCATGGCTTACAAAGCCTAAATACTGAAACATTATTGTTAAACAGCCACGAATGACCTAAGGAAAGAAAACATGTATACATAAATTGAGAAAAGAAGGGAACATTAACAAAAAAAAAAAAAAAAATGGTGGCTAGACCACAAAAGGGGGTGAGGGTATCCTACAACTTACCATTGGCTGTAAAGGCCTTGAAGAAACTGCAGATGGAAAACGAAGAGCACCATGCAATAGATTGAGCTTGTGGAGTAGTCAGGTCAGGTGGAACTTCGGTTGGAATATTCTACATAAAACTCTGATTCACACCAACCCGTTTGGCCGCTGTTGAACCTCCAATTTATACATTGCATAGCCCACTACATCACATTATATGCATGGTTTTCATGATTAAAAGGCCCATCTAACGCATGTTTTGTGATTGTAGGGATGAGAGCAGACTTTACTCAATTGGAGACCAAAAATGGTCCATTTAGTACCTGTGAATGAAGGTCCAAGGTGGACCAAAGAAGGAAGAAGAAAGAGGGAGAAAAGAAAATAAAGAAAAGAAGAAAAAGAAAAGGAATAGTAAGTCTGACCGGTCGTCCAACCGGTCGGCCACACCTTTGGATACCACTGGAAGAAGGACCAGTTGGTCCGATCGGTATTGACCGGTCGGTGCCGCTGCTGAGCTCGTTGGACGTATGACCAGAGTGGTCCGACCGGTCGGCCATCAAGGTGGGAAGTCCACTGCACTCCCTAGACGGTTAAACAGGGTGGTTCGACCGGTCGTGACCGGTCGGCCAGGCCAGTCCGACCGGTCGTCCGACCGGTCGGCCATGCTAAAAATCAGGCAATTTCTATTTCTGGCTTCGAAATTTTCTGCGCAGTGCGTAACCTTATGCAATTTCTGGATGTTTCCGATGCAATTGAGCGTCCTCACTATAAAAGGACACCTAGGGGCTCTTCCTAGGTCATCATAGAAGCCAAGGGACGTGGTGCTATGGAGAGGAAGCCATCATGGAGCGTCTGCAACCCTCCAAACTCCGATTTTTCTAGTTTTTATGCTTTCTTATTGGAGTTCTAGTTGTAGTATGACAATGCTCGGCTAGAATCTCTCAGCTAAGGCTGAGAGGTGAAGCTAGTAGCTAATTTCATGTTTGATTCAGTTGATTCAAGTAATTTCAATTCAAGTTTGAATTTTTAATTATTCTAGTTCTTCAAGTTCATAGTTTGAGATGTTTTATGAGAGTTCATGTGCTCCGGATATGGATTCCTTGCAATTCTCTGAGATTATCATATGGTGCTTGTTTAGATTCGAATTATAGTAGTCCTTGAGCAAGCCATAGTCCATAGGCATGGCTGTCACTCCGAAGGCTATGATTTTGAATTCTACATTGATTGAATGGGACTAGAACTTGGAAGTTCAACTTGAATGGGATTGAATGTGTTTAATGCTTTATTTTTCAACTAGATGAGAGATAGGACTTCAAAACTAGTTGTGTATCTTGCTTGGATTGATTGGATTGACATGGGATTGCTACAAGTGGATCCTTGAATGCCTTAGTACTTTAAATTACTGGTTTTGTTAAGTTACTGTTTTAACATAAGTATTCCAATTAAACCTCAGATCTATTGCAAACTGAGTTGTTGGAATAGTTTGAAAGTTGTTTCTAATTCCCTGTGGATCGACCTCGGTCTTACCGAGTTTTATTACTACATCGCAGACTTACACTTGAGGCGAGCGAACAAGTTTTTGGCGCCGTTGCCGGGAATTTAGATAACGGTTTTCAAATTATTTTAGTGGCTGTAGAAGTAGAAGTAGATAGGTTTTCTGATATTTTTAGAACTAACAAATTGTTTTGCTTTGTAGGATTTCTTCTCTAGTTAAAAGCGCATCGGGTAATACCTTTCTAACTTAGCTTTTTACAAATTTTCTATTTTCAGATTAATTTCAGATTTCTAAAATTTAGGTTTAGTCAGTTTTTGGTTGAGTGGTTTATGTCTCGTTGGGAACATAACCACTCTAATCGTCTCCAATCAGAAGGTGGTTTAGTTGGACCATTGTCAGTCCATAGACGAGTCCGAAACTACCAAGAACATTGTGAAAATTTGGGGAGTATGGATCAAACACCTTTAAGGAATCCTCCCCCCTACTCCAACTACAAACACAAATCAAGAGGGAGTAGGAGAGAATGAGGTACATAACGTTCCTCCAATGAGATCACTGCGGGATTACCTACAACCAGCCCATGCAATTACACCCTCTTGCGTGGTTCTACCACCAAACGGGGGAAACATTGACATAAAGCCGGGTGTAATTCAACTTATACCAAAGTTTCATGGGCTAGACTCTGACCGCCCATATCTGCACTTGAAAGAATTCGAAGAAGTGGTGACTACCTTGCAATATACTAATGTTTCAAAAGATACCATTAAACTTAAACTCTTTCCCTTTTCATTGAAAGAAAGAGTCAAAGATTGGCTTCACTCTCTTAGACCACACTCGATTGGGTCATGGAATGAGATGACCCGGAAATTCTTGAAAAAGTTCTTCCTGGCCCATACAACGAACACCCTTCGAAGAGCCATAGTGAATTTTTCGGCTAAAGAGGGTGAATCTTTCTTCCAATGTTAGGAGAGATTTAAGGACCTCCTACTTGCTTGCCCACATCATGGCTATGAGAGTTGGCAAATTATAAATTTTTTCAATGATGGATTAAGTTCCAATATGCTCCAATTTGTAGAGATGATGTGCAATGGTGAGTTTATGAGCAAAAATCCAGATGAGGCTTGGAGTTATTTGGACATGTTGGCTGAAAATACCCAATCTTGGGATACCTCCGATAAACCCAATAACCCCAAGCCTATTCAAGAGAAAGAGAAAGGAGGGATTTATATCCTCAAGGAGGAAGACGACGTGAATGCAAGGATAGCCAACCTCACAAGGAAGGTCGAGGCCATGAAACTTAGTAAAAGTGGAGTTCCAAAGTCCAATGAAGCTATTGAGACCATATGTGGGATTTGTCACACCGATTTACACGCTACGCAAGATTGTCCCATAATTCCTACATTTCAAGAGGTATTACATGAACATGCAAATGCCACATATGGGTATCAACGGCCTTTCGATAGACCGGTGGGTAATACGTACAATACAAGTTGGAAGAACCACCCAAATTTCAGTTGGAAGAATGCTCCCACGGGCAATCCTACCAACACTCAAGGAGGGCCACCCATGCAAAATATGGCCCCACCTCAGTTTTCAATGGAGGATACCTTGAAAGCATTTATACAAGGGCAAACGCAAATCAATCAAACAAATCAGCAAATGTTCCAAGAGCTTAAAGTCTCGGTTGATGAGATTAAGGGACGCTTGAATGCTAGGGAATGGACCTTTCCGGCCCAACCTCAGCCCAATCCAAAGCAAGTACATGAAGTGAGCATTCCTAATCCTTCCAACCAACACATGGAGCAAGCCAAATCCATCACCACTCTTAGAAGTGGTAAACGCTACATTTCTTAAGGCCAAGGTCTATTGGGACATGAGCTGAGATGACTCGAGAGTTTCTAAAAAAATTCTTTCCAACTCATCGCACCAATACACTAAGAAGCCATAATGAACTTCGCCCAAAAGAAGATGAAACCTTTTTTCAATGTTGGGAAAGGTATAATGAGCTTTTAAACGCATGCCCACATCATGGCTATGAACGGTGGAGGTTGATTAGTTTCTTCTATGATGGATTAAACTCAACCATGCGCCAATTTGTGGAGATGATGTGCAATGGGGAGTTCATGAACAAGGAAACGGAGGAAGCTTGGGATTATTTTGACATGTTGGCTGAAAATACACAAGCATGGGATACATCTAAGCCGACAAGTTCAAAACAACCCCAAGCTAAGGGAAATGGAGAAATTTATGTTTTAAATGAGAGAGATGATCTAGGTTCTAGAGTGGCTAATCTCACATGAAAGGTCGAGGAGATGGAACTAAAGAAAGTGGACACAACCCAACAAAGGGGGACTGTTGAAACTATTTGTGGTATTTGTGCTTCCAATGTGCATCAAACGCCGGATTGTCCAACAATTTATGCGTTTCGAGATCTTTTATATGAATAATCGAATGCTTTGAATAGTTATCAACGACCTTTTAGTACTCCAAATTCAAACACGAATAATTCTAATTGGAGAAACAACCCTAACTTCAATTGGGCGAATGGAACCAACCAAAATAATCCTCAAAAGGGGCCCCTAATGCAATTTCCTATGGCCCCACCTCAAATGCCTATAGAGGATATATTGAAAGCATTCATGGAAGGTCAAGCTCAAATAAATCAATCCAACCATGCGATAATGCTTGAGCTTAAAAATTCGGTGGAGAAAATCAAGGCTCGCTTAAACGCAAGGGAAGGGATTCTTCCAGCCCAACCCATACCAAATTCAAAACCACAATGCGAAATAAGCGTGCTTAGTTCCTCTAACCAACACATGGAACACGCTAAGGCCACCACCACTCTTAGAAGTGGTAAAATTATTGAAAAATCTGACCCGGTGAAGGTCTCAACGCCTAATGATCCGGTATCTTCCAAAGAAGATGATGGACCTAGCACCGCCATGAATGAAAAAGAAGCATTGAAAGAATATAGGCCCGTTGCTCCATTCCCCCAATGCTTGATTTCAGCCAAACCTCAAGATAAATATTAGGAATATTTGGAGGTTTTCAAGCAAGTCAAAATCAACATCCCATTGCTGGATGCCATTAAACAAATACCTTCATATGCTAAATTTTTAAAAGACCTTTGCACGGTTAAAAGAAAAATACATGTGCAAAGAAGGCATTTTTGACAGAGAATGTAAGTGCCATTATCAACCACGGGATGCCCAAGAAATACAAAGATCTCGGTTGTCCGACAATATCATGCGTAATTAGAGATTACCGGGTGAAACATGCTTTACTCGATCTAGGGGCAAGTGTGAACTTAATCCCCTTTTCGGTCTATGAACAATTGGGTTTAGGTGAATTAAAACCCACTAAAACCACATTACAACTTGCTGACCGATCGATTCGTATTCCAAGAGGGGTGATTGAGGACGTCCTTGTCTAAGTTGACAAAGTCTACTACCCGGTGGACTTTATTGTCTTGGACACACGACCCATGGTTAATATTGGCCCTCAAATTCCTGTCATACTTGGCCGCCCATTCCTAGCTACATCAAACGCTATCATAATTGTAGGAGTGGGGTCATACAAATGTCTTTTGGCAATATGACAATTGAGTTAAATGCTTTCAATATTGACAACCAACAAGAGGATGAAGATGAGGAGGTCCACGAAATAAACATGATCAATTCCATCGTGGAAGATGAGTCCCTCTCACCTTTTTACTCCGGTCACTTAGACGAAGATGTGACTTACTCCCTTGATAAGAACGATGATATGATAAGGGATATGGTCACTGTAACACCCGTACCTTAATTAGCCCTCAGTACACCTCTTTTCCGAACTCGGCATACTTGGAATAGTCCAAACCGGTGAGTTTCGATCAGACACCCTATTTTAGTACCGCAACGACCCGAGACTTGTACCCTGGCGACCGCGCGGACGCTACGACTCCAACGCCACGCGGCACGCTCCGTTTCGATACCTAGTTTGAAAGATGCATACTTGTGTGCAATCAAGGCGGGCCACGCTACATATGCATGGTGTGGGCCCCACTTGCACAAATCCCTAGGTTGTCCCATCAATCAATCAACATCCCATCAATCAATCAAGCATCAATCAATCAAGGGTCTCATCAAGTACATATCTCTCTCTCTCCTCACAAGTCAACTTAAGCCCATACCTAAGCCATCCACTCTCATAATTGCCCCATCCCCTTGCTATCATCATTTTCTTTTTCAAATACCACCTTTGTCCCAAGCCCCTACCACCACAAGAAGGCCATACGTAGCCACCTCCATTTGAGAGAGAAAGAGAGAGAAAGAGGGAGAGAGAGAAAGAGAGAGAAAGAGGGAGAGAGAGATTAGTGGGTGAGATTGGAGGGTTAAAAGAGAGTTTTAGTGAGCCTAGGTGATTGGAGGAGGAGATCCACCCCATCAAGACCGTCCGATCGACTATCCGACCCGATCCAACCGTCCAATTTCGGGTGAGTGCTAAAAGGGGACATAAACTCCCCTTTCTTCCTTCTTTCCCTTTCATTTTTGGGCCCACAAGTGGGCCACGTTGTGAGACAGCGTGCCCCGCACGCTGCCACGACATGGACCACCTTTGGTGGCCCACCATGATGCTTATTTTTCATCTTTTCTCATTTTTTTCTTTAAAACACAAAGATCTGGAAGAAGGAAGAATACAAGGATTTTCTTGATCCAATACTATTTTGGGCCCACCATGAGATGGCCCAGCTGACGAATGGAGTGGATCCTGTATGTGTGGACCCCACTGATCAAGGCACAACGAAAAAAATATATATAGGGGAAGGAAGAGTTGCCGCTGGGCAGCAGCGTCCTCTGGACGCTGTCTATGGGACCATGGGCTTAAAGCCCTTTGGGCGTTGACCATGGGTCCCCACTCGTGGGACCCACCTTGATGCATGTATTTGATCCACGCCGTCCATCTGTTTCTCCAGCCCATTTTAGGGCTGGACACCAAAAATGAAGCAGATCCAGATCTCAGGTGGACCACACCATAGAAAACAGTGGGGATAATGTAGCCCACTATCGAAACTTCTTGGGCCCACGGTAATGTTTGTAGACCCCGTAACCTGTCCAATATTGGACTCTAAGCGTTCCTCAGGAGTTGGGGAACATGATGAATGGTGGGGATAATACTAATGTGGGCCCACTTGAAATAAACATAAGAAAACAAAAAAATAAAAATAAAAATAAAAAAATACAAAGAAGTCCAACGCTGGACGGTTCCAGCGTCTAAGACGCTGTGAACGTCCAGCGTCTGGACGCTGGGCTTTGAGTGGGGTCCCCATTTGTGGGACCCACCTTGATGTTTGTGATCAATCCATGCCGTCCATCTGTTTTCCCAAATCACTTTAGGGCCAGGACCCGAATCTGAATCAGATTCAAATCTTAAGCGGATCGCACCACAGGAAACAGTGGAGAATATGATGTCCACTGTCCAAACTGCCTCGGCCTACATTGATGTTTGTAGACCTCGTAACATACCCAATATTGGGCTCGTTAGGTCCCCCATGAGCTGGGGAACCTGATAGACAGAGTGGATCAGCCTTATGTGGGCCCCACGTACTGGACCAAAACCAAGAGAAAAAAAAAAGAAAGCAAGAAAGACGGAGAGGCATAGCCTCTCTGACGCTGGGAGTAACCAGCGTCCACGGACGTTGGGCTCCTCAGCCATCTAGTAGTGGCCCACCTCATGGGACCCATCATGATGTAATGTTTTATCCACACCGTTCGTCCATTTGGGGAGATCATTTTAGGGCATGATCTCAAGAATGAGACAGATCCAACTATCAGGACAGGCCCGCTATAGAAAACAGTGGGGACAGTGACCCTACCGTTGAAACCTCGTGGGACCCACCATGATGTTTATTTGAGATCCAACCTGTTCATAAATCCACACACGTGTGGAAGAAGGGCAAACAAGAATATCAGCTTGATTGAAAACTAAGTTGGGCCCACCTAAAATGTACGTGCTTTATCTTTTCAGTCCATATGTTTTTCCAGCTCATTTCAGTGGCTGAGCCCAAAAATTTAAGCATATCTAAATGTCAAGTGGGCCATGCCACGGAACAGTGGGAATAATGATTTCCACCGTTGAAACCTTACCAGCAATACAGTGATTTTATTTGTCATCCAACCTGCTCAAAAGTGGCTGAGCCCAAAATTTAAGCATATCTAAATGTCAAGTGGGCCATGCCACGAGAACAGTGGGAGTAATGATTTCCACCGTTGAAACCTTCCCAGCTCTATAGTGATGTTTATTTGTCATCCAACCTGTTCATAAGATCACAGGTATATGAATGGAGGGGAAAACACAAATATCAGCTTAATCCTAAAAACTAAGGCGACCCCAGGGAGTCCCGCGCTGCAGACAACGTGCGTGCGTGCGTTGCCCAGCTGGTGGCCCACCTTGTGGGTCCCACCATGATGTATTTGTTTTATTCATGCTGGCTTTGTGTTTTATCCATACCGTACACTATTTTTGTCGGCCTGTTTTGTATATGCAGGCCCAAGTATGGGGCTAATGTGGTCTCAAGTGGGCTATGCCGCGAAGACCTTTACATTTTCAATGGGGCCCCCGGTTCGGGTCCCACTCTCTCTCTCTCTCTCTCTCTCTCTCTCTCTCTCTCTCTCTCTCTCTCTCTATATATATATATATATATATATATATATATATATATATATATATTGGGCCATTCAAGGCCAACAATACATGATATGTCTGGTAACATGCTAGTATACTTAGCTTGATAGGTCACACTGATAATATGCTTAGTGTAATGAATATCATGCCCATTCATTTGTACATACGCATCATATGTATGGCTGACCGTGGACAATGTCGATCATAGCATATGCCTTACAGCTTGAGATACTTAGGGGACCCGTATGAGATAGGGTCACCCCACATGATCGCGCGGTATGCGCAGGTTTGGTGCATGGCTTTGATAGTATGACTCATGCATCTCGCATTATACATGTCATGATCAGATTCTCACCCTAGTGGCATCGGGGTTGTAACCACCACAGTCACATCGTGGATGGTAGGAATGGACACCAAAATATGTTCTAGCACTTGGGGCGCCAAAGATGTCCTTGGGTGAAAGTCCCTAAACCCTGTGGTACCAGTAGGATGCTCTAATATCTAGATCGAGTGAATTCATGAGCGCATGAGGGCGAAATACCAGTAGGCCGCGTCTCCCACCGTGTCGGGGTCGATTGGAAGGGGGTGCGACCTTACTCGCTCGGGTGCAGAGGGCTATATACTAGGTTGAGTTTGACCAGCTCATGAATGGGTTCGCTATCGATGAGCCGGGTGGAGTTTCTTGTATGTCATTGACGAGGCGGATAGTGAGGTCTCTTCCACTCGCTTGGTTATGCGCGCGATGGGCGGCAACCAATGTTTGGAGTGTACTAGACCCTGGTGATGTCCCAGTTGTAAACCGTATGATATATGACAGTTGAGGATTGACATGCGCACATTGCATCATTAGCATATGACAGTCGGCCATATAGGCCCATTGCATTGCATAGCCTCGAGATGGTTAATGACATTCATAGACTTGGTAGTGTAGCCTGCCATCATTTCCGCTTACTCTTATATCTGTATACCTGTCATATTCATTGCGCACACACCACATACTCTCTAAGCTTCATAGTAAGTTTATGCACGTTGTTTACCTGCAGGACATACTATAGCGCGACAGCAGTGATATAGGGGCGCGCATTTGATCTTTCAGCTTTCAGTTATGCATTGTATTTCCTTTTTCTGCAGCATTGTACTCAAAAGTTTATCTTAGTGGATATGTGATGTGAAGTTTTTGGTTTGGTACACTTGTGGTTATGCTCATCTATAAAGAAAAAAAAAGTTTACCCTGAAAATCCTCCTTGTGGGATCCCAGGATCGGAACCTGGCGTATGGGAGCTAGGGGCCGAGAATGGGGTACTACGAAGGCTGTCGGCACCGGATTCGGCGGCTGGGAATTTAGTGAGCCCGGTCCCCGAGTTTGGGGCGTGACAGAAGTTGGTATCAGAGCATAACTTGGGAATACCTGTCCACAACATTACATATCTACGACTAACCTTTGATTACCTACCTTGTACTGTATGATTGCTAGGACCCCTGTCTTACTCACCTGCTTCAAACTTAGTCTAAACTAGGATTCCCTATTGTACGCCTAGAAATTTCGATTGACGTGTGGGCACTTACGAGTAACCCGATGCTAAGAGGATTCTGCCTTTTCTGTAGGACATGGCACCCAAGAGAGCCGCCGGTAGGCAATCGTCTAGTACGGGTATGTCCCAGACCGCCCCAGCTCCAAGCATGACTGCTGGTCAGTTCCAGCAGATGTTGCGGGCCATGACCTCCATGGAAGAGCGCCAAGAGAGGAGGTCAGCCGATTCACTTGCCACATCAGAGCAGGATCGCGCCCGTTCCTTTCTTAGGGATTTCAGGCAGATGGATCCCCCGCGTTTCTCGGGCGAGCCGAACCCGGAGGCGGCAGAGAGATGGAAGTCTGAAGTAGAAAAGATCTTTACCATTATGCGATGCACGACTGTGCAGCGAGTTCCTCTCGCTGTCTTCCTTCTTCAGGGAGAGGCCGAGCATTGGTGGTCATCGATTACCCGCACAGTAGAGGCAGATTTTGAGTGGACCTGGGAGGATTTTGTGGACCGGTTTGACCGAAAGTTCTTCCCTGAGCATGTCCGTCAGCAGAGGGCATTAGAGTTCGAGACGCTAGTCCAGGGAGAGATGACCGTGTCACAATACAAGGCCCGATTCGTTAAGCTGTCTCGATTCGCGACGTATCTTGTGGATGATGCGAGGTGAAAGGCCCGTCGGTTAGAGGGCGGTTTGCGCCTTGGCCTTAGGGGCCGTGTCGCAGGACACAAGCTCCCTACATTTGAGGAGGTGGTGGAGTAGGCCCAGATTTATGAGGCAGAGTGGGCTGACGCACAGCGGATCCGCAGTCAAGTCGGAGATCGAAAGGGGAAGAGAAAGGCACCCTCTAGCAACTTCCGACAGCAACGATTTCGACCACCGCAGAGGCATGTAGCTCGTCCACCCTTCCGAGCACCAGCGGCACCAGTGGCACCCGTAGCATCCCCAACACCACCGCAGCAGCAGATTATAGGCCCTTGTTATGGGTGCGGAGAGATGGGACATCGTCATAGGGAGTGCCCCCATTCACATCGGAAGCAGCGTCAGCAGTATCAGCCGCTGAGACCCCATCAGCAGCATCAGCGACAACAGTACCCACTGCCGAGAGCTCCTCCGCAGCAGAGGCAGCAACAGAGGACGCATCAGCAGCAGCAACGACCGCAGAGGGGACAGGCACCTCCCCAGCAGGCTCAGGGCCGGTTTTATGCAGCCCAGCAGGACCCTCAGGCACCAGGAGGAGTCGTAGAGGGTACACTCCTTGTCTCTGCATGCATAGCACATGTTTTATTTGATTCTGGTGCATCACATTCGTTCATATCCGAGGATTTCTGTCGATCGATTGGTTTGTCGTTAGAGCCCGTGTGTGAGAGTTTGTCAGTATCGACACCCTTGGGGAAGACCGCGGTGTTGAGTTTGTTTTGTTCATCTTGCCCCATCCTAGTAGAAGAGACTTTTCTGCCCGCCGACCTATTTATATTGCCGATGTCCGAGTTTGATGTTATCTTGGGCATGGATTGGTTGTCCGAGTATCATGCCATAATAGACTGTTTTGCGAGAACGGTCACCTTCCTTATACCCGGCATGCCGCAATTTCAATTTGTTGCTGAACCCAGAGGAGAGCAATTATCAGCATTGATGGCTTGTGCAATTGAGGAGCCGGTTGCTTTGAGCATCGACCACTTGCCAGTCGTTTGTGACTTTTCAGATGTGTTTCAGGAGATTTCGGGGTTGCCGCCTCGTCGGCATACCGAGTTCCGGATTGACCTTGTACCCGGTACTGCGCCTATCTCAAAGGCCCTGTACCGTATGACACCGTTGGAGTTGCGAGAACTGTAAAGGCAGTTGGACGAATTGCGCGAGCTAGGCTTCATCCGTCCGAGTAGTTCACCGTGGGGAGCACCGGTACTCTTTGTGAAGAAGAAGGATGGCTCATTGAGGCTTTGTGTAGATTACCGCGAGCTCAATAAGGTCACGATCAAGAACAAGTACCCGCTTTCAAGGATTGACGATTTGTTTGATCAGCTGCGGGAGGCGAAGTTCTTTTCAAAGATAGATCTGTGGTCTGGTTATCATCAAGTTCGTGTCCGGGAGGAGGATATCCCGAAGACAGCATTTAGGATGCGCTATGGTCATTTTGAGTTCTAGGTCATGTCCTTTGGACTGACCAATGCGCCCGCAGTGTTCATGCAGTTGATGAATGAGGTCTTTTGTCCGTATCTTGACCAGTTTGTGGTAGCGTTCATTGACGACATTCTAATCTATTCAAGGACCCGAGAGGAGCATGAGCAGCATTTAGAAATCACCCTGCAGACTCTCCGTGCACACCATCTCTATGCGAAATTGGAGAAGTGCGAGTTTTGGTAGGAGGAGGTGAAGTTCCTCAGTCATGTCGTGACGAGGCAAGGAGTAGCAGTGGATCCAACCAAGGTTGATGCCGTGCGTCAGTGGTGCCAGCCCACGAACGCGTCTGAGGTCCGAAGTTTTCTAGGGCTAGCGGGTTATTACCGTCGTTTCATTGAGGGCTTCTCTCGTATTGCTGCCCCGTTAACCAGATTGACTAGAAAGGGCGCCGAGTTCGTATGGAGTGACGCATGTGAGCAAGCATTTACGGAGCTAAAGGATCGTCTTACGTCGACACCAGTCCTCACTCTTCCCTCTGGGAGTGATGGATTCGTGATTTTTACGGATGCTTGCGTATTGGCTTAGGTGCTGTCCTGATGCAACATGGCAAAGTAGTAGCGTATGCGTCTCGCCAGCTGAAGGTCCATGAGCAAAACTACCCCACGCATGATCTAGAGTTGGCAGCTATTATCTTCGCACTGAAGCTATGGAGGCACTATCTCCATGGGGTCAAGTTCGAGCTCTTCTCTGATCATAAGAGCCTGAAGTACCTCTTTTCCCAGTCAGAATTGAACATGAGGCAGAGGCGTTGGATGGAGCTCCTGAAGGACTATGATTTCGATCTTCAGTACCACCCCGGTAAGGCTAACGTGGTGACGGATGCCCTTAGCCGCCAGCCAAGGGGCTTGGTGGCGCATATGATGGTGCAGGAGTGGAGGATGCTCAAGGATATTGCTGAGTATGACTTCGAGCTAAGCCTGCAGTCTTCCATCGCTCAGTTATCGGGCCTGTCGATTCAACCCTCTCTTATTTCTAGGGTGATCGAGGCTCAGCAGACAGATCAGACGTTGAAGGATTATTGGGAAGAGGCCGCGTCAGAAGATCGGACAGACTGGAAGATTGGGTCAGATGGTGGACTCCGTTTTCGAGGGCGGTTGTGTGTCCCAGACATTTCAGAGTTGCGCAGAGATCTTATGAATGAGGCACACCGATCGAGGTTCACTATACACCCTGGTTCTACTAAGATGTATCGTGATATGAGGAGACAGTATTATTGGGCCGGAATGAAGCGTCAGATTGCCAGCTTTATGTCCGAGTGCGACACCTGTCAGCGTGTTAAGGCCGATCATCGAAAACCACCAGACCCTTGCAGCCGTTGAGTATTCCATTGTGGAAATGGGAGCACGTGACCACAGATTTTATTATGGGATTGCCGAGGACCGATCGCGGTCATGATGCCATCTGGGTTGTCATTGATCGTCTGACAAAGTCAGCACATTTCCTTGTGATACGTGCATCATGGTCATTGCACCAGCTTGCAAAGTTGTTCATCGATGAGATTGTGAGATTGCATGGTGTCCCAGTTTCGATCGTTTTTTACCGAGACCCAAGATTTACGTCGCGGTTCTGGAGGAGTTTTCAGAAGGCGATGGGGCCTGCCTTGAAGTTCAGCACTGCATACCACCCACAGACCGACGGACAGACCGAGAGGGTCAACCAGATCCTTGAGGACATGCTCTGAGCTTGTGTGCTGGATTTCTCAGGGAGTTGGGATGAGCATTTGCGTTTGGCTGAGTTTGCATACAATAACAGCTACTAAGCGACCATTGGTATGGCACCTTTCGAAGCGTTGTATGGTAGACCTTATAGGTCTCCCAGTTGTTGGACCGAGGTTGGAGAGAGTCATCTCCTAGGTCCCGAGCTTGTGCAGAGGACATCAGAAGCTATCGATACCATCAGGCAACGGATGCGCACAACTCAAAGCCGACAGAAGAGTTTTGCAGATCGTCGGCGTCGTCCCCTGGAGTTTGACGTTGGGGATTGTGTGTATCTCAAGGTCTCGCCTATGAAGGGCGTAGTTCGTTTTGGAGCCAAGGGGAAGCTTGCCTCGAGGTTCATTGGACCCTTTGAAATCACTACGCGCATTGACATTGTGGCTTATCAGCTTGCCTTGCCACTTCAATTGTCTGGCATCCACAATGTTTTTCATGTTTCTATGTTGCGGAAGTGTGAGTCAGATGTGGTTCCCGTGATAGATTGGCAACCGTTGGAGGTTCGTGAGGATGCTTCTTACATCGAGCAGCTGGTCCGTATCCTTGACCGGAAGAAGCAGGTTCTCCGAACCAAGGTCATTCCTTTAGTAAAGGTTCATTGGAGTCACCATAGCGTAGATGAGGCATCGTGGGAGCGAGAGACAGAGATTCGCGAGCGTTATCCCCATCTTTTCGATGACTGATTGTATATGTATGTTTGTTTTTAGTTTGGTATATATGTAGTGATGAGATTCCTTTTACGTGTCAGCTTCAGTTAGTTTGACTTCATAGTATAAATTTTGAGGACGAAATTTTCTGTTAGGAGGGGAGAGCTATAACACCCGTACCTTAATTAGCCCTCCGTACACCTCTTTTTCGAACTCGGCATACTTAGAATAGTCCAAACTGGCGAGTTTCGATCATACACCCTATTTTAGTACCGCAACGACCCGAGACTTGTACCCCGGCGACCGCGCGGACGCCACGACTCCAACACCGCGCGGCACGTTCCATTTCGATACCTAGCTTGAAAGATACGCACTTGTGTGCAATCAAGGTGGGCCACGCTACATATGCATGGTGTGGGCCCCACTTGCACAAATTCCTAGGTTGTCCCATCAATCAATTAACATCCCATCAATCAATCAAGCATCAATCAATCAAGGGTCTCATTAAGTACATCTTTCTCTCTCTCCTCACAACTCAACTTAAGCCCATACCTAAGCCATCCACTCTCATAATTGCCCCATCCCCTTGCTATCATCATTTTCTTTTTCAAATACCACTTATGTCCCAAGCCCCTACCATCCCAAGAAGGCCATACGTAGCCACCTCCATTTGAGAGAGAGAGAGAGAGAGAGAGAGAGAGATTAGTGGGTGAGATTGGAGGGTTAAGAGAGAGTTTTGGTGAGCCTAGGTGATTGGAGGAGGAGATCCACCCCATCAAGACCGTCCGATCGACTATCCGACCCGATCTAACCGTCCAATTTCGGGTGAGTGCTAAAAGGGGACATAAACTCCCCTTCCTTCTTTCCCTTTCATTTTTGGGCCCACAAGTGGGCCATGTTGTGAGACAGCGTGCCCCGCACGCTGTCACGACATGGACCACCTTTGGTGGCCCACCATGATGCTTATTTTTCATTCTTTTCCCATTTTTTTCTTTAAAACACAAAGATCTGGATGAAGGAAGAATACAAGGATTTTCTTGATCCAATACTATTTTGGGCCCACTATGAGATGGCCCAGCTGATGAATGGAGTGGATCCTGTACGTGTGTACCCCACTGATCAAGGCACAACGAAAAAAATATATATAGGGGAAGGAAGAGTTGTCGCTGGGCAGCAGCGTCCTCTGGACGCTGTCTATGGGACCATGGGCTTAAAGCCCTTTGGGCGTTGACCATGGGTCCCCACTCGTGGGACCCACCTTGATGCATGTATTTGATCCACGCCGTCCATCTGTTTCTCCAGCCCATTTTAGGGCTGGACACCAAAAATGAAGCAGATCCAGATCTCAGGTGGACCACACCATAGAAAACAGTGGGGATAATGTAGCCCACTATCGAAACTTCTTGGGCCCACGGTAATGTTTGTAGACCCCGTAACCTGTCCAATATTGGACTCTAAGCGTTCCTCAGGAGCTGGGGAACATGATGAATGGTGGGGATAATACTAATGTGGGCCCACTTGAAATAAACATAAGAAAATAAAAAAATAAATAAATAAATAAATAAAAATAAAAAAATACAAAGAAGTCCAACGCTGGACGGTTCCAGCGTCTGAGACGCTGTGAACGTCCAGCGTCTGGACGCTGGGCTTTGAGTGGGGTCCCCATTTGTGGGACCCACCTTGATGTTTGTGATCAATCCATGCCGTCCATCTGTTTTCCCAAATCACTTTAGGGCCAGGACCCGAATCTGAATCAGATTCAAATCTTAAGCGGATCGCACCACAGGAAACAGTGGAGAATATGATGTCCACTGTCCAAACTGCCTCGGCCTATATTGATGTTTGTAGACCTCGTAACATACCCAATATTGGGCTCGTTAGGTCCCCCATGAGCTGGGGAACCTGATAGACAGAGTGGATCAGCCTTATGTGGGCCCCACGTACTGGACCAAAACCAAGAGAAAAAAAAAAAGAAAGCAAGAAAGACGGAGAGGCATAGCCTCTCTGACGCTGGGAGTAACCAGCGTCCACGGACGCTGGGCTCCTCAGCCATCTAGTAGTGGCCCACCTCATGGGACCCATCATGATGTATTGTTTTATCCACACCGTTCGTCCATTTGGGGAGATCATTTTAGGGCATGATCTCAAGAATGAGACAGATCCAACTATCAGGACAGGCCCGCTATAGAAAACAGTGGGGACAGTGACCCTACCGTTGAAACCTCGTGGGACCCACCATGATGTTTATTTGAGATCCAACCTGTTCATAAATCCACACACGTGTGGAAGAAGGGCAAACAAGAATATCAGCTTGATTGAAAACTAAGTTGGGCCCACCTAAAATGTACGTGCTTTATCTTTTCAGTCCATATGTTTTTCCAGCTCATTTCAGTGGCTGAGCCCAAAAATTTAAGCATATCTAAATGTCAAGTGGGCCATGCCACGGAACAGCGGGAATAATGATTTCCACCGTTGAAACCTTCCCAGCCATACAGTGATGTTTATTTGTCATCCGACCTGCTCAAAAGTGGCTAAGCCCAAAATTTAAGAATATCTAAATGTCAAGTGGGCCATGCCACGAGAACAGTGGGAGTAATGATTTCCACCGTTGAAACCTTCCCAGCTCTACAATGATGTTTATTTGTCATCCAACCTGTTCATAAGATCACAGGTATATGAATGGAGGGGAAAACACAAATATTAGCTTAATCCTAAAAACTAAGGCGACCCCAGGGAGTCCCGCGCTGCAGACAACGTGCGTGCGTGCGTTGCCCAGCTGGTGGCCCACCTTGTGGGTCCCACCATGATGTATTTGTTTTATTCATGCTGGCCTTGTGTTTTATCCATGCCGTACACTATTTTTGTCGACCTATTTTGTATGTGCAGGCCTAAGTATGGGGCCGATGTGGTCTCAAGTGGGCTATGCCGCGAAGACCTTTACATTTCCAATGGGGCCCCCAGTTCGGGTCCCACTCTCTGTATACATATATATATATATATATATATTGGGCCATTCAAGGCCAACATTACATGATATGTCTGATAACATGCTAGTATACTTAGCTTGATAGGTCACACTGATAATATGCTTAGTGTAATGAATATCATGACCATTCATTTGTACATACGCATCATATGTATGGCTAACCGTGGATGATGTCGATCATAGCATATGCCTTACAGCTTGAGATACTTAGGGGACCCGTATGAGATAGGGTCACCCCACATGATCGCGCGGAATGCGCAGGTTTGGTGCATGGCTTTGATAATATGACTCATGCATCTCGCATTATACATGTCATGATCAGATTCTCACCCCAGTGGCATCGGGGTTGTAACCACCACAGTCACATCGTGGATGGTAGGAATGGACACCGAAAATATGTTCTAGCACTTGGGCGCCAAAGATGTCCTTGGGTGAAAGTCCCTAAACCCTGTGGTACCAGTAGGATGCTCCAATCTCTAGACCGAGTGGATTTATGAGCGCATGAGGGCCAAATACCAGTAGGCCGCGTCTCCCACTGTGTCAGGGTCGATTGGAAGGGGGTGTGACCTTACCCGCCCGGGTGCAGAGGGCTATATACTAGGTTGAGTTTGACCAGCTCGTGAATGGGTTCGCTATCGACGAGCCGGGTGGAGTTTCTTGTATGTCATTGATGAGGCAGATAGTGAGGTCTCTTCTACTCGCTTGGTTATGTGCGCGATGGGCGGCAACCAATGTTTGGAGTGTACTAGACCCCGGTGATGTCCCAGTTGTAAACCGTATGATATATGACAGTTGAGGATTGACATGCGCACATTGCATCATTAGCATATGACAGTCGGTCATATTGGCCCATTGCATTGCATAGCCTCGAGATGGCTAATGACATTCATAGACTTGGTAGTGTAGCCTGCCATCATTTCCGCTTACTCTTATATCTGTATACCTGTCATATGCATTGCGCACACACCACGTACTCTCTAAGCTTCATAGTAAGCTTATACACGTTGTTTACGTGCAGGACATACTATAGCACGACAGCAGTGATATAGGGGCGCGCATTTGATCTTTCAGCTTTCAGTTATACATTGTATTTCCTTTTTCTGCAGCATTGTACTCAAAAGTTTATCTTAGTGGATATGTGATGTGAAGTTTTTGGTTTGGTACACTTGTGGTTATGCTCATCTATAAAGAAAAAAAAAGTTTACCCTGAAAATTCTCCTTGTGGGATCCCAAGATCGGAACCTGGCGTATGGGAGCTAGGGGCCGAGAATGGGGTACTACGGAGGCTGTCGGCACCGGATTCGGCGGCTGGAAATTTAGTGAGCCCGGTCCCCGAGTTTGGGGCGTGACAGTCACACTTCTAGAATCGGTATCGGCATATGACGTTAGCTGAGAGAAGGATGTGGAAACAACACTCTGTTGTACTGAGAAATCAATTCATATTTCCACACCTTTGTGGATCATGCATACCGAACTCCACCAATCCTGGGATGATCCATACTTGCAATATCAATGCCCAGGTAAATCTGAATGGAGACATATTTTTTCTGATAAATATGATGTTGTCTCCTCTTATACATGTGGTGAACACATTAAGGAACCCGCTGAAATTACTTTTTGGGATTTTCAGTAGCTTATCTGGATCACTCACACACATGTATATTGTAAAGCAGGATATTTGATGACTTTATTGCGAAACCTTTTGATCTATCTAATGATTCTGCTTGACTTTATACTTTTGGATGAGTTGTTGGGATTAACCTCCTATCTGACGGAGGATGATTTTAAATAGTTTCCTAGAATGATTTCCCACTAGGATTTGCTTTGATCAGTTGATTTATTTGTGAAGTAATCCATCTCCAAAAGCTAATTTTGCCATGAAATATATTCCTCAGGTGATATCTCTCTTTCTCACTCCCTTTTTATTTTGGCATTGTTCTCATGTGTTGCATTCATTGTATACTTTCTTACATTGAGGACAATGTAAAATTTTAGTTGGGGGGTGCGATCCTTTAGATGAATCTACTAGCCTTTGTGACATTTCGAGCAATTATGTAGAAATTTTTTTATTTTTCTAAAATTCAAAACTCATTTGGAAAACTTTGTTTCTATGCACTCGAGATGATATGAGTATAAGAAGAGGAGATACGAAGTGAGGGATGTTGCAAGCTTTGAATTTCTCTCTTAATATAATGGTTTTATATGTGAATTCCCCTATTTTTATGATTGATAGAAAATTTGAACACTTTTACACCTAGTTCACATTACACGATTTTCATGATTTGAAAGGATTATGTGATGTATGGATTGACTAGACTTAGATTTGAGGTATTGAGAAACCAAGCCAGGGTACTTTGTCCATCCTTGTCCATGGGAAAATAACGAAAGATATGGATTTCTAAAAATCCTATCTAATGTAAAAGAAAAAGGAAAGGAAGGATGAAAATTGGGAATGATGGAAAAATGGTGGAAAATTTCGATTAGGGCTACCTACTACCAACCGGGGGATGGTCTACCCGTAACCAAAGCTGGAAATGGGATGTAGTGTGAAAGCCGTCGGAAGGACGGTAAGGCACATTCTTGTCGTAGGCTTGTTGTTGCTCTATACACCTTGAGATCTATAGTTTAGTTGATCTATGAAGAAGATAATCACGGAAACTCATGAGATGAACTTTCACTATGCACACTAGGTTGAATTCGTTCAAGTTTTTCTATTCATCAATCAATCAGCGGGTATTTCATATAGACACTTATTATGTTTTGAGAGTTTAAGGTTTCAACCTATATCACCTAATTTTTCTGATTTTTACGCTTGTGTGTCTTGGGATGTATAGAAGAATAGTTTCTAGAAGAGAGTTGGCTTTTAGAGGATGAAACTTGTTTCATGCATGTTTTGCTCGGGACTAGCAAAATGCTGGTTGGGGGGTGTGTTGAGCTCTTAATTGTGCATATTCTAACCCCAATTCATCACTCATTATGCACGGTTTACATGTTTAAAGGACTAATTCAATGCATGTTTTGTGATTGCAGGGATAAGAGTGGACTTCACCCAATAGGAAACCAAAAGGGTTTATTTAGGAGCCTTGGATGAAGACCCAAGGTAGGCCAAAGAGATAAGAAAGGAAGAAGAGAAAAGAAAAGAAAGAAAAGAAGAAAGAAAGTAAGAAAAAGGAGAAAGAAAAGCAGTCCGACCGGTCTTGACCGGTCGGCCACATCATTGGAAGCTGCTGGATGGAGAACAGCACAGTCCGACCGGTCGGCTAAACTAGTCCGACCGGTCGGCCAACAGGTGGCTCCCTCTGATGTACTCACTAGACACCTTCCCTGGCAGGTCCGACCGGTCAAGACCGGTCGGCCAGGCCAGTCCGACCGATCCAGACCAGTCGGCCCTGCGTAAGACAACAACTTTCTAAATCGGGCGCCGAATTTCTATACGCAAGTGCGTAATTGCTTGCGCAATCTGGAAGTTTCTTACGCAATGGACACCTCCAAGCTATAAAAGGACTTCTTCTCTTCATACCAGAGGAGGCGAGGACGTGGGGATTGCTTAGGAGATGGATTCTACTTCAAGCTTTCTTAGTTTTCTTCCTGTTTTAGTTGTTTTTATGTTTTTGAGGCTTCTAGTTCAAGGATGTTAGAGATGAACTAAAACCTCTTAGCTAGGGCTAAGAGGTGAAGCTTTTGATTCGTTTTTGATGGATTAATGCAACTTAGGTTTCCTTTTTATGATTTAATTGAAGAATTTTAGTTTAATGTGAGTTTGAATCAAGTATTAGTTTGGTTTTACTTTGATCTCTTGATGACTCCGGGCTCATGTGATTCTTAGTGATTCTAAGCTTGGTAGCTTACCTTCTGGGCATTGTTTATGCTTGTGTAGTTCATTGATCTATCATTGACTCCGGGCATGGTAGACCCTTTGATTGCCTTGTGTACAATGGCCTGATTTTCATGAGGGAACTCATTCAACTAAAGTTCTTATCTTTTTATTATAATCTGAAATCGCTGTTTGCTGATTGATTTTGATTTAATTAGAGTTCTAATCATTAGTTGTAATCAAGTCTAGTGATAGGATTTGATGAAAGCTATGGTTGCGAATCTCAACTAGATTGGAAAGAGGCTTGGCCTACACAATTGAGTATGCCCAAGGCCTGAGCATGGTTGTGGGAATCGAATCAATGAATGAGCAACTGTTTTAGATAATTGTTGATTGAACCTCTCTATATTCCGATCGGATAGAGATATAAATTCGATTCCGATTGAGTTATGAGAGACCTAGTTGTATTGATGCATTGAAACTTATCAAAAGTGGATCCTTGGCGCTCCAGTGCCTTTTTAGATTGAAATTACCTTACACATTCACTGTTTAAACCCAAATTGCTATTTTTCAGCTTTAGTTCTTAATAGGATCTTAATTACTAGTTATTTTAGACAAATTCTGAGAATACCCATTCATAAATCTCTGTGGGAACGATACTTGGTCTTTCCGAATTATTACTACTTCGCAACCCTACACTTGGGGAGTGAACAGTCCATCAATGATGAGTTCTAACCTCAGACTTCGTCCAATTAGCTTAAATTAAAACCCCGCTCACGGGGAAGGAATAAATCTCCTCCTAGACTATCCAGTAGGCCCCACCCAAAGTCTTACACGGTTTTAAAGGTGGGGCCCCCCATTCAGGTGTTTCTCCTTTTCTTTCTTCTTCCTTCTTCTTCTTCAGAGGGGATCATATGAAGAGCACAGGCCCATCGATGGTTAGAAGGGTTATGGACGCACAACACTCCCCGCGACGTCGAGAATCTCCAGCAAATCGTTGTGAAACTCTAACGAAGTGTTGTAATGAGAAGTATGGTTTTCTAAAGTCAATCAAAAAACTTCGACCACATTGTAAAGTTCATCGGCTACACTGTGATACATAAAAGGTATGATGCGTAAAGATAATTGTTTGTGTGCTATTTTTATTTTGTTGGTGGCTGATAATGGTCCGAAGTTGTGAAAGGGAGGAGGGTGTGGTGGTCCCTTTCCTAATCGTTTTGTTTGTTTGGAGACTCGAAAAGGAATTAGGATGTCGTGTTTGTATGGACTGTGCATGCATGGTGGAGGTTATGGTAGTCACACGGTCAAAGGGTTTTGTTTGATTATTTTTTTCTATAAAGCTAATACACACTATTAAACGCCGATACACACTGATGATCACTACCACTATTCATCGCTGATACTCAGCATCCGTTGTCGATACATTCATTCTGTTGACGACAGTGTCATTGTTCATCATCGACACTTAACATCCGTCGTCGATGCACACATTCTGTCGCTGATATTCACTGTCTATCGTCGATACACACCACGATCGGCAATTGATATTCAATATTGGCGATGGATAGTGAGAGTACTTTCTGCTAGAAGCTTACAGAGTTACAAGGATAGGAGTAAGGATGATCACAGTCACTATCCATATATAAGCAGGAAAGAAAACACAGAATATTGATCTCCATTAATTAATTGCATGAATGGGGTTGGTTCTCTATGTTGATTTTTTACATTCTCAAAGGATGACACTGGATACCGATTCCCCCATTAATTCAATGCATGAAGGGGGGTTGGTTTTCCATTTTAATTGTTTACATTCTCAAAGTATGCCATCAGATACTGATCCCCTAATTACTTCAATGCATGCGTGAAGGGGGGTTGGTTTTTTATGTTGATTTTTTACATCCTCAAATTATGACATAGGAAACCGATCTCCACATTAATTCAATGCATGAAGGGGTTTGGTTAGCCATGTTATATTTTACATTCTAAAAGGATGACGCCAGAAATCAATTGCCATTAATTGAATGAGGGCCTTGACTTCCCATGCTTGTATTTCTCTTTCAAAGATAGACACTGTCCATCGCCCATACACACTTAAAATCACTGATGCACATTGCATATTGGTGTTCAGTGTCACGTTGACGATGGAGATTGCGTCATATCGGTGATGGTCAGTGCTAGTATCGGCAATGGAGGTGCATATCGGTGATGGAGGATGCGTCATATCGGCGATGGTCATTGTTAGTATCGGCGATGGAGGTTGCACATCGACAATGGATATTGCGTCATATCAGCGATAATGATTGCGTCGGCGATCAACCAAAAAATGAGTATACAAAAGGATGGTCAAAAGAGTACAGAAAAAGACATTTTATGTTGGCCCATTTTACACCCTATCATATCGAGAGATACAGTACGCCAAGATCTCAGCAGTCTGCGATGAATCCTCCCTCCACAAAACTGCCTCATCCTCTTCTGCCTCATATCGGTTACGTAAGGAAGCATATGGCTCTTCTATCTTGCGTAAAAGTTCTTCGGACCTTTTCGCTAATTCGGCTGAAAATAGTGCTATACGTCGGGCTTCTCCAAGCCCGTCTCTGACTTCGTTTAGACCGCCTTCTAGTTCTTCAAGGTGGCCTGATCTTATGATATAACGTCTCCCTCTGTACATGATCGAGGAGAGCTGTCGAACAGACCGTCGGGCATTACGGTGATCCGTGTTAAGGCCATCTGTGATGGCTTGGAAGCTGTTCATCTCTTCCTGTATTCGTATAAGCTCTTCTTGAAATACTTGATGTTCATGCAGTCGTTGTGTCATCATGACGTAATATTGTCGGGCATCTTGGAATTCTTGAAGATATCTTCGAACGAGCCGTAAAACATATGCCATCTCCCGCGCAACAATGTCTGTCGTCTCAAAGGGATGGAGTTCATGGAAATGTGAAGCAATCTCTCCATCCCTTTTTGCAAGGCTGAGGTTCAACAAATCTAACTCAAAAATAAAAACCACGAAGGTAATGGCACAACGAGCGACAACGGAAGGCATACTTAGAGGATATGATGAAAAAAAAAACAGAAATAACAATTTAAGAAAGGAATCACTACACCACACACACGGTCCTCCCTTCGTCAAAGCTTGGACGGAGTTTTCCAATGTCATAGGCACAAGCGTACAACTACCAACTGTCGAAGAAGCTTCAATTCGTTGTTTGGTCTCCTCCAAAAGAGACAAAAGTTTCATCCCCTCCAATAGTGACAAAATCCACCTTTCGAATAGATGCCACAAATAGGAAACACTAAATTTGGGTATATCCAACCATCAAGTGGCTCACTAAATAAATTTGGGTGTTTTTGGTTCGATATGGCCCACCCATGGCTACATTAGCATATTCTTTTGGTATCCAATATTTTATAATTGAGGAACTCTTCTAAACAATTTGGATGCCATTTATACAGAGTAATGGGTCTCACATGCAGGCAAACAAATTCCTAAGACAAGGGTATTTGTGTCACTTGCTACAAACTGTTCTGATGTATTTGAGCAAAGGAGAGGTATTGTTGGAATCGAGTGACTCAAATTTATGTCAGACAGGGCCATCGGTCAATTGATAGGGTAGTTGAGCGACCTACTATGGATGGATTTGCACAACGAACTCTCTAGACATTTTTACGAAGGTTCGAACAACCGAACTCGTGGCGTTGGGCAACCGACGATAGGCACCGGCGCCCGATCGGGCAACTGACTGTGTCAGTGATCTTGCGCAGTTTTACATAAAATGCTTCTAATTTTGGTTAGTTGCCTATTTAAAGGGTGTAATGCAAGATTAGGGAGATTTCTAAAGGGGTCAGGTATCCTAGATGCACAAGGAGTCCTAGACGTGTTCGTGTGGATTGAGAGAGTTCTAGGTTGAGAGAGAGCTTCGAGAGCTTGAGTTTCTCTTATGGGGCTTAGATCCAGGTTTTGTTTCTTCATTCTCTTGTAACATGGATTTCATTGTGATTCACTTTGTGTTGTGGTTTTTTACTCGTGAGGGGTTTTTCCACGTAAAATCAGATTGCTTTCTTGTGTGATTGTCGATTGTTGCTTGGTGTATGCCGTTGGTGATTATCTCGTTTGATTTCTCGCTTCTTCCATTGCGGGCCGATCGTTGTCATTGTGATTTATCTCGTTTGATCCCTCGCTTCTTCCACTATAAACTGATTTTTTTCCCCAACAAGTGGTATCAGAGTTAACGTTGGGAGATAAATCAAAATCTAAGACTAGGTATCAATGGCTTCAAGCATGAGATTCGACATAGAGAAGTACTCCAGTAAAAACAATTTTGAACTATTGAAGGTGAAGAAGGAAGGCCTTCTGGTTTAGCAAGGGGTCGAAAAAGCTCTCCTTGGAAAGCGATCGGAAACTATGAAAAAAGAAGGGTAGAAGAAGATGAATCAAAAGACTAATGTCTCAATCTAGTTGTGCCTAACGGATGACGTCCTCTATAACATCATGAGAGAGAAGACGGCGGCTGATACATGGGCAAAGCTAGAGGACGTTTATGTGAAGAAGTCTCTAGAGAACCGTCTGTATCTGATGATGCAGTTGTTCAATCTGAAGATGGCGGAGGGGACTGATGTTGAGAGCCACATTAGCACGCTTAATAAGCTTGTTTGCAAGTTGGATCTAGATGAGCTGATGAATATCAGACATACATCTTGTTGGATTCACTTTCTGAATTATATGAGTCATTCAAGAACTCCTTGTGCGCGGGCAAGGAAACCATTAACGTTAAGACAGATATCTCGGCCCTCCAGGCGAAGGCGATGAGAAGGAAGAGTGGTAATGTGGGGTCGTCCTCTGATGAGGCACTAGTTGTTAGGGGAAGAAATTCTAAGCAGGGTGGGGGATATTTGTCATTAAGATCTAAATCAAAGGGCAAGGGAAAGAGCAATGTGAGGTGTTGGAACTGTGAGGAAGAAGGGCACATGAAAAAAGATTGTCAGAATCCCAAATCAAGGAAAGAGAAGTCTGAAAATTCTTCTAAGGAGGGGGCTAATATCGTGGAAGCCACGGAGGATGTTTGCAATGTTTATGATGTATTAATTGTATCCGGTAAGGGGTCTCTCAGTGGAGAGTTATTCTTGGATTCAGGTGCATCATGTCACGTATGTCTTGACCGGAGTTTATTCATGACATACAGGAAGTATGATGGTGGATTGATGTTTGTGGGCAATGGGTATGTCCGCAAGGTGGTGGGTATTAATACGGTGTGCATTATGATGTTCGATGGGTTCGAATGAGTCCTGAAAGATGTGAAGCACATCCCTAGGCTGAAAAAGAATGTGATCTCTCTTGGTACACTCGAGGCTACAAGCTGCAGATTCATCGACTGCGATCGGTACTGTAAAGTGACAAAGGGGGCACTCGTAATGATGAAGGCACAGAGGTATGTCCATCTTTACAAGTTGATCAGGAGAACTTCTCATAGTAGAGCTGCGAGATCGGCAGCAGAATCCACAGTTGCTTATATGTGGCATGTCACGCCCTGAAATTCGGAACCCGAGTACAACAACCCAAAGCCCGAATTCCAGAGTGTGAATTGAAAATTCGAGCATAGATTCCTTGAGATTCCATCCCACAAATTATATATCTAAAATAAATCTCCAAATATAAAATTTCTTTTCCACTAACATCTTATTACATTGAATTTTACAAAATAAAATAAATCTGGCACGATTGACGCTCGAGAAGAATGAGACCCCCTGAACACTCTCCTTAGCCTATGTCTTATTCTCCCTGAAAACCTGCAAGAACTGTGGTGATTTTGGTGAGCTAAAAGCCCAGTGAGGTTATTTCCATCACAGGTAATATTCCAGTTAATAAAAGGTAGGACGTGAATAATCAATGGATATAATTGTATGAAGCATACGAGTATAAGGTTATGATTGATACACTTGATGATTTATTATGAATAGAACATGATTATCATGATGTCATGTATGTCATGATACGTGTGAGAGCAATAAACGTCTAGGAACTCGTTGCCACTGAACATTAGGAACCTGTCGCAAATCAACCATGCTCACCTAACTGGTACAACGAGGCGGCAAATCAACCATGCACGCCAGTGGGCAAATCAACCATGCACCACTGATCCAACAGAGCAAATCAACCATGCTCAATAAGTGAAACGACCAGAACTCGCTGCCACTGAACATTAGGAACCTGTCGCAAATCAACCATGCTCACCTAACCGGTACAGCGAGGCGGCAAATCAACCATGCACGCCAGGAGTCAAATCAACCATGCTCCTGTTCTGTCGCAGTGTATAAATGTATGTATATGTCATGAGTTATGGAAGCATTCTTCAAGCATATAATGCATTGTAACCCAATTTCAATCACGCCATGCATGTGATATCTTCATTCAGATAATTCTTTATCTAGTTTTACTTACTGTTGATCGAGGGATTTTGAGAAGGTCAACGTGTAAGGTTTAGCATGTTGACAGGCTAACATTGTTTCACGAGTTATGTATTGTATACTGTCAAACCCTAAGCTGTTGTTTATTGGAAAGTTCGAGAATGATGACACGAGGAACCTTGAAATACTACATGTGTTTAGTGTTGCATGTTGGTTATGTCCTATGTAACAAATCCTAAATCGAATTGTCATAGAATTCTGACATGTGCATTAAAACGGAAGACTTGAGAAGATTAATTAAATAAGAAAAGGATAACTGATAAACTTTTATGGATATAGAGATAGGAAGTGGTTGGATCCCTTACCTAGGATCCATTCTACTTTCAAGAACAAGATGAAATTCACGAAAATTTGTGGAGGACTGGAAGAGGTAACTCTACTACCTAGGATGCCATAATTACATAAAGTAAAATCCTAAGAACTTAGTTAAAAGAGAAACTTAGATAGATTAACCCTATGCTTATGATGCCATGATAAGGGAGAGAGTATTAAAGTACGCCTAAAATCCTAACTAGAAAAGTAGTATTGCACCTAACAAGGAAGAACACTAAAGAACATTAACAAGAAAGTTACGTGGGATGAATCACTCACTTGTGATGAACGATAGGCTCTATACAAGCCCAAACCTGAATATGGGTTGGCTCAACGAGTCGCTCAGCGAGTCGACTCGGTTTGGATGTCTAGAAAAGAAGATCCTTCTTCTCTCTCTCTCTCCGCTTCTCTCTCTCTCTCTCGTTTCTTCTCTTCTTCCTCTTTTCTCTTTCTTCTTTTCTTCTTCTTCTTCTTCCTCTTCTTCTCCTTTTCTTTCTATTCTCCTCCCTGGCCGAGACTAAGGTGCTGCCCCAGCAATAGCAGCTGCGTGGGAGCTGCCCTCTCTCTCTCTAGCACGTTCTCTCTCTCCCTATCTCTCTCTCTTTCTTTCTTTCTTTCTTTCTTCTTCCTTCTTCTTTCTCTCTCTTTCTTTCTTTCTTCTTTCTCCCTTGCTGGAGAAGAGCCCAGCAGCGCTGGCAGTGCTGTGGCGCAGCAACAGCAAGGCGACAGCACCCCACCTCCTCCTCTCACTCTTTCTCGCTCCGTCTCTCTCTCTAACGTCCCACCCTTTTCTCTCTCCCTCGCTTGCAACTCCTCCCTCTCTCACCCTCTATCTCTGGCGCTCTCTTGGAGGAAAAGAGAGGACTACCATGGCCCATATATACTTCTCGACGACGGACGGAGGGTTGACGAGTTGCGGACGGATTCTCAGATGTGTTTCCGAGTAGAAGAAGGAAACTGTATCGTTTTGGGACTCCTATGCATATGAAGCTCGTTGGAAAGCTAGGTGGGGTCCACCGAAGGTTTGGAAGAGGCCTGGCCCACCCATGCATCGCAGATCTGTCGATCTTAGAGTTTCTTGTATCTAAGTGTCGATTTTGGAAAGTCGTGGTGGATCGTACGATCGCCCAAACATAACGAGGTCACCTACCTCCTACGTCCGTACGAGTGACGCACCAGATGGACGGAATGGATCAGCTGATGGGGTCCACAGTGATGAACGGTGTGGGCCACAAACGGCAGCAGCGGTGACGCTGCCGCTGTTCAGCGTCCGAAACGGACTCAACGTCCGCGTGCGCGTGAAACGCGGTCAACGCGCGTTTGACCCGCGTGGCCGGCCGCTGTACTGTACACGTGGGCCCCACCTCGATGTATATGAAAAATACACTCCAATCATCAGGTAGGCCACGTTATTTTAGGGTTTGACACCAAAAATGAGGCAGATCCGAGTTCAGATGGCCCACTTATGGCCCGATTTTCGATTAGACTCTTTGTAGGATGATCGGAGGGTTGAAATTTGACATGTATGGTTGGATCATGTCTTAAAACTAATATATAGAGTTTCGCGTGAAAATGATTTTCAGAAATCATAAAACTTGCAATTGGTCCTATAACTTAAGTTGACTAATGGTACTTTCCTAGTACTTGTAGATTTATAAGTTTTGCGAAGTCTGCCACTTCCATACTATCCTAGGGTTCCTGTTGAGCAATTTTAATGAAGGAGCCATACCATAATTTCTTACGGATTAATTAATATTAATTTATTTATATTAAATTTATTTAATTTCTTAAATAGTTAACCAATTTATAATTTAAATTATTCTAAAATCTTAGGGTGTTACAACCACACCCGAGCAGGCTCATAGGGCTAAGAAATCACTGGTCTAAGGATATACCTTGCGATGGACACAATGTACGGTTCTTATTTATGGACAAACATGTGTACAGGGGAATGTACGGCGGTTTACATTGCTCGCATAATTCGGAATCGAAGTGGACGGTTAGATCTTCTAGTCTAGTAACGACAAACTATTCTAACGGTCGGTCTGTCGACTTAACTAAGTACACTAAGTTTTTCAGAGGCCTAACAAGTTGTCTGGACATGTATAAAATGTATACATGTGTGTATGTGTGTGAACAATACAGCTTAGAATATAATTTCTCATATGTGAACACGCACTCGTGTACTTACTCGTGCGCCCAAGTTTTTGGGGTATTACATGGCAAGTGCGAAAGGGCCATATGAGAAGTGCGACAAGTGAAGGTGCAGGAATAGAGTCGGTGGAGGCATGAGAAGCGGTTGAGCTATGATGGAGTTGAAGTAGAGATGAAGGATGAGGATCGTCGAGTATGGTGAGTGATCTTGCGCAGTTTTACGTAAAATGCTTCTAATT
The DNA here is from genome assembly GCA_003013855.2 of Liriodendron chinense. Lineage (NCBI taxonomy): Eukaryota > Viridiplantae > Streptophyta > Magnoliopsida > Magnoliales > Magnoliaceae > Liriodendron > Liriodendron chinense. Next base: position 3,689,180 of record ML058359.1, on the reverse strand, counting down.
TTGGTTAGTTGCCTATTTAAAGGGTGTAATGCAGGATTAGGGAGATTGCCAAAGGGCCTGGGTATCCTAGATGCGCAAGGAGTCCTAGACGTGTTCGTGTGGATTGAGAGAGTTCTAGGGTGAGAGAAAGAGCTTTGAGAGCTTGGGGTTTCTCTTATGGATCAGAATTTTAATACCTCTTAACACCTTGGCAAACCAAGGAATCCAATCTAGGGGCTTACAAAAAACTAGTCGATTGGTACGACGACCATGGCGTTGGTCAATTACTTTATTTATCAGGTTAATTATCTCTTCCCGACCTGCTGGAGGGAGTCTGGGGTTAACCATTTAAAGCATTGCATGCCTTGGGCAGGTTGCATCACTGGAACTTGCCCTCCCCCCAAGTGTTTCATTATTCGGCATAAACTGTCCCATAGGAGGTATGTTATGGTTTGTATCATTTTCATTATGGTTGTTGAGGCAGTCGTTTCATTCACTTCTTTTGATGCCTACCTGAGGTGGCATGTTTCGACCCATCAAACCTAGGTCAGGTAGGACGTTACGAGGAGGAATAATCAGCGATTCCGGTTGAGTGTTGCCAAATTGAGGTGCTTCCATACTAAAATGAAAGTAGTCGAGCAACTTGTTATTGAGTAATGTAACAAACCTGTTGATGGCTTTAGTTTAAGCCCTGGAATGTTTGGCTTGCACCCTTTCTTATTCTGTTAATTCCCATAAACTGACGTTGATGTCACCCAAAACTCTATTAGCATCTAATGAATTGTTTTAGGATGGCGAGCCCACTTCCAGAATGATCAGAAGTGGGGGGTTAGGGATCTTTGGCTCGGCCTGCATTGAGAATGCTTCAGGGGTAAAATTAAGATCATGTTCTTCAATATTTCCACTAACTCGAGTAGATCGTCTACTCATATTATCATAATATTTAATTAACAATTGCACACCTGTGCCATAGGACATGCCACAAGATGGTGTTAGTTTGACTTTTTGGCCACACGAGGTGCGTGTGCTGCTATGCGGCGTGCCAGAACCAATTGGGTCCGATTCAATTGAATCGTCATGAGGATGGATGACCCCCTGCCCGTCCTCCTCGATGAAGGTGATCGGACACGAATCGATCTTAGGTATTTTTACAAGCTGGCTCGTGAAGTTGACTGAGTGTCCGGCCTCAGCTATGTGTGCCTTCCAAGTATACACCTTTTGGGCATTGTTAGAATCCCCTCCAGTGGGTCCACCAATGACCGTGTGGATTTCCTCGACTGGATCATTTTTTACTCCTTGTTGCTCCAGCCGAGCTGTCGTCCTTTGGTCGTCTTGATGTTGGGGGATGAACTCCGGCCCGTAAGAAACCTTGCTGAATGATGATCTCAATTTGTTGCTTTAGATCGAAGTAATCAACTGTGTTGAGGCAGTGATCTTTATGGAAAAGCCAGTATTTGGATTTGCTTCTTCTGTTGGGGTTAGTCTTTATCTTCCTGAGCCATTTAAACATTCATTTATTTTTCACGGCCATATACACCTGCTCGATAGAGGTATTTAAAGGTGTGTAGTGCTCAAATTGGATGGCCGAGGCTTTAGCTACTCGGGGAGCGCCGCCTCGGGTGGATGTGTCGCGATTGTCCTTTTGTCATTTAGAACCAGCGTCCTCCTTCAATTCTTTCCTTTTCGATGAGGACATGTGGACGTTGACTAGTTCCTCAGCATCGATGTGCTTTTGAGCTCTGTCCAGGAATTCGGCCACAGACTATTCTGCCGACCAGAGAAACTTCATATCCCTTAGTCTGCCGATCATTGTATGTAGCATCACCTCCTTTGACAAGTTCTCGACTTGGACTACCCCTGCATTGAAGACAGCCAAGCATTTCTTCAAGGACTCATCATCTCTTTATCTGATTGTGGCGAGATGCCTCGAATGCTTTCGTGGGTCGATGCTTCCGATGAACTGCATTGCGAAGGCCCGACTAAGTGGCATGAACAAGCTGATAGATCTCGGCATCAGGTTTTGGAACCATGTCCTAGCTAAGCCTGTTAATGACAGAGGAAAGGCCTTCCACGTGAGGTTTCCGCTAGCACCAAGGAGCTCCATCCAGACACAGAATATTTATAGGTGCTTGGAGGGATCCCTCGTTCCGTTGTATTGCTTGATTTGGGGCACTTTGAATCCCTTGGGGAATTGTTCTGCCTGGATGTCATCAATGAACGGGGACTCAGTTTGCTCGACCATGACGTCGACCATGATCGGGGCGTGTGCCCTCTAAGCTCGTTGTAGGTCTCATACGCGCTCCTAATTAAGCTCTTTTAGTGTGACCTCCCAAGGAGCAATGTTGTCTTCGACATGGTTTGGGGCATCGTTTTGCCAAGCTTGGCATCGTTCCTCCAGTCTATGACGCAAGTCTGATGTGGGGAGCTCAGCTGTCGGGCGAGTCCAAGCAGTTGTGACCCGGCTGGTGCGATCTTCTTCTTCGAGAGCTTGATCTTGCTCCTAACGGGATGAATGCCGCCAGTAAGCGCGAGATGGTTCCCCAATTCTCTGGGGTTGGGAGGTGGCTGAACTAGTGGATCAAGTCTGACCAGGAGGCTCCTGATGTCATTCAACTGCTGAGTGACCCCTCTGATCTGCTCTGTCATTCCTCCCTTCTGCTCTTCAAGGGCGAATATTCTGGCTCCGTGATTGCGACACCTTGGATGTCCGCTCCCTTGAGCAGAGTGCTGGGATGATCCGAGCTAATGGAGAGGTGTTTTGAGGATGTCGTCTTACCGGGGAGGCTGGGACGAGCCAGCTCCCATTAGTGCCTTCCCCTTATTCTTTTTTCCTTTGGCCATTGGTGGCTAGGTAGAAAAATGAACTTAGAGATCGATTGGAAAAACGGTGAAGAGTTTAGAATTGGTGAGAACACAACTTAACTATTGCTTCCCACAGACGCCGCCAATCTTTTGTTGCTGAAGCTTGGACAATAGGCGAGGTGGCTGAAGGACCACCTTGGATGGATAGATGCCTCTGATCTCCTGCAGAAGGACCGTCTGGATCTAAGAGAGATTTTGCAGAATACATATAAAGCTATGTGATGGCTGGGGTCCAGTCGTTAGCCCTTTGATGCCTAATTCAGATGAGTTTGAAGGAGATAGCAAGGCTAATTGTAGGATAAGTTGTGCATACCTTGGGTCAGGGATGAACCCCTCTATATATAAGCCATCAGAGAGCCAGTCGTGGGCCACTATCATGGCTGCGATTTTTCTTAATTGGAATTTTTTCGAATAGTAAGTTTTCAAAATCACAAGTTTTTTCAATCAATAATTTTTTGAATTGAAAATTTTCTAAATCGCAATTTTTGTGAATCTCAATTTTTCTCAATCTTAATTTTTAATTATCATAATCTTTCTAAATCGTAATTTTTTTCAATCACAATTTTTCTTAATCACATTTTTTTCAATCGTAATTTTTTCGATTCACAATTTTTTTCAATTGCAATTTTTTTAATCTCAATTTTCAAAATAGCAATTTTTGTGGTTACGTGATTCCTAGAGACGTGGATCACGCTGGTAAGAGTCGGAAATGTGTCAGTCTTCTTCGGACCCGTCCCTGGACTCTCGCCCGCCTTTTTTATGGTTGTGGCCCAGGTCGGTCCACTAGTGGTTAAGTTGAGGCTGAGCTCTCTGCTCATCGGCCATGTCAATAGACAACCTAGGTTAGGTCTGTCTCTGATATATCCAAAATGACCATCGTAAGAGTCGACTTGTCGTCGTATCGATCTTGGTCCCCAGCTCTCTGTCTGTTTCTTGTCTGTCATGTGGTCAATCACAATGGGCAAACCAGAGGACCTGGGCCTGGGCCTGTGGGCTCGTGGGCTTTCCTTAAGACATGAGGTTAACAAGCTCATTTTAGGGCTTTGTCCAAAATCGAAGCATATCCAAAGCTTAAGTGGACAGGATGGACAGGTGTTGAACCTCAAATTTATACATTGCATTGCCCATTACACTACATGGTTTGCATGATTTCCATGGTTTAAAGGCCTACCTAACACATGTTTTGTGATTACAAGGGATGAGAGCGGACTTCATTCAATTAGGATTAAAAGAAAAGCTTTTGGAGCTTTTGGATGAAGGACGAAAGAGAATCGAAGAAAGAAGGAAAGAAGAGAAGAAAAGAAGGAAAGACGAACAATGTGAAGAGGGCTGACCGGTCTTGACCGGTCAGCTACAGTTGCTGATCAAAAGGAAGAACAGGCCGACCGGTCTTGACCGGTCGGCCATACTCGCTGGATGATGGACAATCTGGTCCGACCGGTCATGACCGGTCGGCCACATTTGCTGGATGAATGGACGGCCAGTCCGACCGGTCATGACCGGTCGGCTGTACTCACTGGAACGCTTAGAAAATCAGTCCGACCGGTCAAGACCGGTCGGCTCTGCGTACATAAGTCCTTTCTAAATTGGAACTCCGAAAAACGCTGCGCAATGCGTAGCCTTTCGCAGAATCCGACGCAAGGGAGGTTGTTTGCTATAAAAGGAAACCTAGGGGCTCTTCCTAGGTTATCAGAGAGGCTAAGGAACGTGAGTTTGGAGAGTGAAGGCGATTGTGGAGCGGCTGCAACTCTCCTATTCGGGTTTTTCTGTTTTTATGCTTTATTTCAGAGTTTTTAGTTGTAGCATGACAATGCTCGGCTAGAACCTCTCAGCTAAGGCTGAGAGGTGAAGCTTGTAGCTAATTCTATGTTGGTTTCAGTTTAATTCAAGTAATTTACATTCAAGTTTGGATTTTTACATGATTTAGTTCCAAAAAGTGGTAGTTTGAGACGTCTTATCTGAGTTTATGTGCTCTGGACATGAATTCCTTTTAATTCTCTGAGATTATCATGTTTGTTTATCTAAATTCGGATTATAGTAATCCTAGAGCAGGCCATAGTCCAGAGGCATGGCTGTTACTCCGCAGGCTATGGTTTTGAGTTTGGTATTGATTTTATTGGACTAGAACTTGGAAGTTCAACTTGAATGTGATGGAATGTGTGTGAATGCTTTATTCTCCAACTAGATGAGAGATAGGACTTCAAATCTAGTTGTGTTTTCTACTTGGATTGACTGGATTGACATAGGATTGCTACAAGTGGATCCTTGAAAGCCTTAGTATTTTATATCTCTGATTTTTCATTAAATTCCTGTTTTAAGTAAACACTTAATTAAATCTGATTTCTTTAAAATAAAAAATAAAAAAAAAAGAAGAAAAGAAACTGAGTTGCTGGAGTGATTTGGGGCTGTCACTATTTCCCTGTGGATCGACCTCGGTCTTACCGAGTTTTATTACTACATCGCAGCCTTACACTTGAGGCGATCGAACAACAGGTGGACAACACGCGTACATCATAGTGGTGCCAACAGAGCTTTGCCACGTAAATACACTACCTACGTCAGTACTGTGCTCTTTATTAGGTTCATTCTACAAACCTTTGTCGTGGATACGGCAGATAGAAAACCGGATCATGCGACACTCTCCCCTTGCAGTGATTTCAAACAGGATAGAAGCTGCAAGACATCAACTACAACGAGACCATTAAGGTGCTTTCCATGGCGGAGGACGGCCGTAACCACACTGTTCGATCAGAAAAAGTATGCGAGGAAAGTAGAGAAAGTGAGTCGTCGCCGGCTACAACTTGGATCGCCGAAGAATCTAAGGCAAACACGCATGAAGCGGCTAGAAATCCAAGTATGGAGTGGTTGATTTCAATATTTGGTGTAGATAAGCCGCCAGATGACCTGAAAGCTGGTTCCAAGCCCCGGATACAGAAGGTGCCGGCTAGAATTCGCGAAAACAAAAGGAACAGGAACTACTTCGATCCTCAAGTGGTGTCTTTGGGACCTTACCACCATGATAAGCCTTCTCTTAATCCGATGGAGAATCACAAAATCACAGCAGCTAGGCGATTCGTGTGGTACAACGAATTGAGGATGGAGCCAGACAGAGCTAGAGCGATGGAAACATTCTACAACAAGTTCAAGAATGTGATACCGGTGGCCAAAGCGTGCTATGCTGCCGAGACGGTGAACAAACTGACCGATGAAGCCTTCACACGCATGATGTTCTTGGATGGTTGCTTCGTTTTATATTTCATCCTAGGCATGAACAAGGAAAACATCAACTTGGAGGTAAGCAATGGCCTCATTCCTCTCATTGTTCAGGACATGTTCTTGATCGAAAACCAGCTTCCATTCGAAGTCCTCGATGCATTGATGAGCTTGAGATTCGACCCTATCAAAAAAGGGAAAGAAGAGATCTTGAAATTCATCAGCTGGAAAGTACTCCTTCCCATGGGGAGGCTTCATTTCTTGGATTCCTCTCAGATGTCATTGATTTGGAGAGGAAAAGATGGCAGCAGAGAAGATGATGGACCGCTTCACCTTCTTGACATTCTCCGGACCATGTTGCTGGGTTTCCGTCACCAGGGGCGGAACAAAATGTACAGCTATAGGGCGCCCAACTTCGGCTCCGTTATGGAACTAAAGGAGGCTGGGATCAGGTTCGGGAGCTACAGGGGATATTTGACGGACATTCGGTTTGAGAAATACTTCTTCTTCCCATGGCTATTGCTTCCGCGAATTATCATCAGTGATGCCACCATATATCAGCTGCTGAACTTGACTGCATTCGAGATGTCCTCTGACATGCTTTCCGGCGGCGGTGTTACCTCCTATATTTGCTTTCTGGATTCTCTCATCAACAATGATGTCGACGTTAAGGAGCTCCAGTCCAGGGGTATACTCCACCACACCCTCGGCAGTGACGAAGAGGTGGCGCGTCTATTCAACGAGTGGCCGACTGACGGGATCAACGATCTCAAAGGGTACATAACTGTCAAGGAACGAATCAACTCTCACCGTCGCAGAACAGTGGAGATATCCATAGCCAGAGGGTGGGACACCTATTTCGGGACCCCATGGACCGTCATCTCCTTGATCGCTGCAGTTCTCATTCTCTTCTTCACGTGCACTCAGACGGTATTTACTGTCTTCCCTCATCATTAAGGATGTGTTTTGCCTGTGACCATTTCATAACTTGTGATTCTGGATTCTCTACTTTCTCTAATAAGGATTCGTGAAATAAGCCACTTCTTTCTTTCTATGAAAGAAGAGATGTTCCTTCTCTGTACTCATGAGTGTCTTTCCATTATTTTTCCTACCTTCTATTGTTGCGATAGTCCATGGTTAAGTTGGAATTATCATATCTGAATCCGTATTTGTGACGTATTTGGAAGTAATTTTAATCCATCTATTGTATATATTTGCTTTTTCAGTGAAAATTTCCTATCATATATTGAGCGATGCAGATGGTGAGTTGACTGAGAGTAGCATTCCAGTCACACACGAGTGAAAACCTGACAAGCAGATTGCGTCCTCCTATGTATGGCCCACCTTCATGTATTGGTTTTATCCAGGCCACCAGATCCCTTAAAGGTATGAGCCCAAAAATGAAGCAGATCCAACGCTCAAGTAGACCATACAGTGGGAATTTGAACGCCTAATATTGAAACCTACCTAGGCCCACGCTGATGTATAGGTTAATTTTATTCACGCCATCCATCTATTTTTCCGGATCATTTTTAGGTATGAGTCCAAAAATAAGGCAGATCAAAGGTTCAAGTCAACCATACAGTGGGCGTTGCTCCAGTGGACCATATATAAAGTGGGCATTTAATGCCCCGTCCAAAATCTTCCTCACCTAAGTGTGATGTTTATTTTACATTCAAACTGTTCATATGGTCACATAGATGGAGAAGGGAAATTAAGAAAAAATCTGATTGATCAAAACTTCTATTGCTATCAAAAAGTTTTTATTAAGGGTCATTCATTTCCCACTATGTTTTCCATTTAAGCATTGAATCTGCCTCATTTTTGGGCTTACTCTCTAAAATGACAGGAAAAATGGATGAACGGCATGAATAAAACATATACATGATTTGGAAAAATGGACCAAGGGTGGACTCCAAAGAGTCCTTGCCTCACCGACTAAGATGTTACCCGTCGCTTACCTAATCCGAGCCCAAGCCACTTCCCTAAACTTTGAATGCAAGGTTGTTAGGCGGTGATGGAGTATGTGTTGCATGTCAACGCTGTCCATCCATTTTTCCAAATCATTTTAAGGCATGTGCTAAAAAATGAAGCTGATCCAATTCTCAGGTAGGCCACACCACAGCAATCAATGGCTACTGAATGCCCACCATTAAAAACTTCTTACGGCCTATGGTGTCATCCACCTAAGATTTGAATTAAATTTATTTTTGGGTCCATGCTCTAAAATAAGCGGTCAATAGCGCTGAGGCATAATGCATACATATAAGTGAGCTCTGTTGGCCCTTGATCAGATCAACTCCCCTGACATGCGGTTGTGTGCGGTGCTCGAGCATGCTAGAACTGACTATGCAACTCAATTCCAATCGGTTAAACTTCGACCCCAATTGCCAAAATAGGCAGATACGTCGCACTTCAACCATATATGATTGAGACCTGATAAGGTTGATCGCCCACTTAGCCACTCGTTTGATAGATTTAAAGAGATTAGGCAATTGACAAAGGGTAGGGTTCGTCCTCTGAAAATGGGCTGCGCCTTGCCTTTAAGCAAAAAGGACTTTCCTCCAGGTACTAATCAATGCTCAACGATCAGTGACCGAACAATTGATGCTTAGATAAACAACTCTACGGAAATAGAATTGAATGTATTGAGATAAGTTGCCCAACGAGCATCCAGGGACGAGCAATTACAGCAAAGTTGTCCAACAAGCTTGGACGAACAATTATCACTACTCCTAGCTAACTTGAGAAATATGCTAGGGATAAAGATAAAAAGAGTTTATTGCTTGATTTGGTGTAAGACTCCTTCCTCTGTTAATTATCTCCTATATTTATAGATTAATCAGAACTATCTAGATTCTTAATTAATTCCGACTACTATGATTACTATATTCCTGAATCTTTTTTAGACTCTTTAACTTTTTTGCAACGCTTCAAGTCTTTCGGCATCCTTCACAATTGCTTTCTTCTCCCACTTATGTGTCCCAATAACCATCTACCATTTGTTGTCCCAACAAACTTACTTATACTATTATTAAAGTTTGCATGTGCGATTGCACCATTCATATGCAGCACCACGTGTCATCTGATTGGGAAGACCACGGAATGTTTAGATTGTCCAGATTGGGTCCTCGAGATCATCGGTTATAGGACACGAATAACAGCCGCCATATACATCTGATTGTAGGGCAGCAGCCGTGCTGGATGAGGTTGGACGGCCATGGCTGATTGTGTCAAAACGAAATCATCTCTCATCTCCAAGATGAGGGTTTTATGAATCCACCACGATTGATGCATAGTATGCTCTGATACCAACTATGAGACTTAATCTTAATGCGGAATAAACGGATCTCTATGCATCGAATAATGGAGATTCCATACTGTAATTTTAAAGCCATACCTGATTGGGAAGACATTCCCAATGCCGCCGTGTTGCCGAGAAGAACTCTTGGTCTTCCGCACCTTACACCTTTTGGAGAAACACTCAATGGGACTAGGGTTTTCTCTCGTGTGTTGGTGAGGGGACCAAGACATATATTTATAGGAAAGAGGGCCAGAGAAGCTTACCCATCACACTTCTCTCCTCTAGGGTCTCCACACCGTAGGTTTTCATATCTGGCTTAATAACCGCGTATAGGGAACACGGTTCAAGCGTCCCGCCCCAAACCTATTTGCAATGATCACAACTGTAGTGGGGCCCACTGAATCGCTCAATCTGAATAATCCAACGGTCATGATCTAAACTGATGATCATGTGTGGCCCACCTAATAGAGTCTTACATTCTCCCACTTGGGCTACACTGATCTCTGAAAGAAAACAAAAAAAAAAAAAAAATTGTGAAAAATATTTCATAAAACATGTTTGTTTTAAAAGTTCCTAATGGGCGCCCTACTGATTTCAAAACAATACCGTTGGATAATTATGAGCAACACTTGTCAGATCCGGTCCATCAAGACCACTGATATTGAATCGTGGTAGTCAACACAACATTTAATATTTTCGAAGTGTGACGAATCATAATCACAGATACCAATAGCCTTAACGACATGGATCAATGATATGGGGTGTGGTATGAAGATTACACGTCTTATGTGATCATACGTGTTTATCTTCAAGTGGTCCTACTGAACGTGTCTCCAAGACACAAACCAAATTCTTGCCTGCTCAAAACTAAATGTGCACACTGAAGAAGAAGCAAGATATAAACTGAAAAACAGAATCATCAATGCATAAAAGATATCTCTAAATAATGTCTGGACATAATCGGATCATACATGAAAACTCCCACTACTGAAATACATCCTTGGGATCAACAACTCCCATAGACGTCACATGTTCCTTAAAGAGCGTGATAGGAAAGCCTTTAGTGAGAGGATCCGCTATCATCTGCCTTGTGCCGATGAGTTCCACAGACACTTGACGATTCTGAACTCTCTCCTTCACAACAAGATATTTGATATCAATGTGCTTTGACCTCGATGAATGCTTGTTGTTGTTGGAGAAGTTAACTGCAGTTGAACTATCACAATAGATTTTCAATGGTTTCGGGATCATCTGCATAACCCGTAAACCAGAGAAAAAGTTCTGAAGCCAGACCGCCTGATTCGTGGCTTCATGACAAGCTACATACTCTGCTTCCATGGTAGATGATGCCGTAATCGACTGTTTCACGCTCTTCCATGATACGGCTCCACCAACCATCATGAATACATAGCCCGAGGTGGACTTCTTGCTGTCGAGACAACCAACAAAATCTGCATCTGTATATCCTACTAACTCCAAATGGTCGGATCTCCTGTATGTGAGTTTGAAGTCCTTTGTCCTTTGCAAGTAGCGCGACACTTTCTTTACAGCCATCCAATGATTCATTCCTGGATTGCTAAGGTACCTGCCCAACATTCCAACCACCAAAGCAATATCTGGACGCGTACAGACCTAAGCATACATGATGCTCCCTACTGCTGACGCATACGGAATAGCTTTCACCTTGTCCTTCTCTAGGTCATTCTTAGGACACTGAAATTGACCAAATTTATCACCTTTTACAATAGTTGCTTGGCTAGGAGCACAACCTTGCATGCCAAACCTTTCGAGAACCCCATCAATATAGGCCCTCTGCGACAAGCCAAGTAATCCACGTGATCTGTCCCGGCTAATCTGAATGCCGATGACAAAGGAAGCATCACCAAGATCTTTCATCTCAAAATTTTGAGATAGAAATTTCTTAGTCTCACGCAACAATCCAATATCACTACTGGCCAATAAAATGTCGTCAACATACAAGACCAAAATGATAAACTTACTCCCACTGATTTTCACATATATGCACTCATCCGCAGTGTTTTCAATGAAACCATTTGAGGAAACAACTTCATGAAACTTTAGGTACCACTGTCGTGATGCCTATTTCAACCCATAAATGGACTTCTTAAGTTTGCAAACCATATGTTCTGAGCCTTTGGCTTTAAAACCTTCTGGCTGCAACATATATACGTTCTCCATTAGATCTCTATTGAGAAACGCAGTTTTCACGTCCATTTGATGTAGCTCCAAATCCATATGAGCCACAAGAGCCATAATGATCCTAAAGGAGTCTTTCTTAGATATAGGTGAGAAAGTCTCCTTAAAGTCAATGCCCTCACGCTGAGTGAAACCCTTTGCAACTAGCCTGGCTTTATACCTTTCGATATTGCCCTTAGAGTCCCGTTTGGTTTTAAATACCCATTTGCAACCAATCGGCCTAATCCCTTCAGGCAATTCAACAAGGTCCCAAACTTTGTTGTCCTTCATGGATTTCAATTCATCCTTCATGGCATCAAACCAATGAGAAGAATCTGCACTTTGTTCGACCTGTGAAAGGGATACAGGATCCTTTTCAACCCCAATGTCAAACTCATGCTCCTGCAAATAGATAATGTAATCATCTGGTATTGCAGATCTTCTCTCTCTATGTGATCGTCTTAATGACTCATTATTCTGAATTGGGTTTTCCATTTCCTCATTAGTGGGTTGTATTTGAGGTTGTGCATGGTCGTCCATAGGGATCTCAGGGTCCACTACTGGACGGACAACCATGCTACTCTGAATGATTGTGGTGGGAATCACAATCCGCTCTTCCTCAAATACAATATCTCTAAAATTTGTGCTCTCACTATCTTCAGTGTTCTCAATAAACCTAGCATTCCTAGTCTCAATGACTCTCATGAAATATGATGGACAATAAAACCTGAATCCTTTTGATCTTTCTGGGTATCCAATAAAGAAGCAACTAACAGTTCTAAGGTCAAGTTTTCTTTCATGCGGGTTATATGGTTTGGCTTCTGCAGGACAATCCCATACATGAAAATATCGTAGACTAGGCTTTCGTCCTGTCCACAATTCATATGGAGTTTTCATTACAGCCTTACTTGGGACCCTATTAAGGATATGCAAAGCTGTTTTCAACACATCACCTCATAAAGATTCTAGCAACGTAGAATTACTAATCATAGATTGCACCATATCCTTTAGGGTGCGATTACGCCTTTCCACTACACCATTCTTCTCTGGAGTACCGGCATGGTGTACTGGGCGACGATGCCACAATCTTGTAAGTATCTAGCGAATGGACCTGGATTACGCCCAGATTCGTCATACCTTCCGTAGTACTCACCACCACGGTCGGATCTAACGACTTTGATCTTCCTGTCGAGTTGATTCTCGACTTCAGCATTATAGATCTTAAATGTATCCAGGGCGTCTGATTTTTCGTTAATAAGGTACAAGTACCCATAACGAGAGTAGTCGTCTATAAAAGTGATAAAATACTTCTGCCCATTCCAGGATGCTGTAGGGAACGGTCCGCAGATGTCTATATGAATCACTTCTAAAAGTCCTACGCTCCTAGTGGTACATTTTTTCCTTATTCTAGTCTGTTTATCTTTAATGTAATCAATACAAACCCCAAAGTCTGAGAAGTCCACGGAGTGAAGAATTCCTTCACGCACAAGCCTTTCCAATCTCTCACGAGAGATATGGCCTAATCGCCTATGCCATAGCATGGAGGAATTCTCACAATCTAAACTTCGTTTGATGCCTTTAGTGTTTCCATGTGAGGAGTTAATGCTGTATACATGTGAAACATCCAAATCTAGCTGATAAAGGTTATTAACCAAAGTGTCAGAACCAATCACAACTGAATCATAGTAAATGCTTAATTTTCCATTTGTAAATTTAAACTCATAACCAAATTTGTCTAAACGACAAATAGAAACCAAATTGCACCTTATAGAAGGCACACAAACAGTATCTACTAGATCAAGAAAGTGTCCTGACGATAACCTAAGCTTACAGACTCCAATAACTTCCACGTTTGCTCTAATGTCGTTCCCCATATAGACTGATCTCTCTGCATCAGTTGGCGTCCGGCTTTGGAGCATATCCTGCATGGAATTACAAATGTGAATAGTTGCACCAGAATCTATCCACCAGGAGTCTGTGGACATATCGGCTAAATTTGATTCAAAACAGACTAAAATGTGGTCTTTACCCTTAGAAACGAGCCATGCTTTAAATTCTTCACAATCCTTCTTCTGATGACCAGGCTTCTTGCAGAAGAAGCAGCCATCATTAGGACCCTTCCTTTTCTTCTTAAATGTCTTTCCAGACTTAAGCTGATTGCCACCCGCAGGACCCGTAGAACTTTTCCCTGAAGTGTACTTTCTTTTCTTATTTCCTTTTCATCCTTGACCAGATGTCACTAGGTGTGCACTTTGTGTCTTGCTCGACCTTCTGAGTCTTTCTTCTTCCTGAACGTACTGAGATATCAATTCGTTCAATGTTCAATTTTCCTTTTGAGTATTATAACTGATTTGGAATTGACTACATTGTAGAGGGAGGGACTTCAGAACCAAGAAAATCAGGAATTCATCCTCAATCTTAAGGTCTAATGTGCGGATTTTAGCCACCACATCAGACAATCCACCAATGTACTCCCTGATATTTCCTTGACCGTTATAGGTGGCTTGAGTCAATTTATGTAAAAGTGAACTCAGCTCAGCTTTATCCGATTTCTGAAATCGTTTTCCTGTTTCAGTCAAGAAATCTTTAGCTTTCTCAGTGTCGGGCATGACACCCTGCATGGTCTCAGAAATCGAGTTCTTTATGATCTTGAGACACATCTTATTTGACTTGGTCCAGGCCTTGTAGTGAGCCTTTACTGATTTCGTACTAGAGTCAGTTATAATAGAAGGCTCTACTTCCTCCAGGGCCAAGTCCAAGTCCATGCAACCTAGGACTATTTCAACGGACGACTTCCATTTGGAATAGTTGGACCCAGTAAGCAAAGGTATGGAATTGAATTGTGTTGGAATATTGGAAACACTCATAGCTGGACATTCAAAGCATAAAACTCACATTAATAAACAAGTCCCATATAACAATGCTAAACAGAAACCACAAATATCATGCATGTATGTTCATTCGATTGATTTGGGCCTTCAATCAAATGACCCAGAATGATGATGGGCCATAATCATCAAAATCTAGCAAGAGCCCAGCGTATCATCACGATTCCTCCTTTGGGCAAAATTGTAACATACAGAAGGCTCTACTGAACATGAAGCTAATTAATGCTAGTGAAATAAATCTAAGACGTCCATCACCTTTGGGTGAAATGAATCTCTCATACCTATATCACCATCACCAATCACTTCATTCCGCTCACATTCAGCCAAACGATAGTACTTCTTTGTTCTGACCACCGCTCTCCTGGGTATGAACGCAACTTAATGCAATCCTATAATGGAGGGTCACTGAATTCCAAGTACAGAAGTCTAGAAGTAGAAATCTTTGCCAATTGCGGTCACTTTGGTGGCTAACACAACTAGTTCCAATCTCCACTTCCAAACTCAAGGATTGCTGCATGGTCCTGCCCAAAATGGACCATTCTGTAAGAGTTCTGATTTGGCCCAAAACACAACTGACGTTGACCGCCCGTAGGCTCAAAACATATTCCAAAAGAATGGTTGGTTTAATTTCTTAATAGTCAATAACTAAATGTCAGTCTCAAACACATGGGTAATGGCCCTATTTTAGGTCAAATCAGAGTAATATATAATCCACATTTACTGAATCACTAGGGCCGCCTTATAAAACCTACCAACCATCAATTACTTTATTTAGGTTTTACTTAAATTGATGGCCCCAGTAAAATAAAAGTGTGCCACACAAGGTCCAAAGAATGAATGGAAAATATGCCTAGAGATTTGGCTCAGACAAGCATTCAATGGGCCCTAAACTGGGCTGGATTGATTTGGCTTGGGTCGGGCTGGCGGGCCTGACTATTGGATTGGGCCTTGCCTACTGCATGCGGGCCTGGCCACTAGACTGGGCCTATAGACTCAGCCCGATCCCAACCAGCTAGCCCACTGGAAACAATCATAACTCACAGCCCAATCTTTACAGGCCCAAAATAGGTTATTAAGGTGGGCCTGAGATTTACCCAACCGAGCCCAAAACCCGGCCTTAATAACTGAGGTCTAATAAGCGCCCAAAATAGTTGGGTCTTAGTTGCTGGCCGCATCATGAGGGCTCGACTCGTGGCCCAACAGACAAGCCCACAACTCATCCAGTTTCTGTAATAGGCAGACGCTGTCTCTGCACCATGTATTTCCAAAACAGGAAACCTTTGCCAAAACCCTCTTTAGAAAGAACCCTCCAAACCCTAGCCGCAACCCATCTCTAAAATAGAAATCCATCCTGGCCGCTGTCACCACTGCCCGCCGTCACCTCCATCAGCATCGTCACCGGCGCCGCTAGAAAAAGGAATGGCCACTGCCGGCCTTGACTGTCGCTGAATCCGGCAATGGTGACAGCCGATCTCGCCACCAGCCATCGTCGTCGGCTGAAGAATCTGGCAATGGTGTCAGCCGAGCTCGCCATCAGCCACCGCCGAATCCACGTTGTAGAATCGAAACAGGTGTTGTGGGATACAATCTGCTCTGAATGGAGATGGCTGCCATATATTTCTTACAAGCCGTCAACTAACAGCAATGTCCAAAAACCCATCGTTTCTCCATGGTATATACACTTTACGATGGTTTCCGCCACCACTGCTCAGAGTATGATCTTCTCCGACGGCCATGGAAATCGGCGATTGGCTGGGACAGCATCCAATAGAGCCGCCTCTAAATCTAATTTTTTTTTTTTTTTTAAATTTGTATGCCAACCATCGACGACGGGATCTCAAGGACTGGCAGTGAGTGGCTGCCGGAGTCTAGGTCTCTGTTTCAATGGACAGATCTGATTGGGAAGACCACGGAATGTTTAGATTGTCCAGATTGGGTCCTCGAGATCATCGGTTATAGGACACGAATAACAACCGCCATATACATCTGATTGTAGGGCAGCAGCCGTGTTGGATGAGGTTGGACGGCCATGGCTGATTGTGTCAAAACGAAATCATCTCTCATCTCCAAGATGAGGGTTTTATGAATCCACCACGATTGATGCATAGTATGCTCTGATACCAACTATGAGACTTAATCTTAATGCGGAATAAACGGATCTCTATGCATCGAATAATAGAGATTCCATACTGTAATCTTAAAGCCATACCTGATTGGGAAGACATTCCAGATGCCGCCGTGTTGCTGAGAAGAATTCTTGGTCTTCCGCACCTTACACCTTTTGGAGAAACACTCAATGGGACTAGGGTTTTCTCTCGTGTGTTGGTGAGGGGACCAAGACATATATTTATAGGAAAGAAGGCCAGAGAAGCTTACCCATCACACTTCTCTCCTCTAGGGTCTCCACACCGTAGGTTTCCTTATCTGGCTTAATAACCGCGTATAGGGAACACGGTTCAAGCGTCCCGCCCCAAACCTATTTGCAATGATCACAACTGTAGTGGGGCCCACTGAATCACTCAATCTGAATAATCCAACGGTCATTATCTAAACTGATGATCATGTGTGGCCCACCTAATGGAGTCTTACATTCTCCCACTTGGGCTACACTGATCTCTGAAAGAAAACAAAACATTTATTTTATTTTTGTGAAAAACATTTCATAAAACATGTTTGTTTCAAAAGTTCCTAATGGGCGCCCTACTGATTTCAAAACAATACCGTTGGATAATTATGAGCAACACTTGTCAGATCCGGTCCATCAAGACCACTGATATTGAATCGTGGTAGTCAACACAACATTTCATATAAAAAAAAAGTCAAGATAGTGATGTTCTTACTGTGGGGCCCACCTTGATGGATATATTCCATATCCACTCCGTTCATACATTTCATCAAATCATTTCATCTCATGGAAAGAGCTAAAAAATGAAACAAATCCAAATCTGAGGTGGACCATATCATAGGAAACATTGCTTTTTTAGCTATAAATGAACCCTATTGAGCCTAAAGAACTAAACTAATGTCTATTTGAGTTCATTTTAATTACTAATCGAACTCGAAAACAAAGTTTGAGTTTGGTCTATCTCCTAATCAAATGAACTCAAACGAGCTTTAAACGAACCGGACTCAAACTGTTCATAAACAGTTTGGTTCATTAACCACCCTACTTTGTTCCCTTTGGTGTGGTCCATATGAGCTTTTATCTTCGGTATGTAAGGTCAAAATGTGGTTATCAACTGATTGACAAAGTTGATTTTACACATACAACATGGCGGACCCATAGGACTTGGGCGTAAAGGGTAAAACAGGTTTTGCTGACGATTTCGGCCACTTTATGTGTGGCTTGGATATATGGTGGGGCAGGTATTATCTTGGTGGTGTATCATACAATGTTCTGGCAGAGTTTGTATGGTACGGTTTGAATTCTCAATTCCTATAAGTGATCCCATTTTTTAAATATCCAAACCGCTGTGCTACATCCTCAGTAATCCATACATAAAATAAAAATAAAAATAAATAAAATCCCTCATAGGCTTTTAGATAGGTGGCTATGAAGTATCGGTTCATAAAGAAACGTACCAATGGTTTTCATTCAGAGGCCAAATATTATGTAGTTAAGATCTTCTGATCTTGGAGAATTTTTAAGTGAATTAGCCACCAACGGTAAGGTCCACATATAGTATGAACGCTTTGGATTGCTCATCCTTGGGTCCCAAATTCATAAACTGAAAGCCGGACTGTATGTACAATCCTGTCGCCCGAGCGTTGCACCTTTATACTGGTGTTCATGATTTTTTATTGCCTCGGTGAGTCGTTGGAATTAGACATTTATGTGGACGCGACGGGGCTGCGGGTCCCACAGTTTTAAGGACATCACGCTAAAAAACTGTCCCACCACAAGTTGACAGCTCAGTGAACGTGATAGGGTTGTGGGTCCCACCGTGTTAGGACTCCAGGGTTGCGGGTACCACCGCGTACATTACTGTACAGTGATGGAGAGGTAAACATTTCCTACTGAGAGACGATCTCTCTACGCTTCTCTTTCTCTAGCTCCGTCTCTGTGCATGCATACGTCCATAACGTACGGTCATGTTTGTGGGTAAAGCATGTTTTTCTGTTCTTTGTGATATACTATCTCAAATAGTTTTTTGAGATTTTTGCATATAGCTGCCTATCTTTTAATCCATCCGTGAGAAAGAGTCTCTTTTTAAAATATTAAAAGTAAGCTGCTCAATACGTGTAAAAACCACCTCACATGACTTTGAGTGACGGCCGATGATGGAAAGTGACCGTTTCCTTTACAAGTAACTAATTTACTCTTAGACTTATCGGTTTTCACAATTATACCATACTCACATGGTTGACGTGAAGCACCAAACATCAAGAGGAATGGCCGAAACCATCCATTTGGTGAACATCAAAATGGACAGAACATTTCCAAAACGGTGCTGCCCACCTTGATGATTTGTTATATGTCCACACTGTCCATTCGTTTCTACAGACCAGTGGGCCTTACGTACCGTGGATTTCTCCCAAAGACCATGGTGGGCCTGGAAAAGGATTGGCTAGTGACCCTACCACTAGCCAATGGCTAGTGGGCGGTCTCTGTGGGCCATGCCATGATGTATTTGTTTCATCCATGTCGTCCATCCATTTTTTCAGATCATTTTATAGTATGAGCCCAAAAATGAAGTTCATCCAAATCTCAAGTGGACCACACAGTGTTAATTAAACACCCACTATTAAAAGCTTCTTGGGGTGTGCAAAAGTTTTGAATCAAGCTGATAGTTGTTTTTTCCCTTCATCCAAGTTTGTGTGACCCAATCAACCAGTTGGATGTCGAATAAACATTACAGTGGGCCCCAAGAGGTTTTTAATGGCGGACATTCAATCACTACTATTTTCCCATGATGTGGTCCACCTGAGATTTCGATATGCCTCATTTTTGGCATAAAGCCCTGAATTAATCTGTAAAAATATATGGACGGCATTGATAAAACACATAAATCATTGTGGGATCGACCTACAGAGAACTGACCACTAGCGTCCAGCGGGCATTATGTACAGTGGAGTCTCATACGTCATTCAAACGTTGCATCGCTGGCAGCTTTCTCAAAAAGAGGAGAATGGATTAGGTGCGGCTCGGATCACATCTAACACGTTGATGTCCAGAACATAGGCCCACCTAGATGTATTTGCCTTATATCCACGTAGTCCATCCATTTTGAAAACTCATTCTACGGCATTATCAAAAAAAGAAGCAGATCCAATGTCAAGTGGGCATACGATAAGAAATAGCGGTAATCTACTATTAAAAACTTTTGGTGAGCCACAAAAGTTTTGAATCAATCTGATCTTTCTAAATTCTCTTCATCCAGATCTTCTTGACATTATCAATAGGTTGGATTGCAAATAAATATTACTAAAACCGTAAAATGAGCCATTTGAAATTTCTAATAGTGAGGCACTCAATTACGCACCTTACTTGGGTTTTCATGAGGTCAGCAAGTTGCGGCTCAATTTTGACATAAATTTTTTTCCCAACTTGAAAATCTGATCCAGTCACTCTATTCTACTCGTCAAGATCTTTGATTTGACTGGTCAGTCATCCTATTCGAGTTTCAGATGAGAAAGATATTATGCAGACAAGATTGATCACTCATTTGATGAGCCATATGTAACGGTCAGATTTGGGTGAAATTTAGTATAAACATCGGAAATTATTTACTCATCAATCATTTAATCTTAATTTGTTTTTCAAAATTTCAATTATTTCAAACTTCTCCGTTTTCTCTTCAAAATGTCAATTTTTTTTCTTAAATTTTTTCCAAAATCTTATTTTTTATTTAAAATACAAAATCTCAATTTCTTTTTAAAATCTTAATTTTTAAATCTATTTATTTTCAAACTTATTAATTTTTTTCAAAATGCCAATTTTATTTTTGAAAATATAATGTCAGTTTTCTTTTAAAATCTTAGTTTTTTAAAAAAAAAAAAAATTTTAAACTTCTCAAATCTCTTATTCAAAATGTTAATTTTTTAATCTCATTTTTTTTTTCCAAATTTCAATTCCTTTTCAAATTCTCATTTTTTCTATTAAACTTCTCAAATTTTTAATCTCTTTCTTTCAAAACCTTAAATTTTCTTAATTTATGGGTCATTTGATTTTTAAACAAAGTAATAATTGCTCTTAGGAAATGGGAAATAAAATGAATGCATGCAGAGGGAGAGTTAGGCATGGCCCACTCAGTTGGGCCCTACAATAAGCGGGTCGCACACAAGAAAGTGCAGGAACTTTCTTCCAAAGGCTTTCATTCGAAAGAGACCGAAAGTCTCTCTTGGACACGGATTGGGTACTACCCCCGCTAGGACTTAGTCAAAAGTCTCTCTCAGACTTCTGTCTCAACCAGATCTGACCTTGCCTAGATGATAATCCATTCAGGCATGGCTCTGTGGGGCCCATAGTGATGCATGAGTTTTATCCACGCCATCCATCCATCCATTTTTTTCAAATCATTTTAGGATGTAAAGAAAAAAAAATGAGTCAATTCCAAGGGGACTAAACATCTACCATCAAAAACCTTTTAGAGGCCCCAAAAGTTTTGTACCAAGCTGAAATTTGTTTTGTCCTTCATCCATGGCTATGTGACCTTATGAATAGGTTGGATGGAAAATGAGGGATATCTAATTTGCACCACATAGCACCTATCAGTAATTACTTGGCTACTGGCAGCGTAAACATGAGGCCAAACATGATGTAGACCCAACCCTCAAGTGGACCATACCACAGAAGGAGCTCTTTGATAAAACATTCTATGTCAGATTTTCTCCAACTCTAGTGTGGATATCCTTATATTGGGCTTCGGATGATACACTTGTCCTTCATTTTTGGGCTCATTTCATAAAATGCACTGCTAAAATGGATGGATAGCACGGATTAGACACATACATCATGTGTAAGTCCCACAGAGTTTACTTTGTATGCTTTGCCAAGTGGTGTTACCCAGGCAACTATTTAGACATAGAGAGAGAGAGAGAGAGAGAGAGAGAGAGAGAGAATGAGAGGTGAGGGAGATGGGAGCGGATAAGTTGTTACCAGAGTAACAGCTTAGTGGGTGTAAGCCCTACCGTGGGGCCCACCTTGATGATCTGTTGGATATCCACACCATCCATCCTATTTAAGGCTCATTTTAATGTGTATTAAAATTTTAAGAATATCCAACGATTCTTTCTTTAGCCGTCGAAAAAAATTCATCGAAAAATCACACTAATTTCTTGTCGTGTACTTTCTTTTAAAAAATTAATAGTGGATTCCATGTGATTGAGAGGTTGATCAGGCGATTTTCAGTGATGTACATCTAGGGGCGGAGCCACATAGGGGCGAGGGTGGAAAATGCCCTCATGAGTTTTCAACCGTAAAAGTTTAATCCCTACTGGTTCATGTGGTGTGGCCCAGTTGAGCCTTCAATCTGCCTCCTTTATGGGCTCAAGCCCTAAAATGATTTTTCAAGATAGATGGACGATGTGGATAAAATAGATAGATCATTGTAGGCCCACATATCTCCTGACAAGACTATTCATCTCAAGCTACGCCCTGGTCCGTAGGAAATCTTGGACCGAGATTAGCTCTGCAACATGCGCGGATTTCCTTTAGCAGGAAGTTCCTGTGCTAGGAACCTAGGTGGGGACCAGCGTAAAGTTTGTTAGAAATCCACCTCGTCCATCTGTATTTTGAGCTCATTTTAGGACATGAGACTGAAAATAAGCCGGATCAAAGACTCAAGTGGGCTGCACTATACGAAAAGGTGGGTAGGGAGATTCCTACCGTTGAAACCTCCCTGGGGTCTACATTGATGTTTATATGCCATTCATAACGTTCATAACATCATTCCTATGGGATGAACTGAAAACATAAATATTAGCCTGATTCAAAATTTATATGGCCTCATGAATATTTCAACTATGGCCGTTTAATCCTCAAGTTTTTGGCCTACTTGAGCCTTGAATTTAGCTCATTTTTTGTCACATGTCCTAAAATGAGCTCACAGAATGGATGGACGAAGTGGATTTCTCACAAACACTATAGTGGGCCCTACCTAAGTTCCCAGCGGAGGGACCTCCTCTGAAAGAAATCTACGTCTAGCTCTGACAGGTTCGGTAGCAATCTCGCTACTAAAGTGATGTCACCAAGTCCTATTTGCCACACCATAATATATGTGTTGTATCCACAACGTCCAACCATTTAGAGAGATCATTTTATAGACTCTACTCCAAATAGACTCCACTACAGAAACAGTGAGGACAATGGCGCCCACGTTGAAACCTTCTTAGGGCCCACCACGATGCTTATTGGAGATCCAACCTGTTTATAATTTCTCATAGACATGGACGAAGGGAAAACACAAATATCAGTTTGCTTGAAAAGTTCTATGGGCCCCCGAAAGTTTTTAACATGGTAGGTGCTCAATCCCCCCCCCCCCCCCCCCCCCCCCCCCTGTGTACATCGTTCAATCATCGATCGGGGACTTGATGAAGCGATCTACAATAGTTTCCACTATTTGATTGAGGATTGGAGGTTGATCGGATGGTCAACAACACTTTGTGTAGTCCAATCCGTAACAAGTTTTTGTGACGACAATTGCAACTCGTCATAAAAAAAAATTTGACTATTGACAATGATTTGAAAAGTCATCGAAAATAGTCTACCCTTTTACGATGAAACTACGTATGTGGCAAATAGTCTAGATTGGTGTTTTTTCAACGAATTTAACTGGTCGTCACTAAAAGACACTTTTGGCAACGAGTTTATCAAGTTGTTGCTGAAAGCCACTTTTTGTGATGACTTTTGTGTTGTCGCAAAAAATCACTTTTTGCGACGACACCCAATCCATCGCAAAAAGCCACTTTTTGTAATGACATTTGAAACTGGCGTCACCGTAGGCGAAACGAGATCGAACACCATCTCTCTCATGTGATAACTATCTCGAATCTACGAAACTACTGGGAATTCTCAACCAGTCTTCTTCAAATATATGAAGGAACATTTGAATCTATGAGCAAACAGAGTAAAAACCCAAGTTTTATTGATAATAAGCAAGATAACATTAAAAAAAATTAACAAACTTATTTAACCCTAATTCATACTTAATAAAAATAGTAAGTTTTTCGAAATAAAAAGCTACTAAAAATAGTAAAATCCTAATAAAAGACTAATACAACTCATTATTTAGAAAAAATAGAAACTCCTAAATAAATAAAACTTTAAAAAGAAGAAAACATTAAAAGTCAGAATTACTAAAAATAGCAGTTTTCTATGAAATCTTATTTCTCTGCTATAACCATGCGTTTTCTGAAGAAACAGACAAATATTGGTTCACCCCAAAATGAAATTCAGTTGGAATGTGCACCCCATAACTCCTCTTAGATAAAAAATAATGGCCGATTTACGGTTCGTCTTCTTTTGATCCATCCATGTGAAAATTATCATTTTTGTTGACTTTTCCTTGATCATTTTCTGGTCCATATGTAATAGGAATATGGGTGATTCTCACCCTTGATCAGTGGGTCCTCTCCCTATATCAGACTCCCTGTTGAGCTCTTAATTGTGCATATTCTAACCCCAATTCATCACTCATTGTGCGAGATTTTTGTGATTTAAAGACTAATTGAATGCATGTTTTGTGATTGCAGGATTGAGAGTGGACTTCGCCTAATTGGTGACAAAAGGGCCTCTTTAAGAACCTTGGATGAAGACCCAAGGTGGACCAAAGAAAAAAGGAAGCAAGGAAAGAAGAAAAGAAGAAAGAAAATATAGAAGAAACAGGCCAAGACTGGTCATGAACGGTCGGCCAGGAAGGTCAGACCGGTCGTGCGACCGGTCGGCCAGCTTCCCATACATGCTGAGCTCGTTGGACGTAGGCCAAACACAGTCCGACCGGTCGTGACCGGTCGGCCAGGCCAGTCCAACCGGTCCAGACCGGTCGATCAGAAGATTTTATTACTCCAGAGATTGCTAGACTATTTCCCAGTGAGGCACGACCGGTCGGGACCGGTCGGCCAGCTACTCAGACCGGTCGTGCGACCAGTCGGCCATATGTAAAGTCGCGAACTTTCTATTTTCGGTCCGGATTTCTCTGCACAGTGCGTAAGTTTTACGCAAATCTCGAAGATTCTGCGCTATGAAGGCTTGAAAGCTATAAAAGGGGTCCTCCACTACGTTCTTAAGGTATCTTAGAAGAGTTTAAGCAAGGTTGGAGGCGGCGGAAGTAGATTTCAGAGTTCCACAACTCCTTCTAGTTTGTTTTGCTGTTTTTATGTTTTTCTTAGTTGTTTCATGTTTCCTTGGATCATGAACGACTAAACCTCTTAGCTAGGGCTAAGAGGTGAAGCTTGTAGTGAATCTAAGATGTTTCAATTCGTTTTTAGTTGGTTTTAAGATTGGTTTTCATGATTATGAACAATGGTTTGAAGTTTATACAAGTTTTAAGTAGTTTTTCTTAGTCTTATGATGACTCATGGATGTTTGGGAGAATTACTTAAGTTCTTAATTGCTTTGTGTTAGTCTAGACCTGTATGATCCGAGGAATTGGAGTACGCTCTAGTACTATGATCTTCATGTGGGGACTTCCTACCAAAGTTCTACTTTTCTAGTTTTCTGAATTATGTATGGGACTGTGCATGTGATTTGATTCAAGTTCAAACCATTATCTAACTTTGTCTGGTGACAAGACTTAATGATGATCATGATTATGAACTTAGTTTATTGGAATTGGGACTGACCTATGCAATTGAAGCATGCTCAGCCTAGCTTGCATTGAGTGAATCATACACAGGGCTCATACATATGACAGATTGTTGGTTTAACAGCTCTATCATCCGGCTAGATAGATCTTAATATCGATTCTACTTGAGAAAGTGAGAAACCATAGCGGATTGAACATCAAGGATTGCTACAAGTGGATCCTTGAACCCCTAGTGCCTTTTTATAATCGTTTACTTTCAATTTAGTTCAAAGTTGTTACTTACATTAATCTTATACAAAATCTGGTTGTTAGCTCTCAATAGACACTATTGGATGTGTTTGTGAATTCCTACACAAGTCCCTGTGGATCGACTTCGGTCTTACCGAGTTTATTACTACATCGCAACCCTACACTTGGGGAAGCGAATACTCCCCCACTTGGAAAAAAACTCGTCCTCGAGTTTCGCTTCAAGTTGGAGCCACAACACGATTGTAACTACGGGGGTCGACGCTTTCGACTCTTTCTTGGCCTCTGCTCCATCTTGTATAAGAGATATAGTTCTTCAGCCGCGTCGCCTTCCTTGAGTGCATCTTCTATCATATTAGCCTGCAACATCTTCCAATCTTCCACAACAGAAATTACCAAAGCATCACCTAGAATGCTCATGCATTCCATCACATTAGATTCCTGCAACGCCGACTTATCATGATCTTCAGAGACGGTCACAGGTTCTTCTTTGTCATGCACATCCGAAGAATGGATCTCCTCCACTGTCTCAGGAGTTTAATATTTAACCTTAGAGACATTTGGGGGTTATACTTCGTCTTCTCCTTCCATAGCATCAACTTTGGTGACGTTTACATGCTCTACCTTTTTGTCATTCACGACGAAGGCGTTGATCTCTTCGATCTTCTCAGGATTTTGCATAATGGCGAAGATGTTAGCGGGTTGGATCTCAAGGACCTTACCTGAATTTGTTGTACAACCATCTAGAACTAACACATCATCCGCAGATTCTGTTGCGAAATCCCTTTCAGTCACGAAAGGTTATCCCTCCACTTTAAAAGTTTTAGGTAAGATTTTCGTTTCCACATGGATAACTCGCATGCCACCATGAAATTCGGTGTCCTGTCATGGTCGTGTTTCAAAATAATAGGATCATTACTGCAAGTTATGGGGTTGTTGAGAGAATACATAATCTTCATAATCATTGTATAAGGATTAAAATCGTGTCAGCATCTCATATTTCATTCGTGGCCACAAACGTATCGGTGCTTTTATCTCTCGCTTCCAATTACGTTGAACATATTCCCACAAAACCGACAACTGCCCTTCAACTTGTATGCAATGTATGAAACTTTCTTCTCCTTGGGCATCTGCGTGAGTTCGAAGAGGCATTCAACTTCACATAAGCAATCGTCGACGTGACTCAGGCCATTGAAATTAGGAAGATCAACCTCTATGTAGACCCGACTCGTCCAATCTACCAAATCTCTACCATAAATAATCATGTTTTTTTAATCTTCTGCTTTGCAGTAGAATCTAGCCTACAGCCCTTGCATAGCTTGACGATTCTTCCGCTGGAGTGTCTCAAGCGTTACCTCGAAAGCCACCGCTTTAGGAGGATGGATCCCTAAATCACCGTCCACAAAATTTGCCATAGCCTTCTAAATAAATACTGATCTGATGGCCTTCCTCGCTCTAATATCAATTTGGCATAGCCATAGGCAGAACAAGATCAAACATTGTCTCTCTCACGTGATAACCAGCTCGAATCCATGAAACTACTGGGAATCATCAACCAGTCTTCTTCGAATCCACGAAGGAACACTCGATTCCACGAGCAAAGAGAGTACAAACCCAAGTTTTATTGATAATAAGCAAGATAACATTAAAAATAAATTTTAACAAATTTATATAACCCTAAACAAATCCTAATTCGTACTTACTAAAAATAGTAAGTTTCCTGAAATAGAAAGTTACTAAAAATAGTAAGTTCTAATAAAAGACTACTACTAAGTAGAGTTTTTCTAAAACTCATTATTTGGAAAAAAAAAATAGAAACTCCTAAATAAACAAAACTCTAAAAAGAAGAAAACATTAAAAATTAAAATTATTAAAAATAGCAGTTATCTATGAAATCTCGTTTTTATTGTAACCGCACGTTTTTTGGAGAAACGGACGGACTAAACCCACATACGTAGGTCGATTCACCCCCAAAAAAAAATTCAGTTGGAATACATATCATGTATGTCCCGTAACTCCTCTTGAATCAAAAGTTATGGCCGATTTACAGTCCGCCTTCTTTTAGTCCATCCACGCGAAAATTATCATTTTTGTCAACTTTTCCTTGATCATTTTTTGGTCCATGAGTAATAGGAATGTGGGTGATTATCGCCCTTGATCAGAGGGTCATCTCCCTATATTAGAAACTCGTCGCTAAAAGTCCTTTCCGCCCCCACGAAAAAATTCACGCAACTAGTTTTTGTAACGACAGTTGCAACTCGTAGCAAAAAAGTTGGCTATTAACAACAATTTGAACTGTCATCGCAAATACTCTACCCTTTTGCGATGAAACCACATTCGTCACAAATAGTCTAAAATGGTGTTTTGCGACAAGTTTAAGAAGTCATCACCAAAAGCCACTTTTTGTGACAACACCCAATTCCTTGCAGAAAGCCACTTTTTGTGATGACATTTGAAACTTGTCGCTAAAGTCCTTCCTATCCCCACGGAAAAATTCGAGCTCGAATTTTTTGTAACAATAATTGCATCTCGTTGCAAAAAAAGCTGACTATGATAGGAAAAATGGATGAATGACATGGATAAAACACATACGTGATTTGGAAAAATGGACTAATGGTGGACTCTAAAGAGCCATTGGCTCACCCACTGTTATTACCCGTGCCTTACCTAATCCGCGCCCAATCCACTTCTCTCAACTTTGAACACGAGGTTGGTGGGTCGTGATGGTGGGGCACACCTTCCATGTCCATGTTGTCCATCCATTTTTTCAAATCATTTTAAAGCATGTGCTAAAAAAATAAGCTGATCCAATTCTCAGGTAGGCCACACCACAAGAAACAATGGCTACTAAATACCCACCATTAAAAACTTCCTATGACCTATGGTGTCATCCACCTAAGATTTGAATTAAATTTATTTTTGGGTCCATGCTATAAAATAAGCTGTCGACGGTAGGGATGCACAACACATACATCTAAGTGGACCCATGGTCATAGCTTCACCTGCGTTGGTGTTTTCCTGGCCTCACCAAATGTGCGTTCGAAAAATTTCTTCTTTGTTTTGATAAAGGAGTGAAATAGGTACTGCCCCAACCTCACCTAACACAGTGCGCCCCTGACTGTGAGCACACCGTGATGTGTGAAGATTTCAAATGATATTGATTGGATTGCCTTAACCGTCTCTGACTTTAATTACTAGGTTTGGACGGCTGAAGATTTCGAATGTCCATTAGTGTTAAAGAGCCTTCAAATTGTGCATGGTTTGGGTGGTCAGACCGGTCTGACGGTTTGGCCCAAATGCACAGCGAGGCCGCTGGATGGATTTCTTGTGCCCTAAACCGTTCGGGCGACCGGTCTATAGGGGGCTCCGACCGGTCGGTAGTGAGGCCGGGCGTGATGAATAATTTCTTATTGCAAGTCGGTATCTTGCGCAGTTTTGCGCAAGAGGCTTCTAATTTCAATTTTATGCCTATAAAAGGGTGTAATGAGAGATTAAGAGTTTTGTCATTGGGGTCATGTTTCCTAGAGGGAATTGAGAGGGTTATAGGGCAGAAGAAAGAGCTTGGGGAAAGCTTGGGATTCTCTACGATGAGGAAAAGGACTGTGCTTGTCCATCTCATGTGAGAATAAGCTTTGGATAGTTCGGGGATTTCTCTTGTGAGCTGTGATCCGAGTTTTGTTTCTTCATTCTCTGTAAACTTCTGTTAATCGTAGTGGATCGCTTTATGCCGTGGTTTTTTACCTATTAAGGGATTTTCCACGTGAAATAGGTTGTCTCTTGTGGTTGAATGCTTGTGTGATTGATTACATTGTGTTTCTCATTTGATCACATATTCTACTATGTGTGTTGTTCGGCTTCTGCTTCCGCTATCGGCATTTTTATTCCCAACAAGTGGTATCAGAAAAAGTTGGGGTGGAATAGAATTCGGATCTAAGACGAGAAGATAGGATCAAGTACAAGATTCGACGTGAAGAAAGATTCCGTGAAAGAAAAACATGGAAAGCGATTAACATTTATGAAAGACGTAGAGTGGAAGAAGGTAAATCGGTACATAAATAAGGGCTCTCAATGGAGCGGGTCAGATCCGAGATCCGATTCGCTCCAAATCCATATAATGCGGATTTGGATCTTAAAATAGGTCTGATTAGTTAAATGGACCGGATCTGGATCTTAAAATAGGTCCGATTACTTAAATGGAGCGGATATGGATTCACAGGAACATATCCGAGTTCGATCTGAATCCGATTAAGATCCGACTCATTGTCACCTTACTATATATGTTATATTCATGCTGGCCATCCGTTTTACAAATTATTTTAGGCCATGTCGACCATACCATAGTAAATAGTGGCATTTGCATCATTTTTCTACTAAATTAAATATATTATATTGCATATTTTATATCATATATTTTTTTAGATTTGTAATGGGGGTGGATTCGGACCTAGATTCGACCCGAATCCGATGGTATATGGATTTTGGATCGGAAATGGATCTAACAATTTATAAATGGATTGGATATGGATATCACCTTTTGGATCCGAGTTGGATCCGAATCCATCTACAGATATACTGACTTAGAGTCGGATCCAACTGGATCCAATCCAAATCCGACCCATTGATAGCCCTAACACAAATATCTCAATCAGGTTCATCGGCTGCGATCGAGTTTGATCGGGAGCACAATGCACGGTGGAGATGCGGAATCGGCAGCGAGATCCATGGTTACTCGTATGTGGCAAATGTCAAAGGGCCACACAAAAAGAACGACAAATGTGCGTGAAGGTGCAAAGATGAAGTCGATGAAGGCACAAAAAGCGGTGGAGCTATGATGAAGATGAGATGACGAAACTAGGATGGTTTGATTCGACGTTTGAAGCCTCGATGAAAATGGTTGGAGAGCCTTCAAACTATGCACGGTTTGGGTGCTCAAAACGGTTGGGTGACCAATCTGCAAGGGGCTTCGACCGGTCGGTAGTGAGGCCGGGCGTGACAAATAATTTCTTATTGCAAGTCGGTATTTTGCGCAGTTTTGCAAAAGAGGCTTCTAATTTCGATTTTATGCCGATAAAAGGGGTGTCATGTGAGATTAGGAATTTTTCCATTGGGGCCATGTTTCCTAGAGGGGATTGAGAGGGTTCTAGGATAGGAGAAAGAGCTTGGGGAAAGCTTGGGATTCTCTACGGTGAGGAAAAGGACTGTGCTTATCCATCTCATGTGAGAATAAGCTTTGGATAGTTCAGGGATTTCTCTTGTGGGTTGTGATCCGAGTTTTGTTTCTTCATTCTCTGTAAACTTCTGTTAATCGTAGTGGATTACTTTGTGCCAAGGTTTTTTACCCATAAAGGGGTTTTTCCACGTAAAATCGGATTGTCTCTTGTGGTTAAATGTTTGTGTGATTGATTGCATTGTGTTTCTCGTTTGATCGCATATTCTATTGTGTGTGCTGTTCGACTTCCACTTCCACTGCTGGCGCCATTATTCCCAACAATTAGCCCTCAGAGTAAGGATAGAGTAAGGATGGTCATTGTGATTTTTGGGTACGCTATTTGACAAATGGGGTCGTAAGTGTTGGATGGTCTGGATTAACGTGCACGTCTGCCATGTGTAGACACTACACCACGGCTTAAAAAATGGAGCTGACATTTCACCATTTAGGGGCTGTCAACGGGCGGGCATGGGTAGGTATTGGCCGGATTTTGATCTGTTTTGGCCCGGCCCTATTCCGAATTCTGATTTTCAGGCCCGAGACTTGACCATTTGACACCCCTATTCACCAGTCCTGTAAAAAAGGGTGAGGACTATATTTTAGTAACGCATTTGTCCAAAATATAGCCAGCACGGTTAATATCATTATCGATCGTAAAAATTGTGAGTCCGATCGTCGTACAGAAATATTGAATGGTCTTGATCGTGCCACCTGTAGAATGATGCATGCATGAGATGACTAACCATGTCCAACTCCATTGTATCACATGATTGGAGTGGGTAAGAGGAAAGATTGTGGCCACGTGACTGGAATCTTGGAAAGTGGGATATACAGAGACAAAGGGCAAAAGACGCCGGAAGGGTAATTGCTTGTCTGCTTCTGCGGAATCTCTTTAGACATCTGGACAAAAGATGATGGATACGTAATAACTTCTCTATTTGTGTGGTACTGGAGTCCTACCTGCTTTCCATAATGCGGAAAACACCCTAGTTTGTGGGGCCCACCATGAAGTATATCTGAAATCCACATTGTCCATCAGGTTATGTCCTCGACTTGATGCCCTAAGACCAAAGATCAACTGGATGCACAGCTAAGGAGTGCCACACCACAGGAAACAATGGGAGATGGGATGCCAACCATACACCTGTGTTTGAGGCCACCATGGCGTGTGCCTTTCATCAAACCCTTAATCAGGACACACAAGGCTGAGGGAAAGATACAACAGTCAGCCTAATACAAAACTCAGGTAGGCCACACTACGCGAACTTAGCAGTTTTGGTAGAGCAATTTTACGTTGTTTCTTTTGGTGTGGTCCACATGAGCTCTTATCTTCTGTGTGTACGGTCAAAATGTAGTTATCACCTGATAGACTTAAGTTATTTTACACATACAACATGGTGGACCCATAGAACTTGGGCGTAAAGTGTAAAATTTACACATACAACATGGTGGACCCATAGAACTTGGGCGTAAAGTGTAAAATTTACACATACAACATGGTGGAAAGGGTAAAACAGGTTTTACTGACGATTCCGGCCCCTGGCTTGGACAAATGGAGGGGGCAGGCATTATCCTGGTGGTGTATCATACAATGTTCAGGAAGAGTTTGCATGGTATGATTTGAATTCTCAGTTCGTATAAGTGATCCCATTTTTAAAATATTCAAACCGTTGTGCCACATCCGCAGTAATCCATACATAAAAAATAATATAAAAAAAAAAAAAAAAATCCTTTGTACTTCTTGATAGGTGGCTATGAAGTAACGGTTCAAAAAGAAACATACTAATGGTTTTCATTCGAGAGGCCAAATATTATGTAGTTAGGATCTTCATGTAGAATTTTAAGTGAATTAGCCGCAACGGCGAGTTCCATATATAGTATGAACGCTTTGGATTGCCCATCCTTGGGTCCTAAATTTATAAACTGAAAGCCGGACTGTATATACAATACTGTCGCGCGAGCGTTGCACATTTATGCTGGTGTTCATGATTTTTTATTGCCTCGGTGAGTCGTTTGAATGGAAGTCGGATTGCGTCCTTCCTCATTATGGGCGAAAAGCGTCCAAACTGAGCTGTGGAGGGGCCACCGTGATGTATCTGTCTATCCACTCCGTCCATCCATTTTATAAGATCTTTTA
Organism: Liriodendron chinense; assembly: GCA_003013855.2. NCBI lineage: Eukaryota > Viridiplantae > Streptophyta > Magnoliopsida > Magnoliales > Magnoliaceae > Liriodendron > Liriodendron chinense. Next base: position 3,656,401 of record ML058359.1, on the reverse strand, counting down.
ATATAAGAATCTAAAAAGTACGAAGATCTAACGCTCAAGTGGGCCACACCAAATAGTGATTGAAACTTGGCCACATCATCACTACAATAGCGCTAGTGGAGTGATTACGTCACCAGATTCAGCTCATTATTTGAAGTGGCCCACTTGAACGTTAGATCTGCCTTATTTTCAGGATCATATCCTAACATGATCTTATAAAATTGATAAATGGAGTTGATAAACAGATACATCACCGTGGGTTATTCTACAGCTCGGTTTGGACGCTTTGCGTCCATACTGAGGAAGGACGCAATCCGCTTCCGTTAGAATGAGACATTTAGGTGGACGCGACAGGTCTGTGGGTCCCACCGTTTAAGGGCGTCCCGCTAAAAAACTATTCCACCACGTGTTGACAGCTCGGTTGTCGGCCGGTGGACGCGTTAGGGTGTGGGTCCCACCGTAATTAGGACAGCAGGTTTGCGGGTCCCGCCGCGTGCATTATTGTGGCTGTGGAGAAGTAGACATCTCCCAGTGAGATGCACCACTCTCTTCTTTTCTTTCTCTGACGTGTCTCTGTGCATACGTCCATGTGTCCTTACGCACGGTCAATTTGTGAGCAAAGCATGTTTTTCTAAACGTTGTGATATACTCTCTCATATGGTGTTTTCTATGTAATGCGGGCAACAAGTAGAGAGGGGTGATATACAATTAAGTAGTTTTCATATCCAGGGATATTCTTTGTACACGTGGGAGAAAGGTAAGGTAAGTATTGTATTTTCATTTCTTTTGTTTGTAGTGAAAAAGGAAATTTTTATTTTTTGTCTCGTGGAGTAGGCATATTATCAAAGCATATAAATCTTATGTAGTATTTTCTATGGAGAGAGGCGATGTATTATTATATAGTTTTCATGTTTTGGGATATTTTTTATACATGCGGGAGAGAGGTAAGGTAAGCCTAACATTTCTATTTCTTTTGTTTCTAGTGAAGAAGAAAGCTTTGTGTTTCTGTCCCATGAAGTAGGCATATTGTTGAACCATATAAATCATTATGTCTCTGTGGACGCCTGATCGCGCGCGCGTGGGCCCACTATTCCTTTTGTTTTCTTTTCTTTAAACTATATTTGGAGTGGGGCACACGGTTGCAATGATTTGTTCACTTGACATTGGTTTGCTTTGGTTGTGCAATACCTTTCCAAGAATGACAGAATAGCGTTCTCGAATTTGGTATATTTGACGGAGTAGCCACCAGCCGAAAAGAGGTCATCCACGGTTGGCCATAACTCGAAAAACTACCTTAATGATAAAGATATTTCGAAAAACCCATGGTCTTTAAATGACTCCAAGTTTGGTAAGCGTAGTCTGCGCTGTGGATTCTGGGTAAGGGTCGCGGTTACGAAAGGGAAAGGTATTAGTCACCCCCTTAGCGATTGTGCAACAAACGGTCTCTACTTTGTAGGGCTTAACGATTTTGAAAAGATTTTGAAAAGCTTCCAATCCTATAAGGTTAGGCCATACTTCGCAGGCTTTTTAGGGCTCGAGTAAGCAAATAACAAAAATATAATAGAAAGATAATAATGTTAGGCCAAACTTCGCAGGCTTTTTAAGGCCTGGGTTGGCAAAAATAGAAAAGAAGTGAAAGCAATATAAACAATAAAAGAGTGCAAGTATTGCAATGTGTAAAAGGAATGTGCGAAGTGGAACATGGTTTGATTTCGAGATGTGAGCGAAAAAAATGAAGAGTCAGACACCCTTTCTCATGGAAAAGATAAGAGATGATCGGACGGCCTGGATTCCGACCCTACTCGTTAACTTTGACTTTAAGGAAGTTACTTTTAAGTTATTAATGGAGAGCGAGTACTTCGAGATGTAAAAGGGAAAGGGGGAAATCAAACACATCTTCTTTATAGAAAAGACAGAGGATGATCTGATGTCCCGAATTCCGACCCTACTCGGTGACTCGGGGTTTAGATGTTGCTTTTGATTTGTTAGTCGAGAAAGAGACAGAGACAGAGAGAATCAATCACTGGCATACGGTTGCAAAAGCAGGAGGCTCACTATGCCGGTGTTAAGTGATTGATTAGTGGGGCAGAGCTTCGGCCACCTCGGATCCTCCAAGATATATAGAGCTTCGTTGGAGAATCTATGTCGCTTTCTCTCGGTCTCTTAGAACCCTCTTTGTTTGTCCCTTTGTTAGGTCCCTGGATCACTTTAAATAAACGGCTCAGAGGTGATAGGGCCTCGGATTGGGGCGATCAGCAAGGAGATTTCCGCAGTTACTCGTCATTCAGGGTCAAGCACGTAGTGATTTTCTCTCAACTCGCAGGCTTGGATTGGCTTCAGGGTATGTCGGCAATGCAGCACTGAATGTGCAATTGACAGGTGGACTATAGGTGCTTGGAATGCATAGTGGATACCCATTAACGGCCACCATATGACCATTTACATGGAAATAGTCATGTGGTGGCCGTTTTTATAGGTTCCTCTTCTTTTCTTTTTTTTTATCTTTTTGCATTTCTTTCGGTAGTTTCAGTCATGCTTTGAGGACATGTACCACACATACTCCCATAGTTGCATGTTGAGTCCATCGAGCAATCTGATCCGTTCGTTGTCTCGATAACTTACTTTTAGCTATATACAAACTTGGTCTTATGCAAAGTCGACATCAACAAGTTGTGTGGAGTTCTCGTAAGGATGGGGCGTCTGCCACATTTTGTCTCTTGTTTTGGTTTGACCCTTTTAGCTTTTGTTTGACCATTTTCTTTTGTGTTTTGGCCTCGCTTACATTGATCGCGTGCGAACATTTTTCAACAATAATTGGTATCAGAGTCAAAGGTTGAGAAATATTTTAGCACAAGATCGATGTTGGCATTTGTTTGGAAATTGTGTCTCAGATGGTTAGATCAAGTTTTACTAGATTTGAGGTGTCGAAATTCGATGGATCTAATTACACGTTGTGAAAATTGAAGATGAACACGGTGTTAATGAATAAAGGATGTAGAATTGCGATTTAAGGAAAAGAAAATAATTCTTTAGAGATAAAATATGAAGTATTTGAGGAGAAAAATCAATTAGATATGGCAAACCTTCTTGCTCTAAATGATTTGGTTTTCTTCAACGTATCCTATCAAATTACTGTAAAAGGTTTGTGGGACTAATTACGAAACCTATATGAAGAAAAATCGATGTTGAACAAGATATTTTTCTGACGATAACTGTACAACTTGAAGATGAAGGGTTCTCTTTACTAGAACACTTTATTGGGTTTAATACTCTCATTAGCAGATTGGCAGTGGTCGATGTAAAGATTGACGATGAAGAAAATGTCACACTTTTACTCTATTCGATACCAGATTCGTGGGATGATTTGACTAAGAATCTTGGCAACAGTCCAGATCTCACTATGGAGTTAGTCGTGTCCACATTGCTTCCCAAAGAGTCTTATAGAAAAACGCATGGAGAATCTACTAGTGATATTATGATGATCAAAGGAAGATCTATTGGGAAGGGTATTGGTCAGAGATATCAGCAAGTTGATATTGTTAAAGATGAAGTTGATGCAGATCACAAAGATTAAATATCTAATGTTGAAACTCAAAGTGATTAAGGTCGAGCAAAGAGGTCTACAAAATCTTCTGTTTGGCTTAAGGATTATTTATGCCTTATGCTTGCAGGATTAAAGAGTGAGAGAGTTATTCATACCGAGATGTGAATATATGGATATTGATCAATGGAGTGTCCATGGAGGAGGAGATGGACGCTCTGCATAAAAATAAGACTTGGAACTTGGTCAGATTATCTAAATGGCAAAAGGATATTGGTTACAGATGGATTTACAAGCTGAAAAATGACACTAATAAAAATTTTAAAAGATACAAAGCTCAACTAATGGTAAAATGATATGCTCAGAAATCAAATATTAACTTTTAAAGAAATTCTCTCTAGTTGTTCGTTTGGGTACTATTCGTACTGTGTTAAGTATGGCAACGGTGCTTGACTTAAAGCTTCAACAGTTGGATGTAAAAAATCATTTTCTACATGAAAATCTTAATGAAAAAATTTATATGCCTCAACTTGAAGGTTTTATTGAAAAAATGAGAAGAATTTGTTAGTGCACTTTTCTATGTCATACTAGTGCACCTTATTTGTCAATCATGTGTGTCCTTGAGGTGTAATGTCGGTTGAGCCTTGACAAGTTGAAGAATGAAGATTCAAGTGGACTAGAAGCATCAAGGAAGAAGAACAGGTACATAAGATGCCTTGGTGACCCTAACCCTCTGAACCAAAACACTTTATACCTCTTAGATGACTTTGACCAACAAGAAAAATCCTTAGTCATCCTTATTAGCCTTAGATCATATAGAAAAATATGATAAATTATGTTAATAAAAGATAACAGTTTTCGATAGGTCTTCGATACATCAGAGTCCAGTTTTGATAGGACTCTGATCGATTAGAATGGCCAGTTCGATATATCAAAATATGTCCAGCAACTTAAAAACTCTCTAGACAGATTCTTCGATTAATCGAACATACCAATTCGATAAATCGAGTTTGATGTTTTGATATATTAAAATTTAATTCGATCAATCGAAAATATGTCCAGTAACTTGCTGATTTCTCTGGACAGATTTTTTTATCAATCGAACTAGTAGTTTCGATATATCGAAGATAACTTCGATCAATCGAATTGGCATTTTGATCAAACGAAGCGGCCGTTTTCTACCCATTTATGACCATTGGAGAACTTTTTATATAAACAGGAGAGATGTTTTTGGGCAACAATAGAAAGATTTTGAGGAGTTTGAAGCCACCATTATTGGAGACCATTAGAGGCTCAAATTCTAACCCTTGCAAGTCATCTTCCTTGTGATTCATCACAACAATGGAGCATTCCAAGCTCATGAAAAAGATGTATTTATCCATATTTGATCTCTAGAGTTTGGACCATTCTAAATAGTTAAATTCTCATCTAAACTCTATGATGAGATCCTTGTAAGTGAAATTCTCTAGGAAACCACTTTCCAATAATTGTAAAAATTTCAAACCTACCTCTCATCACCTTGGTCATCTCAAGAAGATCAAATGCAAGGCGATTGATCGTTGGAGCTGGAGCATTGGCGACACATCGATAACAACATTAGGAGAGCAAAAAGGGAGCTGATTGAAGCATGGGAGGGTGGAGATCAAGCAACCCGAAGCGGCGCATCAAAGGGGCTCAAATCCGACAAGTAAGGTTGTCAATTTGTGTTGAGTCCATCCACTTTATTTCTGTAGAAAATTGAGTGTAGAGTTTGTTTGTCAAACTCAATCTAGGTTCGTTTTTCGATCATTAGCTTATTAGTTAAGCCTAAAAGTTTAGGGGCATTTGTCGATCCTTGGCTCGTTTATTAATCCTAAATTTCAGGTTTGTTTGTCAATCATTGGCCTGTTTGTTGGGCCTAAACAAGTCTCCCAGGGGAGCACCAACATGGGTGTAAACGTGTAGGTTGGGAGGAACCTGTAAACTCCCCGATAAGGTGGATCTGAGTTAAAACATCTAGGTTAGGAGGAACCTGATTTAAACTCCCTAGTGAATGTTGGTGTGCTCAAGGGATGAGTACTTGAATTGGGAGTGGAGTAGACATATAGTCAAACTACTATACATTGTTGTCTTTAGGATTGTATTTTAGCACATTTCTTATTATGCATTGTGGTTTAATTATTTAATTATGAATGCTTAATAAATGTATACTAGGCACTAAGTAGGCACATTCACACACAAGATGTATGTTCACTATTTTGAGTAGACTTGAGCTTCATAATCCATCATCTTGTAGTCTACTTAGGTTGTGCTTGATTAATTTAATCATATATTAATTTATACGTGCTTAGACTAGGTAGTTTATTGCTTAATCATATGCTAGTCTTGTAATTGGACCCACTTAAGCTTGGAAGTCGATGTGTTCTTGTTTACTTAGCTTAAATTGTTAAACATCATAAGTAGGCGAAAAGAATTTTAAAAATGTCCTAATCACCCCCTCCCCCCTCTAGGACTTAGCCATAATTCTAGTTACTCTGCCAAGCTTCGCACGCATAAGCATCCACAAGCGTTATCAAAGTGACGTAATTTCATAATTTAGTTTGTCGGCTAAACAGATCACTTTATAGTTAAAGCTATAACACCCCAAAAATTGACTCTTGTGTACATCGCGCGGGATTTGAGTTCTATGGTATTAGATAATCTACTCAAGGTATAACCCCTCGTACTTATCATACATCATATGCATTCACCTTCACCTAGTCATGAGAATAAAACCACTTATACTATAATTCTTATTTCATTTAACCATAAAAGTTCAACTAATCATTTAATGCTCACTCAGTTGGGATAATCTAAATTCGCAGCATAAAAAATAAATGAAACTAAACTAAGGTGAAACCATTGACAACATCATCCCACATCACTCATAATAATGATCTTTTCCATAGGAAAATCATTGCCCATATCTTCAACGTGTGCATCACTTGCATCATCTATATGTTTGGAGAGGGTCAATGACTCACTCATAGTGATGGTTATCCATCAAGATTAACAACAATTCAAGTAATTCACCATAATGGGAGAATATAAAGGTTCCAATACATCTCTATTCCATCATTACGAGTGGTATTAGTATGTGCAACCAATTTACATGAATGCATGCCTAGCATAGTGTGTGTAGCTCATCATACATAGTGACCACAACATTATGGAATATAATTCATAAAAATCTAGCTCACTCTGCATCTCATAAGTACAAAGATTCGTCGACGTGCCTGACACTACCGTGTATTTACGTGAACATCTCGAAACGGCATAACTCATGGATTAGAAGAACTTACGTGCACGATTTTTTCATGGAGCGATAAATTGCAACATCCCAAAAGGTGATGACCACGCCTAGCGAAATTACGTCATCGATGTGTGCACCACTAACCAAATCTAAGTATATATGCGTCGACCAAGCGGGTCACTTCCTAAAGCCATTACGTCTACAATATATCTACAAGTCACTAGTTGTGAGTCCTTCAACACATCGCTTGCATCAATAAAGAATTAAATCAAACCATGAGAGTTTTAAAACTCCGAGACACATGCCTAAGCCATAAAATATGAAAAGTCGCACAAGGCTAACCCAATAAAGGAAAATATTAGCAATAGGCTAACTCAATAAAAGATAAGAGTAGCAAAGGCTAACTTAACAAAATAAGGAAAATGAGCAAAAGTCAACTCAATATAAAGTGGAAACACATGTCACTCTCAAAATTGGCAAAGGACAAGGCTTGTATTCATCACTCCTCATGAATTCATAACAATTCAAGCGGTATTTTCATGTACTAATTAATATGGAATTACAATATAATACATTCCAACATGGTAGAAAATAGTCCAGAGACTTCAAAGTATATCAATAGGCATAATAGTGTGATTCCAAGTCAGACGAGTCACTCGATAAGTCCAAAATACTCCAAAAGTGGATCCCTCTATCCTAAGGTTTAAAATATGAATTTTAGGTCAGATTAATATCAATAAAATTATAAGGTTTACTAACACACTACAAGAAAACGGATTTTTACTGACGAAAGTATTACCGACGAAAAAAATTTCGTTGGGAAAAACCATTTTTCCCGACGAAATCGAAAAATCATCGGTAAAAATCTCCCGCCACCACTAGATTTTTTTCCCGCCAAACACTTTTACAGACGAAATCAAATTTTCGTCAGTAAAAATTTTATTGTCGACGAAGTAACCCGTCGCTAAAAATGAAAACAGAAATTTTCACTTTTACCGACGAAACGTTTCGTCGGTGAAAGTCATTATTGCCAACGGTTGTTGGCCATCGGTAATAATAAGCGAAGTTCCCGCCAAGAGTTAAAAACACTTTTACCGACGAAAATTTTCGTCGGTAAAAGTCTTTTAATTTTTTTAACAGCCCGATCGGCCCTCATTTCTTTCTCTCTCTCTCTCTCTCACTCTCTCACTCTCTCTCTCTCTCTCCCGTCGAGCATCCCTCACCGTCCGTCTCTCACATCACCGTCGTCCGGCGTTCGATCACTAGCGTCCCACCACCTCAGTCGACCACCCACCTCAGTCGACCACCATCACCGCCGCTAACCAAGCGCCTCCACCGGCCTTCGTACGCCGCCGCCACCTCCAGTAACCCTCTCTCCCTTCCTTCTTCCTCCATTTCCTCTCTCTCTCTCCTCGTTGTTGATTATGGGGCCCACTGTCAAAATCTTCGTGCATGTGGGCCCCACCATCGTTGTCCAATGCATGTGGGTCCCACCATCGTTGTCCAATGCATGTGGGTCCCACCGTTGCTGTTGCATGTGGGTCCCACCGTCGTTGTCCATCGTCCATTGCATGTGGGGTCCACCTCAGCTGTCCACTATTTGGTGGGGCCCACTGATTTTGGTAAATCCCTAATTAGGAATTTGGAAATTAAAATCCCCTAATTAGGGATTTCAAAATTAAAATCCCTAATTTCTTCCTAATTTTAAATTCTAAATTTGTGGGGCCCACCGTCGCTGTCCACTGACTGTGGGGCCCACTGTCGCTGTCCAATGTTTTGGATTAAGCATATATTTGTGCGGAGTAAACCCTGTGGGGCCCACAGTGATTTACGTATTTTATCCACTCCGTCCATCCATCTTAACAGGAAATTTTAGGTATGGTGCCCAAAAATGAAGCATATCAAAATCTAAAGTGGACCACACCACAAGTGTAAACTGAATGTCTATCATTGAAAAATTCTCGGACGACATAGAAGTTTTGGATCAAGCTGATATTTGTGTTTTCCCTTCATCCATATCCATGTGATCTTATGAACAGGTTGGATGACAAATAAAGATCACTGTAGGGCCTGGGAATGGTGGAAATCATTATTCTCACTGTTTCCCATGGCATGGTCCACTTGAGATTTGGATATGCTTAAATTTTGGGCTCAACCACTAAAATGAGGTGGAAAAACATAAGGACGGAATAGATAAATTACATACATTCTAGGTGGGCCCAACTGAGTTTACTCTACACGATAAGAGCGTGTGGAGTAACTCCGCACGCAATCCGATTCCCATGGTGGGCCCCATACTTATTTGTTCACAAAATAGTCATTAGGTATGTGATTAGACTTGATTCATGGTGTTGATGATTCTGCCATTTTCATGTGCTTGTGTATCTGGAATTGATGGAGCAAACTCAGATTGCGTCGGAGCTACCCGTGGTTGATTTATGTGGATGTATGTTGTGGATGTATTTGGCTTACTATTAATAGTTATTTTTTGTCCACAAATGGTAGTATAATAGAATCAGTTAGCCCATTTGGAGATTTCTATATTGCCAAGCATAGATAAAGTGTGTTTTGGAGGTATAGAAATCTGCCAAATTGTCCTGTTGCACAGTCCAAGGTTGGATAGATTGGAATGTTCTAGTTGTTTGTCATTTACACGCTCTGTCATTAGTTTCGTGCGGTAACTCTCATATTCTCTCTGGATATGTTTCTTATGTTTATTTCCATTGTCAATTTAATCCACACAATGTGTGTATATTTGACGTGGAAATGAAATGTAAGATAAATATATCTGGAGAGATAGGGGGAGATGCTGTCGAAATTTAGGCTTGGGCATTTAAATGGAAATAATGATAGCATTTCAATCTATCCATCCTTGGATGGGCGACTAATTGTATTATATTATCATTTAGTGGCAAATTAGATGACGAACATGATACTTGTGATTAAGAATAGTTGATTGATATTGATGTTGAGCGTGGGTCCCTGGAAGGTGGGAACCGTTGTTGTGACCATGTTGAAGCTGTCTTGTTCCTATGGACAGCAATATGGGTGGCCTGGCCATTTGGACGGGCCCGTGTTTATGTATTAGCTCGAAATTAATGGAGCAGACCCGGATGTGCGTCAGAGCTATCCTGGTGTTAAGCGGGGGTCCCTGGAAGGTGGGAACCGTTGTTGTGACCATGTTGAAGCTGTCCATTTCCTATGGACAGCAATATGGGTGGCCTGGCCATTTGGACAGGCTCGTGTTTATGTATTAACTCGAAATTAATGGAGCAGACCCGGATGTGCGTCGGAGCTATCCCGGTGTTGAGCGGGGGTCCCTGGAAGGTGGGAACCGTTGTTGTGACCATGTTGAAGCTGTCCATTTCCTATGGACAGCAACATGGGTGGCCTAGCCATTTGGACAGGCCCGTGTTTATGTATTAGCTCGAAATTAATGGAGCAGACCCGGATGTACGTCGGAGCTATCCGGGTGTTGAGTGGGGGTCCCTGGAACATGGGAACCGTTGTTATGACCATGATGAAGCTATCCATTTCCTATGGACAGCAATATGGGTGGCCTGGCCATTTGGACAGGCCCGCTTTGTGTGGAGCAGACCCGGATGTGCGTCGGAGCTATCCGTGAGTTGGTTGAGTCTCCAAGACCTACACCCTAAACTCAAAACCATAAACCTAAAACTAAAACCTATAAGCTACGGCTAAACCTAAACCTAAACTCAATTCACCTAACCTAAACCTAGACCCAAACTCAAAAACCTAACGCTAAACCTGATCCCAAACCCGAAACTCTAAACCTACGCCTATACCTAATCCTAAACTCAAATCACCTAACCTAAACCTACACCTATTCCTAAATCCATTAACCTAACCTAAACCTAGACCCAAACTCAAAAACTTAACCCTAAACCCGATCCCGAACCTGAAATTCTAAACATACGCCTATACCTAATCCTAAACTCAAATCACCTAACCTAAACCTACACTATTCCTAAATCCATTCACCTAACCTAAACCTAGACCCAAACTCAAAAACCTAACCCTAAACCCGATCCCGAACCCGAAATTCTAAACTTACACCTATACCTAATCCTAAACTCAAATCACCTAACCTAAACCTACACCTATTCCTAAATCTATTCACCTAACCTAAACCTAGACCCAAACTCAAAAACCTAACCCTAAACCCGATCCCGAACCCGAACTTCTAAACCTACGCCTATACCTAATCCTAAACTCAAATCACCTAACCTAAACCTACACCTATTCCTAAATCCACAACTCTAACCTAAACCTAGACCCAAACACGCAAACCTAACCCTAAACCCATCCCGAACCTAAAAATTCTTAACCTACGCCTATACCTAATCCTAAACACAAATCACCTATCCTAGACCTACACCTATTCCTAAATCCATAACGCTAACCTAAACCTAGACCCAAACACGCAAACCTAACCCTAAACCCGATCCCGAACTCGAAACTCATTTCTCATGCCGTCGACGACATGATCAGAGAGCGGTTCAAGGAGTACCGTGGAGAGTTACACCAGCGGTACAAGCGGTGCAAGACGCACGATGAGGCCGTACTGTCCGCACCGCCGCACGTGACTACAGACGACTGGTGGATACTCTGCAAGAGATTTTCATCGGAGGCTTTTCAGGTAATATTTACAAATTTACAATATCTTAAGGTAACAATTAAATTCGTAATTAATAGCAATGTATTTTGTATAATGTATTCAGAAGAGTAGAATAAATTCTGCGAACAGGGAAAAGTTACAAGTGAACCACGTAGCTGGTTCAAAGTCATTTGTACGACATCGTTATGACATGGTAAGAAATTATTGATGATTATTAAGTTAATATATTATTTTGATTGGTATTTATTATAACTCTTCTTTCCTTTCGATTGCGCAGTGAGATTCCGTCACCGGCCAGGAGCCTGGACCAGTAAACCTCTACAGAGGGACTCACTATCGGCAGGCGAGGGGATCTTGGGTTCATCCTAGAGCCAGTGAGCATTGGGTAAAAATCTTTACTTTGTAAAATTTAATTGCGCATTGATTGATAATAATGTCATTCATGTCATTTTTTATGAAATTTCATATGTTTTCATTACAGGCGGCGATGGACACCATATGCAATCAGCCCACTCCAGATGGTAGTCAGCGGAGTGAGCCAAAAATCCTGAGTGAGGTGCTTGGCACCCGTTCTGGTATGTGCGTGGGCTTGGACATGGTGCCAAGCTCATGGCACCCACTAAACGTGGCTCCAGCCGATCCGTAGCTGGTGAGAACGCTTTACGCCAAGCTGATATCGCGGAGAGAGAGGTTCAGCAACTATGGGTCGTCGTCGATGAGATTAGAGAGCAGCTGGAGAGGCAGAGGGAGGAGGAGCAAAGGTGTAGGGAGGAGGAGGAGTAGAGGCAATGGGAGGAGGAGAGGCAGCGGGAGGAAGAGGAGAGGCGACGGGAGGAGCAGGAGAGGAGGATCGAGGAGTTGTGGCTAGAGCATAAGCAATGGATGCAGGATATGTTTCAGGCTCTCGCTGCACGCTTTGGCACCGATGCCCCGCCACCTCCGCCTTCATCTTCGTGATCATTTTTTTTAATATACGAATGTTAACTTATATGTATTTGTGCGTGGATGAATGTTAGTTGTTTGTGGATGTGGAATGGATTATTTGTGTATGGATGGTGTAGTTTGCATTTGTTCGTATGTATGTGGATGTGAATAGGATGAAAATGTATTGTAACAGGTTTATTTACAGGTGTATATCAGGAATTGTTTCCTGAATTTTGAAAACAAATGGAATCGAGAAAGGAAATACTATTACCGACGAAGTTGTTCATTGGTAAAAAACACTGAAAAGTTTTTACCGACGGAATTTTTCGTAGGTAAAAACCTTTACCGACGGATGTTTTCGTAGATAAAAACTTTTACCGACGAAACCTTTTGTAGGTAAAGACTTTTCTCGATGGATTTTTTCGTAGGTGAAGACTTTTACCGAAGAAACTTTTCGTAAGAAAAGACTTTTACCGACGAAAAGTTTCGTAGGTAAAAGGCTTCGTGAAGTCTTTCCCTACGAAAATTTGCGTAGGTAAAAGTCTTCGTGAAGACTTTTACCGACGAAAATGTTTGTAGGTGAAGACTTTTACCAATGAAAATTTTTGTAGGTAAAAGTCTTCACCTACGAAAATTTTCGTCGGTAAAAGATTTTTTACCGATGAATCACATTTTTCTCCGACCAAAAATCATATGTTTTGCCGATGATTTCTTTCATCGGTAATGATTTTATTATTGCCTACGAAACGAATTTTCGTCGGGAAAAGCATTTACCGACGGCCTTTTTGCGACGATTTTAGCCGCGAAAAATTTTGTCGGGAAAGACTTTTCCCGACGAAAATTGACTAACAACCGACGAATTATTTCATCGGTAAAAATGAAATTTCTTGTAGTGACATAATCATCCGGTCTATTAGATGCACAAACTATGCACCATTTGGGACTCGAACGCGTGTAGTTTCATTATTTAAGGCATAATTTTGTGATCCAACCCACAATTTTTATCCAATGTAATTAAAATCAAATCTTAAACATAATTCTAACATGAATAAACAATTCATAACAGTCCAACAATTTATTGACATAGAGGTCGAAGTTAAAAATCAAACTATGCGCAATTTTAAGGCGAAAATAAGATAAATTTTGTATAAATTCAACTTAAATTAATGTAAGCTTAAAGGAATCTCTTACCTCAAATTGTAGATCACTCTAAGACTGATCTTATGGGAAAAATAAGAATGTAGAACAAAAATTCAAATTTTGGACGGTTTAGATTTCATATGTACAGCGTGGATCGAAACTAGAACTTCGATCGGGTGGTTTATAAAATAGAAAACTAAAAATTTCTAATTTAATAAAATTGGTAATAACCTACCTTATGATCAATTGGGGATGATGTGGAAGAAGAAGATGAAAAATAGCTTTGAAAGGGTTAAGACGCCCACCCTTCTTTCCCTCTCTTCTCCCCTTTCTCTCTCCTCTCTCTCCCCTTCTCATTCACCCAGCAGCAACAATGGAGGATATGTCTGTCACTGCTACTGTTGGGTCCTCTACGGCTAATACTGGTATCATTGTTTCTATTGTTGAGGTCTTGACAGTTGATATGGCTGCCGCTACTGCTGCCGGGATCTTTGTGGCTGAAAATGAGGGCAATCAATCTTACGGTGCCCAACCTCTCCACACTCATAACAAGTGCCCAAAATATGGTGTTACTGGGGTGTTGGGAGTGTTGATGGTGTTGTTGGCGCCCTGAAGAACAAATGGCCTGCACTTCTCTATTGCGGTTGAACCTACTACTGGAGGAGGCCTTTCTCTTCCCCTTCTGATCATTGTCCTGCTCCCGGACTCTCTAAGTGTCCACCCACTCCTCCAGAATATGAGTTCGTTCCACCACCCCTTCAAACGTGGGATGGTTGAACCCAATAATATGGATCCGAAGTCAAAGGCGCAAGCCTCGCTCAAATCTTCTGGCCCTACGTTTCTCATTAATCACTAGATCGAGCGTGAACCGAGACAACTCAATGAAACATGCCTCATACTGCACCACCGACATATCACCATGAACCAATGTCTCAAACTCCAGTGCTCGCCACTCACGACCATGCTCAGGGTAGAACTTTTGTTCCAACCGGTTTATAAATTCCTCCCAAGTCTAATCAAAATCATAGCCTGGTGCCTAGGAGATAGATTCCCACCACTACTCTCCCTATTCATGGAGAAGGAAGATGACTAAAGGAACTCATTGTTGTGACATGCACTGCATTGTCGTGAAGATCTTCTAAACATCCAATGTCCGCCTCTATGCTGCTACAGGGTCTAAGTCACCCTTGAATCACGGGGGATCTATCTGATGAAAATCCCTCAACAAAGAACGAACATGCTCCTACTCGGACAGGATGGGGGTATTATTTGATCACCTCTCCTGGCGCTCTACCATTGAGGTCATTACGTGCATCATCTGTTGGAATTGATTTGGGGTCATAGTTGGGGCTGGGGTTGGTTAGGATGTGCCAGTCTTAGTCAATGATCTACCTGAAGCTCTCTTACGTGTTATGTACAGAAAGGGACAAGGAGCCTCTTAACATTGAGTCTTGAATGCACACACATCAGGGAGCTATATCCGAAAGTTTCTAGGCTAGCATTAGGGAATCCTATTTTAATCAAAGTTGTGATGAAAGCCTAGTGTGATTTTTTAAGTTTTTCAGATCGAGGAACTATTCCTTCTAGTTTGCAACAATCACATAGTGAAGGTAGTAAGCTTACGGTCATAAATGGATATGTGATGTCATTAAAAGATATTCCCTAGTTATACTCTTATACCAATTTTCGTCACACCCTAAATTCGGTTTTCAATGCCCATTCGCCATAATCCAAACTTAGATCCGACAGCCTCCATAATACTTCGGTTTCGGTACCCAACGCCCACATGCCAAGTCCCGAAAATGAGATACCACAAGGAGGATTTTCAAGGTGAATTTTTTTTATAGAGGAGAATAACTTCAAGTGTACCAAAAATGAAAACATCATCACATATATCAATTATAAAAGGATTCAAGTACAGTGCTGGAAAGGAAAATACAAAACTTTAAGGGATTGGGACGTGCCCTTACCTTAGTACTATTGCAATCTAGCATAACCTGCACATAAACAATGTGTAAGCTAACTACGAAGCTTAGAGAGTGCTACTTCATCAAAGGCACTTCCAAGGGGCAAATCTAGCTAAGTATTCTTAGTATTAAAGTCCATGGTTTGTAACCAACTCTTATTGAGAGATTTGGGTTTCAAAGTTTAAAGACCCAAACTCAATAAGTCCTTGTGTAGGCATCTAACGAGAGAGTACGTGTGTCGTCCTTGTCCAGGACAAGTGTAGAGTTTGTGATCCAAACTCGATAAGTCCTTGTGTAAGCCTCCGATGGGATAGTATGTGAGTCATCCTTGTGTAAAATAAGACCTTGTGTAGGCCATCAACAGGTGCAAAACGTGTATAACCTTATGTAGGTTATAAAGGTTTATGGTGAACCTGATTTAAAATCATTATGATAGTGAAATTCGAACACTCAAGGAGTGAGTGGATCAGCCGGGAGTGGAGCAAGCAAGTAGCCGAACCACTATACATCATATGCAATGTGGTGAATGCACTTTGTCCATTCTTATGTTCTAGTACTGAATTCTATGAATTCTTGGTTTGAATGTAAGAAATGCTTACATAAATTTACATGATGTTCTCCCTCATATGCTCATGTGTCAATTCCATTGAATGATTACGACAAGCATGCATATCAAGTGTTTAATCAAATATCCTCATTAGCATTTCTTGTAGACATTGTTTATCTTGTTGCATTTTTAATTCTACTTATTGGTTGTGTTTTAAGTTATTATAAAAATGTAACTTGTTGAGTTTAGATTTGAAATTTTTTAAAAGGTCCTATTAACACCCCCCCCCCCCCCCCCCCCCCCCCCCCCCCCCCCCCCCTCTGAAGGACATAACCATATTTTCTAGCTCCTACTATTGCGGTAATCAAACCAAAACCATAATTTTAGTCTCTAGACGTTGTTGCGCCCAGTGGTAGTTTTGTTACCCCTTTTATAATTTATTGAAAATTTAAGCTAAGTGGGGTCTACATGGGAGATCCACTCCATCCATTAGGTTAGCCAGCTCATTCTAGACCTAAAGAGCTTTGGACCAAGTTGAAATTTGTATTTTTCCTCCAACTAGATCTTTGTGAACTTATCAACATGTTGGATTGTAAATAAACATCACAGTGGGCCTCACAGCATGGTCCACATGCTGGACAGCGTGCGGATGCATGCTATCTATTTTGTGGCCCACTTGTAGGTCTCATCTAAAATTAAAAAGAAAGAGAAAGTAGAGAGGAAACGAGTAGAAGTGAGTCCCTCGCCACTATAGGGCCCGCATGCATGTACAATACACACATTAAGGCTGACCACACGTTGTCCATGCTAATAGTATGGACAAGTAGATCCTACCTTATAGAAAAATAGACAGATGTAATGGATATACATCAAATAAATTAGGATGGGGTCCATTTGGTGGGCCCAACATCAAGAAAGGTGGGTAAATGACCTATGCTCCTACTTTAACGGTCGAATTAAAGATGGAATGCACACGAACAGTTAGGGTTGCCTCTCCTTCTCCCTAATTTCCTCTAACTTTCACTCGACTCCCTCTTTTTTTCTCTCTTTTTCTTTATTTTCTTTTTTTTTCTTACAGTTTTTTCTTTCTTGCAAGGATGAAGTAAGGACAGGTGAGATGGATGGCAAGTGATGGTTAAATGGGAGAGTGAGGTAATGAGGTGGTATGGTTGACGTTGAAACAAGGGAGAGAAGGCATGGAAAATGAATAACTTCCGAATGGGAGAGGTATCGAATAGTGATTGTTGAGTTATTGCGTTTGACTTTAGGGTTGTGAAATGGAAAGGTTACTATTCCTGATATTTCATATCAAGTGGGCACACGTCACATGTGCAATGCATTCCATGCATCGATTCTGATGGGGTGCACAACTTTCAATTTGATCGTCGCAATGGGGTGAGCCACACAGCGTTGGAATCCTAGTGCCCACATCGTCACTAGGGTGTAGGTCTCAGGTCATTGCGATATTAATAATAAGGTTAGGATCGGAGCTCGTCAATCTGGTCCATTTGAGTCGTGCCAGCACCAAAAACTAGGTGTATGGACAATATGTCGAAATATGGGTCTTATAGAGAGCTTCTTCATTAGAATGGGAAAATGTGTGGAGGATTTAAAGTCATTATCACTCCTCAAACTGAAGGGTGGTGGTGACAACATACTGTTAGAATAAAAAGGAAAAAATAGAATTTCAAAAATTAAGAAAAATTAATTTACCTTCTATTAACTCACGTGTCTTAATTGTATTTAATTTTATCCCACATTGGAAAGTAGTTAGAAAAATTAAGCATTTATACAAAATTCCGCTACTAATCTTTTGTATCGGAAAACAAGGGTATACCATGGGAACAACTTCGCACTCGTGGGCTATGGTCATGGTTGTGGCAAGGCACGGCGTGGCATGGTGTCTTTAATCAGAAACTTTTATTTTCTCCTCGTAAGCTCGGTATAATATAAAAAAGATTTGAATGGGAGGAAATTAAAAATATCAGCTTGATCCAAAACTTTTGTAGCTCATAAAAAGTTTTTAATAGTCATTCATTATTATTTCTAGTGGTATGATCCACATGAGATTTGGATCTTCTTAAGGTTTGGGTTCATGTCTGTTATGGGTAAAATACGAGCAGACTACAGGTCGGATGTAAGATGACCCAAACTCAAATCGGAAGGATCTAACCTGACTTAAGTCGAAAAAATCTCCAACCCCGTCAGAAAGACAACCTGAATTATAAGACGACCTTAGTCCCGAAATCATGAATCCCATAATTTTAGGCTTCAGCCAAAATAGTAGGAGAAAGATCAAGAGAGTCGTAAAAAAAACACCTCCGGTAACTATGGAGCGGCCCAAAGATCTCGAAGGTCCGAGATCTCTTCCACCGAGATTACATTTCCTAATAAGGATACGATTCCGCAACCTAAGTCTATAAAAAAGACACGTCCTCTTCATCTTCAAGGTATGAAAACTTTTACTCACAAAAAGAAAAGGGGAAACTATTGATTCAAAAGCTTTGATTGACTTAAGCATCGAAGGACTAACGGCCGGTCCTCGGCCCCCTCTTAGCCATTGTTTATCTCTGCAAATCTCCAATCGACGATTCAGAGTTTAACTTCATCCTCGAGGCGATTACCGATCTCGCCTCTCCCATTGTTAAAAATCAGCAACAATAGTTGGCACTGTTTGTGAGAAGTCTCGACTGCAAAGCCGTATTCTCACCTAGGAGCTTCAAAAAATATATACCCACTCCATCAAAAAGACTTCAGATAGCTGGAAAAAGAAAATACAAGGGGAAAGCACCCGTTATTGCTGGGCCATCCGAAGCTCCACAATCCGAGGATGATGGGTCCGTCCCTGAAACGTCTGCCCTCCGAATTGGAAGTTCATCGCCACACTTCGTTCAACAAAACGGACAGCAGAGGTCTCGCAACTGCGGGACCAGGCTGTCCTCTCTCGAAGAACAAGTGGGAGGTGTTGTTAAACAGCTAGGAGGTGTGGATGAACAGTCCGAGCACTTCAACCAACAACTTGATGACATCAAGGCTCTCCTTGCCAGTTTAACCCAACCATCCCCGGTCTATAGGGCGATGGTGAGCCTCAAGAGTCGCATCAAGCTCCCTCACCACAACACTCTCTTCCGATTCCAAATCAAGAACGTGCTGAAGAAGATGAAGTCGCAAGCCATGATATGGGCTCAAGAGCTCGGTTTACAGTCTAATTGCCCGCGAATGACCTATTTCAGAAAATAGAAGAAAAACGGTCAGCTCGGGCTAGCCAAGGTCAAGATCGAGTCGACGACAATATCACCCCGTTAGAAGCTGAGTTGAAAGAACTCTGAGAACACGTGGGTGACATCCATAGAGCACAACATGCCCAAACACCGATTACAGTTGATGCCCTCGTGGATTCATCAGAATCCCCATTCGTCAACGAAATCCACGACGATCCCCTTCCAAAAGGATTCAAAATCCCTCAATTCAAACAATACACTGGGATAGGAGACCCAGTGGAACATTTGGAAAATTTCAAAGTCCGAATGGAACTCCTGGGGGACAACGGGCACATCATGTGCAAAGCATTCCCTCTGTCATTAAAGAGCTCGGCTTGGACTTGGTTTCAAAATCTAAAAACAAGGTCGATCAGCTCGTTTACCCAACTGAGTAGGGCCTTCGCTACCCAGTTCATCGGAAGTACCGACCCAAGAAAGCATTCAACCCATCTCACTGCGATCAAACAAAAAGAAAATGAGTCGTTAAAAGACTACCTCGCTCATTTCAATGCTAAGGCCATCTAGGTTGAAAACCTCTCTCAAAACGTGCTACTCCATACTATGATTGGAGGGTTACGAGACAAAAAGTTCATATGATCTGTAGGAGAGGAACCACCTCAGTCTATGACAGAATTTTTAGATCAAGCAGCTAAGCATGTCAACGCGGAGGAATTAGTCAACACACACAGGTCGTCCTCCAGAAACAAAGATCGTCGGGAAGAAAGCAGCTCGAAAAGGCACAAACCAGAGCGAAGGTCACCAGGTCAAAACAATGCTCCCCGAGGAGTCAAATCTACGACCCCTCAGTTTGAGAAGTACACACCACTCAACACAACCATCAATCAATTTTTTCTGGCATAAAGGAGGAAACAGAGATTCGGGCGATCGGCGAAAATCAAAACCGACCCCGACAAGAGGTCGAAATCAAAATACTGCTTATATCATAAAGACCACGGTCATAATACATCAGATTATTTCGATCTGAAATGATAGATAGAAACTCTCATTCAACGGGGATTCTTGAAAGACTATATTGCCCAGCGTCAAGAGGACTGGAAGGCCGCGAATCGGAACAACTAGATCGATGAACAGATCGACAACAATCTTGTGGAGGAAATCCACATGATCTTTGGTGGGCCAACTACTGAGGACACTGGCAATGCTCGGAAAGCATATGCATGACAAAGTAGACATCCGAACCAGGGTTACCTGTGAACATCGCGAGCCAACCTGCGAAAATCGCAAAAGTCACTCCTCGCACATTGACTTTCACCAAAGAAGATGCCAGAGGTATCCTCACCCCCATGATGATTCACTCGTGGTATCAATGGTAGTCGCCAACAAGAAACTCCACAGAATGGTGGTTGATACGGGCAGCTTGGTGGACATTTTGTATGCAGCAACGTTTGAGAAGATAAAAATCGACCAATCCAGGTTGAGGCCAGTTAAAACGGCTTTGACTGGATTCACAAGAGACACAATCATACCGGAAGGGGAGATAACTCTTCCGGTTACAGCAGGAGAAGAGCCTAATCAAGAAATGATTATGGTCGATTTCCTCGTCGTCACCACCATGTCTGCCTACAACGCAATAATCAGTCGTCCCATCCTTCGAGCTCTTAAAGCCGGTAATTCTATATACCACGTGGCCATGAAATTCGACATTAATGAGGGTGTCGGAGTGGTGCGAGGCAATTAACAGGAAGCCCGTCGATGTTACGAGCTGACCTTGCATGGAAAAAGCTTGGTTTTCGCGGTGTCCTGCACAATCCCCCTAGACCCCAGAGAAGAGACAGGAGAACGCGAATCACCCACTGAAGAACTAATTGAGGTTCCTTTAACAGACAATGATCCGACCCAAGTAGTCAGAATCGGGTCCTAGCTGAACGACGAGACCACTTTCCTAAAACAACATGCAGATGTGTTCGCATGGTCTCATCAGGATATGCCGGGTATCAACCCGAAAATAATGGTCCACCGACTAAATGTCTATCCGACCTTCAAGCCAGTTCGTCATAAATGATAACCCTTCAACACGGAAAGGTATGCTGTGATCGAAGAAGAAGTCAAAAAATTGTGCCAGGAGGGATTTATCGAAGAAATACTTTATCCAGATTGGCTCGCTAGCGTTGTCTTGGTGAAAAAAGCCAACGAAAAATGAAGAGTTTGTGTGGACTACACCGACCTCAATAAAGCCTGCCCGAAAGACAGCTTCCCGCTGCCCAGGATAGATCAGCTCGTCGACGCAACATCTAATTTTGAGCTACTCAATTTTATGGACACATATTCCGGATATAACTAAATTCGAATGTACGCCCCCGACAAACAAAAGACGACGTTCATCACGGACTGAGGCCTTTATTGTTATAAGGTAATGCCCTTCGGACTTAAAAACGCAGGGGCGACCTAGCAACGTTTGGTCAATAAAATGTTTACCTAACAGATCGGTAAGATCATGGAGGTCTACGTGGATGGCATGCTCGTTAAAAGCCTAAAGTCGGAAAACCACGTCAAAGACCTCTCTATCATGTTCAATATTTTGAGAAATACCGAATGAAACTCAATCCTAACAAATGTGCCTTTGGAGTAAGATTGGAAAAATTTCTCGGCTTCATGGTGAACCAAAGGAGAATAGAAGCCAATCTAGAGAAGATCCGAGCTCTGATCGACATGAACTCGCTCAGTACTGTGAAGGAAGTCCAACATCTCACGGGAAGAATTACAGCTCTCAACAGGTTTGTCTCAAGGGCTACTGAACGGTGTCTCCCATTCTTCAAACAACTCTACAAATGCAAGGAAATGACTTAGACGTCGAAGTGCGAGCAAGCCTTCCTCAAGCTGAAAGCTTATCTCGGCTCTCCACCTTTGTTATCCAAACCAATGCAAGGGGGAGAATTAGTTTTGTATTTGGCAGTTTCACCAGCGGCGGTTAGCTCGGCTCTGGTCCGAGATGACAAAGGGATGTAGAGGCCCGTTTACTATATCAGCAAAGCCCTGCTCAACGTAGAAACACGATATCCAAACAATGAGAAACTAACCTTAGCACTGATCACGACGGCTAGACCACTTAGACATTATTTTTAGGGCATCAAATAGCCGTGTTGACAGATCAATCGCTACAACAAGTGTTGTAGAAGCCAAAAATTTCATGTCGGCTCGTCAAATGGGCTGTTGAGCTCAATGAGTTCGACATACAATTCTAACCTCATACTGCTATCAAAGGTCAAGCCATAGCTGATTTCATTGTTGAATTCACCAACCCCTCGAGCGACCAGCATGATCACGAACTAAGTCGACCCTCTGAAGAAAATGAATCGACAAGTCCTTCAAAACATAATCCATCAACACCTACATGGTCACTATACGTTGACGGGTCGTCGAATTCACAAGGTAGCGGAGCTGGCCTCATCTTAACTTCTCCAGACGGGGTGAAAGTTCAATATGCACTGAGGTTTGGCTTCCAAGCTTTGAATAATGAAGCTAAATATGAAGCTCTTCTAGCTGGACTACGCCTTGCTTCCGAGATAGGAGTCTGAGAGTTAAAGGTGCACAATGATTCGCAGTTAGTGGTCGGGCAAGTGACCACAGAATATCAAGCAAAAGAAAAGAAAATATGTGCATATTTAGTAAAAGCCCAAGAATTGCTATCTTACTTCGATTATTATGAGGTCGTTCAGGTCTCGAGAACTCAAAATTCCAATGCAGACTCACTGTCAAAATTAGCATTAACAGTGAACGAGCAGCTCAGTAAAACGATCCCCATCGAATTTCCCCCTCATCGAAGCATATCTCAGGAGGAGTCGAGTGAAGTATGCCCGGTGTCAGCTAACCCAAGCTAGATGGATCCCATCATTTGTTTTTTACGAAAAAGTAAATTGCCTGAAGACGGAAAAGAGTCATAGAAAATCCGTTACAGGTCGGCTCGTTATACACTAATCGACGAAGTCTTCTACAAAAAAGTTTTTTCCTCCTTTGCTTACGCTATGTAGGACCCGAGGAGGCTGATTATGTCCTTTGAGAAATACACTTCGACAGCTATGGAAATCATTCCAGGAGCAGAGCACTTACACAAAAAGTAATTCGTCAAGGATACTACTGGCCCACTATCCAGCGAGATGCCCAGAAAATAGTCAAAAAGTGCGACAGATGTCAGTGATTCGCCCCAGTTCCCCACCTGCCACCAGAAGAGCTCACTCCCATGTCCGGACCATGGTCATTCGCCCAATGGGGAGTCGACATCATTGGCCCTCTCCCAACGGGCAAAGGACAAGTGAAATACGCGATCGTCATCGTCGATTACTTCACAAAGTAGGCTGAGGCAGAACCGCTTGCCACGATTACGGAGAGGAAAACTACAAATT
The DNA here is from genome assembly GCA_003013855.2 of Liriodendron chinense. Taxonomy (NCBI): domain Eukaryota; kingdom Viridiplantae; phylum Streptophyta; class Magnoliopsida; order Magnoliales; family Magnoliaceae; genus Liriodendron; species Liriodendron chinense. The sequence continues at coordinate 3,632,772 of ML058359.1, read as the reverse complement.
TCATCTGAAAATCAATTCTATGCCGGTTCAGAATCCTAAACACTATAATTTCTAATAACAGACGTCAGTTCAACAACGCGAGATTTCGAAAGTTTTACAAAAATTTGGGCATAAAAAACATGTACTCATCTCCCCATCACCCACAAGCCAATGGCCAGGTCGAGGCCGTCAACAAAATTATCAAAAATATCTCAAAACAAAGCCTAGGGAAAGGAAGGGAGCATGGACGGAAGAACTCCCCGAGGTACTTTGGGCTTACAAAACCACAGCTCGGTCTACTACCGGAGAAAAACCCAGCTTCTCCTTAGCTTTCGGAGCTAAGGCCGTGATTCTAGTTGAGGTCAGTATGCCTACTAACCGGATAGGTCGACACCAGCCTGATCAGAATGAAAGTTAGCTGTGAATGAATCTCGATCTACTCGACAAAGTAAGAGAAACTTCCCAAGTACAGATAGCAGCATATCAGCACAAAGTTCAGCGACATTACAATTCGCGAGTGAAGAAACGACGATTCAGAGTGGGCAACCTCGTCCTTCGAAAGATCAGCAAAGAGATCAAGGAAAAAAGCAAGCGTGTTTAGCCCCAATAGGGAATGACCGTACAAAATACTCAGCTCATATCGTCCCGGTACTTATTGGCTCACAGATATGGAAGGCTGACCTCTCCCTCACCCGTGGAATGCTAAGCACCTCAAAGTTTATTATTCATAAGCAAGTCGAATGCACAAATGAGGTGAAAGTCTGTACACCAGATATTTTTTTAATGAAGATAGAATTTTCTTGAGGTTAAACATGTTTACGGATTAAGTTTGACGCACAGAATATCATGATTAAAAATTAGCAAAGGAAGTCTGAGTTCGATCATGAGATCGTAAGATCAAATTTACCACGCTATATAAGATGAGCATAACCACTAATGGACTGAAGCTTAACACGAGCTTAAGGTCGGAAACGACAGAAAGCGTGATATCGACTTGGTAGACATAGCTACGAGCTATGAAACCAAGCTATTCCAACTACTTAGAGAAGTCTCAATTGTTCAGGTACGGAATAAAATAAATACCACAACAATCACAAAAGCATAAATTAAATGCACAAGTGATGAAAGTAAAAGCCTCAAGAGGGCTCAAAAAAATTTATTTACTTCAAAAACGCCCCAGAAGGGCTTAAAAGTACCTACAAGATGCCTTAAAGGACATAAAAAAAAGGAAAAGAAAAATGTCTCTTCAATCCTAAGCCACTTTATCAGTGGCAACAACCTCTGATGGGCCAATCTCGGTCCCTCCGACCTGGGTTTCGGCCGGAGCAGCTCCCGCCTCGACGACCTCATCCTCGACTTCGTCCTCGTCGACAAGAGTAAGATTGAGATTCGGGAAGTGCTTTTGGATCAGGCTCCTACATTCTTGAAAGCCATGATTGTACAGCTCTTCTGAAACTGCAGTCACCTTCTCGAGCTCAACCTTCAGACCTTTGACCTCAGCCAGAGACTTTAGTTAAACCTCTCGCAGGAGCTTGGCCAGGTTCGCTTTCTCCTCCTTGACCGTCTTCAATCAAGCCTCAAGGGATTCCGCCTTGTTCTCAGCAGATTAAACATTGGCCGAAGACTCCTTAAGAGCATCCTCGAAAGACTGGGTCTGGGCTTGCGAGATCTCCAGGTCAAACTGAGCAATGTTCAGTTTGGATTAGGCGTTCTTCAGCTCCAATCTCGCAGCCTCGGTCTTCTTCTTCCACGAAGATGAAGCAGTAAGTGCCTCCTTCATCTGATAAGTCCGTTCAGCCATAGTTTGATGGACCATGATGAACAAGGCCGAGTCCTTCAAAGAAACACAGAAACTGCTAGTGATGTAATCATAGACGGACTTGTAAAAAGTGGTAAGAAGCAACTCACCCCGAGATTGCTCTCTATTACAAACCCCGATCATTTGATCGGGATCGAAAACAGCCAGTGAGTTCAGATTTTGCGCGATGCTGCTGTTCACACGCGCATACGCGGTAATGTCGTCGATCTAGGTCTGAAACTTCTCCGTAATCGGAGGCATGTCAACCTTGTCTTCACGGGGAGCAGCAACTCGAGCAGAAGCAAGAGTTCAAAATTGTGATGGGACACTCGACGAGCAGGCGAAAACAGGAGCTCGAGATTGTGATGGGGCACCCAACGAGCTGGCATGAGTCGCAGGACAGTCTGTAACCGGCTCGGCCCATGAGTCAGAAGTGTCCCGTATCTCGACAACTGGAGGCCGAGATGCCAGGGGTTCAACCTTAACCGGAGAGCTCGGATCCATGAGCTGCCTAGATCCACATATGAAAGACTGGGGTAACCGCTGCTGTCTCGGAGGCTCAGAAGTAGTAGCCCTCTTCTTCGAGGGCTCAGCAGAAGTTTGCCCACAATCAAAGATGTGAGAAGGAATCTTGCAAACCTTCGAGACCGCCTTTAGAGCCATATCTGTTCCAGGAAAAATGCGTCAGACAGTTAAGTAAACAGAACTGGGAAGAAACATCGACATAGCTACTTTTTAGATTACCGACCTGAGTCACGAACAGAATCGAGGGTTATCAAGCGACGAAAGTCCCTCTCCTCAACAGAGCAACTCCTCGCAGTTTGAATCTGTCTCTCCTGTGCAGCAGAGAAAGCCACTCGGATGGTCGCAGGAGCTACAATCGAAGAAAAATAAACATTAGAGGATCTAAAGAGAAAAACTAATGATGAAAATAAAAATGCCAGTAAGGCAAGTAGGTCGGAGTGTTGCCCGACCTGGTAGAGCGAAATCAGCTCGGACTCTGAACTCCAAAGGTTGAGGCTCACTCAATGCAGACTCTCAACTCATAGAAGCGATGAACCACTTCCTTTTCCAAGTCTTAGAGGAAGATGGAAGATCAGTCACCAACGAGCCAACCTAGCCCGAAAGTGAAAGAAAATAATGAAGTCCCTGACCTCCTAAGGACTTGAGGGAATCCATCGAGAACAGCTCGTTCGAGGTCAGCTCTTTATTCTCAACCCTTTGCCACAAGATATAGCACCCCACTATACATCTCCAGGCATTAGGCTGCAACTGGCTCAAGGACAGACCTAAAAGACTGACGACCTCACGTACAAAAAGGTGCAGAGGTAATCGCAGCCCGGCCTCTAAGTGCATCAGAGAAATTACTATCTGTCCCTGGCGAGGTCGGCTCGGTCTATCACCTCGATCGGGAACCCTAAATTTATGGAATTGGGGATTTCATACATTTCTCTAAGAGCGTCCAGCTCATCCTGGGTAATTCGTGAAGTTACGCTATCTAACTCAAAAGGTTCCTTACGAGCTGTTGCACTTCCAGTGACCGACTCGAGAGGTTTAGATTCCCCTTCATCGACATGATCTATCATCCTAGTCCTGGAACTGGATTCTCCAGAGTTCACCTCCCGAGAACCCAGCGAAGGTGGGTCCGATTCAGGATCTCCGAACCTCACATTGGGAATAGCATCAGAGTTCGAGATTTCTGACATGGTAAAACAAAAAAGGGCAAGAAAAGGAGTGGTTCAAGGATTGGAAAAAAGTGTACCAAGAATGCTGGTACACCAGCCTAAGGAAGATGATCAGAAAGGAGAAGAAAAGATGATCAAAAGTTTAGATGCTCAGGAAGATAAAAACTTTGAAAGCTGAAGAAGTGAAAATTTTCAGGAATTTTTCTAAGTCTGGAGATTTATATTCAGAGGATTTACCTGCATTTAATGCAGAGACGCCACATGACAGGCTCTGACTCGATCGTACAAAAAGTAACGCATGGTACTGACATGTGGCGACGCTCTGTTCATCAAGACTCTGCAAGCGCCCGCACGCCATATGAGCGAATGATGACGTCTCGATTTTTTAAACGACGCATTAAATGCCGTTTTCCCGCTCGCCCGCCTAAATGGCGGCGATACAGCTACTAAAAACTAAAAATAATCAGGTCAACTCATCTTCTTTGACAAGTTACTCCCGAGCTAGACTCGAGAATAAGGGAGCTTCTATTATGGGTAAAATACGAGCTGACTACAGGTCGAATGTAAGACGACGCAAACTCAAATCGAAAGGATCCGACCTGACTTACGTCGAAAAAATCTCCGACCTCGTCAGAAAGACAACCTGAATTATAAGAAGACCTTAGTCCCGAAATCATAAATCTCGTAATTTTAGGCTTCGGCCAAAATAGTAGGAGAAAGATCAAGAGAGTCATCAAAAGAAACACCTCCGGTAACTACGGAACGGCCCAAAGATCTCGGAGGTCCGAGATCTCCTCCACGGAAATTACGTTTCCTAATAGGGATACGATTCCATAACCTAAGTCTATAAAAAGACATGTCATCTTTATCTTCAAGGTATGAAAACTTTTACTCACAAAAAGAAAAGGGGAGACTATTGATTCAAAAGCTCTGACTGACTTAGGCATCGGAGGACTAATGGCCGGTCCCTCGGCCCCTCTTAGCCATTGTTTGTCTCTACATATCTCCAATCGATAAATCAGAGTTTCACTTCATCCTCAAGGTGATAACCGATCTCGCCTCTTCCGCTGTTAAAAATCAGCAACAACAATGTCCTAAATTGAGATGGGAAAACATATGGAAGGTGTGAATATACCAAAACTACATGAAGGTGAGCCCCACACGGTTAGGGTAACACCACTAAGTAGGTCTGTCAATGGGCTGGGCTCAAGCCTGAAAATCTGAATTATGAATAAGGCCAGCCTCACAACCTTGCCGAAACAGTTCAAAATCCGGACCAAAACCTACCCACGCCCGGCTCGGCCCGTTGACAGCGCTACCAGTAAGCTGTCACGTGAGCTGGTGTGTCGGACGCACCCCTGGTCGGCCCTTTAAGCGTCCGACCAGATCTGCGTGGGGCCCACAGAGATGTATCAGTTTATCCATGCCGTCCATCCCTTCTTTAAGATCATGTTAGAAAATAAGCCTAAAAATGCAGCAGATCCAACCGTCCAGTTGACCACACAAAATAGTAAGCTTTGGCAGCATTAAATACACAAAGCTTTAATGCAACTGGCATCTCTGGCGGGGTACACTGGACCGTTGGATCTGCTTCATTTTTGGCTCATACCTTACAACGATCTTAAAGAAGGGATGGACTGCCTGGATAAACAGATAAATCTCAGTGGGCCCTACAAAAATCTGGTCGGACGTTTAAAGGTCCGACCCCTGGTCGGACACAATCCGCGTCCGGTGTTATCCGAAATGACGTATATCAATGAGAACCGACCGGATGGAAATTATCTGGATGCGGATTGGGTACTGCGTAGCTCGGTGCGTCACCGTGATTTATGTATTTTACCCATTTTAATAAATAATTTTACGGCTTGAGAAAAAAAAAAATGAAGCATATAAAAAGCTCAAGTGAACCACACCACAGGAAACAATATGAATTCAATCTGTACCATTGAAAACTTTTTGGGGACCGTGGAAGTTTTGGATCAAGCTGATATTTGTTTTTCCCTTCATCGATGTCGGCGTGATGTTGTGAACAGGTTAGATGACAAATAAACATCACTGTGGGCTCTAGGAAGATTTCAACGGTGGGCATCGCCCATGTTCTCTAAAATAATCATTCCAAATGGGTGGACGGTGTGGATACAACACATACATTATGGGTGAGCCCACGGAACCTGGTGACGTCAGTTCCAATCTATTTTCTGTGCCTTCAACACAGAAATCCACCATCAGGCGTACCTTGATGATTTTTTGTTTATCAAAGCGGTCAATCGGTTTTACCAGCTCATTTTAGGTGTACACCTTTTTTTTTTTCTTTGTTTTTTTCTTTTTTTTTTTCTTTAACGCACCCAAACTATTAGCTGGGCAACACACCCACTTGGTTAGTCATAGTATGCACCCACCCACTAGTGTGTCTCCTTAGCACTCTAACCTGAGGCCTGCTGCTGAAACGCTTATGCGTCTTCCAGCTGGGCTAGCAGGCGAGACACACTCAGTCTGCCATGTACCTGGGTGTAGTTGCTGGTTCCTACACAACATCACTTTTAATGAGTGGAACTTTTTTGAGTCCCAGAATGATTTATGTTTCACATCCACAGCGTCCATCAATTTTTAAATGAGCCCAAAAATGAAGTACATTCAAAGCTTAAGTAGACCACGTCAAAGAAAGTAGCCGGGATTGAATGGAAACCTTTGACACCTTCCTGTTAGGTTTATTTGCTATCTAATATCTTAATATTGTTACAAAGAACTTCATGAGGGGGAAACACAAAGATAAGCTTAATCAGAGCTTCCTATGGCCCCAAGAAGATTTCAATGGTAGGCATATAATTCTGACTTTTCCTGTAATGTGGCCCGGTTGAGTCTTGTATCTGCCTCATTGCTTGTCTCCTTCCATGAAATGGAAAAATGGATGGACGGTGTGGATCTGATAAATACATCATAATGGAGCCCACTAAAGTTCCACATATAAACACTTCCTGTTTTCTTCTCCAACGGAATGTGCTGAACCACGGCAGCAGATTAGGTGAGACCTTGGCCGCACCCAAAATGGTGCGGCCCTTACAGTGGTGCCCACCACCTTGACATGTGTATCCTGTATCTACCCTGTCCATCTGTTTTTCCAATCATTTTAAAGCATTATCCAAAAAATAGAACAGTGGTAGCTTACCATTAACTATACCATAGGAAACAGTGATCACTTACCAATAACTGGCCACAAAAGTTTTGTATCCGGCTGATATTTGTTTTTCCTCTTCATCCAGGCTTATGTGACCTTGTCAACAGATTGGATGTCAAATAAAAACTATAGAAACATCAAGGTGATCCCTAAGAAGTTTTTAATGGTACGGGTGTTCAATTTCCACTGTTTCCTAAAGTATGGTCCACCTGATAATTGGATATTCTAAAATTTTGGTATAATTCTCTAAAATGATCTGAAAAAGTGGATGGACGGAGTGGATACAGAATACACAAATCAAGGTTGTCCCCACGGTAAGGGTTGCACCCTCTTTGGTGGTGCCGTGCCTCACCTAATCCGCTCCTGCACCACACAGCAGCAAGCACGGAGTTTTTTGAGGCGTGAAATTTACGTTATTACGTGGGCTCCACGATGATGTATTTGTTAGATCCACACCATCAATTCATTTTTTTCAGATCAGGCTATGAACTCAAAAACGATGCAGATTCAAAGGTAAAGTGGACCACACCACTGAAGATAGTAGGAATTGATGCTACCATTGAAAACATTTTGGGGCCACAAAATGCTCTGATCAAGCTTATATTTTTATTTTCACTTCATCCAGGTACGTGATCTTATGAACAGGTCAGATGGAAAATAAGCCTCCCAGTTGGCCCTAGGAAAGTTTCAAGCTAGTTAATTTGTTCAATCCCCACTACTTTTCGGTGGTGTGATGTTTGGATGTACCTCGTTTTCGAGTCATGCTCTAGATTTATCTGAAAAAGTTGGTGGACAGCATAGATTTAACAAAAAAAAAAAAAAAAAAAAAATCAGGGGGCGTAGCTTGGTACATGGAGTCATCCAAAAGGACGTTGAACAATGAGAAGCAACGGCACTGTAACTTCTTGTGACTTCAACCCAGACTATCCAGACTCATTTTAGGCCGTGGCCCTAAAAATTAAACAGGAAACAGTGGTGAACGCCCACCATTACAAACTTCCCAGGGGTCAACGTAATGTTTATTTGCCATCCAAACCGTTGATAAGGTCAACTATACCAATTGTGTGGTCTATCTCAGATTTGAATCTGCTTAGGTTTTGGGATCATATCTTAAAATGAGCTGGAAAAACCGTTGAATATATATCTATACAGCAAGATGAATGCTCACCCAGGCACATAAGCAATTTTTGAAGACTCATTACACCTTATGTGAGCCCAAAAATAAAGCCGTCCATGTGATACATTACTTCAAGAAACCCCCAGTGCCCAACTTTCAACTTGATCCAAAACTCTGGTGGGCCTTGAGGTTTTTTGGGGTGTTGCATCATACTCATATCACGTGTGGTAAGTCTTCAAAAAGTGCTCATCAGTTCTAAGTGGAAAAATCAATGAATATATATATATATATATATATATATATATATATATATATATATATATATATATATATATATAGGAATGCTCACCTGGGCACTTCTCTCACGAGAGACTCGTGAGCACTTTTTCATGGCTCATTGCACATGATGTGAGCTAAAATCTGAGCCGTTTATATGATGCAGCACCCTGAAAAACCCTTAAGGCCCATCTTTCAACCTAATCCAAAACCCTTAAGGCCATGAAAGAAGGGAACAGTTTCCTCCCTTGATTTGTCTCTTACTCTTTGGTGCGGCCCACCAGAGTTTTGGATTAGGTTGAAAGATGGGCCCGGGGGTTTTATAGAGTGTTGCATCACATGGACAGCTCAGATTTTGGGCTCACATCATATGCGATGAGCCATGAAAAAGTGCTCACGAGTTGTCGTGAGAGAAGTGCGTAGGTGAGCATTCCTCATATGCTCACACACAACTAACTGAACACTTCATTTTCGTCCAACCAGCTTAGCATTTAACTAGGAAGCATTTCCTCCTACATACAATATACACAACTACATAGAAGGATTTTGAAATACATGCTATACTTATGTAAAGTAGCACATGTGTTAAAGATCTAAGTCCTTCATTAGTTAAGGCCCACTAAGGAAAAGTTACTCATTAAAAATTAATAAATTACACTTATTAGATAAGCATATATCTATGTGGAACATGGACTATTGGATTGTTTCATTAACCATGCATACTCTTCACAACTATTTTATATGCCTGGTCATGGGACTGTCATTTTTTTAGGCCCCTAGCGTGTTTACAATGTAGACTATATAATAAATGTACTAGATCTATTAGACATGAGTTGTATGATCAAATCTATGACAAGTAGCTCATGTTATGTTTACTCTCGTTTTATAGGTCTTCCCCCTCACATACGCAGTCTTAGAAGGTAAGATTTCATGTGGGGGAGGTCAACCATTCATGATGTAGAAGGCAAGATTTCATGCAGGGGGAGATCACCACCGTTATGTCTATGTGAGATCCACTCCAACCATTAAATGTGTAACCTAATGTTTAGGTGACCCAAGCTGACTTATGATTTAGGTGGGCCACACTAAGGGAAATACAGGAAGAGAGACATCAACCCTTACTTTTTACAGGGCCTACCGTGATGATTTAAAAATCCACTCCAATCATTAGATGCCGTAATAAAACTAAGTTCTAAGGATCAAAATTCAGGTCCATTCATCATTTAAATGGGCCATACCAAGGTATAAAGTTTGGAGGGTGAAACTTTTCTTGTACACTGTGTCCAATCTCATGGTCCATTTGAACCATGGATGGAGCTCATTCTTTGTTCGTGTGTGTAAAGTGGAGTGACTTATCTGATGGTCGTAGTGGATCTAACATTAACACCATGGTGTGGCCACCCTAGACAATGCCCTTTGTTTACTAACTGATCCCTACCAATATTAAAAAATTACGCAATAGATGGTTTCGGAGCCGGGAGAGTGACGCTCACCCTTGAATTTTTTATTGACTCAACATGATGTATAACTTAGATCCACTTTGACCATTAAATGTTTAATCTCATGCCAAGACCAATGCCAAAGAAACCACGCTAACTTGTGATTTAGGTGGGCCACACCAATGGAAACATTTGGGAGAGACGTCTGCCCTTGGATTTTACAAAGCCTACCATGATGACTATTTAAAATCCAATTCATCCATTAGATTCCACACCAAAAGATAACTCTTGGTCCCAAAATTCAGGGCCATACTTGATTCAACTATGCCCTTGTAAGGGAAGGAGTTTGTAGGGTGGCCCACCTAATTCATGGATTGACCTGATTTGTAAGCCCGTGGGCCACTATGGAATGGTGCATCTGACTGATGGAGTAGATCTTGGAAAAACATTATGGTGTGGCCCACACAGCTCGACCTCATGGGAAGTTCCCATGAGTTCGACCTCATAGTAACATTTCCTATATATGTATCAAGGTGGGCCCCAAACGGTAACTGCAACACCCGCTAAGGTGTAACCCGGGTAACACTGAATCCGCTCCCCTGAGATATACAGGGCACAAAGTCGCGGCTAAATCCGTCCTCCTACAAAAGATCGGACCATATATCCGACACTGTCTCCATTGATTAATTTCAAACAGAAGTTGCAAGACATCAACTACATGGAGACAAAGATGGAGTCGTCCAGGGAAGAGAATGGCGGCACCCACGCCGTCGGTTCGGAAGAAGTATGTGAGAAAAGTAGAGGAATTGCATCGTCCCCTCCCACTGGGATCCCCGAAGAACCCGAGGCGAACATACACAAATCGGAAAGACCTCGAAGTAAAGAGTGGTTGATTTCCATAATGAGCAGAGATGACCGCCCAGAGGACCCGAAATCCCACTCCAAACATTGTTTACAGAAGGTGCCGACCATATTTCGCGAGAATGAAAAGAACAGCAAGTACTTCCATCCTCAGGTGGTATCCTTGGGACCTTACCACCACGGCGAGCCTCTTCTTGAACCGATGGAGAAGCACAAGATCACAGCAGCTAGGGAATTCATCTTGAAGTTGGACAATGAATCAAAGAGGGATCTAGAAAGCAATCAAGCGACGGAGATTTGCTACAACAAGGTCAAGGATGTGATAGGGGTGGCGAAAGAGTTCTATGATTCCAAGACGGTGGCTGGACTTGGCGACGAGGTTTTCACATGCATGATGTTCTTGGATGGTTGCTTCCTTTTATATTTAATTGAAGGCATCAGCAATAGAAACATCAACTTGGAGGTAAGCAATAGCCTCATTGTTAGGGACATGTTCTTGCTCGAAAACCAGCTCCCATTCATAGTCCTTGATGCGTTGATGACCTTGAAATTCGGCTCTAAAGAGGATGGGAGAGCTGAGATCGCGGAATTCATCCACTTTGAAGTCCTCCTTCCCATGGGGTTTTCGGGTTGGTATTGGTTGTTTTGCCCTCCATCCTGGTTGTCTGGAAGCAAAGATGATGGCCCGCTTCACCTCCTTGAACTTCTCCAGACCATGATGCTGAGCTTCCCTCCCCAAGAATTGGACGAAAACTACAACGACATGATGAATAACTTTGGCTCCATTATGGAACTCAAGGAGGCTGGGATCATGTTCAGGAAGAGCCACTGGGAAGATTTAACGAACATTCAGTTCAAGGAATACTTCTTACGGCGGTTGTTGCTTCCAAGTATGGTCATCAACGATGCCACCATATCTCAGCTCCTGAACTTGACCGCCTTTGAGATGTCCTCCCACACTTACTCTGGATGCAATGTTAGCTCCTACATTTGCTTTCTGGATTCTCTCATCAACCATGCCGCCGACGTGGAGGAGCTCCGGTCCAAGTGCATACTCAACCACACCCTCAGCAACGATGAAGAGGTGGCACGTCTATTCAACGAGTGGCCGATTGAGATGAAGCAGGATCTCAAATTGTACAGCCATGTCAAGAAACGTATCTTCTCGCACCGTCAGAGTAAAGTGAAGATATCCATAGCCAGATGGTTGGACAAATATTTCGGGAGCCCATGGACCGCCCTCTCCACCGTTGCTGCAGTTCTCCTTATCTTGTTAACGTGCATTCAGACGGTCTTTGCCATCTTCCCTCGACGTTAATGGTGCGTTTTGCCTATGACTATTTCATAATTTGTGATTCTAGATATTCTACTTCTCTAGTAAGGATTTCCAAAAGCTGTGAAATGAACCCCTCTTTCTGTGTTGCGCTGTGAAAGAAGATAGTTTCCTTTCATCTTTTTTTTAGAGGGGGATGTTTTTCGGATAACGGTAAGTCCGCCGTTACACATCTCGACGCAGGGTATCGTATTAATAGCATGTCGATTATATACATATATAACAGTATTTTCTAAGAGGGAGGATCGTCTGTGTTGAAAACACAGAAAAATTCAGTGCCGTCTTTCTCATTGGTACACGTCATAGCCAATGACGTCAGCTAAAAAAACCAATCGATTTTCTCCCTCATGTATGGATTGCGTGCTACACAACTAACTTTTACCGTGTGTAATGTGTAATTTCCCTGGGCCTCATCCTAATTTATCTGTTAGATCAGAACCGTCCATCAATTTTTTTCATATTATTCTAAAGCAGAAGATAAAAAATGAAGCACATCCAAAGCTCAAGTGGACCACACAACAGAAAGCATTGGATTGAACGAAACGTTGAAACCTTCCTACGGTTCACCTTGAGGTTTATTTGCCATCTAACCCCTTCATAAGGTCACTTAGACCTTGAATCAGGGAAACCACAAACATCAGTTTGATCAGAGCTGTCTATTGCAACAAGAAGTTTTCATTGGTAGGTGTTCATTTCCCATCTTTCCCGTTGTGTGGCCCACTTAAGCCTTGGATCTGATTTATTTTCAGCCTCGTGACTAAAAGGTATGAAACAAAATGATTGGACTGTGTGGATCTAATACATACATCATCATGGAACCCACAGAAGTTCCACCTTTCAACTGTTCCGGTAGAGCAGAATTTCTTTAGGTGGGACATTTACGCGGCCCATGATGACTTATTTCTTAGATCCACACCGTCCATATAATTTTTCAGATCTTTCCAGGATATAAACCTAAAAACAAGTTAGATTCAAAGGACAACTAGAACACACCATAGGAAACAGTGGAATTGATGCTACCGTTGAAAACTTCTTAGGGCCCAGACGGCTCTGATCAAGCAGATATTTGTGTTGTACCTTCATCCAGGTATGGGTGGACTTATGAACTGGTTAGATGTTAGATGAAGCCTCACGCTTGGCCTGAGGAAGGTTCCAACCAAAATTTGTGTAATCCTTACTACTTTCTTTTGGTGTAGTCCACTTGATATTTGGATGTACCTTATTTTTGAAACCATGCTCTAAATCTATTTGGAAAAATTGATAGACGGTGTGGATGTAAGACAAAGGTTATGGTGAAGGGCAGTGAAGTTCCATACGTTAAAATATGTGCTATGTAAGCACGCAATGTACCTGAAGAGACAAATACGGAAAATTTTGCGAGATGGAGATAACGGAAATGACGTGGCCGAACGAGAAGCGACCGCACTGGAATTTCTTGTGCTTTCAACACAGACGAGACGATCCGCACTCATTTTCTAAAAGGCAAAAATGCCCTTCATTTAAGATATAACTACTCTTCAGTTAAATGCAACTACTTCGCTGCTGCTAAGAAGGCAGTGACCTGGATGAATTGACGTGTGACCCAACTCTATTCATACTAATGGGATGAGTTGACGGCTCACCCATCTTTAGCCACACGTGGGGCCATCTTAATGTTTGTGGGAAGAGGCCGGATCCAATGTTTGTTAAGAGACCTGTACACGAGCCGAGCTTTGCCCTGCTCGTTGCCTGGCTGAAACTATCCAGCCCTGCTGGTTGCTCAACTCAACTCAAGCGTTGACCTGCTCAATCAGTAGAGTAGACCAAGCGGGTTTGAGTCGAGCTTGACTTTGAGTTTTCAAGGCAAGTTCAAGTTAGTCTTTTGAGCCGGTCACCGGATGGATAGCCAAAAATTTTTTAAAAAAATGAAAAGGCCTAAAATGGAGTTCAAGAAAAAAGAATGGAAGGAGGAGAGTCTTACCAAATAAGAAAAAAAATGGGAGGAGGAGAGATCAAGAATTCAGGCTGACAAAGCAGCTCGGGGGTGGCCGGTGGCAATGGGCGAGCAGACAAGCAACAAGCAGTGGGCCAACGTCCCAAGGCAATCGGGGGTAGCCAGCGGTTGAAGTAAGAAAGAGAGGGAGGGAGGGAGTGGGGCCGATGTGATCGGCCGTCGAGCTCAGTAAAGAAGAGTTAGGGTTAAGGAGAGTCGGAGAGAGGGGGTGCTCGGGCGGGTAGATTAGAAATAAGATTAGGTTTTTTCGTATTTATACTCTAAGTCAACGAGCTGAGTTGAGCCAAGCTGAGTTGAGTGTAGCCATGCTCAGTGCTTGGCTCGAATCCATTCGATCACCTAAAAATGACTCAACTCGACTCAAACTCACTTCTAATCCGAGACAAGTCGAGCATTTTCGAGCCGAGTCGAGCGAGTTTTTCAAGCTTATTCGACTCATGTACCACTGAGTTGATCACTCACTACCACCTAGGACAGTGTTTTAAAACACCAACCAGACATTGTTATAAATACAGGTACCCTTGAGGAAGATGTCGTGCAAGCTGAGTTCGAGAACTTCGCCGAGGAGTTCTTATATTTTTAGTTTTCCGATCGTCGGGGCTAGCTTGGGTGCTGGCCCCTTTTTGATGTATTTTGGAGAGCCGTAATATTTGGGTATCTTTTTGGGTATGTATTAATAGCACCACCCGTAGGGCAAGGGCCCTTTATTTTGAATGATTAATGTATAACTTTGATTTTGAGAGAGGTATGCATGTTAATTTAAGTCTTTACTTATTGCTCGAGATTGGTTTTAAACTTGCGCCTCGGTACCTCCTAATATTAAATTCACTAATCACGCTTCCACAAAGCATTACTGACACCCGGAATCTTGGGGATCGAGGTTGTGCATGACCCTTGAAATTCGGGGCGTTACATTGTTCTACGAAAAAATTCTAAGGAAATAAAGGAAAAGATCTTTAAATCGTTCGCGCCAAACTAGGAAGGCCCCTACAAAGTCATCAATTTACCTCAACTAGGCATATGCTGGCTCAAAGATATAGAAGGTCGGCCTGTCCCTCATCCTTAGAATGCTAAACATTTGAATATCTACTATCCATAGTTTCCTCGGCCCATCCACAAAACATCTACAAGGTCGGCCTCTTCTACGATTACCTATGTATACTTGGCAAAAATTCTTGTAAGTCAATTCAATCAATAAATGCAAGTTTGTTTAAAAAATTCTACCTAATTTTCACAAAGGATGCCAAACGGGGCTAAGGCCCATACTTCGACATCTGGTGACAAAAGGGAGGAGGTCAAATAAGACCATTCTCGCTCACAATGCGCTTCAAGAAGTGCCCTAGCCTAAGGGGCATTAGCCCCAAAAGGCAACCAAGACCTTATGTCAGGTCGACTAAGGTTCTCATACCAATACGCCAAATAAAATTATACTCCCACAAACCAAGCAGATCTCTGCTCAGCCAAGAAGTGGGGAGATGGACATATAAACCATCACAAAGTATAGAAAGCATAGTAAAAAATGCAAATAGCGATGCAGATGCACAAGTGATTGTCAAAATATGAAATATAAAAACCTCAATAAGGCAACATTCAAAAACATATAAACCCCAATTGGGGTAATCGTCATCAAAAGTCTGACAAAAATTATCAAAGTTTTAAAAAGCCTAGCCTAGGCAAGAACTTAGCAAAAATAAGAACGAAAAGGCCTTAGGCCTCAGCAGTATCAATAGGAGCCCCCACTACAGTCGTAGCCACAAGAGCCACGGGCTGAACAAGCTCTATCGGGACCCCTCCACCTGCTCCCTCTACGACGAGAGGAGAAAGGTCTAGGTTTGTGTACAAGGCCTGAACATCACCTCAGCAGTACGAATAGGCCACCTCATAAATTTGATCTAGTTCAACCTCGTACTCCGCTGAAGTCTTAAAGGCCTCAATGGCAGCAGCGACTTTCACTTCCCAATCCCGACCTTCTACCTCGCACGGGCGCTTTTCCTCAGCTAGCAAGGAATTTACCTTAGATAGGCGAGTAACACTTGCCTGTGACTGTTTCAAAGCCTTCCACTGACCCTCCTTGGAAGTGGCTAGCTGCTCTAGAGCTTTTCGCCGACCTTCCTCAAAAGTAGCAAGTTGGTCCTCAACAGCCGACAGGGCCTCTTTAGCCTCTCAGAGCTTGGTCCTAGCTGCATCAAACTCCTTCAGCATTTGCTTCGCCTTATCCAGCTAATCCTTGGCTACCTCGAGATCTTCCTCCACCGATTCGAGCTCATGCACCCTCCCTTTCGCCCTAGACAACGCATGACGGGTCTAAACCAGCTCGACAGACCTATCTCCCAGTAGTCTGGAGTTGCGATCATAGCATTGCTAGAGTCTAATAAGAGCAAGCGTCGACTACGAAAGGTAAACAGTAACAAGAAATTAGGTAAGGCAAAAGCTGGAGTCCACATAGATCTGATAAAAAAATTACCTGGAAGCTTTGAAGAAGGGCATGGTTGAACATCGGCTCAGTTTCCAGAAAGGTCCTCATTGCAGGCTCCAAAAGCCCTTAGGTCAAGTGGATGAATTTACCCATATACGTCAAAAGAATGACAATAGGCTTTCCTGAAGGCTCTGCCCCAGGAGCAGAAATTGGCCTCAGCTCGATAAGCCTTTGGTCCCTCATGATCTTCCTCATTCTCCGCCTAACCAGGCATACTCCCCGAGGTTGGGTCTGTTGCCCGCTAAAAACATGGGGGCATTAACAGCAGGTACGGAAGGCGAGAACTCAACGGTGGTAGTCAGAAGAATAGGGCATGTTTCTTTCTGAGCTACTGGAGGAGCGTCCTCAACCGGTGAAGAGGTACAAGAAGACTCCACTTGCTTGGCGACACTGGCACCAGGTTGGGGCTGAACAGAGCAAGGGGGACCCCGAACGATAACTTTTGCCTGTTTCGAAGATACCGCCTGCAACGCTTGTTTCAACTCCTCGCCCCGAGGACAAGACCACTTCTAACCCAGCCGGGTCAGCACCGAAGAAGACATTTTTGCAAAAGGAACATACAGCTCTTGGTGAGGATCAATGATCAAAAACTAAAAAACCGGCACCAGAACTACGATGGGAATTTTACCCAGGATAAGGCCAATCTGCAAAAGGAAAGCGACAGCTAGCAGCCTCTTCAAACTCCTCTCCTCGAGGAGCCTCCATCGAATGGATTGAATCCTTTCTCGATAGTTGTAATGGCCTAGATTTTTCTACGGTGGCTTTAAAAGTATAGTATAGCGTATTATGTGTAAAATTCTCGATCAATGACAATTTTAATTTATTTTGTGAATAAGTAATGATTCTTAATGAATTTGATATAAATTCGTTTGTAAGATATGCTTAGAATCATGCATAGAACCTTGTAAAATCATTAGGTTTTTTAAAAGTTTAAGATTAACAATAACTATGATAATGCCCTTGGCCCACCCATATTCGCGATTTCTGATCAATCGGGTAAGTAATTTTTGAATTCATCCGGAAGGTAGGCGTAGTTTTAGGTGATATGAATGCCATAAAGTTATATTTTTTTAAATGGCTATTAGATCATGGAGATTCTAACTTAGGAGAGTACGTGGCCATTGATCGAGGAAGCTAATCGGGGAAGCAACCATACCAAAATGATCATCTGAGTGGTAAACTCTTATCCTAAATTTTGTGTGATGATCTAATGAGTATAAATATGAAATCTTGAGTGCCCAAAAATGTTAATGGCTCACCTTAACCTAGACCCTTGATGTCTAGTTCACATGGTTCCCATGATCTGATTGATGTGAAATTTTATACCATGTCTATCTATCATAAATGAACCACTCACATCAAATTTCAGCCTTTAGATCATAGTATAAATGGCCAAATTAGCAAATCATCCCCTTAACCATTTATTTTAATGTCCATCGAGTGAGGAAAGTAGATGGTTAGTCGTTGTCGAATATTTTCCTTCGTGTGAGTGACTTAAATCGTCCATATCATTGACTAGTAGTGTAATTTGAGTGCCCCACCTTGATAAGCCTCTTTTTCAAATGCGAAGTTAATTATCTCGTTTTAGGAAATAATCGAGTACCAACTCTTTTCAAATCTGAGCCTTTCAATTAACCCACTTCTCACCGTCAATCACAACTCAAATTTGAAACATATCTTAGCCTCATATGATTACGAGACTCTACAAAATTTGGACCCCGATCTATAATCTGACACCGTGGAACCACCAAGTTAGCTCCTTTCTTTTTTTCGCCAAAAGTTGAAATTTCAGATCTAGGTCATTCCCACCATCAATCAACCACCAAACTTTGTACAATTATTTACCTATCATGACTACATATTTCTCTCAAATTTGGGCCCTGATCATCAAGCGTGGACCATTAATTGAGATCAAGTCTGTTTTAGCACCCGCTGGGCCATTTTTAAGATCTGTCAATCTAGATTTCAGATCACCATAAAAATTATATGTTTCAACTCTACTCTATATGCCTAACATGGAGAATGAATTAGAAACATTAAAAATCATTTCTTAATCATATTTTGATGGTGACATAGTGAGATTGGGAGGTGTGGGTGGTGCGCACGTCCCTACTCCTTCTCCCTTCCAAAAAAACTCACGTCCACCCCTATTTTTCCAGCCCTACACGTCTAAGAGAGAGAGAGAGAGAGAGAGAGAGAGAGAGAGAGAGAGAGAGAACTCGCCCGCCCGCCGATCGTCTTCTTTTTCTTCCTTCTTCATCAACATATGTAGTCATCTCTAACCCTTCCTTGTGTCACCGTGGTTCATGTAGAGATATTTACCATCAATTCTACCTAGGATTTTCATCTAAGGTGAAGGTGAGGATTTTCTTTAAGCCTAGTTATAATAATATAATATTATTTGTCGATTCCATGCTTAGAATGTAGGATTTTGTTGTATGATTATTTGAAAACCATGTTTGTTTAATTCTCTCCATGAAAACATGAACTTTGATGAAATTCCTTGGTGTGTTCACGCTGAAATTTTGATGGATATGATTCATGAATTATGTTAAGTGTTTAGAATACAAATCATGCTTATACACATGTTTATGTGAGAACCATGTGCAACCTATGCTCAGTTTTATGACTCTTATATACTTATGATGAATATGATGTGTGTCGTGAGATGTCTTACAGAATTTTGTATATGGATGTTATGTTAATGAGCACCCCTTAATCCCATACTGATGTAACTGTTTGATGTAAAGAGATGAAGCCATATGAGGCCTTGTTATGTTGGCATTACTATATGGATATGTATAGATGAATATGACTTATTGTTTTGTAGTAGGAGTTAGCATTACCATGTGTATTATTAAATGAATATGCCTTGACATTGAGTATTAAGTATTGGCATCACTGTGTATGTATCGTTTGTTGTATATGCCATGTTATTAAGTTTTGGCACTACTGTGTGTGCTCTGTTGATAAGTGTCAAGGGATCCTTATTTGATACGTTACCTATGATGGATCCATTGAAGAACAAAATTGATGTATATGAGAAGTTTCATGAGTCAGGGTTGGTGGTATAGGACACTAATTAAGCCTGAGCCATCGACCTATGCTGGGTGACAAGCCCCCCATAGTGACCTTGAGCTTCCTTGAACTGATTAGGATAAGGAGTGGACATTAGTCATAAACATCATTAAATTGGCTAGTTGCTAAACTACTTAATTAAAGGTTAAACTAATCATGCATTCACTGGACCCGACTTGGTGGGTTAGCCCCATGGGTGTTACGTTGGAGATTGATGGGTTGCCCCGCCTCTTGTCGTACACTAACTAATGGAGATTGATGGGTTTCCCCCTTTCCATTGGTTGGGTTTCCAAGACATGAAGTTGTGGAGATTCCCACTTCATTGTGAACTCTGGTGACTAGTAGCTAATGGGAAGAGTGGAATAGGTCCCATCTCATTTAGTCAGGGTGCCTTAGCCGGAGCATACATATTATGCATCGCATTAAATAGGATTTTCTCATGTATATTTTGTTTAGGTATAATTATTATGTTTGGATATTATTGTGCTAATCTTAAAGGGTAACCCTCACTGAGTTGATTGTTTATGGTTCAAAAGAATTGCTTTCTTCAAAAAATTCCCAACCATATCATACATGGCTTCGAAAATAGACGGCTATAAAAAACGAGTCCCAATTTGTGAATAGATCAGATGATGCAATCACTGTTATTTTCACTATAACTTGCAATGGTCTGAAAGACCTGAATCATATACCTTGACTCCAGCATCGCATGGGGAGCGAATTAGGTGTCCATAGCTAAAGTGGTAGACTGAGTGAAGATAGCCTCGTTTCAACACTGAGGTCATGGTATCGACTCCCCTAGTGGGGGTGGCTAATACTGTGATGTAACTACGGGGGTGGATGGGTGTACTAATAATGGGGTGTGTGAACTAACCCAAAATAAAAATAATTATAATAATAATAATAATAAAATTAGGTGTTACCTGGGGAACAGCTTAGTGGCTGTTACGCCCACCGAGTGCCCACATGGATGATATTTTGCATATCCACACTATCCAACTGTTTCTCCAGCCCATTTTAGGCTGGGTTTCAAAAATTATGAAGATTCAAATCTCAAGTAGACCATAACACTAAAAGAGTGGTGATTGAGTGCCCCATCATTAAAAATTCCAAAGAGCCCGTCTTAAGGTTTTGGTAAATTTTATTTGCAATCCAAGTTGTTGTTAATGTCAAGAAGATTTAGATGAAGGGAAAATATAAAGATCAGCTTGATCAAAACTTAATGGTCATTCATCATTGTTTCTAATGGTATGGTCCACCTGAGATTTAGATATTCTTAAGGTTTGGAATCACATCCTAAAGCCATGAGATGAAAAAACAGATGGACGGCATGGATATATAAAACATACATCAAGATGGGCACCACATGGTTAGCGTAACACCCACTAAGCTGTTCCTTTGGCAGCTAATCCGCTCTCCATTGCATGATGGGATTTTACCTCTAAATTCTGGACGAATCGATATTTTACCTAGGCCTAGCTTCGGGTCATGTTGAATCATGTTCGGGTCATGTCATGTGAAAAATTTGCTCACCCAAACTCCTAACCGGTCGAAATCTAAAAACACAAATCCATTCGTTAATTTAACAGGTTACCCGCAACCCAACCTGTTTAACCAATTAAATAAACGTGTTGTGCTTTCGTAGGCAAAGAAATGGAGAAGGGGCTCGATTCAATAAAGATTTTATCGGTTGTCTTAGTTTCTTTAAGGATTTCTCACCACACTAGGGATAATTACCAAAATGCCTTCGCTAATGGGTTAATCAGTAAGCAAATCATTAACACAACTAACGGGTCTTAACTGATCAACCCATTAGTGACCCGATATGATAAGGCTAGACCCGAACAATGATTTTTTCATTTGCCTTGGCGGACGTGTGGAATCTTGGGGGGCCTAATTTTACAAAACAATGTCATGGGAAGGGGAGCAAATTAGTTTTTGCGGTGTTGGTGTTACCCTTACCGTCTGAGGCCCACCTTGATGAATGTGTTGTATATCCAGGTCACCCAGCCATTTTCTCAGCTCATTTTAGAAGGTTATCCCAAAACTTAAGTAAATCCAGATCTCTGGTGAACCACACCACTGTAAACAGTTGTGAATGACTGTTAAAATCAATTTGTAGGTCACAAAAGTTTTGGATCGAGATGATTTATGTATTTACCCTTCTTCCAGGTCTGGTTGACCTTATCAATGGGTTTTATGGCAAATAAATATTACAGATCTGCTTAGAGTGGGCCAAGTTTTTAATGGTGGCCGGGCATTCAATCACCACTGTTTCCTGCCGTATGGTACACCTGAGATTTGGATCTGCCTAACGTTTGGAACCACGTACTAAAACGGGCCGGAAAAACGGATGGATGGCGTGGATATATAACACAGCATCAAAGTGGGCCCCACAAACTTTTTTTAAGGAGAAAGTAAGAATGCCCTCATTTAATTATTTTCTAACTTGTAGGACCATAGTGGTATGTGTATAGCATCCAAGCCATTCAACATATGCAATCCACCATGGTGATGGCACGGGTCAAAAATCAGGCCCATCAAATCGTGCTGCAGGATTCTCGGATTTTGCCCAACTGTGCCTCGATGGACTGATATTTGGGATAGTGCTTTTGCAGAGGAAAAATTACACTACTGCCCTCCTTTATTTTATTTTTTTTCTTTATAAAAGTTGAGAATTAAGATTTATGGGGCCCACATGACATCTGTCAGACATCCAACAGATCCAACATATAATTATTAATTATATGAACCAAAAAAATATGGCAGATCAAATTATAAGGTGTGCCAATTCATTATATTAAAAAAAAAATGCCACTAGGAATATCCAAATTCAAGGGCAGCTCATTTGATGATTTGATGGGCTTGATTTTTGTTCATGTTACTAACATGATAGGGGTGTATATGATTGGATGAATTGGATGTTATACACATACCATTTAGGTCCCACAAGTCTTAACTTCCACAAATTTTAAATTTTAAAAAACAAATAAAATAAAAATATTTTTGTAATTTTATCCCTCCAAAAGCACCTCTACTTCATTTTTAACCGTTTAGGCACTATTTATTAAAATCCTCAAGAACTTCTGCCATATAGATTAGCCATCTTTTGATTGTATCAGCCTTAATTTTTTTATTTGCATCTGTTAGACCTAACAGGTGGGATGTAAAATACATGCCACATGGCTCCACTATTTTGAATTCTTCACTTTGTAAAGAAAAATAAATAATCCATTTTCATGGCAAAATTCTTTGAGGCTTTGATTTTTACCAAATAGTGCCTCATTGCTCTTTTCTAGAGGGAAATTGCATTTTTACACTATGCTTTTTCTTTACAACATGGCTAAGAATCAAAAGTTGTGGGCCCACGTGGTATGTTTCACATCCAACCCATCCAACAGATGCACACCAACCCATCCAACAGATGCACACCAACATCATTGTGCTTCATCATTACTAGATGAATCAAAAATATGGTTGGATTCAATTATAAGGTGGGCTAATCTATAACCACCATTCAAAAATATCTCAGTTCAATTGCAGCCATTGATAATCTGATTGACCTGATATTTTGGTCATGTTATTACTGTGGTCTGGTGCATACGTTTGATGGGTTGGATGTTATACTCATAGTATGTGGGCCCCACAAGTCTCGACTTTAGCTACTTATTAAAGGATAAAAAAAACTGCGTGTAGTTTTTGTAATTTCATCCCTCTAAAAGCAGTATTGTAATTTCATCCCTGGACCCTGCAGATTATTGTAATTTCGATCAAACTCTATAATGGTAATGAATTTGAGGAATTACTCCTTGGATTAGAATTTGAGGAGTTTCTATTTTGCCAATAGAAAAAACGAAAAAACGAAAAAAAAAAAAAAAAAAATCAAAGCTCATTCGACTCTGTGGTATCCTGACCGTCCAATCAGGGAAGATACTCGTATTTGCATGATCCGTGACCTGAAATCAGACATGAAAAAAGGTTATGGCCCATCACCACTAGATCAACATTTAGAGAAAAATTATTTAAAAGATGGGTTATTTGTAGAATGCTCGGACGAGACATTGTACATTTCATTCAGAATTTTAATTTTTTATAAGTGGACCCATGATTTGGTGATCCAAAACGTTGATATGATGGGACCCATCGGCCAAAAACGGAGGTTAGAAGATGCCAGCCATCGAAATTTGGATGTTTTATAGGTTCATGTTTTTGGTGCATGGACCACTCATATTGAGGCCCATGACATCAATGATTTTGATCATTGATCCAATGAGCCCCCACTTTTACAAACGGTGAGCCCCAACCATCGGCATCGGAAAGCACAAAGAGAATCAGAGTGTGATGGATGATACGCAGGAACTTTAAAATTATGTATGTAGCCTTCAAGTAATTCAAATTAAACTGTCCAAGTTATGGGTTCCAGTCTAGATGTATATTGAACAAAAAATTACGCCATTTAGAGTATCTGAATATAGGATTGGTGGACATTTATTGGACGGTTAGCAGGGAAACATATCCAACGGTCCTATTTCAATAAAGAAGTGTCACAAATCAGAGGTTAGGATAGTTCAACCAATCTGATTTTGAGACTATTTCAGTAGGTTTCACGATTTAGGGTATTCTATGTTAATGGTGAGGCCCATCATATGGATGATTTTTGGATTGTTGAAAAGGACACCGATCCGACGGCTGACGTTCTATCAGGGACGTCGCTACAGAGCTACGGCGGTATCGTTCATATGTGGGGTTCACGTGATGTCTGAACACAATCCAAACCGTCCATTAGATGCGTCACCTAAAAAGGCCTCTAGAGCCCAAAAAGCAGCTCGACTGAAAATTCAGGTAGGTCATAGAACAATGTGAGAGGGGATGACCATTGTCGATCTGCATGGGTGCACAATCGTGTCGTTTATATGGAATCGAGACCGTTAAGACGTTTCATATGGTCAGGATGAAGGGTTAGGACAAAATTCAGGAAGTTTATCATCTCAGTTAGATCCATATAAAAATCAAAGGTGGGAATTTGTTCCCCCTTCTATGGCCCAGATGAGTTTATGATCCAGGTGATTTTTTTTTATACTGGGGGTTTTCGGAGGTGATGCATCTGATGGACGTGGTGGATGATACATAAACATGATGTGAGCCCCACTTATTCCCAGTACCTCTGTAAGCTTGCGGTGGACTCCAGGAAGTTTTTAATGGTCACGGTTGAATGATAACTGTTTCTTGAGGTGTGGTCCACCTAAAATTTGCATCTGTTTCATTTTTGGGACTACATCCTAAAATAATATGAAGAAACAGATGGACGGCATGGATCTACAAAGAATACATCCAGGTGGGCCCTAGGTTCAGGGTCCCACCCACATCGCTGGTTCCGGGGTCTCACCCAAGTCGCGCCCAGCTAGCCTAAAAGCATGGCCAGCAAATGGGCACACGTGGACCACAGATCCTATTGCATGTGATGCATGTGATAGTCACTTGCTCCACACGCGAACTTCCCACGTGCATTCTTTTAGCCAAAAAGCAGCCGTCCATGGACATGGGCACCTCATGATCCCACGTGGGCCCCATTTCCTATGGCATATGGCCTTGGCCTTGCTGAGTCGACACCCATGTGATGCATGTGATGGTCACTTGCTCGACATGCGAACTTCCAGGTTCCAGGTGTTGGAACGCATTTGGTACGCCTCATCATAAAACACACAAGTTCTTCGGGGTCCGCCATGTTGTATATAAGAAATCCAATCCATCCATCACATGATAATCCTTATTTTCACCGCCCATACAAAAGATCACACTGTTGAATGGACTAGATGGAAAGATAAGACCACGGTGGCCCCCACTCAAAAACCTATGATTGGCGTCTCATCCCATTGTTCCCTGCGGTCTGGCCCACCTGAGCTGTACATCTGGCTCATTTTTTGTACCATTCCCCATAAGTGAGGATCTCACCTGATGGACGGAGTAGATTTCAAATTTACAACATGGTGGGCCGCACAGGATGTTCTACACGCTGCATAAAACAGCACATGGGCCTACATGACATCTTTGAACAAGAGACATGGGTTTTGGATCCTGATAAGCGAAGCCCATTGACTGATAATCTAGATCATTGATTTGTGGTCAATGGTACGGTAACGTATGGACAATGGCCCACATCCAGCTGAGAATTTTCCTAATACTGATCTCTGAAACCTTCCAATCTGGGAGAATTTTGGGGAATTATTTATCGATAGTGGGACCGAACTAACCAATGGTCTGGATCTCCAACCATAGGCAAACTCTTCCGAATTGAAAGTCGTATGTACCGTGAAAAGATGCATGCCATGTATCATGCATCCATTGAAAATAGAATTTTTTCTGTAATAGCCCTGACTTGTGGCTATTTTTACTAAAAATCTAATTTCTCGTCTGGTTCGTCTTTTTTGGCCTTTTGACGAGAAATTGAAAATTTATGATCACCGATTCCCCTGGGTACTGTGGATTCCCCATGGGGCAAGGTGGATTCCCTCTGAGTACATGGTGGTCAGAGAGGTATTCTCGACTGTAAAATTTTCAATTTCTCGTCAAAAGGCCAAAAAAATGAGTCAGACGAGAAATTGGACAATGAGTAAAAATAGCCTCATCGCAAGGCTATTTCAGTAATTTCAGTAAAAATCCACTGAAAATGGGACGCGGATTAGCTACTGACAGGTTGAGTAGCGAACATTGCTACTGAAGTGACGTCACCATGGCACGTGGGCCTCAGCCTGACGTATGTGTTATATCCACACCGTCCATTCAGTTGGAGAGATCATTTTAAGGCATGAGTCAGAGAATGAGGTTGATCCAAAGCTCAAGTGGATCCCACTACAGAAAAAAGTAGGGACAGTGACATCCACCGTTGAAAACTTCTTAGGGGCCAAAGAAGTTTTCGATCAAGCTGATATTTGTGTTTTCACTTCCTTCATATCTTTGTGAACTTATGAACAGGTTGGATCTCAAATAAACATCATGGTGGGCCTAAGAAGTTTTCAACGGTGGATGTCACTGTCCCCACTGTTTTCTGTGGTGGGGACCACTTGAGCTTTGGATCTGCCTCATTATTTGAGACATGACTTAAAATGATCTCTCCAACTGAATGGACGGTGTGGATACAGCACATACATCATGCTGAGGCCCACGGGCCATGGTGACGTCACTTCAGTAGCAATGTGCGCTACTCAACTTGTCAGTAGCTAATCCGCGTCCCTGAAATTGCATGCTTCGCTGGAGAGAAAAGCTCCGATACTCTTTTAGAGAGTAATGGATGATACACAGGCACTTAGAAATTACATTAAAATTGCTTACGTGGCATATAAGTAATTCGAATTAAACCATCCAAATCATGAGTCCTAGTTCGGATGTATCATGAACCGAAAACTAAGGTTATTTGATCATTCAAGTATCGGATTGGTGGACATTGATGGACGATTAAAAATGAAATCATCCAATGGTCCCAATTCAACAAAAAAAGTGTCCAAGTATCAATGGCTGAGTTTGATTAGCCAACCCTACTTTTGAATTGCAACTTAGATATTATGTAATTTAATCAGTCTAATTCAAGAAAATGTATTCCACATGTACAGTTTCTTGATGCCTGCGTAGCAAGTGTCATAGCTTCCAGGGTATCAATTAACTAAACATTTGGACTAAATTACAAGATTTTCGAGGACCACCGAGCTCGATGGATCCGTGACTGTGGGGCCCATCGAGATTTATATATTTTATATCCATGCTGTGGATGTAAAACACATAAATGAAGGTGGGCCCCACAGTCACGGATCCGCTGAGCTTGGTGGCTCCCCGGATCCACCTTATGCAAAATGGATGGTATGACTAAAACCACCGTTTTATAGGCCCTTAAACGGATGGCTACGATGATTCAATGAGGGCCATATCAGATCATTAACAACCTGTGTGGATCTCCTCATCTCACGGGCCAATCACGACCGTAGGTAGGGTGTGTCCCACGGATGAATTAACACTTTAGTAGTTACTTCGCGTCTTATCTACGTGTAAATCCCTCCATGGTCCAAAGTGGGCCATCTATGATCATAGCAACAATTTGAAGGATCCATGTTGATTGCTCGTTGGATGATCAGATCCATCCATCACAGAAAGGCAACAAAATGGATCTACCGTCCATTTTTCAGGACCCGATCGGACATCTCCAGACATCCAATCAGGGTGATTTTAGATTCATGTGCAATCGAAAATGAACCCTTCCAATTCAACAGTCCAAAATCATTGTAGGTACGACCCAAGTTGGCCCCACCAATGAATTTACACATTAAGAAGGAAGATCATTGATCAAGAGAAGCAACGGCTGTGATTTTCTTACTTGGGTCCAGATCAGTGACCATAGCAGCAGCACTGAAATAGCAAGAGCCCCCTTTGTTCTTGAATTTCTGCCAATAGCTGTTGAACGCGTAGGATGCATGGTCCCTCAATGTATTGGGTAGATAGCAGGGCTGCTTTACTTGGATTTTGGTACAATCGGCTCCACCTTTCCCACATGCCCAGTCAAGAGCTATCTGTAGTTTGTCATCTGGGATCTGTTCATCAGCTACGCACCATTCCGGCATCAATTGCGCACCTACCAAAAAAATTGTAAAAAGATTAAGGATACAGCCTGAAATTAGTGATCCAAACCGTTGATCCATCATATTTCATAATGGATGGGGAATGCCCCAAAAATCTCCCAAGTTGAAAGATCCTAACGCTTTGATCAGTGGATGAGAAATAGACCGGTGGAAAAAAAAAATAGAAGCATTCTAGAGTAATTTTCAGAAATTGGATGGATATGATCCGATCATTCGGAATATTTTAGGTCTGATGTCTTTTGTGGGACTTATCAGTTGATGGTATTGATCATCTAAGAATGGGCCCCACTTGTACTGATCACGTTCTTCATTTTGTACTTGGGAAATATCTAGATCGCACTTTTCTGTTTGTTGATCAGAGCCGTAGATTTGGTGGGAGATCACTTGCGTGGGGCCTATTCCAAAAATCAATGAGATTGTACCATTGGATGAAAGCTGAGAACGCTTGAAATTCTAAAGAAAAGGACCGGAAATTTCTTTTTTGTGGAAAATGACTAAAATACCCTCTTATTTGTAAGAGTCGACGCATTGTAGGACTCAAGTGATGTGTGTACGGCGTCCCACCCGTCCAACGGGTGAATCTCACTATTCTGATCACACGGCGAAAAATTCACGACAATCGATCCATCATATGGGCCACACCATAAAATCAATGTAGATAAACCAAAACCCACCAAATGTAAGTGTGGCCCACCTTATGATTAGATCAGCCTAATTATTGTTTCAAATGGACATTACGATAGTATGCAAATCCAAGACTCTATCACTTTAAATAATAATAATAATAACAATAACAACAATAATAATAATTTTATTATTAATAGTGAGGGATATTTTAGCCATTTCGGTGGAGAAAAAGCGAAAAGTTGGAGTATGTTTGGTAAAAACAGAATTCTCGAGCTGAAATAACAGAATTCTCGAGGAATTCTACAGTAACCCACAAGATAATAATAGAAGGTATCATGAGATGTGAAAAAACGAAACAAAATCAATGAAAATTCCAAATGGGTTTCTTCCGTTTCATTGGATTTCACTCTTCCCTGAGCTGAAATCTTTAAATTTTCGATTTCCGGATTGTTTACATCAAATCTTAAAAAACCAACTTGTATTTTCATATCTCGTTTAATTTCTACAGTTTGAAAGGCTTGAAATCTTGGAAATTTGATTTGCTATGAATGTTTTGGACCATTATTTGAAAACCCAAATCAGAAAAACGAGAATTAAAAAAATCAAATGGGTGTTTGGCTGTTTTACCTGATTTCTGTGGAATCATCATAACAAGGTAAACAGAAAGCAAAATCCTTATTAGAACAGATGACATTTTCTTCTTCTTCTTCTCCTCCTCTCTCTCTCTCTCTCTCTCTCTCTGGATTTTCTTAAGCTGTTGCAAGAGTCTGTTATCTGATTGGAGATCTTCAATCCAATAGATATCTACTTATATATGTGTACATGAAACGATACGAAGTGTGAAAATCAAAAGGCATTTGCAGCTTGCTTCAGATTCAAAGAAAGCCTTGGGATAATTGGGAATACCACCCTTGTATTTTGGAAAATTGGAAATACCCCCTCTCAGGAGAATTGCAAGTACCTCCTCCCTCAATTTCTGACATCTGTAAACACCTCCCCTCTTGTTTGATTTATATGTTGTATATCCACGCCGTCCATCAGTTTTTCCATCTCATTTTAGGGTGTGGTTCCAAAAATGAAGCAAATCTAAATCTCAAGTCAACTACACCACAGGAAACAGTGGTCATTGAACGCCCACGGTTAAAAGCTTTCTAGGCCCATAATGTTTATTTTCCAACCCGTTCGTAAGGTCAGACAGACCTGGATTGAAGGAAAAAATAAATATCAGCATGATCCAAAACTTTTTGCCCCCATGAGGTTTAAACAGCAAGCATTCCATTCCCACTTTTTCCTTGTGTGGGTCCACTTGAACCTTAGATCCGTCTCTTTTTTGGACTCATGCCCTTAAATGATCTGTCAAAATGAATGGACGGCATCGATAAAACCTATATATTAAGGTGGGCCCCACAAAGCCCCTATTAGATGGTGGGGGTTGTACCCAATCCGCCGCCTGATTTTCATCATCATTACAAATCCCCAACTCTACAACAGAGTCAGCTTGTATGTAATTAGGATTTTGCTTCCTAGTATCCAAATATCTTCTAAAGCCCTCCTCAAGTGGACCACATCACTGGAAGCATATTAGATCTCCTAATAGGACCGGATGTCTCTAGCCAGGTCCCTTGTGAGGGTAGTACCCAATCTGTACCCGCCGAGATACACCTTGTCCATCCATGATATGGTACTAATGAAAAGTATCATATGCTAATGTTAGAGGTGGGTCTCATGTACAATACAAATTAAAATTTTATTTATATTAAATTATATTTTTTCTTTTTTTCATTCATTTTTTGAAGCATACATACAAAGCTTTTTCATTGGAGCAATTGCTCTCAATTCAATCAAGTTTGCCACATGTGTGAGTAAGGACCTAGTTAGATTAGATGTTCGTATATGAGTATGATGCCCGAGCATGCCAAAGTCTACCTAACTCAAAGGTTGGTTGAATTGTTGGCGTCCCCTATATCGAGATGGGCATATTAGAGACTGATGCTAGATCTAGAGTACTCTCGACCACCTGTGTTGCGCTCTATTCAGATGATTTATGAAAGGATAAGAAGCGAAGCCTTCCGAATGAGTTCTTTTTTCCTTGTAACAATAGATATGAGTATATGACTTAAGGACTTTTTCTCTCACCAACATTCAATTCAATATTTCTCAAAGAAACAAGTGTACACAAATAGAATAAGAAATGCAAAATGTTATCAATTTCATTAATATATAAAAAGGATGCTTATTACAATCGATAGGTCATAACTCAATCAAATAATAATAAATAAGAAAATGAAAAATGATGGATAAATACCTGATAAGCCTATTAGAACAAACAAACGAAGTGAGTGTGATCAATTAAATCGGATCTTAGATGATTACAATCTACAAGTTAAGATTGTTTAATGTGAGGGGCCTTAGCACTTTTTCAATTGCTTCTTTTATAGCTTGTCGAGATGGTGAAACTCTCGTTGGGGTTTCCTTGTTGATACTAGATCCTTCTTTCTCACGCCACAATTCTTCTATAAGGGTATCTCCTTAATTGATTCTAAACTATCAATTTACATTGGAAATAAAGGACACCGACCAGATCTGGACTCGTTGTCTCTCCAAATCTTCTTTTTGTAGCTGATCGTTAGTGGAAACATTTGTGGTCCATTATGTGAATCAAACCCAAGGACCACCAAAACTTCATCAAATCCAAAAACCTCAAGAGCTAATATGGAAGGAACCCCAACAGAAAATCAAGGTTGTTCATCTAGAGAATCCCGCCTCTTTGATGAAGTGTTGGAAGGGATAGATAGATCAAGTATATCACATCAAGATCTCCCAAACCCTTGATATGGATTGATCAAACTAAATTTTAGATCTAGTTCCCTCATTCTCTTTATTCCAATTAATGTACGATGGGGAGGACCCAATGAAGCTGATGTGTCTGTTTCTCTAGACCCGAGTCTGATCCAAAAGTTAAGTTCGTTTAGACATCAGTCTGATTCACAAATCTTCGGAATCTTCTCGAACACTACAACTCCTCCGAACGTTTCTATGAAGATCTCACATTTGGAAAGGATGGTGAGAAATGGCCTTGTTGAGAGGATCATGACCGGATTCGTGATAAGATATGTTCTTTCAGTGGGTCTCTTATAGACGTGGCGGTAGGGCTCTCAATGGGTCAGATCTAGATTGAATCCAGTTGGATCCAGCTCCAAGTCCGAAAGTATTTAGACGGATTCGGATCAGATTCAGATCCAACTCGGATCCAAAAGGTGTTATCCATATCTGATCCATTTATAAATAGCTAGATCCATTTTTTATCCAAATCCATATAACCATCAACTTCAGGTTGAAACTAGGTCTAAATCCACCCCATCACAAATCTAAAAAATATAATATAATATATTTAATTTAGTAAAATGATGCAAATCCCACTATTTATTGTGATATGGTCGACCTGAGATTGGCATATGTCTCGATTTTGAGACGTGGCCTAAAATAATTTGGAAAACAGATGGCTGGCATGGATACAGTAAGGTAACAATGAGTCGAATCTGGATCGGATTCAGTTAGATCCGGCTCCACGTCCAAAAATCTATTGATGGATTTGGATCTATTTCTGTGAATCCAAATCCGATTCATTTTATTAATCAAACTTATTTTAAAATCCAAATCCGCATTATACGAATTCAGAGTGAATTAGATCTCGGATCTTACCTTATCCATTGAGAGCCCTACATGGTGGGCACATTGCTTCATTAATGAGCATGATAATCATGGTCACGTGGTGGTCACTATTCCTTTTTCAAATGCAGTGCATGAGGGTTTGTGCCCTCACATTAATAATCTATTGTCCATCGTAGAAGGAATATCAAACAAAATACTCTCAAATGAGAGTACATTTTACGTCATTTACAGAGGTGTAGTGTCAACACATGGTGCCCTTTGATTCTTCAGCCTTATGGTGACGTGTACATAGGGTTTGTTGAGCAGACTGCATCCTAACCGTACATTAAGGTTTTCTTTAATAAGATTATCCTAACCTTTCGATTTGCAGCCTGTAATGGGATAGTTAAGAAGGGAACTACTGTAACAGTCCATGTTCAACTGACTACCTAGGCTTTTATATTTAGGTTTTCTTTTCTTTTTCCTCTCCTTTTATTTCCGAGACTGGTCCACGGACTAGGGCTGCTTCAAAGCAACGGTCTAGATCATTGAACCGTGGCCCCACTCGTACAAAATAAAGACAGATGGGAGATCCTGTGGTTCCCATTTCCATTGGCATATTTAAAATGCACACGGATTTTCAATTGGTTTAACAATCCA